>CAJGYO010000010.1:122506533-123194033 GCA_904845875.1 Miscanthus lutarioriparius
TCTAATTTTAGTACACGACATGTCAAAGCTATCATGTCGCTATAAAGGACTAGATGTGATAGCAGGTGACTTTTTGACGCCTCTGCACTTTCTTTGTGGCTACAAGTAGGCGAGGAGGAGCCTTTTCGGCGCCTATCCCTGCCGTGCGTTCATACAGGGGAGCAGCAAATTACTCAACAGTATATAGTGATAACAAAGTTAACTGTCTATTACGCTACTGCCATAATCTAAAGGTTACACACGCACAGATACCTCATGCATCTTAAGTGATGGAATATGTGGGATGAAATCGCTTCCCATCAAGAAACAAATAAAGATGAAGTCATCTATTAGCCTCTCAATATCAGGCTCACAGACCGGGTCCAGTATCTTGAATTCAATCTCCAAGTACTCTCTCAGAACCCATATGTTCAAAAACTGAAAGAAGATGGTGTTATTCGTGTATCAAAATGAGTATATGAGTGGCATTATCTGGGGTTGGGAGGTGAGGAGGACCAGAAATGGTTTCTTCGGATTCCCTTCTGTTTCTGCCTGATTTGGGAAGAGCACATCCTGTTGAAGTTAAACAGAAGAGTAGTGCATACCATTATAAAGTGCTGGACTAGTTACTTTGACAGTTAAAACTTTACACAGATCCTAGCCTAGTAAATAGTATATAACTTGTTTGGGCAAGCCGTGGGTTGCCTCTTGTAAACTCAAACTCCTTCCTCTAATGAAATACGTGCGAGACACGATCGCTAAAAAAAACTTAAATTAGTTAAGCATGTGATGCAATATGTTTAACCATGAAATTAGCATTGATGAGGGATTAACAGACCTCACGCAAAATAGAGAAGTGGACTTCGTGAGATGCCAAAGCAAGCATTATCAGATCTGCATCCTGCAATGATTCTTCACAGTTAACCCCCAGTACAAATAGCTAGACAGGATGCAAACTAGATCAGTGATACACAACATTAGAAATGATGAGATCATCAAGAAAAACGATTGATATATATATTCCCTACATGCCCAAACAAGCAGTGTCGAGTGTTGGGATCATAGCCTTCCATGCTGCGTTGTGCACGGACGAAAGACATGATCTTGTGCTCTCCTTCTCCAGGAACATTCGCATCGGAGAGTATTACCTTCAGAACAGATGTATTAAACTTATCAGCAACATCCACTTGGTCAAGTTGAATAGCAAGTAAATGTTTGTCAATACTTTCAGCATGCATGTCAAATGGTTGAAGTTGAAATGAACATGAACTTTCCTTCAAGAAGAGAAAAAAGAACATAAATTGAATTTACTAAAGCACAAGAGCAAACCATGATGTCTCTCCACCAGGGGTCACTATTAAGTCTGGCACGGATGTAGTACTCAAGGGCTTGTGATAGCCTCTCCATGAACTCGGTACCTGGGGCGATGACATTGGGGTCAGGAACCTCAGAAATCTCTCGCGGTGGCTCCTCCTTCCCTTGAGCTCTTAATTCCTTCCGCATTTCATAATCTTCAATCTCCTGCAAATTGAAGCATGGACGCATTTCTCGATTGTTTCAGCAGATAGCAGACATCATGCATGTATCACACTGTCAATGTAGAAAATTATATGCAAGCATTGACCTCACTTCTTGCCAGCCTGGCAGAGTGGAAACGCCCCTTCGCTTTACGGTTCATTTTGGCGCAAGGAGAAACACCATCTGCACATGAAACAAATAGGAAAGTTCATGCATGTATAACTAAATTGCTCAAATAATTGAAGGTAACCAACATCATCCTTAACACTTGAAAGTACTCTTGCTCGTTGTTAATGTACACTGCAGTAAGAGGAGGCGTCTAAAGAATTCAATTCAATTTGATATTTAAAGATCTATGCACAAACCTACTGCCAAGTAGAGGAGCCTTGTTGGCCTGACGATGCGGAACAAGCGGTCCATGTACTCAAACAAAGACTCAAACACCTCACTGACTGTCATCGGAGGGCACACCTGCAATGGTGAGTGAACACACACATTAATACTAGCCAGATTCGCATGGATTAAGATGTGTAGATACATCTATGTCTGCATGCATCTGGTCCTGTGGGTGGAAGCAACAATGGATGATGCAATTCATGTCGAGGTAGAGGTTGTCATAGATGATGCCATCAGGGCTCTCCTCTGGTTCCTCCTTCACAGGGGAGATGATGCTTGGGTACTTGTTGACGACCCACTTATAGAAAGAAGGTATTCCCATGGCAGCTGCAACAATTGAGGGAGGAGAGGGCAGTAGGTGAAGCGAGAAGAGGATGAGGAGCTAGCAATGGAGTTTTCTAAAGGTCAGAATGATGCACAGATTGATATTTTCAGGCTACCTATCTTTTACTTCCCCTGTAAGCTTTCCCATCTCCCCACAGTCAACAGTCTGCAGCTATCAGGTTAACGACATGAAAGTTTTTTTGTGATTAGGAATGAGAGACTTTTTACAAAGCTTCGATGCCATTCAGACTGCCTTTTATAAAAGGCACTGACAGTGTGACACACTGACACTCTACAAAAGAGTCCATGAATTGGAACAAAGGAAAGAAAAGCGACACAGTGTTTTATTTACAAATTTGCTGTGGCTTGGGTAAGGAGATCCCATGCCATTCATTTTACTTACTATTTTGGTCCATGCTATAACCATTTTGGTTAAAAGAACTCAACATAGACTTGATGTCCCAACAATGCTTCAATACCTTGATGAAATCTGAAACTCATCTTTTTGTCTTTCTGATGAAGCATATGGGTCATCTAAAGATCAATTTTCAAACAAGGGAGGCCAAAATACAGGTCTAATCATTTTTGACTTTTTAGGTATCTAGTGGGTTCAATGTGTCGTCATGATAGACCTTTTCCTGTCCGGCAAAGGATGGATAATCCAACTTACCCGGCAGGCCCCCACCCTATTGTCACAAATAGCACCCAGTACACAGATTCCACCCCCTGTTTCTCAGGGCAATCCCAATCACCTCTGTTTCTTAATAATATCGCAACAAACTTCCAATCTGATTCACAGAAGGCCGCATTAGTTATATTATATTATCAAACAAACAAAATTTGGCAAGTCCTTGCTTCAACTAATCCTACTGAACAATGCAGTGAAGCAACACTGGTCTAATCAAAACTAGCATCATTTTCGGTCATTAAAGGAACAAAATTGCTGGGAGAACTAAATCCCAGGAGTACTTCCTTCCTTAATCCTTACTGAAAGAAAAAGATTGCAGAGTACAAAAGTTCCTCGCTTGCACTGAGACATGAAGAAAAAAGAATTGTACAGATGCAAAAATACCAGGACAGCCAGATGAATAAACAAGTTAACAAGTAGGGGCCATTACCCCTCCTGTTTCTTGAAAAGAAGAAATGAATAAACAAGATCCTACAGTACAATCTCACTTCAGTCACTTGTTGGACCCAGCCACAGTACCACACGAAGCCGCGCAGCCTTTGCACGAGAAGGGAAAAAAAAACTAGCTTACTCGGATGGGGATGGGGATGCATGCAGGAGGTGGCCCAGAGCAGGTGCTCGACGTCCTCCCGCGCCGCCGAGCTCAACGGACGCCGCCGGAGACGGGGACAAAGATGTCCGCAGCATTCATACCCCTGTAGTCTGTACCCAGAAAGGTGAGCGGCGGGTGCGGATGCGCACGAGGACGGAGAAGAGCGCGGGCTCGTGGCTGCGGCCCGGCGCGCGGCGCGCGGGGGCGCCGTCCCGGCCGCCCGGCTCGGGCGTGGTGCGAGTGCGACGCTCGGGGCCGGAGATGTCCGCAGCCGACGGGCTGTCCCTCAGCTGACGTGTGGGGTCCGCACTGCTTACTAACGTTGACTTACTCGTTGACTGAGACGGACGCCTGCCTAGCGCGCACGCGTCAGAACGAGGGGTGTTTGATATATACCGGGCTAAAAATTAAATCTAGGTGTTATCTCCTACGCGCAACTAAAAAGAATAAAATATAGATATTTTTTGGTGCGACATTTATTTTGGTTCGTCCGTCTGTTCACGCCTATGATCCTCGTCTGCTTTGAAGGAAATAAATCGATCACCTGAGGCCACATGCATGGAAGGAAACAATAATCATACACCGCGTGATAGAAAAAGAAACTGTCATCCATGCGATCCCCGCCTGCTTTGAAGGAAACAAATCGACCACCTGAGGCCACATGCATGGAAGGAAACAATAATCATGCATGGAAGGAAACAATCATGTGGTGCCCCTCCCTCGCTCGGTCGGATATCTTTCATCTCCACGTAAACCGAATCATATGGTATTGTCCATAATTTGAAGGGTATTAAATTTAGGTTGAGTGCATAGTAGACCACCTAGCTTTATTCTTGCAACTTCTACCTCTTTATGTGTTAGTCTTTGTCAATGGTATAATTTGTTCGCAAAGCTCAAGCAAGACAATTGATAAAGATCAAGCAAGACGACTCAATGAGGTTAGCCCTTAATTTTAGTGTTTCCAGCATGCAGACCTGAAATTAAAAAGTGGCAGCTCCTTGAGAACATCAGTGGTGCCAAATAAAAGATGTGCAGGTTATACATGGTGAGGCTGGTGAACCTTCTGCAATTTTCTAAACGAATATTCCCACCATTAGTATATAGGTCCATTCCCCTGCATTTCTTTGTGCTCTATTAGCATATAATATGAAAGTATTGTTGTGTTCATCACGACTTCCAGTTGACTACTCCCATTAGCATATACTTCCTCTTTCCTAAAATATAAGTCGTTATGGGATGCGTGCAGGTCAAACTTTCTCAACTTTGACTTGATTTGTAAAAAATACGTGCAATATTTATATATCCAAATAAGTTTATTATAAAAATGTATTCAATGATCTATGTAATGATACTAATTATGTATTATAAATATTAATATTCTTTTATATATAATTGGTCGAAGTTAAAAAAAGTTAACTTCTCGGGAAGCGAGAATGAATTCTATTTTAGGACAGAGGGAATATATGAAAGCAGTGTTGAAAATATTTTAATAATCAATCTCGTCTCTGCCTGATTGGTAAACTTAGACATCATAATGGTATCAAAAATTTCGACTCTCATGGACACCCATATGGATCAGTGCAAAACATCATAATCCTACAGTATACACAAATGGCAACCTTAAAGTTATGATATTTTCAAAGGGTGGACAATAAAGACCATCTTAGACGTTCTGGCATTAGAGTATATACGTGCAGGCACATAGGCATGGTGGTATAAGTGAACAGCCAGTAGGAGTCGAGAGTTAAGGGGTGTTTGGATCCCAGGACTAAATTTTAGTTCCTGTCATATTGAATTTTTAGATATCAATTAGAAGGATTAAACATGAGCTAATTATAAAACTAATTACATAAGTTGTGGCTAATTCGCTTGCCAGCGCCGTGTACAGGATGGTATGGAGATATGATGAAACTTATTCATGGATTTGTTGACGCACGAAAGAAATGGATATCGGAAATCTCTTCCTGGCGGTATAAAAAATGATCTTAGCCGCATCACGGAAAGATCTACACAGTAGAGTTTGTGAGCCTACGACGTCACGATCTCTGTGACTATGTAAATTTCACGAACTTAGCTTTTTGGATTAAATATCACTTTAACGTCGGTCGTATACTTTTACAGTATTGTTATCTTATCATACGATCCGTGTATTTTTAATACAAAAGTTTAGCTGTCCCGTAGCAACGCACGGGCACGAACCCATTTGTATATATACTCGAACCTATGTGTACATGATTATATGAAGATGCAGTGAAACTTATTCATGAATTTATTAGCGCACGAAAGAAATGGATATCGTCTTTCTACCGATATAAAATATTATCTTAGTCGTATCACGAAAAAGTCTATGCAGTAGAGTTTGTGAGCCTGTGACGTTGCGCTCTCCGTGACTGTGTTAATTTCACGAACTTTGTTTTTTGAATTAAATGTCACTTTGACGTCGGTATTTAATTTAACAGTATTGTTATCTTATCGTACGATCTGTGTGTTTTTATTACAAAAGATTTAGTTGTTCCGTAGCACTGCATAAACACGCTACCTAGTAAATAAAAGAAATTAATGTCGTGTAGCGTTTGGTTGCTCGGATCAAAAGCATGTTCGGTTGGCTGGTTCGTATCGTTGCTGGTTCGTTTATGTGAGAGAGAAGTACTGCTGGCTGGTTCACGTAAATAGTGTTTATGTGAGAGGGCTGGCCAGACAACCCAGCCAGTGGCTCCCAGTCAATCAGGCAGCAAACCGTGTAGGTGCAACTACATCCTAGATATCTGCGTGGGGCCCACATGTCCCACTATTTGGTTGCCACCGTACAAGACCGAAACATCCAGATGCCTAGAATATACTTTCTAGATGTTGTATAAGCTTGTGCTCTGGAAACCACCGAATGACGCCGCGTTCCGGACGAGCCTCTCGTGCTCACATCTCCAACAGAGTGTTGATGGTAATTTGGTAAGGGCTAAAATTTGGACCACCAACCCAACCCGACCGATTCTGCCTCCAACCAACCTCCAACCCATCAGTATCTTTTAAAAGTTCAAATAATGGCGCCAACAACAAGAGCTCATGGTGATTTTAACATTTCAAATTCAAACTACCAACCATGTCATGATCATGCTGAGTTCAAATTCCAGCCAACAACAACAACAAGTTTAACCATGAATCTACAAAGACAATGTTACTTCCACACAACACACAATCAACATTTGTTCCATGGATTCACAATAACTTGTACAACACCATACGCTTTCATTCACCAAGCGTCGATACTCAAAGTCCATGCTATTGGATCTCTTTTCATATGATGCCCATAAAACTCTTTTTCCAGTACTTCGTACCATCAAATTCCACCATATCCTTCTTTATCACTCGGCTTCAACTTGCACGATTGCGAGAACAATGTCAAAAGTTACACCGAAGTGATAAATGATGCAAACACAAGTTATAGCAAAAATATGATTGCTAATCAACCAAAAAGGGAACAAGAAAGGCATGTCACACATTGGTTGCTACTTGAATAAACATCAATAAGAATGTTACTAGAACACAAGATAGAGTGCCGTCGGATTGGAAACAAGGTCAAGCAAGAAAATTACCATGCCTCCACTCGACATCCATCGGTGATGTCAATGGTGTTGCACCAACAATCCATTCTTCTACTAGACCTGCAAAGGTTGCCAACTGAGCCAAGAAAAAAAAGTGCAACAATCAAAACATGCAAATACATAAGATCACCACAATCACATTGTAAAAGATCTCCCGGTACTCCTAATATCAGTAGGTGTCTGCTTTTGCGAATCTCATGTGTCTACATGCCATGACTTTGTATTTGTAACCACTTCAACAGTCATAAGGTGAAATCAAATGTACAAAATTTGCTAGGCAACTTTGAATATTGGGATGGTCATGTTTACATAATTGAACACCGGTGCCTATCTTTTACAAGGTACAAGTGCAA
This sequence comes from Miscanthus lutarioriparius, assembly GCA_904845875.1. Classification (NCBI taxonomy): domain Eukaryota; kingdom Viridiplantae; phylum Streptophyta; class Magnoliopsida; order Poales; family Poaceae; genus Miscanthus; species Miscanthus lutarioriparius. The sequence goes on from CAJGYO010000010.1 coordinate 122,513,983, forward strand.
GTATGCCTCATTTGAGTATGATGGTGCTAATTCAAAGTTTTGAAGAAGATAAGCTATTGGATCTCTTTTCATATGATGCCCAGAAATCGAAATAAAGCATTGGTGCTTTGGCGCCATCCGATTCTTAAGGATTAGTTACGAGGAATAATAGCAAATGCATCTTTTGATAAAAGATGATTCTAAGTTTTGATCAACATGTACCTTTGAAGGCAAACTAACACCTAAAGAAAGGCAAACCATCCGGACACCAAAATGTAAAAGAATAAATTTAGTTGTAACAATCTCAACCCTTTTAATGTGCAAGAAACTAATAGACAACTTTTCATAGCATCTCAAGAACATATGATATAAAAAAGGCACACTATACGCACCACATGTCAATTTATCTCCTTTATATACACTAGGAAGGGCGGGAAGAGCACCTTTCACTAGGTGGGAAGCATCATGACAAGGTCGCCATCCCGAACTCCAATGGCGTTGAGCTTCTCAAAGTTACGTAATTCCTTCCCATTGAGGTGAAGCATTGCTTCTTTAATGGTTCGATTCTCGCCGCACACACACACAGAGACAAAGTAACATGCAATGTAAGATCAAAGCAATGAGCGAAGAATGCTTGAACAGGATGCTCAATTGAGCGCTTGAGATCCTGTGCCCCGCTCACCTCTAGCTTGAGAAGCACGAAGGACGCCTTCTTCCGCTAACCGAAAGGTTCTCTTATTCTCACACTCTTCCCCGCCTAGTTGCAAACTCAAATTAGCTCGGTTCAATCATCCATATGAACAAATACAATACATATATGATGAAATAATACCTCTGAGAAACAGAATCTTTCAAGAAATCCAACCAGTACAGTTCGTCATACCTCTGAGAACGCATGGTGAATCACAGAAATAGTGTACAAACTACTATGCAATCATACCTCTGATAACCAGAGTATTACATCACATCACCGATCAGTAGAGAACTGGCACTTGTAGATCTGTCACTACAATTCATCATACATCAATGAACACAATATCATTCAACATACATCAATGATCCTTTTTATTCAAACGACCACAGTCCCACACAACCTTACACACGCACACAACAAGACTGCCATGGAATTGTACCTACAGTTACTGGTTAGTTAAACAACTGCCTGGACCTAAATCAGATATTGCTCCACACCGCCGTGGATATCAGCTCCCTAAGTCCAAAGATAGGGGTGTCTAAATTTAGGTCAACCCACCGCGGCACCTCGTACGAGGGTGGATCTGCGCCGTACTTATGCATCCACAAAAAATTATCTAAAGCAAAGCATGAAATGATTATCATAGCCTGCTTCATCCTACTACAGTACGGCACCCCGCCTAGAATATGCCAGCATTCTTTCAACACCCCAAACCTCCTTTCAATTACATTCTGCAACTTTGCATGAATGTAGTTGAATTTCTCCTCCCTCTGCAATTGCTGCAAATCTATGCCCCTAAAGTCGTTGCTGTGATACCTTGTGTTTTTGTAGGGAGTCATGTAACCTGCCATCTCCTTGTAACCCGCGTTCGCCAGCTAGTACCGGCCTAAAAGCAATGAAAGCAGCCATCAACTGTGTTAGCAAATTGAACACCAGTATGCTTCAATTCATGTACTGCAAGCAAAAAACAAGGACTGTGAACAGTTAGCCATCACGAACCTAGTGGGGGATGTGAGAACGAAGCGTCGTCCTGACAGTCTTTCAACACCACCATGTCATGACATGCCCCCGCCTTCCTGGCCCCCACGTATGTGAAACGGCCATCCATATCAACGATGGCACAAACATTAATTGTTGTTTCACATTTCCTATTAAAGAAATCAGCCTTTGCTTGGCGGTTAACCTCAACATTTATGTGCGTGCCATCTATAGCACCTATGCATCCATCAAACCATGGTGAATGTGCAGCAAGTTTGTGGCTTACACGTGCGTAGTTCCTATCTGCTGGCACTAGAACAGTATCTGCCCAATGATACATTACCTCGGCAACTAATGTGATCTTCCTGCTAACTGTATCTAAAGACCTTTCAAACATATCCTTGCACTCTCTACTAGCCGATTGGTGGGCACAAGTCCAGATGTACATGCCTAGAGCTTCTACCGAGGTGCACTTATCTATTTCTGGTAGCCCAAATGACAGCAGGATTTCATGCAAATGCATGAAGGCATCAGGTGACATGCGCAAATTCTCTAAGCATCTGGTATTGTCGGCTAGTGTAAGATGCATCCACTGGGCTCCCGTTAGCTTTGGAATGGGACAAGGAGGATTTACCTCAGGCCTTTGCTGTGCCATAAGCCCTTTCAGCAGGACAAATGCTGCCTTTGCCACGGTCATAGTACTCGGTCCTTCACTGGAAGTGTCGCTGTAGGACGACTCGTCAGTGCTGCTCATGCTGCTCATGCTGTTACCTGCAATTGGGCAAACATAAGACAGATTGTAATGCCGATATTAGGAACAAATCAAGTGCAAATAACTGAACATGTGATGATACCTGAACTAGGTAGGACCTTCAAAATAGGTTGGAATGTACATGGGAAAAGTGATACACGCATAATTTGTTACAACACTCACAGCAGTACACTAATTTTTTATTCAAAACACGTGACAATGACATGCACTTAGTTCTCAACAATGGTCTTTGGTTATAAGAAAAAAAACAAACATAAGGATACAACAACCCAAATGAACTCAACATGCACATGGTGGATATCTGCAAACAGGCGAAAAACAAGGAATGTGCTGATCAGTGGGACTTGTTGGAGCACTCAAAGGCCCACGTCACTTTGATCCAGTTCAGCCGGCCCTCTTTAGATTCCATGTCTAGAAAACCCTGGCGACTGAGCCTGTCTCTGCAAAGGTTCAGGGCTTTCACGAATACTTCGTCAGCCTCGCTAATACCATCTTGTAGCAGAATGTTTCAGACTTTGGCCAACTCCTGAGCATCGGTTTTGTGACGGGCCTTCTGGGACCTAGCCTCTCTGAGAAATTGGCCGAGGTTTTCAAGGCACTCTTCTACAGATGGAGTTTGGCTACTCTTCTTGCTACGATGACTGTTAACTGAAAATTCCCTATGGACTCTCTTCGAGGGCTGATGAGTACTAGGTGGGTCGACCGGCTTGTCCGATAAGGCTAGAGGAGTGCGAGGGCTTCCATTACTGGGTGACTTGTCAGGTCGATGGCCCCCCGCCGATACCAACTGGCCCCTGTCACGTGGGGTGCGTCCCAAAATCGTGATCAGTTACTCACAGCATTGTGGCCGTTTATACTTGTTTCTAGCGGGTTGGCTACTTTCCTTGCATGTGTGGCAGTGATGTCGAAGTTAGTACTTAGTTAGTAGGAAGCTAAATGCTACAAAAAATCAACGAAATGGGTGTAGTTAGTACCCCGGGGCTGGCGCCGTACCACTCGGGGTCAGCTGTAACCTCTCCAGTCAGCGGGTCACGGCCTAGCCCAGTATGGGTCTGGCCATCGCGCCAGTTGAAGTAACAACGTTTCAGCTTATTGTACTTGTTCTGGCAAGTTTTCTTGCTGTACTCAAGGTCCGTGATTTGGTTGAAGTCATGAGTGATTTTGGTCCATGCTAGTGAGGTTGGACCGTGGGCAGAGGTCCAATGACAGAGCTCTTTTTGCTAGAGGATGAGGTCAAGAAGGACAGAGGTTGCTCTGTCCTCCCACACAGCACGGTCCTGGCTCGTCTGATTTAAGGATCGACAAAGCTATTAGTAATGTACCAGTCGCAAAATCTGCTGGTATAGATATACTAATTGATTTGTAATGCTTTCTTCTATCACGAATACTACTAGTTGCCTGAAAGTGTAGGCAGCATAGAGCAAACCAAATAACTCAATAACTAGAACACTTGTCCCTTAAATGAATTATAGGAATCAATTGGTACTGTGCTAGTTCTGCACCATAGCCAAACCCTCGGGAAACGTAGAGAACTAAAAAGGAGACAACAACAAAGGCAACACACACAAAAAAGAGAGAGAAATCACAGCCATGTGGCTTGTGGCAACAGCCTAGAGGATGGAACTGCACACAACCAAGAATCTGCTGCAACTGAGAGCTGAGCATACATTTGCAAAGGACAACGGAAAACCAAATACAAACTGCAAAATGACAAATAGTAGCCCTAACTTGCCTTTAGCGGCCGTTTTCGACCTTTTGAGCGGAGGTTGTAGTGCCTGCCAGCAGTTGGAGAGCAAGACGAAGCCGACGACGCTGCCAGTTTGGGCAGCGCTGCTCACAACCGGATGAAACGTCCCTTCTATGTCTGCAGTGCAAGCATAGAGCACAAAAGTAAGATGATTCCACACCTAGTTGCATGAAAAATCAAATAACACAAGTGCACCGGAGATATATATCTGAGTAACCTAGCATCTCTTCATGTACATATGACTTTTAGTAACAAATCTAGAATGAAATATCAAAAAATAGGACCTATTAATAATGCATGAACATTCAAAGGATTTTCTAGTTATCAGTTATCACCTAACTCACCTACTAAAGACAACGCAAAAATTGTTCAACAAAAACTAACCACTTTGATGAACCAACTGAATGCTGAATGCAATGAAAACCAAGAGTTGTAACACTCCATACTTAGCATTCAATATACAAGTATAGAAGAAACTCATTAAATCAGGTCTAGTTTGAAATATGATGAACATATGAAGATATAAACAAACTTATATATGTTATCTCCTACTGATATAGTAAAATAGCACGAATATTGTTCAAATAAATAGCACTTCAATGAAATGGAATCATATGGAATGTTGATAGTGACCAAGATGTAGTTCTAGCACTCAACTAATACTTTGCAAGCACACAAAGGACACAGAGGCACAATCTCGATAAGGAGTTTAAACCTCAGATTCTATAGAATACTTAGCGGTATAAAAAAGCAAGGGAAGAGATCGAACTTAGTGTGTGGTAATAATACATCAAAAAGAGACATGACTACATGTTGGATCTCAGATCCGGCGGGGTCAAAGTGCGCGGCGTCGGGTTCGGGGGGGGCTTACCGTGGTGGAAGGAGTCGTCGTTGATGGAGGCGGGGTCCGGGGAGGAAGGCCGAGCCCACTATCACCGAGGCCGGCGAGAGTGAGGGAAACCCTAGCCGCGTGGAGCTCAATCTACAAGACGACCAGCTGTGGCTCAGAGGCGGCCAGGTGAGAGGACGGAGGCGTGGGATCCGGGTTACCTCGCTGGCCGAAGTCGTCGTCGATGGAGGCGGGGTCCGGGGAGGAAGGCCGAGCCCACTGTCAACAAGGCCGGCGAGAGTGAGGGAAACCCTAGCCGCGCGGAGCTCAACCTACAAGACTACCAGCTGTGACTCAGAGGCGGCCAGGTGAGAGGACGGAGGCGTGGGATCCGGGTTACCTCGCTGGCCGAAGTCGTCGTCGATGGAGGCGGGGTGGGGGAAGAGGACGACGACACTTTCACCGTAGCCCCGCCGAGGAGGACGAAGTACAGAGGCGGCCGAGCCCGGATCTAGGGGCCACCGACGGCGGCCGTTGACGCAGTGCAGGCTACCGCCCGTACATGCGCGGCGCGAAGGTGAGGAGCGGCGCGTCAGCGGGGAACCCTAGCCACCGCGAGCGACAGGAGGAAGGGGAGAAAGTGACGGACAGGAGCCCGCAACAGATATAAGCCCAGCCATTCGGCTGGGGTTGGCTGGTGCTGTGCTGCCGAACGGCTGGGCTGATAAGCCCAGCACCAGCCAGCCCAGCCAGCGTACCGAACGGGCTGCTCGCCTCCCACCTGTTACGTATTCTCAGGAGCCACGTGAGGCGCATCTCCCTGATTTTGCATTAGTACAGATCCCTTATTTCCTTCCGGGTATGCGGCTCCTGAGAATAAAAAATCATTTACTGGGAAGTAGACAAAATTAAACATTCAAGAACAAGTCATGTTTTTATTTCCTGTCCGTTCGTATTCTTAGGATGCTAATTTCTTCAAACTTTTAACATGCAACATCATCTATAATCATATGAAAGAACGGTTCAGTATTACTGTGTACTAACTTTGCAATTTGCGTATTCATAATATATATGAGTGCAGATCGATTATACTCTCTTCGTCAAATCCAAACTTATACATATTATGTAAAATGTTTGGATGGACCCATACAACTAACCAAACATGATCTTGTACTGAATCATACCATTTCATACAACCATCCAAACAAAAATCATGTGTCATCATGTACAAGTAACCAAACAATCAACACGTACCATCTCATCCTCACCTGCCTCATTCGTAACCCACGATCCATCCCATTCATCCATGTACGCCCAACCAAACACTACAAGTACTCGGTGACGGAGCTATCGTCTAAGACGAGGTGGCTTGGTGCCATATAGCATCCCAACAGTTTTTTTTCTCAAAAAAACGCTTTCTGTAAATCATTACTTTTATATATATATATATATATATTTACTAGTAAATTATTCTAAATTTAATTAAATTTATTAAAAAATAGGGTTAACAATTATGATCCCAAATAAATATATTATAAAAATATATTTCATGATAAAGTTAATGGTGCTTATTTCATTATTTAATATCATCAATATTTATTCACGTTTCCTATATATCAGTCGACCGAAATGCTTCGTTTGTTCAGGCGACGACTCATCCGTCTGATCTTATGCCGTAGACCCGTAGCTTGTGCTGGTGATGATGTATTCTTTTTATTGCCCAGCTTTACCTATCAGATCTTTATCCAAACACGCTAGCTGTAGCAGGACACTGGATTTATCAGCTTCCTCGTTTTCTCCCTCTTCTATTTTTTTCAATCATCTTGTAATCTGTCCTCTTGTGATTTGTTAATTGTTTTTGTGTTATAACATATTATTTTTTTGTCCTCGTCTAACTATAGAAAAAAATTGTGAATTGTCTTTGTGTTAATATATATTAGATTTGTCAGGTTTGTGATTCTATCTATCAAGTTTTTTATTCTCAGATCCTAAAATTGCAGATTATGCCAACAAAAATTACAACAAACTAAAACTACAAATTTAACATAAAATATGTGTAATAACCATCGCCGAAAAAAAACCTAAAATTCAGGCGCCTGAATTTTAGCAACTCCCATATTTATTTATATAGTATATGTAAAAGTTTTGAGCAAACTGAGTATTGCTTAATTTAGCATTGTAACTAGAAGTATACCTTTTTTTTGAAAAACAGAAGTATTACTTTTTCTTATGCCGGGGAGAGAAGACAAGTGGCCAGTGGGTGTCAAGTGTCAACTTGCTCGGAGCCCTAGCGCCTGATTTAAAGTGTAAATTCGTTGTGGCCAGCTCGCGAGGCCAGCATGTCCACGGTAGCAAAAAAAATTTTGACCGTCTGATTCGTGATGTGTGGTTCTTGTGAATCGAACGAGGGCCGCTGGATTTGGAGATCGACGGTCCTGTTGTTTCCTTCCATATCGTATATATACAGGCTTCAACCCTAGCTTCCCATCCGCATCTGCACCCGCCTCTCCTCCCTTTCCCTCCTCACTCAGCGGCGGCGGCTAGGGCGGGCACCGGCGAGGGAGGCACGAGCCCCGGCAAGGGCGGCCAGGTGCAGCGGCACAACGGGCCCCAGTGTGGGTGGCCCCCGACGCGAGGGGCTCAGCACGAGCTGCCGCGCCGAGGGCGTCCTGCGCGGCGTCCCTAGCGAGGGTGCCCTCCGGTAGGGCGGCCCCCGGCGCGGCAGCCCGCCACGGGCGGGTTCCGGCGCGGTGGCCCAACCATGGCCCCGACTGCTTCTCGTGCTGCGTCTGCTCCGACGGATGCTTGGCCGGATCCATGGACGCTGGCCAATTGCCTCTCTGCATATGTACGGTGATTCAGGTTGGTTGTCGACCTCTCATTGGTTCGGTGAAAAATATCTCCTCGCCCTCTCTTCCCAGTTCCCACTCGGCTCTCCCCACTCCAGCTCTCCTCTCTCCTCTCTCTCTCTCTCTCTCTCTCTCTCGATGGCAGATCAATACACAGATTGGGTGGGCGGCGGGGTGTGTGGGCGCCTGACAGTCTTCATGGCCTGCATGGTCTGACCCGGGCGAGGGCAACCCAAGACAGCAGCCTACCACATGGCCTGGTGGGCCCCGGAGATGGGTGTGAGAAGGCCAGCTGATGGCCATGCCAGCAGCCAGCAGCCCGCCAGCCACACCCCGCCCACTGCCGGCCACGGAGGCCGGGAGGCTTGCATGCCGCTGGCACCCCGCCGGCACACACCCGCCTGGCCATTGCAGTGTTAAGGTGCTTTCTCTCTCTCTCTTGCTCCCCCTTGGCTTGCCTACTCAGTCTTCCTTGCTGGCGGAGGCCCACACCGACGGATCTGGCGGATCCGGTGCCTCCATAGCCGGATCCTTCCCTCCTCCCATTGGATCTGCGCAGAGCACCGGGTAGGAAGCCGGCGGAGGCTGAGGACGGTGGTGGCATGGTGGAGGACTGGGGACCAAAGGATTTGTGGCCGCCACTACCTCCTCACGATCTCGCTTCCTCGTCTTGACTCTGTGGTCACTCCGGATGACTGGTGCATGCATCGGCTTTGTTCTTCTCCTACTCTCCTCCCCATGGCATCTTTACCTGTTGCTTCCCCCATGTGCCACTCCTGCCTCCCCGAGACGTGTTCTTGGCGCAGCTTTTGGCTGTAGCGTGGCCGCCGAAAGGTGAGGTGTGTGTTGTGCGTTAGTTCATGGTGTTTGGATATAACAGGGTCTGTTCTTGTGATTTGCGTCCAGTGTGGCGTCTCCTCTTCATCTTCAAGTTGTGGTCCTTTTAGATTCCCTTCCATGTCCCTCAAATAGAAGCCGTTCCCATCATGTCCACCGTGTCCTCGCCTTATCCTGCTAGGCCTCCTCTTCCCAACTCCTCCATTCTTCTTGTTTCCTCTAAGGTTTGTTGGTTCCTACTGCTCTCTTCCATTTCCATGTCAATCAGGACCAAAAAAATGGTCGATTCTTATACATTGACTAACTGCAAGTGTGTGGATGCTTTGTTGTAGGTCAGCACAGTCATCAACATGCTTTGGTGGTGAGCTTGTTTGTAATGTGTGAGGGGGTGGTAGGACCGGACCCACAGAGTTGGAAGTATGTGGAGCAGTAGTGGAACAAGGTATATAATTTAGCCATGTGGAATTCCCGATTCTTACTACTTTATAGTTACTATATTTATCTCGCCGTAAAGTCAGAGAAGGAAGGGTGTTTGCAGACTTTAGTCCCAAGTGAGGTAGCAAGAAGAGTTCCCAATAAGCTTTAATATGCTTATTACAACTATAGGAACCAAAGATTAAAGCTTATAGGAATCAGATTTGAAGTCATATGATGGCAAAATAGTTCAGCTATTCCTATATCTTTGAGTTTGATTCATGGAATTGCGGTATGTGTTACCCTGTGGCTTTGTGGAGATTGATTCAACTGTGTTTTGGCCTCCTGTCCTAATGGTAACATTATATTTTTCCTAAAAAATGATGACCTCACCGATTTAAGGTTGCACATTGTTAGTTTTGGTGTTTGCTGCTTGGTTGTCAGCTCCCATAGCCATGCAGGCCACTTATCTTTTGCTCTATTTAGATTAGATAGTGATCCCAAAGCTTAATTAAATATTTAGACTTGCTAGGAGTGTGGTGTAGGATGTTAATACCACATTTTTAGTAAATTCTCACTACCATGTAATCTGAACACATATCTTGTGTTTTTACATATTGTTTAGTGATATTAAGGAAGAGCAAATTCTCTCATCTAAAAAGGATTTCACTGAAGTATACCATCTTCGAAAGGGTAAGCTCTCACTGATGGACATGTACCTTTTCTCACAGGATTGTTCCAAAAACTTGGGAAGATAATGCCAATATCATGTACCGCTATGTTTGTCTTATGTAGAAAACTAAAACTTTTATTTTTAAGGATCACAGTCTATTATGTTGTTGTTGTTGTTGTTGATCACAGTCTATTATGTAAAAGCAGTGCACCACAAATCATAGGTCTGGTACCCTGCATGATTTCTATTTCTACATAGGCACTTACTAATGTTAGATTAATCTACATAGGCACTTACTAATGTCAGATTACTATAAGTATTGTATGTTCATGGTTTATTGATGCCTTAAGCATGTTCTTTTTGTTACTGCATTGCTAGATTGAAGTTTGAGAACATATTTGAGCATGTTCTTTTTGTTACTGCATTGCTAGATTGAAAGTTCCCATATTTGTATTACTTTTTCAGCTCCTTATTTTGTTAACTTCTCTGGTGCTCTCATCTGTCAAATTATTAGCAGTGCCATGTCAAATGTTTTCATAGCAGATGTGCAGGTACCAATCAAGAATCAATTCGACATTAGATTTCCTATACATCAAATTCGAGATTTTGTTGTTCTATAATGCGGGGTCAGATGTACATGAGGGCCAGCTTAGTTATAAATTTGCATTATAGGTCTAACGGTTGGTTACTGCTGTTGTTTCCAATTTTTTTCTCTTGCTTGTTGCCTGAATAGGATTCAACATTTTATATTTGTATCATTTCATTGGTTGGTTGCAGCAAGGATTAATAAGGATAGGTAGGAAATTTTTTTATGATATATTGTCGTTTAATACTTACGCTTATATCAAACAAAGGTGTAGTTCTTATTATAGTTGTTTGGCTTGCCGCCAAATAAAAAGCATTAGTTTATATTGTTGTCTTGTCAACAATGGACAAGGATTGCCGCTACCAAAGAAATTTGGTCTAGGGTTTAGACCGGTTAGACTCGGAATGCATTGCCTATTATCTACAAATCGATATATAAGACCCGAAATTTATAAGGACATAGACCAGTTTGTCAAGATCATCTCAGTATTCGTAATAAACCATTCGTAAAACATCAATTAGGTTAATATGGTCTTAGGAACTTATAATATGCTTTATATTGGAAGTTATAACCAGAGAAAAATGTTTCATTGAGGAGTATATATATTCCGTGAATAACTAATGCCCGCTTAGAAATACTTTGTGCTCCATTATAGTTGTGTTCTATCAATAACTCGGTACATCAACTTTCCAATGTTATGTCGTGGAATTTAGAAGTTAGGGACAAACTTTGTATCGTGGATGCTTTGTTTGGCCTACCATAGGGGATGTTTGCTTCATTGAACTATAGAAATCCACTTGCACTCTTAATGATAATGACATAATGTTGCTATCCTTCTGATGGTGAACTAGGCAAACATAAAGTAAAAAAAGGTGCGACAATACCTTTACGAGAGAAACATGCCTACAACATTTTACTATCATCTTTTGACATTGCTCATGCACATATAATGGCTAGGCTAAGTGTGTCTTGCTTGTTATTCTTCTATCATTATCTTCTACTATTACTCGACTACTAATTCTCGGTTTGGTAAAATTATCTTCTTTAACATGATCAAAGTCGAAGCTTGTCCGATCAAAGCTCGAAGCTCTGTTATCGACCATGAAGTTCGTGGAGAAGCTCAAGACAAGCTGCCACTTTCCTTAAGTAACATCATTAACCTCAAGCGCTCTTGTGACACGTGCTATGTACCGTGATCTATCAGACAATATGCAATGTTTAGAAAGATGTCAGTTTAGCTACCATCTCCTTGATCTATGACTCGTGTAAAATATATGTAATGTTATCTCAATACATAAATCACTACATGTAACCTCAGTTAGCGAGTTTTGTAAATAAATGACACTGAGTGCGAGCTATTTTGTATATACTTTTAGCACAGTCAATGATCTATCTATGTTTGCATATTGAGAACATTGTCTAATGTAACATGTTATGTTCATGTTGACCTATTATATTAATATAATGTGCAATCACCTAATATTGGGTTGAGTGTCTGTATGTGATCATATTCATTCTTTGTCATATTTATCTCACGATTATTCTATTTGTCAATTAGAATTGCAAAATTATCATGCGTGTGGCGCGCAGATTGCTGTTTAGACATCTCGCAACTATTTTTGGGACATACCGTTGGTCAATTTGTTACTTCAATGCTGCAGTACCACTTCGTTCTTCTTCGTTAATCTTTTTCTCTTGCCTGCGGATGCAAGCACGACGATGGCCCACGCGCATATGCGCGCCAAGAAGGACTAGTGCTTCTATTAAGGCCCTGTTTGGTTGAGCTGTGGTACGTGGGAGAAAAGTCAACGTAAGTCGTAAGTCGTGGAAAAGTCATTGTGTGAATGTGTGAGTCAGAGAAAAAGCGAAAGGTGTTTGGTTAAACAAGTATAAAATAAACCTTTTATCTTTATCTCTCTTGAAACAACTATGGAAGAACTTTTTATTCCACCAATTTCAAAAGCGTAAAGCCAAAACCAAAAAAATGAGGTCAAACCAAATTTTCAAAATGAACTATGAAAAAAACAATGCTCAAAAAAATACCTCCAAAAGCAAATTTCTTTAATTGGGCTTTTTTTTTTGCTTTTTAAAAAGCCAAAGCCAAAAGCCCAACCAAACAGGCCTGAGGGTTGTTTGGATTCCAGTTTTAGCGAACGGGTGGTGCCGTGGTGGCGCCCTCGCCCCATGGCGCGGCGCGTGGGCTCATTTGGGTTTGGTCCGTTTGGAGGGTGAGGCAGCGGCCCATTTACAGCCTTCTTCCTCGCTGGGCGGGTCCAAGGCCCCCGTGCCGAAGTGCGGTTGCAGTTTCCTCAATTTTTTAAAAAAAGAAAAAGATAACACACACACACAAATGCGGTTGCAGTGAAGAGACGGCAGTTTAGTGATCATCTCATCATGTGCCGTCCCGTTATAAACTGTAAGTAAGCAACGATAGATATATTCGACGAAGGTACCTGCACTGCACCGACACATCTGTTCGCTTGATTGTTTGTATGTCTTATAAGTCGGTTGATGCTATTTTGTTATGAAAGAAAAATACTGTATCATGGTTGATAAGTATGGCTGATACGATTATGGAACATGGTGAGATTCTGTAATGATCATATATAGTTTAATTGAGGAACAAGGAGAGAGAACGCGTGCGTACGTACTCAATCCATCCCAAATTGTAAGACGTTTAACTTTTTTGACAACAAGTTTGACCACTCGTCTTATTCAAATTTTTGTGTAAAATATCACTTCTTTCGTCGTGGTTTGGTTTATTAATAAAAAAATTTCAAGAATGATTTAAATTTGACTATATTTACACAAATTTTTTGAATAAGACGAATAGTCAAACTTGAGGCCAAAAAAGTCAACCGTCTTACAATTTGGAATGGAGGGAGTACGTAATAATAAGTTGTGCTACAACTCAGAATGCAACGTTGTTGGAAGGCCACAAGCTAAAAATGTGATTGATTATTATTGTTGTACCTGGACAACATGCATGTTGAGTGATACAGTATATCAGAAAGTAGCTAGCATCATGTCCAGTTAATTGAGATGGGTAATCTGGGGCCTGTTCGGCAGGACTGAAAAATACTGTTCCGGCTGATTATTGGGAGAGAAAAATAGCTCTGTCATCACCATCATTATATATATATATATATATTTTTCATTTTAAATTATAAGTTGTTTTGATTTTTTTTAGTTCATCTATTTTGCTATACATCTAGTATAGTAAAATGGATAAACCAAAAAAATTAAAACGACTTATAATTTAAAACGGAATGAGTATATTATTGCGGTGGTACGTAGGACCATGTGTGTTTAGCCTATAGGCTGGCATCGACTTGGCGTGCATTCTAAAACGCACGTATGTTGTATAGCATTCTAAATATAAATAAATAAATACCGAAAAGCTCTAGAAGAGCAAACGCCACTTCCCTCACATCTCACACCACACCGCAGCGCTCCCCTCCGACACGGGACGGCAGGCACCACCCCTCCCCACCCGCCGGCTCGGAGCGGGCGCCCGTCCACCCGAATCACACAGATCGGGACGCCGGAGGAGGAGCAGCGCCGTTCCGCATCGCCGGAGCAACAACCGCGGGCGCGGAGAGGCCCGCCCGCCAGCAAGCGCAGGCGCAGGTAACCGCAACCCCTCTCCTCGTCCCCTCCCCTCCGCGGCGCCGGCGGTGACACGCGGGGCTCGCCTGCTCGCCTTACGCACCGCTGGCGGCAGGCAGTACGGCGCCCGGCGGCTGCCTGCTCGCCTCGCCGCCCAGACGCAGCGCGTGTGTGCGTGGTTGTCGCGAGTCGTTTCCTTCTGGGGGGTCTCAGTCAGATCCCGTGGCCTCTGCTCTGCGATGCCTCAGTAGGAGGTAAGTGCCCGTTTCAATCTTAGACGAGTGCGGATTCGGCCAGCGTAGTCGAAATTGGTCGTTTTACTCCGCCCCTCCTAGATTTTGGTACTGGATCCTCCACTTGGATGGAGGGGGCGTGGGAAATCCATCCTTGTAGTTACCTGACGGACCTTTGCCGAAAATCTCACACCCACTGCTCAAAACCTGTGATGACAGTACTGCTCCCTAATCTGATGTTTATGCTTGCTTTGCTGGGTGGACTTGGCTGGTTACATCTCACTTCACTTATGATTTATCACCTCGCTATCTGCAGTTCAAGCTTGGATCCCTGGATCCCATACCATCGGTCTCTCGGAGAGTGTAATCCAGCGAGCGTTGAGTTGAAGCCGTGCAAGTGGAGATGAGCACTCTGAAGAAATCCGACAAGAAAGCTGCCCTCGACTTCGCAGCGTGGAGTTTCAATGTCACCACATCGGTTGGAATCATCATGGTCAACAAGGCGCTGATGGCTACGTATGGGTTCAGTTTTGGTATGCCTGTGCTCTGCTTGTCCAGGGATTTATTTATCATACTTCTGGCTTTCACCTTCGGTCTCTAGTTCGTGTGTTTCTGGCTACTGAGTGATATTATGTTGTGCTGTATTCTGTTATTATGCGATTGCCAGATTCCCGACTGAGTGTATTAGGCATATCTGCATCAATCAGTATTATACTGATGGATTTTTGCTGAGCATTGTGATGGTTGATCTTATTTAATTGTGGAATCCACATCATGCATTTTTCTTATATACAGTACATTTGGAGAACTGACAGACATCGTATGGATTCTAAGTGGTTTTAATGGTGCTCTAATGCAATTTTCCTGCCAAAAATTGCTTAAACAGTACATTTGACTATCACCTTTGGTCTCTAGTTCTTGTGTTTCTGGCTACTGAGTGCTATTATGTCGTGCTGTATTCTGTTGTTATGTGATTGCCAGATTCCGGACTGTTGTAGGCATAATTTCATCAGTATTATCATGGTGGATTTTTGCTGAGCGTGGTGATGGTTGGTCTATTTAATTTTGGAAGCCACATGCATTTTTCTTATGCAGTGTACATTTGGAGAACTGACAGAGACATCTTATGGATTTTAAGTGGTTTTAATGTTGCTAACGCAAATTTCCTACCAAAATTTGTTTAAATAAATGAAAGGGGTTAGTACTTCGATTTGAAATGATGTATGCTCTTCTGTGAACAAAATTTTTATTGCAAATACAAAGTAATAACCAGATTTGCTTTGTTAATGCCGAAGAATAATTGTGGAGTTATAAATTGCTCTTGCTATTTGAGGTTTCTGCAGAAACTAAAACCTACCTGGCTACCCTCTTGTACACTTCCTTGGCAAAACTGGTAGTGTATCTGCTAATTGAACCTTCATGGCATTAGTGGAAGCAATTGAAATATGCGCATATGTAATTTCTTACTGTATGTTAGGTGGTTGCAGATTCTATCATATTTCTGCACATTCTCAACAATCTGTGCATGGATGAGAACATGGATATATCTCCTGTCATGTTATTAATTACCTTTTCGTTTTTTTTTCAGCCACAACATTAACTGGGCTTCATTTTGTGACTACTACCTTGATGACTATCGTATTTCGATGGTTTGGCCTGAGCCAGCCGTCCCACTTACCCCTAGCAGATCTAGTTAAATTTGTGATATTTTCGAACTTGTCAATTGTTGGGATGAATGTGAGCTTGATGTGGAACTCTGTGGGCTTTTATCAGGTTGGTGAAATTTTTAGTAGCTACTATACTATGCAACCTTAAATTGTTAACAACTAAATTCATTCTATTCCCTTGCTTAGATAGCAAAGTTGTGCATGATACCTGCATCATGTCTTCTGGAGGTTGTCTTTGATCATGTACATTATTCCCGGGACACAAAGCTGAGCATAATGGTCGTGCTTATAGGAGTTGCAGTCTGCACGGTTACTGATGTCAGTGTGAATGCAAGAGGTCTAATTGCGGCTGTCATAGCTGTTTGGAGCACAGCTTTGCAACAATACGTAAGTTTTAGCACCTTTGTATGCAGATTTCTCATACATCACCCAACCTCTAAGATTGCTTACTACCCCCTTCTGTTTGCAATTAGCTGCAAGTCTGTTGCCGCACACTTTGAGCCTTTTCAAAGGACAATATGGCACTGTAGTGACAATGATACTTGTTTATTCTGCAAAATTATCAATAACTAGCAGTTGTCAAATTATTCATTGGTGTTCCTGCTGCTTTAGGATATAGCTCCTTTTTTTCTAGAGATTATGAATTGCCACTCACCATGGCCATACTTGGTATTTTCCATATTTGGACTGTCAGACTTAATAAATGTGCTCATGAATCATGATGCCACTGATATATTGTTCTTTACACAAGTTATAACTCCATTTCCCAAATGTTGAACATGTGATATCATTTGATTCCACAACTTTGGCTTTTTACTACTATTCTATTGCTCTTGGTACCCCACATTTTCAGAAATCGTTCTATTTGGACTTTGGCCTTGTCCTGTACCCAATAAATGGGATACAGTTTAGACTCATTCTTATTTCTGCTCCTTCTGCAGTACGTCCATTTTCTCCAACGCAAGTACTCTCTGAACTCATTCAACCTCCTGGGCCACACTGCTCCAGCCCAAGCTGGGTCACTCCTGCTAGTGGGACCATTTGTAGATTACTTGTTGACAGGCAAAAGGGTGGATCACTTCAGTTTCTCATCGCTTGCTCTGGTAAGGACAGTCTATAACAATGTTTCTATCTCTGTGATCATGACAGTTTATGCTTCTGGTTCTGTATATGATTTGTATATCTGTTTGCTTATTAGAGAAAAAATGGTGATTAGCTGGCATTTTATCTGGTCGAGAATTCGCAATACTGTGATGGTTTATAAGATCATCACACAGTCTCGTGAATGTTATGCAAAAAACATCCACAATTTTTCATTGATTTCGTTTGTTCTTGTTGCTGAAATTCCTCCATTTTACTTATTGACCTGTTAGCAATAACTTAGCAACCATAACTTAGTAACTCATAGTGTCCTTACCATATCATGTCCCTGATTCTGCAGTTTTTCCTGGCACTCTCATGCTTCATCGCCATTGGTGTTAATCTGAGCCAATTCATCTGCATTGGGCGGTTCTCTGCTGTATCCTTCCAAGTCCTAGGCCACATGAAGACCGTACTTGTTCTGTCCCTTGGGTTCCTTTTCTTTGGCAAGGAGGGCCTGAATCTTCAGGTAGTCCTTGGGATGGTTCTGGCTGTTCTTGGAATGATATGGTACGGAAATGCATCTGCTAAACCAGGCGGCAAAGAGCGGCGCAGCATCCTGCCGGTGAGGTCTGCAAGTCTCAAGGGAAGTTCAGAAGAAAAGGCGGGTACCGAGAAATAGTCTTGCTATATCTGACTGCAACTTAGATGGGGAATTTTTCGTTCCGAGGTTAAATTTCTGGTGAGGTGACGCAAGTATCACAGATTGGGAACTCTGCCTTGTGTTTGACGCAGGAGACAAACTCGTCCCATCTAGAAACTCAGGATTGTTATAGTTACAGGTATACTGTAAAGCTTCAATTTTTTTGGGCGCTCTGAATCATTTGCAGTGAGGAGAAATACAACATGGTTTACGAGGCTTCAAGACAGTTTTTATCGAATATATAGTGCAGTTGTTTGAGGAACATACCCTTCTGTATTTCGTGGGGATGTACTGTAGGAAGTTTTGAATTGCAGTAAGAGATTAATCAAACTGAAAGACTGGATCTGCTGAACTGAATATAATTTAAATCTTAGAAAATGCTGTTTTTTCTTCTGAATGTTTCGAAAATTTGTGTTTTCGGAGCTGGGAAGGTCAGGGTTGGTGCCGCTCGCTACATGGTCTTGGATCGACCTGGATTCGTGTTGTGATGGGCTGGCTTGGAATTTGCAGGATGCGAGCACAGCATTTTTCGGTGTTTCATTCATGTGTGCAACTATGGCTTCCTGTACCACTAAGGTTCTATTAGATGAGTATAAGGAAAAAGTTTATTTAACCCCTCGACTAGTAGCGTTCATCTAGTTCACCTCTTCAAAGGAAACTAGGTATTTTATCGCTTGAGATATTGAAAACCGTATGAATATCCCTTTGGGGTGTTTTCAAAGGCAGTTTTGTTGACGTGCAAGCTTGGTGAGGTCGGGGTAGGCTAGGAAGGAAGAAAACTTGGTGAGGTAGCCATCGAGAGGAGAAAGCAAGAGGGAGGGAGGATGTTAGATGGGATGGTGTTGGCATAGACATGGTGCATGAGATCGCGGGTTGGCTCGTGAGGAAGAAAGGCTGATGGGAGCAGCTAGGATGCAGAGTAAAAACGAAATAGAATGTAGCCACTTATTACAAATGAGCCCACATGCAAATATGAGTAGTCAGGTTAGTACGGCGGATCACAGTGGCGGATTGGATCAAACACAGAGGGAATATGAGTAGTCAGGTCAGGACAGGACAGCTCAAGCTCGAAGCATGAGTGTGCCGCTAACTGAGCAACGTGCATGACGTACGACGCCGTGGCTAGAACTAAGGAAGGAGGTGGCGGGGACAGGGGGTAGGCGGTGGGCGGTGTGGCCAGCGGCGAGGTCGCCGCGGGCAGGACAGATGGCCGCGCAGACCTAGTGTATGGGTCCTTCGACCTGAGTTCTGTGAGGACCAAGAGTGGTAGATGATCCATGTGCGATGTAAAGTTCATGGCATTGGCACAAACATGAGCTTGTATCAAAAACTTATGTTGAATTTGTTTCAAAGACTTATGCTTGTACTTTGAATGTTGTGTAATGACTAAGTTTGGAACAACATATTGTAAACTTAATTTACCCTTTTAATGTTGTTATGAACTTGACGTAAGTTGTGATGTTCCTTTGTGCCGTGATCCGATCCTGGATGAAGGTCGGATATGTAGTACACTATATAGGTAGTGTACTGGGATGACCGATTTAGTTGGTTATCTAGCTAATTATAGTCAATGGAAGACTATTTATAGTTAGTTAAACAATGGGAGGCGATCCTCACACAATTACTACTTACTCCATCATATTTTCCCAGAATTTTCATAATAGACCATAGTGAGGTCCAAGCCTACTATATTATTCCTCATCCACAAAGCAAACTTGCGCAGATGTACAACAAGTAACAACATGTACAAGCTTGACAAAAATCTGGGCAAAGTATATATAGTTGAGGATTTCATAGAATTGATGATTGCCATATATCATTAGCTTAGCATCATGGAACATATACAATTTCCTTATTTTCTAAAATTAAAAATAGGTGTGCAACGCCAGGCTGCTCGGAGAGCTAACAGTCTGTGGAGAACATCCTTACAGAGCCGGCGAGGGTTCATGTCTTGGCACCCTCATATTATGATGAAGCAGGGGGCCATCGATCTGTCCGGGTGATCTCTTCATCTTTTTAAATAAGGAAAGTAGATCGAACCAATAACTGATGGTGATGAAGCTAGACCATATCAAGTAGCTCAGACTTGAAACTATGACCCAGCCGAATTCTCAATTTCAAGATGGGCCATTCACCAAGAAGCTTAGTAAGAATGGGCAATAAAGATGTTAGAACGCAGACCACAATAGCGAGCCAGAGGAGACGAGGAGCTACAACAGTGAATAAACCGGTTGCAAAGGCTGTGGTGGTTGCAATGTAGGCAAACCACATTAGCTTCTTTGTAAAAGACCTGTAGTAAAGCAAGAACTCAAGATCCTCCCACTTTGCAATGACACATATGAAGGCAACAGCAAGTGAGGAGCACATTGCCAAGGCGTCTGAGATCAAGAATGCCTTAAATGCGAACTTCCTTGACATGATGGGAAGCCCCTCGTTTCCAGAATCAGTGCTATATCCTCCAGGCAATGTGAAAGCAGCAGCAAAGGTTATTGTGGCGATGAGGATCGCCACTAGGGAAGTGTTTTGTGTGTATGTTTGAGTCAGCGACTTGATATCCTTCCTTGATAAGTCGGTCACTTTATCTTTGACTTCCTTTTGGAGATTAAAACCAGAAAGAGCTGTTGAAATTTCGTAGGACTCAATCGAGTCAAGTTCATCAGATCGGGTATACAGTAATAGGAATACATGTACACAGTGAAGTAGGGGTACATGTTCTTGAATCCCAGTAATTAAAGATCCTAATACATGATCTACAAAGAGGCAGAGAGAAGGGGAGTGAGAGGTTGTAGACCATCGAAGGCCGTAGTGGTCGAAGCAGTCGGAGTGGTGGAAGCGCCGGTCGGGATCTCGTTCGCTGATGCCATCTGCGCGCCGGCAGCGACGTTCGGTGGAGAGAGGAGTCGGTACAGTGACGTCCTTGGCGGCGGCGTATGCGTCGGGGTGGCGTTGCCGGCGTCAGTGGTGCTTCCCGTCGCTGGCAGCGCCCCTTCTCAAGATCGGGTTAGGGTTAGGATGTCGGTGGGGTGTCTGGCGGCGCGGTGAACCTCGTACCACGAGCCCCGGCCCTCACCTTTTCTTTATAGCGCTGTGCGACGGGGGCCCACCAACCATGTAGGGTTGGGCGCCCCCGATCAGGACGCGAGAACAAGACCCAAAGGCCGTTGGGCCTAATGGCGTGGGAGATCAATCCAACATTCTCCCCCTTGATCTCTCATCACTTTTTTCGTTCTTTAATTCTTACTCAAAACTTTCGATTCATATTTTTCTTGCTTCCATCCTATTTCATCACAGATTAGTGCATAGAACTGTCCCATCGTCACAGCAATTAGTGCCGTTAGACTAACAGCCACAATACACTTCTCCGTTTTGAAATGTAAACTTTCTTTGGGCCCTTCGTATGTTCGGGAATCATAGGCTTTCCCTTAAACCCATGCCGGCTACGTGTTCTCTGAACACGTTGGGTGGTAAGCCCTTTGTGAGCGGATCCGCGAGCATTTTCTCTGTACTTATATGCTCAAGATTTATTATATGATCCCGAACTTTATCTTTCACAATATAGTACTTTATGTCAATGTGTTTGACAGCACCACTTGACCTATTGTTATGAGCATACTGTACCGCTGGGTTGTTATCACAATACAACCTCAGTGGTTCATTTATATTATCAATCACTTTCAATCCGGGTATGAATTTCTTCAGCCAATGCACCTGCCCCGTTGCCTCATAGCATGCTACAAACTCGGCATACATTGTCGAGGATGAAGTTACGGTTTGTTTGGAGCTTTTCCACGATATAGCCCCTCCTGCGAGAGTAAATACATATCCTAACGTGGATTTTCTTTCATCTCCCGCATAATCAAAATCTGAATACCCTTCTATCTGCAGGGTATCAGATCTTCAATACGTAAGCATGAGGCCTTTCGTACCCTGCAAATAACGCGGGACTTTCTTCACTAATTTCCAATGTTCAATTCCTGGATTCTTTTGATATCTGCCAAGTAACCCGGTAATAAAAGCTAAGTCAGGGCGTGTACACACTTGAGTATATTATAAACTTCCAACAGCTGAAGCATACGGTACCGTTTTCATTCGGTCAATTTCATATTGGTTATTGGGACACTGATGTTCCCCAAATCTATCGTCCTTGACTATAGGAGCAGGTGAAGGACTGCACGCATGCATACTAAATTTCTTTAGGAACTTTTCTATGTATGCCTTTTGCGATAATCCTAGAACCCCTTTTCTCCTGTCTCGGTGAATCTCTACTCCCAAAACGAATGAGGCCTCACAGAGATCTTTCATATCAAAGTTTGAGGACAAGAATTTCTTTGTTTCCATTAGTAGATTGATATCACAACTAGCAAGTAAGATATCATCCACATACAAAATTAGGAATATATACTTTCCATTCTTGAACTTTACATAAACGCAATTATCCTCAACATTTTCTTTAAACCCAAAACCTTTTATCGTTCTATCAAACTTCAAATACCACTGTCTTGAAGCTTGTTTCAATCCGTAGATTGATTTCTTCAGGCGGCATCCCATATTTTCCTTTCCTTTTACGACAAAACCTTTCGGTTGTGCCATATAAACATTTTGTCGGTGTTTCGTACAAGCACCGGCAAGTGAATTTATAGTAATGCGCGTTAGGCTCGGATGGTGCGCTAAAGGACACAGGATTTATACTGGTTCGGGCAAAACGTCCCTACGTCCAGTTTGTTGCTACTTGTGTTATTAGCACCGTAACGATCTGTAGTAAGGGATACAAACTGCCGAGAGAGGGACTGGTCCCAAGTCTCTGATCGAAGGATTGAAAGGTGGTCAAGAGCTTCGTAGCTGCTTGAATGTGTGTGAGTGCGTTCTATTGCTTTTGTCCTCCTTTTTCTTCCGCCCCTTTCATAGAAGAAGCGCATCCCTTTTATAGACGAAGGGGCGGCTTTACAAAGGTAAGGGCTCCGGGACGCGTACTCTACTTAGTCTTGTGGCTCACGCTCTACTCGTCGTGTCCTCCACCCCGATGAGTGCGAAGGAAGATAAGTGTTTACAATGTTGTCGATGTCTCTGCAGGATGTCGTTAGTCAGAGAATGCTGCCTCGCAGGCAGGGTATGGGCTGCAGATGTGATGGTTTTGACTTATGAGCCTCCCCACCTTGCTCCGCACGCCTTCCGGTTCTCGTGGAGTCCTCGTTGGGAGAATGCGGGTCGGGGTCCGTGTAACGCCGTGGTCAAGGCCTTCCGACCGGGAGGACCCGAGGGTCGGGAAGCGGGCGCCGCTCCCTCGGGTCCACCGTGTGGTGACGGAATACCCATCGCTCGTGGAGATAGCAAATCCTTTCCTCGGATCGTGAGCGGTTGTCGATATCTTCGCCGGGTTCCGTGTCCCAGAGCTGAAGGCGGCGCCTACAACTCTACAGGTGAGGTGCACGCACTGTAATACCTTTTGGACTCTGCGGCGCCTTGAAGGGTCTAAAGCTTTAGTCCTGCTCGCCTCGGTAGTCCTTTTCTCGCCAGTATGCAGGTATGGTCGTTGGAGCCATGGTTGACCCGAACGTCTTGTCTCGTCCCCTGTACCCATCATTATGAGGGATAGATATCGATCGTGGGCAAGGCTCATTCTCGGGCCGTCGGGTGAGGCTGACCCCTCCCTCCGGGCTCGGGCGAGACGGAATTGTCCCTCACCCTCGGGCGAGACCGAGCCCGCCTCAAGGCAGGCGTCAAGCGAGGCGGAGTTTATCCCTCGGCCCTCGGGCGAGACCGAGCCCGCCCTATAGGCGTCCAAGCGAGAGACGGAGATTAGCCTTGAGCTTTTGGGCGAGGCAGGTTATCCTACCAAGGCGTCGGGTAAGGCGACCCCGCCCCTCGGCGTCAGGCGAGACGGAATTCATCCTCAAATTCGGGCGAGACCGAGCCCGCCCTCAAGGCGCCGGGCGAGGCGGAACCGAACTCCTCTGTCACTCGAACAAGGGATGACATGGAGCCCTTATGCATCTAGAAGTTTTTTACGTTCGGTGGTCATCGGTTCCACCTTCCGGGGTACCTGGTATTAGGTCCCCGACAAGAGTTTCTCGAGACTCTGTGTGATTCGGTAGAACCGCCTGGAGGGTGTTTTTCTCGTGGGGTCGTGGCGTCCCGCCATCGGGACTGATTCGAGGCCGTCCTCACTGTGCTTCGCCCTTGGTGGCGGATTGTTCAGAGATTCCTTCTTAGTTAGGCCGGCCGGCGAGTTCTTTGGGCCCTAGGCGGGCCAAAGAGAAAAGAAACGGCCTTTTGGCTTGTGCTTCCCCGGTGGGTGGAGAGTCCGGATTCGCTTGGGGAAGGCGAACCGTCCACCGAGATTTTTTGGGATGAGAGGATAGGGACCGTGGCGCGTGTCCCGCGACGTGACGCGGTGGCGTGCGTGGCAGACCCGGAGATCGAGGCGGACGGTTGCCCTTCTCGCGTCCGTCGCCCCCTATAAAACCGCGGGGTTCGCCCCCAGGGTCCCGTGTTTCACTCCCCTTCCTTTGCGTTCTGAAACATCCGCCGCCAATCTTCCCACCTCTTGCGCCAAGACGCCACCGTCGGACCGGCCTGCGTTTGTGTTTCACCGCCGTTAAGCTCGCCGCCTTCCCCCTCCCGCTTCAATGGAGTTGTGGGGCGATCAAGCATCACTTCCCGCGCGTCGAGGGCCTCGTCCGCCGTGGCCTTCTCCGCCCACTATCCGCCGGCCCAGAGTGGTTGCTCCCGGCGACGAGGGTGAGCCGGTGCACTTCAAGGGTATGTCGCTCCTTTGCCATCTTCCATGAGCGGGATTCGGGTACCACGCATAGATTTCTTCGGGGTTATTAGATTTCTATGAGGTAGAGCTACAGATCTCTCACTCCCAATGGGATTCAGCATATGGCGGCGTTCGTTGCCCTGTGCGAGGGTTTCCTGGGGATCGATCCCCATTTTGATCTGTGGCGGTATTTCTTTAGCGTTAGTCTGTCGAAGAGGAAGATTGGGGGGAAAGAAGTGGACGCTACCGATGGGGTGTGCCAAGATTCACCGCGCGCCATACCCGATCGAAGGTTACCTGTACATGCGCCTGGCTACATCCAACAAGGGATGGCATTCGCAGTGGTTTTATGTTAGGGATGATGTGAGTGCCACCCTACCGAAGTACACCGGACGTCTTATTGTGGATGCCCCGGCGTCGTGGGGCTGGGGCGTCCAGACTAAAGACAAGAAGCACATCTCCGACCTTCTCTCCGCCCTCCATGCCCTGAAGGGTCGGGGTGTGAAGGGGTCGGGGATTATCGGTGCCTACCACGCGAGGAGGGTGGCGCCACTGATGGCGCGTGTGCTTCCCCTGCATCGGATGACGCCAGGGATGTCGTTTGAGGGGACGGTGCTCGTTGACGAGGCGCTCCCTTATTCGGAAGTGGCGCAGCGTGTCAAGGAGGCGACGGAGCCGACGAAGATTCCACCGCGTGGTCCTCGACATCGTGTATCCGGTGCCGGGCATCCTCCAATGCGGCCGAGCCTGGGTTCTTCGAATTGTAAGCCCTCTTCTCCGCATTCTTTTCTTTCTCCTGAATCTCCTCTTTTAACACTTGCTTCTATAATGTTGGGGCTAGCCGAGGAGGCTAGTCTTCAAGGATAGCCCACCCACCGCCGGGACAAGGTTGTGGCGGCGGCGAATCGACTTCATGACGAAAGGGACAAGAAGGCAAAGGAGGAGATGAAGAAGGCGAAACGACCGAAGCAGGAGGCACGGGATCGGGGAGAGGACGTGAGTAGTGAGGATGACGATGATGATGATGATGATGATGACGACGAGGTAGCCGTCGACGTGGATTGGGGCGTCCTGGAGGACGAGGACACGCCGACGAGTGGCCACCCATCCAGGCGAGGCCCTTCCTTTTCCACGCGGAGGGAAGTGGATCGATGAGGTCGATGGAGGCCGGGCGAGTCCGCCTTTCGCACGCAGCGTCTTGGCCGAGGACCGGTGGATGGGGAAGGGCGAACTGTCGCCCGCCATCCCCGAGGCGACGATGAAGGGGAGCAGCTCGGTGCCGCACCCGTGAGACGACGGAGGGGGGACGGCTCGGTGCCGCGCCCGACGAGACGATGGGGAGGAGCGACTCGGGCCGCGCCCGACGAGATGGACCCCCGCCCGGGAGCGGGGGTAGGCATGAAACGGTCCCGCCCGGATGAGCGAGTAGCGGGGGTCGGGGATCCATCCCCAAAACGCTTCCGCCGCCGAGGACGCCAACGTAAGCTGTTGATTCCTCCGCTTTCATCCTTTTTCCTTTTTATTTTGACTTAACGGTTATTACCTTTGCGCGCAGTTCTTGCGGACGGGTCACCCACGGGCCGGCGCCCAAGAAGAGTCTCGCCCTTCAAGTGGGACAGACGGCGTCGCTGAGCCACCCTATTTGAGCAGGAGTGGTGCCGATGTCGGGGCGCGTTGGCGAACCGACGGCGTCCCAAGGTGGCTCCCACATCCGCGGAGGTTACCGAGCGAAGCGGTCTCTTCCGCGGGCGGGCGTGGAACAATCGGCCGAGGACCGCATACCGCCGGTGACGGTGGTCGGATCGCGCTTAAGCGTGATCACCCGGACGCGGCTGTGGTGGCACCCGAGGGCGTGGTGCAGTCCAAGGCGCCAGCGCCCATGTGGATCCACCCGTGGCGCTCAAGCGCCCAGACGGAGGAGGGTCCAGCGGAGGGTCTCGAAAAGGTGGTGGTGCCGCCACAGGTCGAGGAGGAGCCGCCACCGCCCCTTTATCGGGGAGGAAACCGCCTCCTACTGCGGGGAGAGCCGCCGCTCCGGTGGATGGATGCTCAGACCCGACGTCCGGCTCTTTTTCGCTTCGATGATCATTCCGAGAGCATGGAGCGGAGGGTCTTGACATCGGGATCTTGACCATGCTTTGAACGCCTGGACCAGCCCGGAGGAGCCTCCCGTGAGATCGTTATCCCTACCACTCGGTATTTTCTGGACTTTCTTCTTTCTTCATGTGTTTTTGTGTTCTCGTATTCCTGATATCAGCCTTCTTCCTCCTCAGACTCTTGTTGCTCGTAGCCGGGATAAATCCCAATTCCTCCGCGAACAGAAGGCGGAGAGGGATCGCCTTTCCGAGGAGGCCCGGCTGCGAGCAGACTTGGCCGCCCAGCTTGCTACTGTTCGAGAGCGGGAGGCCCAGGCGCGTCAGGATGCGGAGGAGGTGCACGGAATGTTCGAGGACCTGTCGGCGAGGTCTAAGCTGGATGGAGAGGAGATTGCCAGACTTAAAAAAGAGCGAGACGAGCTGCTGCAGAGGAATGCCGCGGCCAATGAGAAGGCCAGCGAAGTCCTGAAGGAGCTGGAGATGGAGCGGGACCTCCGGCGGAAGGCCGAGAGTAGGGCCACAGCCCTCCAGCAGAAAGTGGACGAGGACGTCGAGGTGGTCCGCTCTCTCCGGGCGGAGCTTGACGACGCGGTGAGAGGAAAGTCGAGTGCTGAGAACGCCGCCACCAAGCTGGAGAAAGAGGTTGCCTATACGCGCAGAGCCCTTCAGGTTGAGAGTGATGAGCACGATCTTCTACAAGCTGCGGTCGGGGTTGTCCTTAACGCCCTGAATGTGACGGAGCCGGTGGAGACCAGCCCGCTCGCGGCTCGTGTCGGAGGTATCACGGCTCGGGTGGGCCAGCTTGAGGAGAGTGCCTTTCACGCCGGGATTACCCAGGCCTTCACCGTCGCCCACGCCCACTATGAGAAGGAAATAAACCTGAAAGTGATGAGCGAAGGCTTTCCGTCCACCTACGAGGATGAAGAGCTGGAGGAAATGGAGAAGATGGTTGCTCCCTTGCAAAAAAACTCCGCGCATAATCTGAAAGAGATGGTTCTCCCTCCGCGAAGTAATTAGTCGAACAATTTTGAGAATAACTTATATGTAATATGTGAACAAGTGTCGGTACTTTTCGAGTCCGGGCGCCTTTCGTGCTTTTGCGCCTTAATTTCGCTTTTGTTTGATTTTTGCGATTTCATTTTTACGGTCTTACCAATATGTTCCCCTGAATTATGCCACTGATTATAATGCGAGGAGATTGTTCCGAAGGAGAGGAGGTAGCCGTACCTTAACACCCCCGAGTAGGTCCGACCCCCGCACTTTCTTTGAGGGTCGGTGTTACCGGAGACCGGAATCGTGGTTCGGTGATAATGGATGCCATCGCAATAATCCCGCCTGTCTTCCAAATGTAAATCCCAACCGGGAACTCTATGGGCTCGGCAAGGTGGGGCCTTTGTCCTCGCATTGTTTGGCCCGAGCCCCCGAGCCTTGTCGTGGTCTCGATAGGGGTCGGCCGTTATTTGCGTGTTACCCCGCCCTCGGTTTTCGCAATCGGAGGGGCCGAGTGAACGATACTTGCCTCGACGGCTTGAGTACCAAGCGCTCAGCGAAGCTCGCTCGCTAAATGCGTTAAATGCGGAATCCGGGTCCATCATTTGCCGATGGGGTCGGTGAGAGCCCTCCGTGGCACTCCACAACTTCTTAACCCGCCTCCCGGCAGATGCCTCGAGTTGTTCGATAAGCTCGGGGGCCCGATGGCCTCTCCTCGATGGAGATTCGTGGGTTTGGCTCGAGGTTAGAATCGAACGAGAGAAGGTCGAGACGTCCCGGTTCGCTTCTCGAAAGCGGGTCGGGCAGGGCAGCTGGGCTCGTCTCTCGGTTATCTCTCCTAGCTCTTTCGGGCGTGAGGCGGCCTCGAGCCCTTCATGGGTCCGACCTTCAACCTCACTGTGATTGCCTATATCGGATATATGACGATAAGCTTTTCGTGGTGCGACCACGAATCATTGGGATGCAATTTTTGCATATGAAATGTTTTGAATGCGAGATTTAATTGAAAATAAAGGTGGTGACGTTACCTTGGTGGTATGAGTGGCGGAAAAGCTCCTACCAGATAGGTTCGGTCCCGACGCTTGTGACGAGGTTGGAAAAACCTGCATAAGAATTGCCATTCTTTGTTTTGTGTCTCGGTGAAGATCCGAGCTGTTCAATTAACTCCGGGCAACCTGGTTCTCAGTAGGCGGACCCCTTCGATCCCTTCTTTGAGAAAGGCGGACGTCGAAACCGTAGACGCGAGAGGCGCTTTGAGCATGATTTTTCCGGTGAATAGAAACATTGTAGCTATCGGGCGTAGGGTTTGCTAGTTCGTCCAGCTTTACTCAAAGCTTTGTGCCATATGTCGCGCTTCTTAGTTTCAAGCGTGCACGGAGGGTCGGGGTGAAGATGATGTCCGGATTGGTAGTCATCCTCGACAGACCCCGAGTGATGCTCGCGTCCTCGCTTTTCGGCGGGGTCGAATCTTATGAACAAATTCTAACGCATAAAAAGTGAAAGATGAGAGGCTTATCTTTCTTTGGTCGTTCGTTCGTCAGGTGTCTTACGGGCGAACGGTCGACCCAGAGAACTGAAGGGTCCCGCCATCGGGTCGTCTGTGGTCCCGCATGGGAAGGCGAAAAAATTTGTCTCGCCTATGCGGGTGCCTTAATCGCCCAGCGTCCGGAAGCGGGTCGATGGCGGGCCATACCCGAGCAAAGGTTCGGTTGACCAAAGAGGGACGCTTCAGAGACCGGGTTCGTCCCGGCGTCACTTCAAAAGGCCCCTCGATATCAATCAAGATTGATTGCGTATTTAAAAAGGGGAAGGGAGAGGGTTTTTCGTCCGACCTTTCGCCTTTCCTTAGTTATCGCGCCTCCTCTTTAAATAGGGAGGGGAGAGGAGTTCTCACCCCACCTCCCTTTCGCCTCCCGAGCCGCTATCTCTCCTTCTTCTTCCTTTCCGCCAAACACGTCCGCAAGGTCGTGGTGGTTCTGAGTGAGGCGAGTAATGCCGAGAGAGATAGAGAACTTACAAACTTGCTCGTGATTCTCGTGCGTGATGTCGAGCCGAGGTTATCCAACGTGAAGCGATGGTGCGCGCGCCCTTTGCCGAGGAGTCGCTGCCGGCGGCGAAGAAAGGAGGCGTCGGTGGGCGTCAGACGTCGTTGATCGCGCGCTTGTCGTTCGCTGCGCCCCCCCTTGGCGGGAGGCGTTTCTCGCCCATATGCCGTTATCGGGGTTATGGTCGGGATGATGGCATAGCCTTCGACGCATCATGGCGGTGGCGTCATTGCCGGGGTCGCGGTACGACGACGATGGCGTAGTCCCGGACGTTCCGGCGGAGGCGTTATTGCTTTGGTCGCGGTACGACGACGATGGCGTAGTCCCCGGACATTCCGGCGGGCGTCGTTGCTGTTGGGTCGCGGTGGCGACGATGATGGCGTGGTCCCCGGACGTTCGGGCGGAGGCGCTTGTTAGTCGGAGTCGCGTAGCGACGACGATGGCGTGGTCCCCGGACGTTCGGCGAGTCGTCGTAGAGAGATGGTGGCGCCGAGGATCCAGCGAAGACGTCGCCGCCGACGGAGAGCGTGGCACGGCGACCGTAGTAGACGAGCTGGCCCGTACACGCCGGACGTCGCCGATGGAGAGCGTGGCACGGTGACCGCAGAGAGACGACTGGCCCATGTACACGCCCGGGGACGTCGCCGATGGAGGGCGTGGCGCGGCGACCGCAAAGAACACTTGTGGTAGAGCCGAGCCGAGACCGTAATGAAATAACGTTGTGGGGAAGCCCCTGCAAACAGTCCTCGGAGTATATTGTTACTTTTTGTAATGACATCGCTTTGTAAGTGGTGAATTTGTGCAAAAAATGAACAAAATTGCATCCTTGGCTTATGGCAAGTCATTTTACAGGATCTGGATCTGGGAGTAGCGGGTTTTGGAGTCGGATAACACCTCGCTGATGAAATATACTGGTATTTGCGCACCTTGAAGGCGTGCCCTCTTCTTCTCGCTCTACTATTAAATGGAGCTAACCACTTGGGTGGTGGCGATATATATAGTAGGAGAGATTCTCCATCGCATGGAGGAACTAGGACCGCGGCTTAGTTAAAAATCGTTTAACCATGTCAAGTGCTTCCTCGAGCCTCGGTGTCCGCCCACTCGGCGGTCGATTTTCTTCAGAGTCGATAAAGGAGAGTCCTCGTCACGAGGCGTGAAATGAATCGACCGAGAGCGGCAAAGGCACCCGGTGATCCGCTGAACCCCTTTATGTTTTGGATCGGGCCCATCCTCGTGATGGCTGATATCTTCTCTGCGGGTTGGCTTCGATGCCACGTTCG
Organism: Miscanthus lutarioriparius; assembly: GCA_904845875.1. Classification (NCBI taxonomy): domain Eukaryota; kingdom Viridiplantae; phylum Streptophyta; class Magnoliopsida; order Poales; family Poaceae; genus Miscanthus; species Miscanthus lutarioriparius. The sequence goes on from CAJGYO010000010.1 coordinate 122,544,804, forward strand.
GAGATTTATAAAGCCGAAAACATGCCCTCGGGACCCCGAAAACACATTTTTCGGGATTGAGCTTGATGCCGTTACCGGAGTTTCGCAAAGGTACGTTCAAAGGTCGGGCGACAAGGTGGTCACCCGCTTGATTTGACTATGATGTCGTCGACATAGGCCTCAACGGTTCGCCCGATGAGGTCTCCGGCAACTAAGCATACAAATACTGGGTACGTTGCCCCAGCGGTTCTTCAAACCAAACGGCATTGAAACGTAGCAAAATGATCCGAAGGGCGTGATAAAAGATGTCGCGAGCTGGTCGGACTCTTTCATCGCGATCTGATGGTAGCCTGAGTATGCATCCAGGAAACAGAGGGTTTCGCACCCCGAGGTGGAATCGACTATTTGGTCTATTCGTGGCAAAGGAAATGGATCCTTTGGACACGCTTTGTTGAGGCCAGTATAATCAACACACATTCTCCATTTCCGCTTTTTTTTTCGAACAAGAACAGATTCGCTAACCACTGGGTGGTACACTTCCTAATGAATCCTGCGCCGATGGTTTGGCTATCTCCTCACCGATGGCCCTCGCTTTCTCCTCGTCGAAGCGGCACAGCGTTGTTTCACCGCTTGGAGCCGGGAAGGATTTGGAGAGTATGCTCGGCGACCTCCCTCGGGATGCCCATATCCGAGGGTTTCCACGCAAAGATGTCCTTGTTGGCGCGGAGGAAGTCGACGAGCTTTCCTATCGCGGAGGAGAGCGCGGTCCCGATTCGGACTTTTTGCCCTGAGCTACTGGGATCCAAGAGGACGTCCCTCGAACCCTCTCGCCGATTCGAACGATCCGGACGACTTCTTTCGCGTCGGGTGTCCCTCACCGACCTCCTCCTCGAGGGTGACGAGCTCTTCGGATGCGATGACCGCATGGATGCGTGTCCGCAGATTCGACCTCGCACTCGTAAGCGCGCTGGAAGGAGGTGCCGATGGTGATGATCCCACGGGGGCCCGGCATCTTTAGCTTCAGATATGTGTAATTGGGTACGGCCATGAACTTCGCGTAACATGGTCGCCCCAGAATGGCGTGGAAAGTCCTTGGAACCCCACTACATCGAAGGTGAGGGTCTCGGTCCGGTAATTGGATCGATCCCCAAAAGTGACGGGCAGGTCAATCGCCCTAGTGGCACGGCTTGCCTTCCCCGGCACGCCGCCATGAAAAGGTGCTCGGACGGGCGGAGGTGCGTTCGGTCGACGCCCATCTCGTCGAAGCGCCTTGGCGTACATGATGTTGAGGCCACGCTTCCCCCATCCATCAAGACCTTGGTGAGCCGCTTTGGACCGACGATCGGGTCGACGACAAGCGGATACCTTCCCGGGTGTGGGATGGCATCCGGATGGTCGGTCCGGTCGAAGGTTATGGTGGATTCCGACCACCGGAGATAGGTTGGCACAGCCGGTCCAGCCGATATAGACCTCTCGACGTGCGACCTTCTGGCGGCGCTTGGAGTCGAGGCCGTTGATCCTCCGAAGATCATGAGGGCACCGGGTCGGAGTTGGGAAGGTGTCGTCCTTCGCCTCCGTGTCGTTAGTGGTGGGAACAGCTCCTTCCCCTCCTCCTCCTGTTAAGGCCCCACCAAGTATTTGCGCATAAGGCCGCATTCCTTGTATAGGTGCTTGGCCGAAGGCGTGGTTTGGGCATGGCCCCTCGAGCATTTTCTCGGTGGTTCGAGTGCCCTCGCGGGCTTCCGACCACCTTTTGGTCGCGGCAGCGCCGCGAAGTAAGTTGTCGCGCTGTTGCTTCTTATTTTTTTCCCTTTGGCGGGGCGGTTGGAGGCGCCTTTCACGCGCCCTCGTCCCGCTTTGTTTTTCCGTCGATACGATCAAAGATGGCCCCGACCGCCTCTTCTCCGTGAGGCGTGACTAGTGGCGATGTCCAGAGTTCCTTGGTAGTTCATGGGGCCCTGCGTCCCCAGCTTGTGGACCAGGGATTCGCAGTCGTTCCGGACGTAAAGGCTCCTATTACGTCGGCGCCATGCGGCGACGCTCGGGAGCTCATTGCACCTTGGGAAAAGCGCCGGATGTACCCGCGGAGGTTTTCACGGGCTTTCGACGGCAGCTCTTGAGGTCCCATGGGTTTCTGTATGCGTTTACGCGTGCCGGAAATTACCCACGAAGATCTCAATCGATCCGCCCAACTCAATAGCATTGACGGTAGGTGCTCCAGCCACGCTCGTGCTTTGAGTCGGCCAGGAACAGCGGGAGATTGCGAATAATGAAATTATCATCACTAGCACCACCGGCCTGACATGCAAGCCGATAGTCTTCGAGCCAAAGCCCGGGGTTTGTTTCGCCAGAATATTTAGGAATGTTCGTAGGCGGTCGATACCTTAGAGGGAACGCAGCGTTGAGGATGTGTCGGCCAAAGGCCTGAGGGCCTGGCAGGATGGGGCTCGGGCTTCGGTCCTCGTTGCTGTCGTAAGCGCCCGCCACGTCGGGATGATAGCCGCGCTGCTTCTCTTTCCCTCGTCGCCGTGGCACGCCTCTCGGCGCCGATGATGCTACGTCGACGCCGCGCCATGGCCGAGGCGTTGATGTCTGAGGACGACGGAGGGCTGCCCGCACCGCCGGGCGGTGTTTGGTGTACGGATGCGTCCTTGGTGGGATGCACCGGGTCAGTGCGCTACCGGTCTGGTGTCGGGTTCGCGTCGTCGAGACAACGAACTTTCCGCTTTCTTCTGGCGAGCTGCTGCCTTCGAGCAACGTCGCGAATCTCCCGATAAGCGCGTCGATCCTCGGACATCGTGGCCTCCGGAGACCATGCAAAAAGGCGGTCATCGCGGGCGATGTTCGGGCCGGCTCGAGCAAAGTGAGGAAAGGCCCCATCGTCGGTGAGGATCCTTTGATGTACGGTGCGGGCAGGTGACGCTGCTACGCTTGCCTTTTGCGGCGCGTCAATCTCGCGATTGATGTCCGCGTATTCCCATGAGCCCTTGCCCGGCCTCATCGATCTCTTGCCGACGAGCCCTTAGCCGCTCCATCCTCAAAGCGAGATGGGGCTGTCCTTCTTCCCGGATCTGCGCCGTCGATTGTTCGTGGGGTGGCCTCTTCCCTGGAGGCGCTTTCGACGTGACCCTCAGGGGTCTGCGTCATGTAGCATTCTCGGGAAGGGTGGTGGCTCCCCCTGCTGGAATCCGAGCTGGAGAGCGATACAGGCTCCTCGTTGAGGAGCTCGTAGAGGGTCTCCGTATCCCGCTCAATCGCCCCCACGAACTCGATGTCCGTGGGTGGTTGAACCACACGTAGCGCCAGAAGACGGCCAGCGGTTGCCGCAACGTTGCGGAGACCGAACGGAAACGCTGTCGGGGCGCTCCATACGGACCCTTCCGGACACATGGTGGCGTTGTGAGAGGCTTCTTTGGGTGACGGGACTCCCCGGGAGTTGCCCGGTGGACCCTCAAGCCTGAGATGGCTGAGGTTGATGGAAGGGGGAGATGGGGCGGCTGAGTGAGTCAGTGCCAGCTCTCCTTCTAGTGTGATGATGAAATCCAGGTCACCGAAACACACGTGTGCGCCACGGGGCCCGTGTGATTGCGTGGGTGGTCATCCGAGACTGGTTTGGAACGCAGCAGAAAGCCCCTACCGCGCGCGCTAACCGCCGGTGTTTCGTATAAGCACCGCAAGTGAATTTATAGTAATGCGCGTTAGGCTCGGATGGTGCGCTAAAGGACACAGATTTATACCGTTTCGGGCAAAACGCCCCTACGCCCGGTTTGTTGCTGCTTGTGTTATTAGCACCGTAACGATCTGTAGTAAGGGATACAAACTGCCGAGAGAGGGACTGGTCCCAAGTCTCTGATCGAAGGATTGAAAGGTGGTCAAGAGCTTCGTAGCTGCTTGAATGTGTGTGAGTGCGTTCTATTGCTTTTGTCCTCCTTTTTCTTCCGTCCCCTTTCATAGAAGAAGCGCATCCCCTTTTATAGACGAAGGGGCCGGCTTTACAAGGGTAAGGGCTCCAGACGCGCGTACTCTACTTAGTCTTGTGGCTCACGCTCTACTCGGTCGTCCTCCACCCGATGAGTGCGAAGGAAGATAAGTGTTTACAATGTTGTCGATGTCTCTGCAGGATGTCGTGTTAGTCGAGAGAATGCTGCCTGCTTGCAGGTATGGGCTGCAGATGCTGGTTTTGACTTATGAGCCTCCCCACCTTGCTCCGCACGCCTTACGGTTCTCGTGGAGTCCTCGTTGGGAGAATACGGGTCGGGGTCCGGTGTAACGCCGTGGTCAAGGCCTTCTTTGGGAGGACCCGAGGGTCGGGAAGCGGGCGCCGCTCCCTCGGGTCCACCGTGTGGTGACGGAATACCCATCGTTCGTGGAGATAGCAAATCCTTTCCTGGATCGTAGCGGTTGTCGATATCTTCGTCGGGTTCCGTGTCCCAGCCAAGGCGGCGCCTACAACTCTGAGGTGAGGTGCACGCACTGTAATACCTTTTGGACTCTGCGATGCCCTAAGGGTCTAAAGCTTTAGTCCCGCTGTTCCTCGGCAGTCCTTTTCTGCCAGGCGCGAGGTATGGTCGTTGGAGCCATGGTTGACCCGAACGTCTTGTCTCGTCCCCTGTACCCATCATTATGAGGGATAGATATCGATCGTATGAGGCTCATTCTCAGGCCGTCGGGAGGGCGACCCGCCTCTCCGGGGTCGGGCGAGACGGAATTGTCCCTCACCCTCGGGCGAGACCGAGCCCGCCCTCAAGGCGTCGGGCGGGCGGAGTTTATCCTCGGCCTCGGGCGAGACCGAGCCCGCCCTATAGGCGCCTCAAGCGAGACGGAGATTAGCCTTGAGCTTTTGGGGCGAGGCAGGTTATCCTACCAAGGCGTCGGGTAGGTGACCCCGCCTCCCGGGGCGTCAAGGCGAGACGGAATTCATCCTCACGGCCCTCGGGCGAGACCGAGCCCGCCCTCAAGGCGTCAGGCGAGGCGGAACCAACTCCTGTCACTCGAACAAGGGATGACATGGAGCCCTTATGCATCTAGAAGTTTTTTACGTTCGGTGGTCATCGGTTCCACCTTCTGGGGTACCCTGGTATTAGGTCCCCGACACATTTTCTTCCAAATCCCCATTTAGGAAAGCCGTCTTTACATCTATTTGATGTAACTCCAAATCATAGTGGGCTACAAGTGTCATTATAATTCTGAAGGAATCTTTACATGAGACTGAAGAAAACGTCTCATTGTAATCAATCCCTTCTCTTTGTGTGAAGCCTTTCGCCACAAGTCGCGCTTTAAATCTTTCTATATTCCCTTGGGAGTCATATTTCGTTTTGTAGACCCATTTACAGCCTACTGTTTTGGCTCCTTTAGAAATATTTTCTAACTCCCAAACTTTATTGGTACTCATTGATTTCAATTCATCTTCCATGGCCTTAAGCCACTTTGATGAGTGGTCGCTTCTCATTGCTTCTTCAAATGAGATGGGATCACCCCCCATCTGAAATTCTTCTGTTTCATAAACTTTATAGTCATCAGTAATAGCTGATCTTCTTATTCTTTGAGACCTTCTAGGTGCCTCTGGCAATTGTTCTACATTGGGCTGTTGTTGTTCTTCCTCATGTGCAACATTTGGTTCTATAGGTTCCTCAAGGACAGGTTCCTCATGTTCATTCATTGTCGCCACGGGAGAACTTGCAATAGGTGTTGGCACTACAGTGTCCTGCACTGTCGGTGCAACAGCAGCAGGTAGCGTGAAGAATGGTTCTTCAACCATCGGAGTGGGTACATGTACCCACTTTTCCTGTAGGCTGATTTCTCATACTACCATGCTCCTCCTGATCATGTTATCCTCCAAGAACGCAGCATGTCTTGTTTCTATAATCTTCGTATGTCTGTTAGGACAATAGAAGCGATATCCTTTCGATCTTTCTGGATAGCCAATAAAATGGCAGCTGACTGTCTTGGAGTCTAACTTTCTTATGTTCGGGTTGAAAACTTTTGCCTCGGCTGGACAGCCCCACACACGCAAATGGTTGAGTGAGGGTTCCCTTTCCGTCCACAATTCATATGGTGTTTTAGGCACCGACTTGCTTGGTACACGATTAAGTATATGAATGGCAGTTTTCAGCGCCTCCATCCATAAACTAATCGGTAATGTGGAGTAACTTATCATGCTTCTTACCATATCCATTAAGGTACGGTTACGTCTTTCAGCCACTCCATTCTGTTGAGGCTCCCCCGGTGTGGAGTACTGAGCAACTATGCCATTTTCCTGTAGGAACTTTGCAAACGGTCCAGGAATTTGGCCATATGGGGTATGTCACCCATAGTACTCTCCACCTCGGTCTGATCGTACTAACTTGATTTTCTTATTGTATTGATTTTCAACTTCAGCTTTAAATATTTTGAATTTATCCAATGCTTTCGATCTTTCTTTAATTGGATAAATATTGCCATAACGAGAGTAGTCATCTGTGAATGTTATAAACGAATCATAACCATCCACACTTTTCACAGGAAAAGGACCACATATGTCTGTGTGGATTATTTCTAAAATTCCTGTGCTTCGTTTGACATCTTTCTTAATTTTCTTGACATACTTTCCTTTGATACAATCAACACATTTTTCTAAATCTGAAAATTCTAAGTGCGGGAGAATTGATTCCTTAACCAATCGTTCTATTCTCCCCCTCGAAATATGGTCCAAGCGACAATGCCATAATTTTGAAGAGACATAATCAATTCTCTTCCGCTTCTTAGTTACATTCGCAGATGGGGAATCATTCACATTCTCATCGCATACATTGTTCGCATTCTCAGCAAGAGATAATAAATAAAGCTTGTCTTGTCGGAAGGCAAGACCAACACATTTATTATCAACCAGTATCTTACACTTGCCATCACCAAAGTGGCAATCAATTCCATCATCATCAAGTTTCGAAACGCTTATCAAATTTCTACGCAAAGAGGGAACATAAAGTACTTCTTTAAGTCTAAGTACAAAACCATTATTCAATTCTAAAGAAAAAACTCCAATGGCTTCAACATTGGCTTGCACTCCATTTGTAACTTTAATCGTTCTTTCTCCTCTTTGCAAGGTTCTCGTCCCACTTAACCCCTGTAAGGAAGTTGCAACATGAGTAGTTGCTCCTGAATCAACACACCAAGTGAATTTATCATAACATAAATACAGGGATTCATCTACAAATGTAATAAATTCATCACCTTTCTTTAGCAGAGATTTCAGAAAGTCTGGACAATCTCTCTTGTAGTATCCCTTCTTGAAGCAGTGCTTGCACTGATCTTTTTCAGCTCCACCATATTGCTGATTCTCAGAATCCTAGGGTTTCTTTCCCTATGAATTGGAGGAAGAGGCCTTATCCGCCCTTGTAGTTTAGAATTCTTGCCATTAAAATTCTTTCTTTTGTTATCCTTCACAAAATGAGCGGATTCACTGTGAGGACTTTATCCTCTCCTCTTCTTGAGCACACATTGAGATGAGTCTTTTTATGCCCCATCTTTCAGGCTGCATATTGTAATTCACAATGAAGGTGTCATATTCTTTTGTGAAAGAAACAAAAATCAAATGAATCAGGAAATCCTCCTCCTTCAAATTCATTTCCTTTAGCTTAGATGCCGTAGTGTTCATCTTCAAAATGTGCTCTCTTATGCTACCACCAGTGAATTTCTCATTCACAAGCTTCTTAATCAGTGAACTTGCTGTGGCCTTGGTAGACCCAGTAAACTGACTCTTGATTTTCTCAAGATATTCTGTGGCAGTAGCACATTCAGGGATTGAGCCCCTTATCTGTTCCTCTATGGTGGCCTTGGCCACCAACAGGCACTTGCGGTGGGAGAGAGTCCATTGCCTATGTTCAAGGTTATATTTCATTCTTATTTTAGTATGATCACGCTTTTGAGCAGCGAAATCAGCGTCAGATTCATTTTCACCTCTTACTGGGTCCTCTGGCTTAGTAGGACATGGTGAGGTGATGGCAAAATCGACCTCTCCCAACGCAAGTTCCAATTCATACTTCTCCCGCCACACACGGTGATTGGTCCCATTGAGTGTCGGGATGTTGACAATGTTCACAATGCATTTGCCACCTGAAACCACACCAGAGTAAGTAAGAAATATTTATACATAAAATTTCATGCTTTAACTCAACGTTGGTCAAATTAAAACTTATAATTCATCCATGCAAATATTTTACATCACCGTTGGGCAGAAGTAAAATTAATGCACAATTTCTCATGGATCAAAATTATAATATTGTTATTAACAACGTTGGTCAGAAAATAACAACATCATAATCTCATCAAAATTATCAGAAATTCATCACTTCTCTTAAAATTAAATTATCCCGTTGGTTCAAATTTAATCAAAGGAGATCGAAAATTATCATGCACAGCGGAAACATTAATAATCTTTTATATTATTATTTTCCAGAAGGACTGAGTACTTTACTGTTTTCTGGCAAAATATCGTTGGATAATATTTGCACAGGAAAAATTGTATCAAAATCATTCAAATTCATCAAAAAAATATGCATTAAAATTGCTCTTGGAAAATAATAACAAAAAAAATTCTTTTCACTTCAGCCCAGCGTGGCCTAGCTCGCCCATGCGCGCGGCCCGGCCAGCAGCGCGCGCTGCAGCGGCCCAAGATGGCCCAACGTGGCCCAGCAGCACGCGCGCTAGGGTTTCTGCCCAGCGCAGCCGCATCTGAGCCGTTCATCATATCCGACGGCTGTCCGGTGATTTCGCCAGATCAAAACCGGCAGCTGACCTCCGCCCCCCGAAAAACCCTAAAGTTCATTTCCTTTCTTCTTCCCCCCGCCTCTCCCAGCCGATTCCAGAGTGAGGGAGCAGCAGCGGTGGAGCCATGGCGTCCACGGTGGCCGGAGGAAATCGGGGCCGCCGTGGGCCCCTTCGCCGGCGGGCGTGCTCGCCCGTGGCTGAGCACGTCGTCGTCGAGTGGCCTCGCGGTGGTGCCCTGCACCCGCGCGCCACGAGGGTGGCCTCGGCTTCATCCCGCACGCCAGTGCAGGTACGGGGAAGTACCGCACGGCGGCGGTCTCTTCCTCTCTTTGATTTCTCTAGGGTTAGGGTTTCTTTGACCGATTTGAAATTGGTTCGATTTGATTTCTTTCTTTCGCCCGATTCGAAATCGAGTGTCTTTGTTCTTCTTTCTATTTTCTTTTTCCCGATCCGCATCAGATCGGTCAGTTTCATTTCATTTCTTACCCCGATCTGGTTTCTTCTCTAACCGTGGCTCCGATACCATTGTTGAAATTTCGTAGGACTCAATCAAGTTAAGTTCATCAGATCGGGTACACAGTAATAGGAATACATGTACACAGTGAAGTAGGGGTACATGTTCTTGAATCCCAGTAATCAAAGATCCTAATACACGATCTACAAAGAGGCAGAGAGAAGGGGAGTGAGAGGTTGCAGACCATCGAAGGCCGTAGTGGTCGAAGCAGTCGGAGTGGTGGAAGCGTCGGTCAGGATCTCGTTCGCTGATGCCATCTGCGTGCCGGCAGCGACGTTCGGTGGAGAGAGGAGTCGGTGCAGTGACGTCCTTGGCGGCGGCGTATGCGTCGGGGTGGCGTTGCCGGCGTCAGTGGTGCTTCCCGTCGCTGGCAGCGCCCCTTCTCAAGATCGGGTTAGGGTTAGGATGTCGGTGGGGTGTCTAGCGGCGCGGTGAACCTCGTACCATGAGCCCCGGCTCCCACCTTTCCTTTATAGCGCTGTGCGACGGGGGCCCACCAACCATGTAGGGTTAGGGCCTCCGATCAGGGCGCGAGAACAAGGCCCAAAGGCCGTTGGGCCTAATGGCGTGGGAGATCAATCCAACAAGAGCATCTTGAGGATCAGCATTCAGCATACGCATGAACACTTCATTCTGCTTAAGGTTAAAGAAACATTTTGCATTAGATTAAATAAACATGGGAATGGTACTTGCATTAACTAATATAAAAACTAAGGGAAAAAATTGAAAACCTACAACTCCACGTACGGTTTGTTGTCAAGGTTGATGAAAACCAAATAGCCATTTATCTTAAAACCCATCTTTCCCTTTCATTCAGATTGTACTCCCTCCATCCCAAATTCCACGACGTTTTAGTTTTTCTATATACTTAACATTTGCTATGCATTTAGATATGCACTATATCTAAATACGTAGCAATGTATCTAAAAATGCCCAAAATGTAGTTAACTGCGCATTGGCGAGTACTAATAATTGATGCAAATGACTAGCTGCTAATCTGAGAAAAGTATGGCAGCGCAGAAGATTGCATGCATACTGATTTCCAGATTGCTGAGAAAACATACGCACCCAGTTTAAAGTCTTGGCATGGTCGGTGGCTTGAGATAATTTCCAGATTACTGGGTCACCACTGTTGTTATGCACTGTGACGTCTCTGTCTTTATGAAGCAATAGAGCAGCGACCATACTGGGATTGCACTTTTGGACTGCGAGATGGAAGCAGTACTCCCGTCCAGATTTCGCGCGCGCGTGTTAATGAGTTTGTGAAGCTGCGGCGAGTCCAGGACAAAAGTCCTGATGCTGTTGAACTACAGCTTCGTGCAGACATGTCCAGCCATTCGGTTTGCAGTAGGGAGCATCTGGACAGTGTTTAAGAAGCTCCCGAGCAACACCAACATGGCCACGAAATGCAGCACAGACAAGAAGAGGGTTACCTGCTGTGCAGAGGAGGTACCCTAAAGACCGATCGTGTTCCAACAATACGCTTACCACGTCAATCTTGCCCCAAAGTACAGCCAGCATCGTTGGAGTGCAAACACTCTTGTCTTCTTCTCTGGCCAACCCAGGACGTGCCTCCACAATCTTTTCAACAACGGCTGCAAATCAAGGCAGTAAGGACGTACGGTTAGTTACATGAGTTTTATTGGTAAAAAAAGAAAAAAGAAAAACGTTGCTCTCTTGTGTGTAGTTTTTAGTTTGCCAGATATATACTAGATCTATCGGCAGGTCACACCTGAATTTCCGTTTTTCACTGCAGCATGCAGAGCATTGCACCCGTAGGCTCCCCCATGAGCAGAATCTGGAATCTGCAAGAGTTTGTCGACGACGTCCTCACAGTTTCGCATCACTGCGATGAACATGGGTGACTCGCCGTACTGGTTCACAGCATGCGACAGGGCGGGCTCTGCTTCTATCAGCTCCAGTGCCAGCTCCCTGTGCCCGCAGCGTATGGCGTGGTGCAGCGCGTTGTGTCCTTGCTTGTCTTGCTTCAGGATCGTCTCGCTCAGCTGATGATCACGGCAGCACCTGAGCAAAGCAGAAGCTACAGAGACACGGCCGCTGGCCACGGCGGCGAGCAGAGGGGTCTCGCCATCCGAGTTGACGGCGGCGAGGAGTGACGGCTTCAGAGCCTCGGCCTCCTTGCAGAACACCTCGTGGCCATGGATGGCAGCGATGTGGAGGCATGTGTTCCCCTGAGGACCCTGAGGAGTGGTTCCAACGAGCACGGCCGGAACATTCAGATACAGGTGCCTCATTTCTGCTACATGAGTACATGACCACATACTGCTGCTTCCAGGAGTCGGTCCGGCATCACCTGAGGACGAACAGCTCGATCAGCTGATATGATACAAACAGAGACAGATATATACGGATAAACCATACGTACCGATGTGAAAGGCTCTGCGTTGATACTTGAATTAAGGTGGAACCGTAAAAGAGCGACCATGTTAGTGTCATTGATTCTGGCTGCGAGTTGCAGAGCAGTTTCTCCATTGTTATCGGGCAAGTTAACAAGATGCTCAAGTTGGGGAGACCTCACTACAAACCTCACAAAATCTGCCTGACCAAATGATACAGCTACGTGAAGACATGTCGAACCCGTTGCGTCGCAGTAGGGAGGATCAGGACAGTGTCTAAGAAGCTCTCGAGCAACACCAACATTGCCCTGAGATGCTGCGATACAAAGAAGAGGAGCAGCATCTGTGGTTGTGGAGATGAAATAATCCAAAGACTGATCCTGTTCCAACAGGACTGTAAGCACGTCAATCTTGTTCTCAATTGCGGCCAGGTGCATTGGTGTACGCTTATCTTCATTTTCTTGTCTGACTAAAGCCCCTTTGGCACGGCTCATCCAAAACGGCTTCACCGGTGAAGGCAGAAAAACTAACTTTTTTCGGCTTCTAGTTCATTTTAACCTCGGCTTACAAAACGACTTCACGCTACAGTGTCTCGATTTGCGCAAAATAGATGAAGCCGAAGCCGGCATAAGCCGTGCCAAAGAGGCCCTAACCCTGGACGTGCCACCATAATCCTTTTGGCCATGGCTGAAAAAGAAATCAAGGCAAGAAACAGGTGACCAAGCTGAGGTAGTGTTGGAGATGGACCCTGTTACCTTGCAAGAGGTAAGACCTAAAAGAAATCATAGCCCTTGATTTTTGAAAATAAATAAAACAACTGAAATTTAAGAAATGAATAAAATAATCGGTGCAACGTGTCTTAGTATAAAGAACCATAAATTTGTAACGGTACCCTACAAATTCAACCGTTTGCGGTGTGAACTAACCAATTCATGTTTCTTTAGAGTCCCACGGCAAAATTTGTCTTTCCTTATATATCCTATTACCTTCTATCCTCTGCGGATGGCATGGTGCAGCGCGTTGCACCCGCGCTTGTCTTGCTTCAGGATCGTCTCGCCGCTCAGCTGCCGATCACGGCAGCACCTGAGGAGGACGGAAGCTAAAGTGTCACGGCCCCTCGTCACGGCGGTGAGCAGCGGCGTCTCCCCGTCCTTGTTGATGGCGGCGAGCAGAGAAACAGCTGATTGGTTCAACGCTAGGCCTAGGAGGTCCTTGCAGAACCCCTCGTGGCCATGGATGGAGGCGATGTGGAGGCAGGTGTTCCCCTGTGGCGTCGTTCCAAGCAGGACGCCCGGGTCATCAATGGCGAGCTGCTTGATGATTTCTGTGGCATCACCAGATACGGCCGCTTCGAGGAGCCGCCTATCCATCCCAGCCTTCTGATGCTCCAATGAAAGAGTGACTGAAAGAGCGTGCGTGGTAAGATGCAGCTATGAATCACCCACGTACAGTACAGAGGCCGACCACAGATTGTACAAAAAAGAACAAGAGCAAGAAATAGGAAAAGCATGGACTCCGAAGAAAGAGTGTACATAACCCACGTATATGTTAGTACAGAAAAAAAAGGAAAAGCTAGCTATGATGCCGTAGTCAGGGTCAGCTGACGACCGAGCAACTTTGGTGAGAGTTGATCATCGTCAGTTTACCCATCAGGGTTTGAGGACATGCTATGGAAGCTTTTCTAGTTGGAGGAGGGTTGGGACTGCCCATAGAGTCTTAAAATTGTAACCACGTACACACTCTATAATAAGTCAAGTTTTCAAGTGTCTTCCAATGATTTTTTTTGGCAATGCCATTGGCACGACAATTCGATGCACTCAAGACAATAGCAATGCATACACTATTAATTACTGATGATATATATTTGTACGGTAAATACGTTAAAACCGTTACTCAATTTGGCAAAAGAAAAGTTGCTCCATATATATAACTGTGAATGTTTCCTCATTAATTTTCGTAATGCATATACATACTCGATCATAATCAATGGAGTATTAGCCATGAAGTATCAATATTGGTATAATAAGAAGCAAGTAAATTAAAGAGGATACCTGGCTGCAGAATATGGCCGGCCGCTATAGTACGTATATGGACGGCAAGAGATGATCCAGTAACCTTACGCACTCAGTTCTCTTTTCCTCAATATAATACAGCTGGTGCAGAGCCAAGGGCCAATGGGTTAGTACGGGCTAGTTTCCTCATCAGCTACACAAGAGGCTAGGCAAGGGAACTTGTTACTTGCTTGTCCAGTTGTCCCCTCTCAGCAGCCTTATTATAACCGACAAATAAAGCAATATAAAGAAAAGGAAAAGAAAAAGAGAAAAAGAAAAAAGAAAGAAAGATCTGAAGCAAAGAATCGATTGTGCTAACAATAGTTCTCACTTACAGATACATGTTTGTTTTATATATATATTTTTTTTTGCCAAAAAGACAGTCCTAGAGCATTTTGTACAAAACTAGCTAGTGCAAGAAATAGATACAAAAAAATTAAAAAAAAACATTCAATAGAAATTTGACAAGGTCTTCACCTCCATCGCATCCATTCATGTGTGGTGTGGTGATTTCAGAGAAGGCCGATGCATGTCTATTTGAATAATTGACATTGGACTGATTTATTGATCGTGGATTATTATTTGAATAATTGACACGAGTGACCGTAGCGACGTACTCCATCCGTCGCAAAATAAATAAATTTGTGAGGTTTTATTTTTTTTCTCAAAAACATAAGATGTCTTCGGGAAAACAGAATGAGATGAGATACTCTTTTTCTAAAAAAAAAAGCGAAAGTGAGTTCTAGAAGGCGGGGACTGTAGACGAAGGAAAAGACAACTGGGTGACCAACCGAGAGCTTTTTCCAACTTGCTTGTGCTTGGACATGAGGCCTAGTAGCTAGATTTGTATGCCTGGAGCAGGTTTTAACGCTGCAAAGGACGCAATTCAGCCAACATCTGAAGCGGCTCAACACGGTCAGTCTCGACTCAGTCTAGAGAGAGGGGCATGATATGTGCCGAGTGTTCGGCGCCTAGACAGTTGCCGACGATTCGAACGCATTTTATCGATCGTGGGCTGAAAGAATTTAGGTACCGTTCGCTTCGCTGAAAAAACAAGCCAAAACACTGTTCCGACTGATTTGTTGTGAGAGAAAAACACTATTTCAACTAAAAAAACAAGCTGAAAAGCACGGATTATAAGAGAAGCGAACAGGGCCTTAATGTTGGACCGTGTATTTGACTGTTTCTTATTTGTGAAACGTGTTTTTCTTTTCAGGCTGATTTTCAATTATTTACGAAGTGGTTAATCATTGTCGATCGCAAAACGCAGTTAATAGTCCTCCTAAAATTAAAGTAATTAGGTGAATACCCCACGCGTTGCTGTCGGAATTTAAGAAATGATATCTTGTGAATGCCAAATAAATTAATCATGCAAATATTAAGCTTGGGTAGGAGTGGTAGAAGATGTTATTGTTTGTACAATAGCAGTAATACTATATAGTTGGGAATTTTATTCAATCAGTTGGCCTACTGACATTGTCAAAATTAACTTGTGATGAATATGAAATTGCGTACATGCTTACATTATAATTGTCATATGTCCATCATGTTTCGAGAAAAGTGTTCATGGTGGGAAGGATCAAACGAAACCTCAATAGCAGCTCTGAATTGCCTTTATGAGATCTTTTGGTTACATAATATAATAAGACTATGCTCTAAGATTTAGACCGCAAGTTAAGATCCTGCATCATAGAAATATTTGGAGAAATGATGTCAACTGAAATTGTTGATTATGAATGTTTGAAATTGTTGATTATGAATGTTTGGATATTGTCGGATTCATCTCAATCCACTTGTGTTGAGGTGGATTGGAATGAAATTTAGTTAGTTCCACTTAAATCTACCCCAACACACGTGAATTCATACGAATCCGACTATATCGCCTAATACGGCTAAGACATTTCCCAGTTAAGTTTTTTTTCCTTAGCCATTGGCACTGCAGATGGCCCAGTCTCCGTGTATGTCCACGCCGGAGAGCCCGCAACCGCCGCCTCGACGACCTCCTCCTCTCCTTAGGGTCGGCCAGGTGCACACAGATGGGCCAAAAAGGAAGAAGTGCTCAAATGAGCCCAGTGAACTACTACCACTTCTATTACGTATCCCCGATTTCCGATTTCGCTACAAGGGAAACGTAAATCTTAATTCTAAACCTAGCGAGGAAACGCCTCCTCAAAACCCCAACAAGTCCCCAACCCTCTGTCACCGTCATCCTCCATTGCAGCAGCAGCAGCCATGGCCATGGCGTCCGCGCTCCGGCTGTCCCTCCTCGCGCCGCGCGCCGTCGCCGTCGCCGTCTCAGCCTCCGCGGGGCAAGCCTCGCGTCATCTCCTCTCCCGCCGCCTCGCGATGCGCCTTCCTCACCCCCCGCGACCCGCCGCCCTCTCCGCCCCATCCGCCGTGCGGCCGCGCGAGGCTGGGCGCGTCCAGCCGCTCCGCGCCGCCTCCTTCTGCAGCGGTCCCGCTCCGGCCGCAGGACCCACCGGAGGAGGCGCCAAGGACTGGCGCGTCTTCCTGGCATGGTAATTCGATTCCGCGCTCGGTGCTTCTGCTCTGCCGTGGCCCGTGGGTGCTGCTCCCTGACACGCAATTCAGAATCCAAGTGTTCAAATATTCAAATTGCGCTTGTGCATCGTGACAGGTACCTGGTGGCTCTGGATAAGAACCCGATTGCGACTAAGGCGGTCACGTCTGCTGTCCTAACTCTGGCCGGGGACCTCATCTGCCAGGTAATACTTGCAGCGTTTGGCTTCAGTCTTTATGCAATGTAGCAAGCATTTGGCTTCAGTCTTTGTGCAATGCATCATGGATTTCGTAGTCAGTAATGACTTTCAGGCAGTCTAGTACTACTATGTCACTGTTTGGTTTGTAGACCATGAAACTATTGCCAAAGCGTATGGTTCATGCGATTGAAGGACTGGAATCCAATCGCTTTGTTCAACCTAATTAGCTCAGATTTATTTTCCAGCGCAAATCAGTTGTGTCAATCCTAAATAAATCTGAGTTGGCACTGAAATTGATTTGTTCCCAGGCATGACATGCCCTGAAGTATGTGAAGTTATTTTTTTTGTAACAATAGTACTACATAGTTATAGTTGGCCTTTGATGAATTCTCAGACAAGCAAAGTATTATAGACTCCTAGTCTACTATGTAATAACAATGATGTTGTTACCAATTAGTGAATTTTATGTATGCTGCCATGCCAAAAATGGAAGATAAACACACAAACATGCACGCAAAGGAAAAATAACCTAAGAAGTTCAATCCATTGGCTGCATAGGGGATTGCAATAGTGATTTGAAAACGTGCTTAATATTATCTTTTTTCCGTGTGTTGATAACTGGCCTTGCTGGCTCATTGAAGTGTTTTGGTCCTATATTTATGGCTATTGCTGCTGCTTGCTACTTAAACACCTGCATGTGTAGTCCTAATTTTAATTTTCTTTCTGTTCCAGCTTGTTATTGATCGAGTTCCAGAGCTTGATTTGAGGAGAACATTTGTATTCACATTTTTGGGCCTTGCCCTTGTGGCGCCAACTTTACATGTCTGGTAATCTCTTCTGAGCTTCAAAAGTAATTATCAGTACCATGTAGTGTAGCTAGCTTTTTTCTGCCACTGCTGTTTGTTTGATAATTAGTGTCCATATGCAGGTACTTGTATTTGAGTAAATTAGTGACAATCAGTGGAGCATCAGGTGCCATTGCTCGCCTTATACTTGATCAGGTTTGCATTTTCTTTCTCTCCCTTGCAACTCCAAGGACTTGAATTTTGCTTCCATGTCCTGCACTTTCTTTGTGTCTACAATTGTCATCTTTTTTTGTTTTGACTATTTTTTTTATCTTCTCCTCAGTTTATTTTTGCTCCCATTTTCATCGGTGTTTTTATGAGCTTACTGGTCACCTTGGAGGGAAAACCCTCTCTTGTAGTGCCAAAGCTTAAGCAGGTGAGATGAACCCTTCTGTACTCTTTCACTCCCTGCTATGACATGCATTTGCTCTTTTCTTGGCTTTTAATTTTCGTTTCTGACATCTACAGGAGTGGTTACCATCAGTGTTGGCAAATTGGCAATTATGGATACCATTTCAGTTTTTCAATTTTTACTTCGTCCCTCAGAAGTTTCAGGTCTTTGAAGACGCTCCTTTTCAAAAGTTGTTATACTAGCATGCTGCGTGTGTTGCCCTTGCCAACTTACTACCATTTGTTTTCCAGGTCCTTGCTGCTAATTTTGTATCCCTTGCATGGAATGTGATTTTGTCATTTAAAGCTCACAAGGAAGTTATCGCGAAATAGGTACTATTAGCTGGCCTGCCTTATAAGCCCAACTCTAGCCTCTCTGATTGTTTTATTCAAGTGATAATCACATTGTTTACTGATTGTTTATAACAAAGAGAGTAGTAAAGAAGAAAATAGGTCTATGAATGTGGTTATTGATCATTTCCTGTTCCAGCTGATGGTTGTCGTGTGAGAAATTTCGTAGAAGTAGAACAGTGTATCTGCAATAGTGCAGGCACATATCTCCCTTTCTTGATTACTTTATGGTAGGCTGTGCATTTAGTTTCATGTTCCATTAATGGAGTACATAATAACGAAATCTTCTGTACCTCTATTTCCACTACTGATGTCATGTACAGATGTTACAAATTTATGATTTATGATGTTTGACTGATGAGGCATATATGTTGCAATTGACTTTGTCAAACCCACGCGGCCACGCATGACATGTATTCTCATAGGTCAATGAAACTAAATACGTCAGGTGTTTTCTCTCACAGACATATTGAAACTGATGTGCATTATATGATGCTACACATCATGGAAGTAGTTATGATAGTGGACCAGCAGTCAAAATGTTTTGTAGGTTGAGGGTTTGCTGTTGATGTGTTTGAACTGCAACAGTTTATATCAAGTTTTAGTTCAACTTTTTTTTCAACTGGCTACTGCTTGTCCCATGTTGAACTGTTTATAGGGAGATAAGATTCTCATACTAACCTGCTTGTCCAATGGCTACTGCTCCTAGCCTTACCTTATCTTTTCTGCCACCCCTTAAAGCAACCTTGTGGACCTGTTCCAGAATTTTTACAGACCTTAATAACTCACTATACCTTTGCAATTCAACATGATGTCGATTGACACTAGTGATGTTCTTTGTTCTTTTGCATCACGTGACTGACCTTAGAATCTAACCAGAAGCATCTGGCCAAAATGTTGTTTCCTTGGCTTTGCATAATTTGGACTACCATTATTATAAATTGTGTTGCACATTGCGAATTTGACGTCGATACTAGGGTGATGCTTAAATGTCTCACCACTCATAGTTCACTTGTAGTAAGTAGTAAACTATGGTGATGTGTAAATGTCTCACCATTCATCGGTCACTTGTAGTAACCCAATCTCATTTGCTACTTAAACCTGAGTTACATTATTGTCCTTATAACTGCCTTTTCGGCTTTTAGTAATCGTAGTTGTGGCAGGTCGGAGCTTCACTTTGTTGGAGCCTGGCTTCAGGCAAGGAAAACTATTTTGCTTTTGCCTTGGCTGCCCATGCTGTATTTCGAAGTAGAAGATCATAGTCACTGCAATGAATGCTGATTATCACCATAATATATACTAGTTGATTTGGTTCGCCCATTGATCTTTGGCGGCAGTAGGTTTGTGTATGCCTCTGAGGTACCCTACCTCCTTTTTCTTTTCCTGGGAAGCCCACAAGTCGGCTTGGCCTGTATCTGTATGCTTATTTTTCTGCCATCCCGGGGAGCCACACAGCCCACACTTCGGGCTAATTTGGAAACTCAAATCCCCTTGGGATCCCCGACTTTTTCCAGGGTGGAAAATCCATGGGGAAGCCTCCCCCTTGCTTCCAAATTAGCCCTTCGAATGACTTGTGACTCCTGGTTGTAACCCAAAGTCATACCTGTCAGCTTCCACCTTTTGCAGTTTAACATGATCCTGATTCATGCCAAAGGTACTTTTGGTTTTTTTTAACAAGGTCTCTAAAGTCTGGTGAAAATATACATGGTTCTTCTGGGTTATATTTTTGGCATGGCTGCAAGCACTGCCACACTGTGGATCTGAACTTGTTTTTTGTTGGAATTGTCTAGGTTTCTGCAAATTTCAAGCTGGTGATGAGGAGAGTTATTCATTGAACAGTTGACTCCTGGCCAGGATATCCATCCATCTAGTGCATTGGATAGTTGTAGGGTCTGTACATTAGCATCATGTTGGAGCGTGTCATTCTGATCAGAACGAAACTGAATGGATCATGGTTATGATCGACATGGTTGTGTAATCTGGTGGAGGATCATGAATGGCCCTCCTGGCATATTAGGACAGGGGTGCCGTTGTGGTTTGCTGCCGCAATGAACACGACATGTGTGATGTTTGTTAGTGTTTGTGTTAAGATGGGGTTATCAATGAGGGTTACGCATGGGTGGTGCGCTTCCTTAAGACTGTTGTTTAATTATTCTTATTATTACATCAGCAGTGAAGCATAAATTTGCACTCGTGGTACTCGCCAGCGGTTTGGAGTTTGGAATAAGGGCTGTGTGTTGTTTTGGAGGATCAGCAGCAGCATCAACGCATGGAACGATTTTGTTTTTGTTTAGCACGCCGGCCGTGCTTTGGATTTGCCCATCAGTTAGTTGGAAGATGGAACATACGTGTCTCCGTCCGTTGTCGGACGCGAATTGGCGTACCTACGTAGCCACTGATGCTGGTGGCATTATAAGTATCTAGGCCACCGAAAGAGAGTGGAGGAATTAACTATTAAGACAGTTGAGGCAATGCGCACCTATCAGTGTTGGAAGAACAACGCGCCGTCGGCGGCGCTCGTGTGGTCGCAGCTCATCTTCCGGCTGGTGACTGTCGCCGCGGCGGCCGCCGACCAGGTGATCGGGCTGGCCGGCTGCACGACCATCTGCGGGCCCTACCCGTTCGGCTTCGAGCCCGGGTGCTCCCTCAAGGGCTTCAACCTCACCTGCGACGCGAGCTGCACGCCGCCGCAACTGTTCGTCCATGACGCGGCCAGGGTCACGGAGATCTCCCTCGACGACTCCGCGGTGCTCTTCCTCGTCGCATGGCGGGGAGAAGGACGGGCGCCGTCGTCAAAGCAGTTGATCAACGACGACGACCACTCGACCAGGCGGAGCAGCAGAGCATGGCCCCGGGCAGCAGCTTCTCCGCGGATCAGCCGCGGCGGTATCACTGGATGATGGCTATCAAGGCAACGCTTACCTCAGTGACGGATGCCAAGGTAGACTCACGTCGTCTTAAAGTGTGTGTGTGTGTGTCTATATATATATATATATATATATATATATATATATATATATTGTTGTTGTTGTTTTTTTATTTAATATTTGCAAAAAGATGTCCGTACGATGATGCTCTACGAGTGATGATGACACACTCGATCTGCCTGCCTTGTTGGCTGATTATTTTTACACCAGATGTCGATGGGTGCAGTTGCCCGGAAAAATGCTTTGGCAATTGTACAAAATTTCCCGACAGCAAGTATTTATGTCAGTGCCCCAAGGGAACAATCGGCGACCCATACACCCGGAATGGCTGCGTCAAACCGCGTGATCCAAAAACAGGTAACAGTTCCAAAAAGATCTTTAATAGCTGGAGAGTTTAATGTCACTGTTTCCAAGACTCCTATGTGATGGAAAAAAGTATAGACAAGTTCTCTGTGCATTTCATGAAACTTTTATCGTATCTTTATTCATTAATATTATGCCACATAAAACCCTCGTGAAACTTATTTAATGTTCATGAAACTCTCGTGAAACTCCAAATAGTCTAATAAATACTCCATCCGTCCTGGTATATATGACGTAACCATCTCCGGTTCAAAGACTAAGGAACATATTTAATTCTCTCTCAAAACACTAGTACTACTGCATCGATGCACGCTTCTTTAGAGAGAGCATGCCTTGTATTATGGGACATGAATAAAAAGTGGTTACACCTTATATATTGGGACAGAGGGAGTACCAGCAAACCCACAGCCAGCACCATGCATGTTGTAACCTGTTTGCATGTATACAAAGAGATACAAAAAGAAATTATCTGTTCATTAACTGGTCATGTTACTAGATCTATATTACTACTTATGTTTGTTTGGCTCCAATGGTAGACAAACAAAAGCTCTCTAATAAATCTTCCAATGGTAGACAAAATAGTTTGCTAGTACTAAGAAATATGTTTAGCTCTACATTTTGCAACACACGATTGTATGTATTCCTCATTTACGCATCTAAACTTGTGAATTTTGTCAATCTTAGGATTAATCATTGGCCTAGGAGTTGGAAGTGGTGCAATTCTTCTCTTTTTAGTGCTAAGCACCACATTTCTGATCCATAGAATCATGACACGGAAGAAAAGAATGAGACAAAGATTCTTCAAGCAAAATCGTGGTCAATTGCTACAGCAAGTAGTATGTCAATGGGCAGACATAAGCGAGAGAATGATCCTTACTTTAGAAGAACTAGAGAAAGCCACAAACAACTTTGACAAAGCTCGTGAGCTAGGTGGTGGAGGGCATGGTACAGTTTACAAGGGAATTTTAGCGACGCTTCATGTTGTGGCAGTTAAGAAACCAAAGATTGTGATACAAAGAGAAATTGATGAATTCATAAATGAGCTTATTATCCTTTATCAGATAAACCGTAGAAATATTGTGAAGCTTCACGGGTGTTGCCTTGAGACAGAAGTTCCTCTACTTGTTTATGAGTTCATTTCTAATGGCACCCTTTACAATCATCTTCATGTCGAAGCTTTAGTATCACTATCATGGAAAGACAGAGTGAGGATTGCGGTCGAAATTGCTAGGGCTCTCGCGTATCTTCACTCACTCCAATGCCAATAATCCACAGGGATGTCAAGTCTCCTAACATACTTCTCGATGACAATTTGACTGTGAAAGTGTCAGATTTTGGTGCTTCAAGGTACATTTCCATTGATCAAACCGGGTTGGATACAACTGTGCAAAGAACATTTGGGTATTTAGACCCTACATACCGTAGCACAGGGCATCTTACTGAGAGGAGTGATGTCTATAGTTTTGGCGTTATTCTTATTGAGTTGTTAACCAGAAAGAAGCCAATCTCTTATAGGTGCTCCAAGGGCTATGGTCTTGTGAGACATTTTTCCACTTTGCTATCATAACATAACTTGGTTGACATATTGGATCCACAAGTTGTACGAGAGGGAGCGGGGGATATCTCTTTGTTAGCAGCGACGTGTGTAAAGTTTGTAAGCAAGGACCGGCCAACCATGAGACAAGTGGAAATGACTCTTGAAAGCATCCATGCAGTAAATGAGTATGATTTGAGAGTGACATGACAGATGAATCTAAGGAGAAGTACAATCAAGTGAACAATATGCGTATTGAAGGGATAAACAATGACATTGGAATCCATGATGGGTTACTAGAGCTTGGAGAAATAGTAATTGATGAGAGTAATGATGGCACCACTTAGGTAGCCAATATATCTCAGAATTGTGGATGCTCTTGACAGTGTGCTCCCTTGAGGCATCTCCATCCAGTCAAGTTGCGTTTGTACTTGTATAAGTTGTAAACAATTCTCTCCATCCCTCATAAACGTTTTTAGTTTTATTTTAAGTAAATCTATCTTAAATTTGAAAAAGTTAATAGAGAAGAGAATCAACATTTATAGCACCAAATAGCCATACTATAAAACTATGTTTAAAATAGATTTTATGATGAATCTAATCAACCCATTGGTATCACAAATATTGGAACTTGTTTTTGTGTAAGCTTAGTAGAACTTAAGATGGTATGACCGTAGTATGAGTACAGAGATAACTAAGATAACTTTTTTAGGATGAATAACATTTAGGGTCTTGGACCTGATCAAGTTGCTTTTCAGAGTTTTTTTTATCTAAGAAAGTTTCTTTTCGGTTGAGACCACACGATCAATGTTTGTTTCTTTGCACTACTGGATTGCACCTAATGAGACTATTTTTGCTTTGTAGGAACAAAAGAGAAAGGCAGTACATCATAATATAGGGCGTGTTCGCTGGTCTGGTCCATCCAGACCAGTCGGCTGATCCCCCTCAGCAAACACTATTCATCAACCAGCCGCTACATTATTTCTCTCTTACAAAATCAGCTAGTTTCAGCTAAGTTTCAGACCAGGAACAGGGCCATAATGAACAGAATGCAAGAACCAAGAATGATTAGATGTCAGGGTGACAGGCAGGTTGGCCCTGCCACGTATGTGTGTGCCTGCGCAGTAGGGGTCTACCTAGGATAGGGGAGAGGGTAATGTAGCCGTCTCAATGAAAGCACTCAGCCTGTTCGGCTGGGATTATTCCCTCCTAAATGATCGTAAATTTTCAACTGAAATAGTATTTTTCTCTCACACCAAACCAGCCAGCAGTACTTCTTCACGATCCAGCAACGAACAAGCCCAGCCAAACGAACAGGCTGACTATCTTTGTCTTAGGCTTCTCCGGGAACTGGACCATCCAACACTAGGTGGAGGCTTAGCGATAGACGGACCGACGGACAAACATAACAACAATCACGTAGTCAATGTCTACTGTTTATTTGAAAGATCCGAGAACATGTGTTCCGGCATATATATATTAATAAGAAGATGAGATTTGACCCAATTTATAAGGAAGATCGGACCCAAAAACCATACAACCACCTATAACTACGAGCTCAGCCCTAAGCTCAAGTCCAGAAGCTGCTAGAGAAAAGCGAATTCTACAAAGTTCTCTTTGACACTGCCACAAACCAGATACGTCATCAAGTCATCGTTGCCAACCGCGTCCACTAGACGGCAGCTCCGACTTCCCAAACGACGCAAATGGTTGTCATCACCGAGCAAGGGATGCTAGACGCGACGCCAGTCACCCATGATAATGCCTTCAGGAAGGTCACGGCGCCAAAGGCGCCGACATTGCTAGCCCACCATGGCAGGGTTTTCACCGAAGGAAACCTAGTAGGGTAGGACAGGGGACGCCTCCAGGGAGGAAAGCGACGCTAGCAAGCATCGCCGTTTAGGCTTTCGCCTTAACCTCAACCGTCCTACCGCAGTCGGCTGGTGGAGCACTCTGACGACACATCAAAGACATCACCTGTAGAATCTGAAGAAAAAACGTGCATCTAGCCGCAATGGACCAACACCACCGACTATGCTGCGCCACAGCAAGGTCTTCGTGCCTACCGTGGAGCTCCGGTGAGACCCTACTGCGCCCGTGGGAGCCTCCCTCTTCCCCTCCCCCTCGTCCCGCTGCCGCTTCTTCTCCAACTCCGGCAAACGGTCGTGACTCCCCCGCACCGAGCTAGCTTGGCCGCCTCCACCGCTGCCAGGGCCTTGAACCGCCTGGCCTGCCTACCTCCATGGGCCCCTCATTTTTCTAAGCTCATCGGAGTTGGGAGAGAGATAGAAGAAGATCGCTGGAGTTGGGAGAGAGAGAGAGAGAGAGAGAGAGAGAGAGAGAGAGAGGAGAAGCTCGCCAAAACCCTAACTCCTAGATCCAGGCGGAGGAGCCTACCTTGTCGGCACCGCCGCCGCCGCGTGGGGAGAGAGGGAGACGCGTGCGTGCGAGCGTGGGGAAGGAGGCAGAATGCGAGCACGTGGGGAGAGAGGGAGATGCATGCACGGGTGTCGCGGGTCGCCTGAAATCTCGGGAAATTTCAGGCACCTGGAGTGTAGGAAATGTGATAAAATTCACAAACTAACCTCCTTGTCCAATGGCTACTGTTCCTACCTTAACTTATCTTTTCTGCTGCCACCCCTTAAAGTAATCTTGTGGACCTGTTCCTGAAGTCAGACCCTAATAACTCACTATACCTTTTGCAATTCAACATGATGTCGATTGATGCTAATGATGTTTTTTGTTGTTTTGCATAACGTGACTGGCCTTAGAATCTGAACAGAAGCATGTCGTCAAAATGTTGTTCCCTTGGCTTTGCATAATTTGACTTGACTGCCAGCATTATAAATTCTATTGTACAATGAGAATTTGATGGCGGCGGTGACGCTTAAATGTCTTTCCATTCATCAATCACTTGTAGTAACCCAATTTATCAATCCCATTTGCTAGTTAGAACATCTCCGACAGTAATACCTAAATCAGACAAACTATTTGTCTATTTAGGTAGCCTGCTATTTTCATACTACCTATTTTTTCTTTCAACTCTAGCAGTAATACCTAAATCGTGGCTCTCAAATCCAGTTTAATAGCCAATGGCATGTGGAGCCCACGTGTCATCTTCTTCTTCTCTTTGTTGCCATCGACGAACTAGGGAACAACGCTGTCACGGGGAAGGCACGCACCGCCTGCGAGAGTCCAGGGAGGAGACATCCCGCCTGTGAGGGGCGTAGGGGAGCCGGCGTCGGAACGGCCGATCCCGCGCTAGGGAAGCCGCTCGCGCCAGGCTGGCCGGATCCGGCGCCGGGGAGCCACGGCCGCATGCCTGCCGAGGAAGCCGGGGACGGCAGCCGCACGCCTGCTGCCGGCGAAACCGGGGCTTACGAGGGAGCGTGGCCGGAGATGTCCCGCGCCAGGGGCCCGTGCCGCCAGGGAAGGCCGCACAGGGCAAGCCGCGTCGCCGAGGAACCGGCAGAGGAGGCGCCGGCGTAGGAGGGGCGAAGGACTGTGGGCAGTGGCGTCGGGCGCTTCCGAGCGCGTCGGGAGGAAAGAGACAGAAGGAAAAATAGGTAGAGCGAATTATTGGCCCAACAGACATAGGTTGTGAGAGAAAAAATTTATTAGGGAAACAAAAGTAGGTAGTAGGTAGCCTGTTGGAGACTTTTTTTTTTGCCTCAACTACCCAAATATAGGATAGGTAGTGGGTTTTAGTAGCCTGCTGGAGATGCTCTTAGACTTTAATAGTATTATCCTCCTTATAACTGACTTTTCAGGTTTCAGTAATCGGAGTTGTGGGCTTGTGGCAGGTTGATGCTTCAATTTGTTAGAGCCTGCTGGTTTCAGTCAAGGAAAACTATTTTGCTTTTGCCTGGCTGCCCATGCTGTATTTCCAAGTAGAAAATCATAGTTGCTGCAATGAAGGCTGATTTATCACCATAATACTAGTTGATTTGGGCCCCCCCATTGATCTTTGGACGCAGTATTGTGTATGGCTCTGAGTACGCATTCCTCATTTCCTTTTCCTGGGCAGCCCACAAGCGCGCCTGGTCTGTTGTTTTCTGTATGCTTTACACTACAACATGACTCATTGTATAAAGCATTTACAAACACCTCCAAAAGTGGTCAAATCGTCTTCAAAGACCTTTTGAGGCATTTTTTGGAACGCCGCCTAAAACATGGAAGTAAAAAGGTCTTTTGAAGCGTTCTTCCATAATGCCTTTTAATATTAACATTTAAAGGTGTTTTCTAGCTGTCTAGGATACTTTTTAGGGGCACTCTGGAATTTGTCTCCGTAACAGGCAATCTGTATCTGTACTAGGCCTTCGAACATTGATGGAGGCGTTATTAGAAATGCCTCCAAAACCAAGGTATCCATGCAACCTTTTCGACCAATATCAGATTAGCACATTAACAATGAGAGCACATTAACATTGGTTGCATCCAAACTTTAAAATCTTTCATACAGACATATGTTTTCATCTCCAAATATCAGTACAGTTCTTTAGGTTCTCATTCCTAAATGACCATCCTCAGTCCTGTTGTTTAGGTTCTCAGTCCTACCTCCTAAATGACACAGGTTTGCTGCTCCCTTTAAGATAAAAGTGGACATGTTCACATCATAACTATATACATATATATAAGTATAAATCCAACTGAATAGATGTTGCCTCATTGCCAGCCTTCCTGTTGTCCCCACTTGGCAATTGCTCCTGCTTGCAACCAAATAAACTTGTCCCAATAAGTATCACCAGGCTTTAGAACAAGTCATTAAAACACTAAGCTGAATAAATGCAGCAGCGCCGGACGCGACAGAGTTACTCTACTTCAGCAAGATAAACAACATGTACTATCTGAATGCAGACAAAGACATAGGCAACTAATTT
This sequence comes from Miscanthus lutarioriparius, assembly GCA_904845875.1. NCBI lineage: Eukaryota > Viridiplantae > Streptophyta > Magnoliopsida > Poales > Poaceae > Miscanthus > Miscanthus lutarioriparius. The sequence continues at coordinate 122,572,460 of CAJGYO010000010.1, forward strand.
CAATTTAAATGAGGGAAAAACATCAATCGGGTCATACTTCTCATAAGAAAAAGAATCATATATTGTGGCATCAATACAAACTCCAGACGCCTGACAAGCATTCAGTTCTTCAAGCATGAATACAAACAAGGGCGAAGAGACAGGGATGGCAGAAGAAGAAAATGTGGCAGATCAGAACAACTAACATTTCAACCACCATGCAGGATAACATGAATCGCAAAAGCAAAACATATATCAACCCATGTATGCCCTGCAGATACCTTCCCGCCAGTGGAGGAGGGGCTAGGCCAAAAAGAGGTAGACCAACTTCACTCAATTATATCCCATACAAAGCTAAGATATAGCAGTTTTAAACCTTTTACATGATAACTATGATAAACAATCGAAAGTGCATTATAAAACGCATAAAAAGAAGTAAAAGATACAATTTTTAGAACTAACCAACAAAAGATCGATAGATGATGACGCATTCACGCTGTTGTATTCTTCATGAATCATTAGAAGCAATCTATACAAGAAAAAAATAAATTAGTGACACAAATTTCAAGTATTTAACTTCAAAGCTTTGAAAGTAGAAGAGAACATATATCATACCACTAAATTGTTCCGAGGCACTAACATACGCCGGGTTTTCATGTCTTCAAATCGTTTTATGATTTTGTCATTCTTGATGCTTTTAAATATCTTCTTCTCAGTGTAACATATCATTAAGTCATTGAGCCATTCATCACCCATTTTGTTATGCAAATCTGTCTTTACAATAGACATAGCAGAAAATATCCTCTCAACTGAAACTGTTGCCACCGGAAGAATTAATGTTAATTCAATGAGCCGATACACCAATCCATAAGATGTGTTCATTTTAGTCTTGACCATAATTTCAGCAACCTTTCCAAGCTCTGTACATCCAAGAAAGTCTTGAGTTCTTCTAGCACGACTGACAAATCCTCTCAGTTGACCAGGCAAAAGAAGAAAGCCACCGACGTCAAAATCCACAGCATAAATTTCAGCAAGTCTCACAAGCTTATCCACATCAAAATTAGAGAAGGAGTTCCTTGGGTTAAGACAAGCCATGCATACTAATAATTCTGAACTAACTTCACCAAATCGATGATTCATCTCAGACAAAATGGCATCTATGGCAGCAAGGAAAACCTCAACATGGTAGAAGTGCATGTTTGTTACCTTTTGCTTTCTACGTGTAGATGTCCCTCTAGCATTTATTTCCTTGTCCATATCTGGCACTTCAATCTCATTCTTATCACAGAATGTTTTCACTCTTTTGAATAAGGGATCCCATCCATTGTCCCTCATATCCTGCAACTGCTCTTTGACATCTATGATCAATTGCATTGCCTCAACAATGTCTTGATCCTTCCTTTGCAAAGCATGTGACAGACTGTCTGTGATGCTCAACAATTCTATCATTAAATGCATTATGAACACAAAATCAAACCTCTCTATTTTACCAATTAAACCAAATGCTCCACCATTATTTCCTGGTTTAATAGAGTCTTTCTTTACTATCTCAAGAATGTCTATGACAGCTTCCCACATCACCAAAATACGAAGTAAAGTTTTAAGATGTGAACCCCATCTAGTATCTCCAGGCCTTGCTAGGCTACATTCCTGGTTCAAACCTTTTCCAGTGATAATCTCCCCACTCTCCAACTTTTCTAACAACACATCATGATGCTTTGCAAGCAAGGCATCCTTTCTCATACATGATGCACTGACAGTGTTGACTATTAGAGGAACATAGTTAAAGAAATATGCAATGGCTGGAGTAGAAGTTGCAACAGTAACAACCACTAATTGCAATTGATGGGCAAAACAATACACATAGAATGCATAAGGATTTTCATCTCGAATCAATTTTTGCACACCATTAAATTCACCTCTCATATTGGAAGCTCCATCATAACCTTGCCCACGAAGCCTAGAGATTGGTAGCTTATGACTGTTAAGCATTTTGACCAGAGCTTCTTTCAATGAAGCAGCTGTACAACTCTCAACATGCTGAAGTCCAAGGAGCCTCTCCATCACCTTCCCTTCATCATTCACAAACCTGTAAACCATATTTTATTTCATTTCAGTACAAGTGTACAAGTAAAAGTCGAGGTAAAAAAATAGAGTTATCATCTACTAACCTCAAAATTACAGCCATCTGTTCTTTTATTGATACATCTCGGGACTCATCAATCAATACAAAGAATTTTTTATCTCCAATCTCATCCATAATCACTGACATGACTTCTTATGCACAAGCTTTTGTAAGGTCCTTCTGTATATGATGAGATATCATTGTGCAATTTTTTGCACCTTTATCGTATGCATCCTTAACAATCTCAACTTTATCTTTGTACCAATCAACCATCTCTCTATATGTACCCTTGTTATTGGAAGTAGAGGACTCATCGTGTCCACGAAAAGCATCACCTTGCATTATGAGAAATCTTGCTACATCTAAAGAAGAGTTCAAGCGAATCTCATATCTTTTCTCTTCCTCCTTACTAATTACATCAATTCTTCTAGCCACATTTGTTCTTTGGTTCATAAAGTCATCACACTTTAGCCTAGCATTATTGTGAGTCTTGCAAGTACCGTGCTGATTAAAATTGTCCTTAGCTTTTTTCCAGTTAGTATAACCATCCTTTGCAAAGACAGAACTACCAAATTTTTCAGGCTTCCCCGGATCAAAGAAAAGATAACAATATAAACAATAAGCTGCATCCTTCGACTCACTATACTCTAGCCAATCAAACTCGTCAAACCAAGTTTGCTGAAATGATCTCCATTGACCATTTTGCCATTTACGAGCAAAGGTAAGATTACGAGGTTGGGTCGGACATCTCAAAGCATATGCCCTTCTAACTTGGTCTCTAATTTCTGGTGGATATTCTTCAATTGGTATGCGATTTCCTGGATCACCAACTACATCGGATTGACTAAACTCCACTTTATGTCGAATTGGTTGATTTATGCTGTCATTACTGCCTGGAGTTGATGTACTACTTGTACCAGAAAAATATGTGTGCAATGTTATTTTGGACATTTTGAATAATATGCAATTTACTAAATCCTAATCAAATTTTGAACGTTTACAAAGTTCAAAAGGCAAATCTAAAGAAAAAGAGTATACCTGCTGGCTGCTGCCCTGCTGGTGCTGGCGTGCTACGGTGCTGCCGCCCAGTGCCTGCTGTCGCCCAGTGCCCCAAATTTCAGCGAAGGCAAAATGGAGGAATAAGCTAGAATAAAAAGGAATGCTAAAAAGCCTAGGCTCACATGAAAACTACGGCGGAAGAAATTAAATTGCACGCATCAGCATCACCGAAAGTGAAAGGGCTAACTGACACCTGACAGGGTAAGCCCAATTCGTTGCAGCCTTGCAGGAACCCCAAATTTCAGCGAAGCCAGCAGGCAATTGCACGCGGAGTCACCGCCGCGCGCCGCGTCGGCATCGGCCCTAGCCGACGGCCCTACGTGGCTGCGCCCCTGCTGGCTGCTGGCCTGCTGCGAGCCTGCGATGCGCGGCTACGTGGGCACGGCCGCTGCTGCCTGCTGCCTCCGCCCACCGGGATCCCGGTGTGGCGGCACCTCCATCGGCCGTTGGGCAGGAGCCAGCCAACCCTAGCTGGAGCCGCCGCCGCTCGCCCAGTCACCCACTCGTCGGCCTAGTCGCTCGAGTCGAGTGCCTCTGCTCCCGTGACCGATAGAATGAGAAGAGAAACAAAGGAAAAATGTCTGTCTTCTTGATGGGCTGTGAACATACTTCATTAGTGGGCTGAAATTCCGGCCCAGAAAGCAGACCAACTCGTCTTCAACCTCCGTCCGCAACGGGAATGTCTCCAGCCCCTCCTTCCTAGTGGTTAATGGCTGAAATTTTTATGGAGGGGCTCTAATGGCGCGGCTAAGGTAGGGGGGCTTGAGCCCCGGCAGCCCCCCCGGCAGATCCGCCGCTGCTTCCCGCCATGTCTGTTATCTAACAGCTAAAATTCTATTCAGTGAAATACACGGGCGGCTCTTTAAATTGTCGGCATGTGCCAGTCCGGTCCACGAACTTGCAAACGCAGAAAATGGGTCCCTGAACTTGTCAAGTTGTTCACCGTAGGTGAAAGGTCCTAATGGCTAGAGGGGGGGTGAACAGCCTAATAAAATTTCTATAACAACACTTAACAAAAGGATTAGACAATTATGAGGCGAAGCGAGTTATGCGCTAGCCTACCAAAATGCAAGCCACCTACCACAATTATAGTTTAGATGAAGTATATCCACACAATAGCTATATCACTACACTAAGTTAGTGTGCTCTCAAAAGCTAACTAAAGAGCCACACTAACCAAACTAACAAGCCATCACAACTAGTTACACTAAAGAGCTTGACAACTAGTTTGCGGTAATGTAATGAGTAGGCAAGAAGGTTATACCATCGTGTAGATGTATGAACCAATCAATCACAAGTGTGGATAACAATGAAGACCAATCACCTCGGAATCAATGATGAACACAATGATTTTTTATCGAGGTTTACTTGCTTGCCGGCAAGCTAGTCCTCGTTGTGGTGATTCACTCACTTGGAGGTTCACGCGCTAATTGGTTTCACACGCCAAACCCTCAATTGGGTGCCACACAACCAACATAAGATGAGGATCACACAAGTCACGAGCAATCCACTAGAGTATCTTTTGGCGCTCCGCCGGGGAAAGGTCAAGAACCCCTCACAATCACCACGATCGGAGCCGGAGACAATCACCACCCTCCGCTCGATGATCCTCGCTGCTCCAAGCCGTCTAGGTGGCAGCAACCACCAAGAGTAACAACCAAATCTCGCAGCGAAACACGAACACTAAGTGCCTCTAGATGCAATCACTCAAGCAATGCACTTGGATCACTTCCAATCTCACTATGATGATGAATCAATGATGGAGATGAGTGGGAGGGCTTTTGCTAAGTTCACAAGGTTGCTATGTCAATATAAATGACCAAGAGAGAGAGCTTGAGCCGGCCATGGGGCTTAAATAGAAGCCCCCACGAAATAGAGCCGTTGTACCCCTTCATTGGGCACAACGCGGGGTGACCGGACGCTCCGGCCCGATCGACCGGACGCTGGCCCTCAGCGTCCGGTCACGTGATTCACGCCATGTGTCCCCTGCTTCAAATACTGTTCATCAGATTTCAACGATCGTCTGCTGACCGGACGCGTCGGTTAGAAAGTGACCGGACGCTGGACCTTAGCGTCCGATCGTTTTCAGTAAGGTTCCAAACGTGTTTTTTCCCGACCAGACGTGTTCGGTCATGCTTGACTGGACACAGCCAGCGTCCGGTCACACAACGTCTCCTCTGTACGCCCTACGTCAGCGTACGTCAGCACTGACCGGACGCACCCTGCCAGCGTCCGGTCGTAGAGCGACCCAGCGTCCGGTCGTTTGACCGACGCCAGCTTCTTCGCTGTTACACCTGACCGGACGCGCCGGTGCAACCGAGGTCAGCGTCCGGTCACTCCCAGTGACCTTCGTCTTTTCTGTCTAGGGCGCCGGTGGCACCGTCGGACTGTCCGCCGGTGGAGTTTCTTACCCTTGCACCTAAACTTCACCACCCTTGATCAAATGTGCCAACCACCAAGTGTATCACCTTGTGCACATGTGTTAACATATTTTCACAAACATTTTCAATGGTGTTAGCACTCCACTAGATCCTAAATGCATATGCAATAAGTTAGGGCATCTAGTGGCACTTTGATAACCGCATTCCGATATGAGTCTCACCCCTCTTAATAGTACGGCTATCGATCCTAAATGTGATCACACTCACTAAGTGTCTTGATCATCAAAACAAAATAGCTCCTACAATTTATACCTTTGTCTTGAGCCTTTTGTTTTTCTCTTTCTTCTTTCCCAAGTTCGAGCACTTGATCATCACCATGGCATCACCATCATCATGTTATGATCTTCATTTGCTTCACCACTTGGAGTGTGCTACCTATCTCATGATCACTTGATAAACTAGGTTAGCACTTAGGGTTTCATCAATTCACCAAAACCAAACTAGAGCTTTCAGTAGGTCCATTTCCCATCCGGTGTGGCCTCCAGGGCGACGTGGCAGTGCCAGCGTGGCGAACGAAGCACGCGAGCCGCACGTTTCAATGTAGGCCCCTCACGTCAGGGTCGCCCCTACCTCCCGCTCCGCACGGGACGAACGCCGTCACCGGCAGTGCTTGGACCACGCCTGGCCGCGCCCTTCTCCCGCGTCCCCTGCACGACCGAGCACCCCACGCGGACCCTTTCTACGCGCCGTAGCCCCTCGTCCTGAGCCGCTCGTCCCGTAGCGCCGAGTCAGAGATCCGCCATTGTCGGCATGGAGCCGAGCTCCTTGACCGGCCTTTCCTCTCCTCCCGCGGTCTCTCTCTCCCTCTAAAATGGTGCCCAGAGTGTCGCGTGAGCACTCCGCACTCACTCCGCTTCTCCTCGTGCTCCCTCTCTCACTCTACAGGCGCCGCCGCCTCATCCCGAGCTAGCAGCGCCGCCGCCGCCGTTGATCTCCTCCTCTGCCACTTTCCAGCAGACACGAGCTTGTCGACGAGCTTCGTGGCGTGCTAAGGCACCCTCTAGTGCTCCCGCGCTCTTCCTCTCCCTCTCTACGCGTCACTCTGGCTCACCGGAGCTGCGCCACCGTGGCCGAGCCACCTCGCCGCACGTACCGCCACCTTCGGACGTCCTCCGCCGCGGGGAATGTCCTAGGCGAGTTCACCTCGTCGCGCTCTCCACCCCCGTGTAACCCGCACAGGCGCTAGCGCTCCACAGCGCCACCCCACCGAGCTCACTATTGCCGGCCATGGGCGCCGCCGCGTCTCGCGCCTCCTGGTCCACCAAACAGTGTGGACGCAGCGCCACCCCGCTGCGTTCGATATTGAAACGTGCGGCTCATGTGCTTCGTCCGCCACGCTGGCGCTGCCACGTCGCCTGGAGGCCGCGCCGGATGGGAAATGGACCTGCGGTGAACAACTTGACAAGTTCAGGGGCCCAATTTCCGCGTTTACAAGTTCGTGGACCGGACTAGCACAGACTGACAAGTTAAAGGGCCGCCAGTGTATTTCACTCTTAGTTTTAATATGGCTAGTCATATTAATTTTATGTACTTTAATTATTTATATATTGGTGATATATTTTAACTCTCAAATTAAAGTATATATAAAAACTAACCTTTAAAGTACATAAAATTCATAAATAATTATATACTTTAAAATATATACTTTAATAGGTTAGTTTAAAAAGTCCCATTAAAATTTGAAATAGAAGTTATAAAGAGACAAAGGGCAATAAAGTGGAAACTAAATTTTAAATAAAACAGTAATAAAGATAAATAATAAAGAAACTAAACAAAAAGAAGAAAAATAGTTTATTAAACAAATAATAGGAAAAAAATAAACAAAGTAAAAAAGAGAAATAAATTTGAAAACAGAAAAAGATAATAAAATAAATGAACTAAATTTTAAACAGAAACCGAGCCTAGCTCAATAAGACGAAATGAGGGCCAAGCTCGGGCCATCCATAGGGCCACGTCAACGAGAATTTCTCGGCCCGGTATTTTAAAATATATACTTTAAAATAATTACCAATATATAAATATATACTTTAAAATAATGACCAATATGTACTTTAAAGGTTAGTTTTTATATATACTTTAATATGAGAGTTAAAATATATCACCAATATATAAATAATTAAGGTGCATAACATTAATATGATTAGCCATATTAAAACTAACCTTTATATATTATTAATAATAATATTACTAGTCACAGAGATAAGTTTTAAATAGTTTAAATGAGGAATAATTTTTATTATATTAAAGTTGATATTATTTATATTACTAATTAGTCATAAAATACAAGTTTTAGATGATTTTACAGGGTACTTTGTTATTTGCGAATATGGATAATGTCAGTATTTGACATTTTTTTGTAATAAGAATGTTTAGGGACCTAGATGACATACTCTGCTAAGTTTAGAGACCTAGATGTCACACTCTGCCAAGTTAAATGCTCTATATGTGTATTTTGGGAGTTTGGGGACCTAGATCACACCTCTACCAAGTTTAGGAACTTAGATGACACACTCTGTCAAGTTTAAGGACCTATATATGCATTTTGGAAATATAGGGATCTAGATGACACCCTTCCAGTTTAGGAGCCGTGCATTTTACTCCCAATCGTCGCTGGGACGCGCCAACACGTAAATAGACGCGGGCGAGGCTACGTGTACGCGCCAACACGAAATAAACGCGAAACGTACGCGCCAACACGTCGCTGGGACTGGGAGCGCTGAATGCAAGACTTTGTACGCGTGCACGCATGCAAAACCGCAAAACACACACACACACAAAAAAAAAATCACAAAAGCGCTGCATGCAAGCCTTTGTACGCGTCCATGCATGCAAAATAGCAAAACAAACACACAAAATCACAAAAGCGCTGCATGCAAGCCTTTGTACGCGTCCATGCATGGAAAACAGCAAAAAAAAAAAAAACACACAAAATCACAAAAAAGAACGCAGTGCTCGCAGCAAAAAAGCAAAAAAAACCCCCACAAATTCACAAAAAAGAACGCAGTGCTCGGAGCAAAGCCCAACAGTCTGTTTAATAGGGGCAAATAGGGAAAAATAGACTTTAATTAATCACTCCTTGGCATACTAAATCATGTCCAAAACGAACTTATTTGTGGGATGGAGGGAGTACCCCTTAATTGAACAAAATGGACGGTCCAGATTTGGCCACACAGGAATACAAGATTGTTGCTTCCTACCTGTTGAAACATGTAGCAGCATCTTGAGTTTACTGCACCTCTTTGCAAACTCGCATATGTGCTTGGCTCCCATGACATTTGTGTCGAAAGCCACATCATACCTGTAGTTTCGCCAAATAATTAACCAAATACTTCCACGATATGCCATCTGAAACAATTTGTTAACAGAAATAAGCTCTGACCTTTCGTAGAAATTTGTAGTGGCAGCTCCATTGACAATGATGTCTATTTCTTTACATATTTCTCTCAGTTTGGCAGGGGCTAGGCCCAAGTTCTCATACATGACGTCTCCTGGCAAAGGGCATATTTTTTCCTTATGAAACCTTCAAACTCATTGCCATGCTTTTCTTTCAAAATTTGAAAGATCTCCCTTCCTGTCACCTAGCGATAACGGAACAGAGTTTGCATATTCCGTTAAAAAACAGAGTTTGCATAGAAAGATTACCATAAGACCGGAATTATTTAGTGAAACGCAACAGTTAATAGGTATATAGTACTTTAAGTCTTGCTTCAAACATTCTATGACCTATGCATATTTGTCACTAGTTTTATCAGAAGAAAACATATTTCAGATTGAATGCAGCTAGCAAATCCATCAGGAGACAATCTTGCCGTATGAGTTGCTTCTGCTTAATGCACATGCACAGGATAACGGTGGCCATTTGTGTCGATCCCTTTGTACGATCATAATTCATCAGCGCCTTTTTCTTTTACAAACTTATCTCATAGCCATGTGCTCATTTACAATTTAAGGTGTACTCCTATAGTTGCTGAGGACTGAGCCGTTAACTCTTGTTTTAGATCACGAGTAACAGTGACGTTTTGAACATCACGCTCGAAATGTCTTTTCTGAGTAACAGTACAATACATGTTGTATTTTCATTGTCGTGACATTATTTCTTTTCTTGTTGCAACGCATGAACATTATCTACTCATATTGGAGACCTAAAATTTCCATCTCTATTTTTTTGTCCACCCTGTCCTAACTACTCAAGCATCTTCAACAGTATTATTACCAAAAACAAACTACCTAAATGTCTATTTGGATAGCCACCTATTTTTATACTACTCCCCGTCCCAAATAAATCAATTCCTATAATCTGTGCCGATCAAACTTTTTTTTAAGTTTGACTAACTTTATAGAAAAAAATAACAACATCTATGAAGTAAAACGAACACCTTATGAAAAAATATTATTTGGTAAATCTAATGATACTAATTTCATACCATAAATCTTAACGTTTTTTCCTAGAAATTCAGTCAAAGTTTAAAAAGTTTGACTTAAGACAACTCTAGAAATCTATTTATTTAGAGACGGGTACTTATTTTCTGCCTGAAACCCCAACAACACTATCTAAAATAGGCACCTAAATGCATTCTAGTAGTGAATGACATGTGGGGCCATGATATCATCCTCTCTCTTGTTCTCTACGGCGGCGAGGAGGAGATGGCCACCTTGCACGCGTGCCCGCGCTGTGGGAGCCCACCGGGCCCACGCGGGGGACGGCTGCTGCGCGCTTGTGCTTGGAGGCGTGGCCGCGCCAGATATGGCCACCGCCTCCCATGTCGGGGATGGTCGTGCGCCCGCACTAGAGGAGCCGCGCCAACGGGGAAGCCCGCATGAGGGAGGCTGCGCCGCCGGGGAAGGCCGTGTCGGGAATGGCAGCTCCGACCGCTGGGGTAGGCCATGCCGTGAGGGCCAATGTTCGCCGGGGAAGGTTCGGCGAAGGAGGAGGCGCCGACGCAGGCGGGGAAGAAGGCCTGTGGGCTGCGGTGGCGGGCGGTTCCGAGCGTGTGGGGAGCACTACTACACAAATGATTTTAGGAGACGGTGCCCAAACATTAACGGAGGCGGGCACAAAATTCAACCGCCTCCTAAAATACTGGGCTATTAACGGAGGCGGGCACGGTCACATTTGCCCACCTCGCAAAAATCTATTTACAGAGGCGGACATCTTAAGACAACCACCTCCAAAAATCCTCTATTTACGAAGGCGGTCATCTTAAGGCAACCACCTTCGTAAATCTATTTTTGGAGGCGGGCACACTATAAGGCCCACCTCCGAAAATATTGGCCCAGTTCGGAGCTCAGGCATAGCCCATACTGGGCTCATATATAAGAGCAAACTTAGGGTTTTCTTCATTCCTCTCCCCACTCCAATCCAACTCCCACCCTCTCCCTGCCTCCAGCCGCACCCGACGCCACCTCCACACCCGATGCTGCATCCGACGCCCACCACATCCGACGCCCACTTCCTTAGTCGCCCTCCTCCTCTCTCTCTCTCCCTCACTCACCCTCCTCTCTCTCTCCCTCACCCTCAGCAGCAAGTGGCGGCGGCGGTGCGCGGGGCGGTCCACACTAGCGGCGGCGGCGGCGCTCGTGGCGGCCACACCGCGTGCGGATCTGGCGGCTTGCGGGCGACGGTGGGCGAGATCCAGCGAGCAAGCATCTCTTCCAGGTAACGATGGTCCTCTCTTTCTCTATCTCTCCTAGCTCCTCTCACTCACTCTCTTTCTCCCACGGCGAACGACGGTCTGGCCGGCTGCAGCGGGTGCTGCTCAAGCCCCACCGGTGGTGGATCCGGTGGTATTGAGCAAGCAGTGTCAATGGCGCTTGGATCTGCGAAGGATGCGACTGCGGGGCTCGGATCCGGCGTGCAACGGCGATGGTGCCCGGATCCGGTCATCGGAGCTACGGATCCGGCCCATAGCGGCGACGACGCAAGCTGTGGCGAGCTGGCGGCGGCGTGGACGCGGAGCGCGGCGGAGAGCTCGATTGGGCTCGATAGCGGGCTCGATTGGGCTAGCTATGCCTTTTTTTTATATTTTTTTAAATTGATTAATGGAGGCGGGCAGGGCAACCGCCTCCGTAAAGTCATGATTAACCATGATCTTTGATTAGAGGCAGTTGCAATGCCCGCCTCCATTAATTGTTTTTGCCCGTCTCCATTAAGATTTCTGTAGTAGTGGAGGAAAGAGACCGAAGGAAAAAAAATAGGTAGCCATCTGTTGCCCAACAAAAGTAGATAGTGGGAAGAGGATTTTGTTCGACCAACAAATTTGGGTAGTCTAATATGTAGCTAGCTGGATTGTGTTGCTCCACTATTTAAATTTAGGATATATAGTGTGTTCAGGTAGTCTGCTGGAGTTGCTCTTAGTTTGGAGTTGTAAAATTTTATTAGCATTGCACCACTCATATCCAGTGGTGAAGCTAGAGTGTAATAGAGGGTAGTGCGACTATAAAGAAGCGACAAAAAAATTACAAAATAAATACTATTAGCATGGTCGAAAAATGTTACCATAGACAAAAAAAACATCAATTGATTTCACATCTTGATCATCCTTGACAATTCGATGGCCTAAAAAAGCAAACAAATGACATGATTAGTTTCAATTTTCCAACAAAAAATCAAATTTAAAATAAATACACCTTTAATTTAATGTCACCATCAAATATGTGCTCTTACATTTTCATGAAGCAGCTAATCACGGTCTCATTCGTGACTTTCATCATTTCTGCCTTCTCCAGATAATACATAAGGCAATAATTGCTCATAAATTGATCGTTGATGTGGTTGCGTAAATTTCTTTTCACAATCTTCACGCCTAAGAAAATCCTCTCAACTGCAACAATAGCAACTGACAATACTAATACAAGCTTCATTGTAACACCCGAAAATTTACATATTTTGAAATAAAGTGAAAATAATTTAATTATGTATTTTGTACTCACAAAAACATAGGAAAATAATATTTTTCATTAAATTAAAATTCATCATAGGATGTAGCAACATTGTTTTGCATACACTATGATGCATTTGTACTGAGTGGTTTTGATCCAAATTCAAACTGATTCAAAATTGCTTTTGAAATGGATTTGAAAATAGATTCCAGAAAATAAAAAGAAAAAAAGGAAAACTTTTCCCCTCCCTCTCTTTTCGGCCTGCTAGCCCAGTTCCCTCCGTAGGCCCGCTCCCGCCTTCCACTTTCCCGCAGCCCGCTTCCTCTTCGCAGGCCCAATGCGCCCCTTAGCGCGGCCCACACCCCGACCAGGCCGGTCCAGCCTAGCCAGCGCAGGCGCGCACCCCGTTCTCTCTCTTAGCTGGCTGACAGCTCGGCCCCGCGCCCCGTTTCAATGACCAGTGGGTCCGAGGTGTGCGTGTGTTGCTGTGTCTGTACTTATGTTATTATTATTCAGTAAAAAAACATAAATGTTATTATTAAAATTTTATTTTAGTTTTTTTCCTAAAAAAAGTGCTCCCTCTACCGTCGCTTCTTTTTCCGTCATCAATCTGCCCGCAACTCGGACCCGAGTTCGCCACCCACATCCCAGGCCGAGCACGAGTAGTCCTCTACCTCGCCGAAGCTCCCGTCCGCCGTCCGCGTCCGAGCGGAGGAGGTTGTCTGCGCCCGCTCCCCGCGCCTCCCTCGCCGGAGATCCCGCTCGCGCCGAGGTGGTCGCCTCTCCCGATCCGTCCCGGGCTCCCGGCGTCCCCGTCCCCAAGAAATCGCCAAACCGTAGCCCCCTTCTCGCTGCCCAGCACCCCCATGCCTCCCAATCGCCGCCGCCGCCGCGGTCACGAGTCTGGTGAAGATTCTGAAGAACGCTCCCGCTCGTCGCATGTATTGAAATCGAATAGTTCCTCTTGTTTAACTTGGATTGGATGGATCCTTGGGGAGGGAGTGTGTTCCCTCATCGTTTTGATAGACTACTATGTTTCAGTCAGATTTTTGGCCTGTATTAGCCTTTTTCTTCTGTACTATCAATTATAACTTGCCAAGAACACGATGATAATGTGTTCAGGTTCCGGGAGGACAAGGAGCATGAGGCTAAGCTTGCATCTGCACAAACGCTGCTAGAGGCGTCGTCGTCCTTGCCTGCCTCACAGGCAGAGGCATTACCTCAGGTGTCGCAGCTATCAGTATCAGGACACTGCCTTTCCTCGCCTCCAGTGTCACGCATATGGGAGCGGCTGCGGCGTGATTGGGGACGCCGGTTTTATATCAGGCTCGATCTTCAGGGATATTTCCATACGAATCCTGATGTGGGTGGGCCATTTCAGAACTTAGAGGAAACCGACAAGGCCATTGATCGCTATCTCGAGGACCGCCGGGATCCAAAGATGTAAGTTGTCTCACCTGCGTTATGGATTTGGATTTTCCCCTATTTGTGTGCATCCTTGCAGTTGATTATGTTCAAAAAAGCTATGTAGCCACATTCTTCAATGGCAGGTCACAGAAGATAATCACAGTTTTTTTTTAAAAAAAAAAAACTATGGCCAAACTAAGTTAATCTAAGATTGAAAGTTATCAGCATATATTTCTTATTCTTAGAATTCCTCTTTGGAACCACCTAAAGTTGAGAGCATTTTGTAACTTTATTTGACAAGCTGTTGAAATAGTGCAAAAGATCATACTACCACTTTGTTTAAAATTGACAGAGCAAAGATAGATGCTATAGTACCAGTGTACCACATACAACTTTGTTCAAATGTAGATTTCTATTATCTGAATTGTAACCTGTACAATTAGTACTTAACCTTCAGCCAGCTAAAGAACGGTGGTACCATACAACAATGTTTCCTCATGTACGAAAATTGTGTGAACAGAGCAAACAATATGTTCTGTTAACTGGTCAAAATAGTGTGATCAGAGCACACTTTGTTGGCCATCTGAAAATTGCAGTGGGATACATTTTTTCCTTAAAAGAAGGTATAATGCACTTGAGCATTTGTAGGCATGTCTGCATATGAACAATCTTGTATCATTTTGCTGTTGCTGTTGTTAATTGCTACCATGAGCTATGTGAGGTACATCCTAGTCAACAACCTTCTTTGCAAACTAGTGAACCTAGTACTCCCTTTGTCCCCAAAAGAATGCCATTGTAGCTTTGCCCTAAGTCAAACCATTTTAAGTCGGACCATTTTATATGGAAAAGTACCGATATTTATGATACCAAGTAAGCACTATTGGATTAATCATGAAATATTTTTTCATGGTATACCTATTTGGTTTCATAAATGTTGATACCCTTCTCTATAAACTTGGTCAAACTTAAGAGTTTGACTTAGGACAAAGCTAGAAGCCTAGAATTGCTTATTTTTTTGGATCTGGGAGGGAGTACTTGGTATTGCTTTGTGTTCTCCACTTTTGAGAAAGTGCAATCTACTGATGAGATAGAATGTTCTCATCTAAATTAGGTGTGTGGAGCAAGATAAGGCTATAAGACAATGTCTTTACTGGCCTGATGGCACAATCAAGAGGCGTACAACATCAGCTATAACTGAGAAATCCGAAATGTGTCAATTTGTTCAAGCTTTAGTGGACAAGTATAATGAGGATTATAATCTTTTGGAGGTTTGCTCTCCCTTCTGCCCTCATTGTGTGTCTTGTTACCATTGTTGCGCTGTGTCTTATTGCTTGTTAATGCAACAATTGCTGATTTGAACCATGCTTCTTATTTCAGGATCTTGCACACGAATTCAAAGACGTTTTACACTATCAGTCAATTTGTGAGAACCTGACTTTGTACTATCATCTCAATTTCACTACAAAGATTAAAGGGGGTGGTCCTAATGAATGTAGTATGGATAATCTTTTCTTTGTGGAAGTGAAATGTATGACACAAGGAAAGTTTAAAGAACAGGTGGTTAACTGTTTCTGCACAGTTAATCTGAGTGACAATGGTATTATATACTCTTTATCTTAAATTAAGTACTGTTCAAATTCAGTTATTTGGTCGCACTACCTTCAACATATCTGCCTGTAATTGTAATGTATCTCTGGCTGTAGCATATGATCTTTACTGTGTTGACCTGTTTGTTTGACCCTGTTCCATGTGTGCCACCTTCGTTATCCTGGAGCTTTTCATTATTTATAATATGTCAAACTGGTTAATGCACAACAATTATTGCATAGTGATTTTTTATTACCTTTAACATTATTGTGTGTTTGTGCTTGGTTGGTTCCTTTGCAGTTAAATCTTTTTCTTTGTTAATAAAGGTCGCTGCTATGGTTGCACCAGAGATGGAGATGTTGGTATGAAGCACCCTAACAGTTCTGATGGATACAGTGCTGGTCACTTGAATGTGGGTTTGCCATTTGGATACTTTGCAAAGTGGAAGAGGGATTATGAGGATGAGGATGAGGATGATGATAAATATGTATGATGATTTATTTCCTGGGAAGCCTTTCAGTCTTTCAACATTTTTGTTGCTTCAGTTTCAATTACACGTGTTCTCCCCCACTTTTACAGGTGAAAGCTAGGGAAGCTGAGCTAAGGGAGATGTTCAAGGTAATGCCATATCTTGTGCCGTATGGTACCATTTGTACTAGGGCCTTGTTTAGATGACATCAAAGTTATAAGTTTTTTCACTCTCTCCATCACATCAATTTTTAGACGCATGCATGGAGCATTAAATGTAGGTAAAAAAAGTAACTAATTGCACAGTTTGGTTGTAAATCACGAGACGAATCTTTTGAGCCTAGTTAGTCCATGATCGGACAAAGTTTGTCAAATACAAACGAAACATGCTACAGCGTCCAGATTGCAAAAATTTGCAATCTAAACATGGCCTAGATATTTTCGTTTCTGGATTGATTCTAGTTCCTGCTTGTGTATTTATTGTCCTTAGGGCTTTGATACAACCCCACCAACTACAGCTATACCACCACCCATTCCACACCTGAAGCTAGGCCAGCAATTCACAAATTTTATACAAGAAGGGATCACAATGTGCTGAAGATAAAGAACCTTGGTGTTGAAGATAAAGATATTTGAGCTGATATTTTGTGCTGTCTTTGTGGCTGTCCACAGGCAGGCGGTCACCACTTGCAGCCAGCTAGAGAGTAGGCTAAACTATTTGTTTGTTACTTGTTAGCTGTCCAGATTCATGGAACAACCTTCATATTAACAGTAGTAATAGATGTAGCTGTTGCCGGTACTCCCTCGGTCCCGAAATAACAGCACGTCTGCGTTTCAAAAAATTTCTCAAAATAAAGGGCGCCGTAGGCTGAGCAGCCCCTGCTGGGACAGAAAATAAAAAAGTTAACTTGTGTAGAAAAAAAAAAAGGAAAAACAATCAACGGAGGCTATCTGGATGTGGACTCTGGCGGCTCCCAGACTCGTTCACGGCAATGAAAAATCCCCGATTCACCGGTTCTCCGTCAGCGCCGCCCGCACCTGTGCATGCCGATCCCTTCCCCGTGCACACCCGCCGCCATCTCACGGAAGAAAGCATATTTGAGTGGCACTGAGAAACCATTTAAGTCGAGGCTGAGCTATTTGTAGCATGCTACTCTTAATAACTAAGTATCTTCGGAATGCCCTCAGGAGACCTTTTAATATTATTATGTTATCTTCCGTTGACCAACTGTTTTAGGATTCTGAGATGAAATAGCCTATTGTTGTATCCAAAGTTTCACGCAAGTCGGATCATGCAGCAATTAGCAACTGTCGACCAAACCATACCAGCACATTGGTGCACCACTGTGGCTCTGTAGCTGTTTGGTTGCCTGGACCATTGTGGCCCGTCAGGGTGGCCAGAGCCAGGTTTTATTCGTGCAAAAGAGGCATGTTTGTTTCATTGGCCAGTTGGCCCTAGTTGTGCAGAGTTCATGTTTGTTTGGCTGCAGCACACGTGTCAACTACCATAACTATCAATATGAGATCATGTTTGTTTCTCTAGATGGGCCTGGTGGCTCATGCATTGATCTGGCGGGTGTATTCCCATCAAAACAGTATTCATTCAAGCATAAGTGCATGCAAATACAGAAGAAGAACAAAGGATGTTTAACACCTAACAGAGTTTACAAATTTTACTAAAACATGTCTACACATTAGGCCAAACACAGTTTCTGGAGGGATGCAGGTTTGTTTCACCTTGCTTTAGGGCTTGTTTGGATGTCCATGTATTTGTTTCAATTCACATGTGTTGAAGTGGATTAAGGTAGATACATGTGTATTAAACAAGGCCTTAGCTGAAGGGGGGACGGGGAGGCAGTGAAGAGGCGAAAGCTGGTGACAGCCTGACGGGGAAGCAGGTCTAGCGTCGAAGAGCACCAAGTGCTCTAGTCACCAACAGCTCGGAGAAGGGGAAGAAGAAGCCACCCACTCGAAGAAGGCCCCAACCACGGAGGCGACGACTTGCTTCAACCACAACGCCACGAAGGACCTGTTGCTGCTTGAGAGAAGGGAGAGAGGAGGCTGATTGAGTGAGGAAGTGAGAGGGAAGCGAAAAAGAGAAGAGACTACAGCCAAATACAAAGGGCTGCCAAACCCTAACGCACCGGGGAGGGAGGGGGGATTTCCCATGCCGCGTGAGCTCACTAGAGCCAACCGGCGCGGGGTTGAAATGGCCCAAACGAGCATGGTGGCAACCGAGCCCGGGAGAAACGAAAATGGAATTTGTTTTCCGGGGCTAAACTTTAGTCTAGGATGTTTAGTTTATGTGACTAAAAGGGACTAAAGCTGTTGATAAAAGACCACAACACCCCTATTAAATGCCCCTAATATAGGCCATGGGGTGGGCAGAGGGCAATAATGAAGGGCAACCTCTGTCAAAATAGGCTTTTAGTCCCTTTTAGTCACCCCCTTAGGAACTAGATGACTAAACCCATTTAGTCCGTTTTTAATCACGCTGTTTGGCTAAAAAGTGTCTAAAAGGGAGTAAAGTGGGGTGCTAAAGTTTAGGGCCTGTTTGGTTCCAAATAAGTCACCTACTTATAAGTTAAAAAGTGAAAAAAGTGACTTATTTTGCCAAACACCACCAACTTATAAGTCACCCCTGCTTATAAGTTTTAAGTTGGTTCACCCCTGCTTAAAACTTATAAGTCACCATTTTTCGCGTGGGGCCCACACCTTTAATGAACTTATAAGTCATCTACAACCAAACAGTCATAACTTATAAGTCACTGATTTTCAGTCACCTGACTTAATAAGTCACCTGACTTATGGAAACCAAACAGACCCCTAGTCATCCAAAACCAAATAGGTCCTTAAACTTGGCAGCTCAGAATATACTTTCTTTCCAAAAATTCATTGAGGTCATAAGACTGGAGACGGTTCTTGGCGCCCCCTGTAGCTCAGGCTAGTCCTAATAGATGATGTCGTACTCCAAAATCCAAGACTGTCACGTAGCATACATGGTACACAGATACAGTTGGGATCAAATAAACTTTTCAGTGCTTGTGTGACACTGTTATAACCTCTCAAGTGTAATATCACACAACATTACGGTGTCCTACGAAAAGTCCAAAATCAATATATAGCACATTGTTTTTTTCTCTCTCCTCTTTTATTCATAATAAGTCACATCAACAATTAGTTCTACGTGGCAAACATTAAATGAGTATAACGCCATGTACTAATTCACTGCACTTGCTGCATGGAAAAGACTAATGCACAACACTTGCTAGATGGAAAAGACTAATAAAAACCTCATAAAAACAATATATTTTCTTACAAAATTTTATTATTTCATTCTTGAGTCAACGCGATACAATTTTTGCAGCAACACGTGAAGTATCATCTAGTTCAATAAAAGACAGATCGAATTATATCCATATAACAAGAATGCTCATGCGGCACGAGTAGAGGTGGGACTTGTAGCACAGCACGACCCTATCGTGCTTCAAAGCGAGCATGTGACGGCCCTCTCATGCTTCATGTCGCTTTGGATGTGGCCTCTAGGCATGCAAGGTGCGTTGGGTGTGCCGGTATGACACGATAAGTCTTCGCTCCGGTCCAAGCACGGACCATAGCACGCGAGCTCATCTTCGTGTCGTGCCCGCTCAGACACGATCCTCAAAATATTTTTGTTAGTTTTCTTTGTCTGGTCAATGGGTGAAGCTATGCTTTCTTGTTGGGGTCCGCTGACCCCAATGGATTTTTGAAAATTCGATGAAAATAATTGTTCTGCATTGTTCTTGAAAGGCAAAGGCCCCATCGTGAAATAGGACCGAACCCGGTGCCACTTTTGTCTGGCTTTGCCCCTGCGGTCATGACATAAAAACCACATCTATTATGTACCATATTCACGAAAATGATTTTCATAATCCATTCAAAAATTAGATAAGTAATATAAAAATTATATTTTAGTGTTGTAGATGTACTTATATGTCATTTTTCATGCTGTGCCGGCCAAACCCAACCCAAAATTCGGACCGGATCATGCACCGAAATCTTAGGCATGGCATGGTCCTTGTGTCATGCGCTTTGGGCTGTGACTCAGATGGCACATGGCCCAAGTTCAATGATCGCTTGCGGCCCAGCCCAGCGCGTGAGGAGCGCAGTCTCTGGTGGCACGGAGGCGCTGCCTGCAGTGCGCGCCGGCGAGGGGGCTTGATGACCCCGACGACACTGAATGCCGTACGAGCTCGATGACGAAGGCGGCAACGTCATTCGCGATTCAGCACTGTTTTCCTCTCCCTCCCGTGAGTCCACATAGGCAATCAATCACTGTGCTGTTTTGCCCTTATTCCTTCCGGCCGTACTACTGACTAGTAGTGCTCGGCCGTGCCGTTGCCGTTGCCGTTGCCGTCGACCTCCACCGAGGATCGAGCCGTGGTGTTGTCAGCCTTGGCAGATTGCTCTTTCGTCGCTCCGGTCGCAAGAAGCAGTGACCGCCTCGAGGGGATCAGGGTTCAGGGCAGCGAGAGGGAACGGAGAAAACGGGACTCACGGCGGCAACATGTGCGACCGTAGCGCAGTGGAGGGCGCTGCCGACGTGGACAACAAGGGCGAGGGCGAAGCCCGGGGCGTCGATTGGCCGCCCCGGCTTCTTCAGGGCCCGTTCGGTTGAAGGGGAACTCTGGCCTGAAACCATTCCTAGCCGGTTTGCTTTCATAGTTTATATAAGTTTTAATCATCTGGATTGATTCCTGGTGAAATCCTAAGTAACTGAACAAGGCCTCAGGATAAAAGCATGCATGCCCTCCTAGTCTGGGAATTGATCTTAGTCCGCAGTTCGAGGCATCATAGAATTATTATATTGATTGGGAAAAAGGGCCTATAGTCTCGGGCCCGTATTTGACCCAGTGCAAGTGGGGCGACAAGCACTAGGCCCCCCTTCGACTGGGCTTCCAGAGGCTAGTATGGGCCTTTTGGTTTTCGTTTTTTCCTGTTGCAGCCTGCCGGCCTGGTAGCTTTACGTGAGTTTTGCGTCGCATTTTGACCGGGAGTGTGGGATCGAAGCAAGAAGCCGCACCGCCGCCGCCTGTTCTTCTCGCGAATGCAGACTGCGATTCAAAAATCCAGCAGGCGATCAGCATCCCAGGTACATGCCCTTTACTTTCTTAGTTAACTAGAAGAATGCTGCCCGCGTTGATACGGAATCGTCGATAAAATTATACTACTTATATTTACTAATATATGAATGAATGAATAAATATCATTATTTTTAGCATTTGATGTGCATAACTTAATATATGTTAGTAAATGATGTGGTTTGCTAATATGAATAGCTTGAATGAAGACATAATAGCATGTGTTAGTTGGATGTGTTAGTCGATGCTGATGTGAGCATTGTTGCATGGAGTGATAGTTACATGTGCTAGTGGGATGTTCTAGTGGATGCTGACGTGGACACTTTGCATAGCCAAATAAATTGTTATTGGTATTTTTCTTTATAAAAGTATAGGATTAGTAACATCGTCACATGTTGTCTTTTTTTTTATTTGTTTTGTTGGGTTTTTATTCGTGAAACAGGGTACTCTATTTTTATATCATGTCTTGTAGAATTAGAAAATATGATTCCGGTCATGAAAAACGCAAAAAGAAAAAAAAGGCTTGAACCAGTGCAGATCATATCACAAATATGGCAGCTTGGTACGACACGCGTCTCAAATTTGATAAAAATCAAACTATTGATAAAGTTGCTCTGAGAGAACTTGAGAAAGAAAAGGATCATTGGAGGGAGGTTCTGTTCAGAATCATCTTGATTGTAAAATTCCTCGCAAAACATAACTTAGCATTTCGTGGCACTAATAACAAGCTATACCAAGATAGCAATGGGAATTTCTTAGGTATGGTTGAAACGATGGCTAAATTTGATCCGGTCATCCAGGAGCATGTTAAACGGATAACAAATGATGAAACTCATGTACATTTCCTTGGTCATGGCATCCAGAATGAGTTCAATCTGCTTGCTGCTGCTATCAGGTATGAGATAATTAGAAAAGTAAAGGAAGCAAAGTATTTCATAATTAGAAAAGTAAAGGAAGCAAAGTATTTCTCAGTTATACTTGATTGTACCCCAGATATAAGCCACCAAGAACAAATGTCTTTGATCATTAGATATGTTGATACTTCTTCAGATTGAGGAATCATTCTTAGGTTTTTATGACATAAATGATACAACGGGGTAAGGATTGTTTGATGTTTTACAGAATGAACTGAAGGATCTTGACCTTGATATTGACAATGTGAGAGGACAAGGATATGATAATGGATCAAATATGAAAGGGGAAAACAGGGTGCAAAAGAAACTTTTGGATATCAATCCTAGGGCCTTTTATTCTTGTGGTTGTCATAGTCTTAATTTGACACTATGTGATATGTCAAAAAGTTATGGTAAAGCAAAAGATTTTTTTTGGAATAATTCAGCGTATCTATAGGGAACGA
The DNA here is from genome assembly GCA_904845875.1 of Miscanthus lutarioriparius. Lineage (NCBI taxonomy): Eukaryota > Viridiplantae > Streptophyta > Magnoliopsida > Poales > Poaceae > Miscanthus > Miscanthus lutarioriparius. The sequence continues at coordinate 122,594,882 of CAJGYO010000010.1, forward strand.
CTCCTAGTCCAGTTGGAGAGGATGTCCGGCTCCCACCATGCCGATCTGGGTTTGAACCCCCACGGGGGCGATCTCGGGGTCAGAGGTTTAAAAAAATCCCCTCGCCTGTTCCACGTTCCCAAAGCACAGGTAAACAGACCGGCCCACTCACCGGGTAACGGGCCCTTGTGTGCGGGTGGGATATGGGGTTCGGGGGTTTTCTCGGGCTGAGATGAGAGTCCTCTACCTTAAGCAAAATAGCTCGAGGGTGTCTGCCCTCTCGCAGCCCGAGTTTTTTAATTCAGCGTATCTATACAATATTTGCTAAGTCCACTAAGAGATGGCAAATTTTGAAAGATAACATATCAGGTTTGACTCTCAAGGCATTGTCGTCTACTCGTTGGGAGAGTCGTGTTGATAGTGTTAAGGCTATAAGATTGCAAATGCAGGACATAAGAGAAGCTTTACTTCAAGAATTGATGGACACCTTTTCAACCAAAACATCTCTTTAAATCTTTCAAGGGACAAAAGCTGCAATGTATATCTCATAAATGCTCATTAGTCACTAATTTGGATGTCATCAATACACCAAAACCCACAACGAGGAAAATGCACTTTCATCTCCTTTTTCCTCCTCATTTCTTTTTGAAATTAATTGGTGCATCCCATATAGTAATAAATGTGTCGGTGTTTTGTAAACAGGCTAGTAAACTTATACGATCGTCACGCTGCTCCAGGAAGACGACGGTAGCATCCAAAAGACACAAGGAGTTATACTGGTTCAGGCCGGAGCCCTACGTCCAGTCTTAGAGATGATCGAGTGCATGTTCCTCGCTTGAATGCTCTGAAGTTCTTACAATGGGGGGTGCAAGAATAGTAAAAGAGAGACTAGAGCCCATGGATGAACTGCCTAAAGGAAAGCTTCAGAAGTCCGACTATGGAGAATGAGTGAATGTGTAGATTGTAGAGGATAGTCTGTAGATACCTTTGAAGGGTGCCCTGGCTGCCCTTATATAGAGTTCGGGGCCAGGGCACATACAGAGGAGATCCTAGCTAACTTGGCTTGCAAGTAACGCCGTCTTGAGGCGCACGTTCGGGCATGGCTGTCGTCATGGTCTTGTGCCCATATCACGGCATGGTGTGGCATGGCCTATAGTGCCATCCATGGTAGCACTGTTGGCACGATGGTGTTTCGCCAGTAGTCCTGTGCGACGTGGTCTTCGTTATTATCTTCTGATCTCCCGAGGTCACCGTACCGGAGTTGGTAGCCACTCCCAGGCTATCGTTCACCTTGTTGCTTTGTAAAGATGGCGGCCACGATCCCTTGCATTGAGGTCGTGGCCTTCTCCGTTGTGGTTCCCATCCCGTGATGGGTGGATACGTACATGTGTCCCGTCGAGCCGTACATGGACGGTGGATCACCGTACTGGCTATTACCGCTGGGCGGTGTTGTCTTTTCTCTACGTCGTGGTAGGGATGATGTCTGGCCGGACCGAGGTGACCGTTGTCTCCTTGGTTTTTGTGAGATCCATGCGGCGCGCCTGCTCTTATCAGAGTGGGCACGCTTGGTGGGACTCGATTCCTTCTCATGACTCCCAAAGGTCAAGACGGAGAGGTCGATGGCTATTGCCTTGTTGCGTGGCTAAGGCGGAGGGAGAGGTCATGGCAGGCCTCGGTGCTGGCGTTTGGCCTTACCTTTGCAGTATATTTGGGCCTCGATTGTTTGGGCTTGTACTGGCTGGTGTACCCTGGCCTGCCAACTAATCGGTGCCTTGAGATACCCGGGTATCATGACCCCGACAAAATGCAGGTGTGATCTGAAACCCGTTTCCAAATTTGATTAGCCAGTGCTGTTAAAACATACTTGTTATTGCTAACGTTTGTCGCACAAAATAAAAACAGAGGAATCACAATAATACATTCAGATGGATACAAACCCAATGGAGTTCAAAGAGTTATACTGCACAGCAAAAGCAGATAGTCTCGCATCAAAATTGGACACTTAATAATATTTGTAACTAAGGGTCTGTTTGCTTTATAGGGCCCTGAAGCCATGCCATAATTTTTGGAGGCACCAACCAAACAGCCCTTAAATGTTCTTTTCCCAAGTACAGTAGTCAATCAACTAGTAGAAACATTAAATTGTTAATACACGTTTTCAGCATGTGCTGCGTATCCAAGGTTTGACAAAAAAAAATGTGAGTAAAATAATAATAAGTAGGCAGAACCCCAAAATAAGAAATAATTAGGGTTTAATTAGTCTACCACACTAAACCAAAACCTAAGCAATAACATGCTAAATTGTGAAGCAAGACTACCTCAGCTGCTTACTGTAATGTAGAATCAAAACCTTGGAGGAAGGTCCTATTTTTTAGCAGGAGTGAAATGGAAGTGCAACTTCCAAAATACAGATACAGATTCTCTACACAGAAGTGCAACTTCCAAAATACAGATACAGATTCTCTACACAAAACATTTAACATAAAACATGTAAAATGGATGTTACAAAGAAGCGCACCTCCTTTTGTGACCGGTAATGTAAACTTGGCAAAGGCTGTAAGCAATAACTGCAAGAGCTCTCAGACAAACGCTCCCTGATCTTTGCATCCAAGTCTGCAAATGCAGCATCAAAATCCACAGCCTCCGAGTTAGACGAAGACGCTGCCATAGAAGAAATGTCCTCCGCTGGGAGGCTGCATTTTGGCCGGTCAAACAAAATTAGACCATCGATTGATTTCAATGGCGCTGTAAGCAACTGCAGTTCCCCTGTAGGTTCCTCTCTTAGAAGCGAAGTTGCCATCCTCAGGCCACGGTGCACAGACCCAGCAGCGAGGTAATTGATGATGCCCCAAGTGTCCAAGAACCTAACAATCCTACTCAGATCATACAGTTCAGCTGTGCTCCCAACAAGCCCCTGGCACTCAGCAAAAGCAAGCCTCTTGCTTGGGTTCGGCAATGACTTTATTCCTTAACATGACATACTTCTCCGGAGTGTGCCCTGGAGACTTGCCAGTAAAGAAGTGTGGCACTACCTGCCTTTCCAGCCTATGAGCTGTCCCCGAGGAGAACCAATCTACAAATTACAAAGCAAAATGCATAGTTTACTTAAATTAGCGCATTTTTCCAGCACAGCTCAGTGATCCGTGTTTACGCAGAGAGCAAACCTGAGTGCTTGGGCACCACATGGAGGCGACCCTGGAACTGCTTGGGCACCCCATGCCCCTCCATGAGGGGAGGCGGCGTGCACACATACAAGGACGGCTTGTCGGGGTCTGTACCAAGGGACGGGTGGTCCGGAAGCACCCCGGACAGCACCTGCAGCTGCCCGTGCGAGATGTTCTCTAGCGCCGGCGGTGCCACGGTCGGGACATCGCCGGAAGAAGCGGATCGCTCGGCCTCGAGCAGCGCGAGGACGGACGGATGCGGCCGGTTGACCACGCGGCGCTTGGCGGCGGGGAACGCAGAGATGGCCTCGGCCGAGGGCAGCACCTCGGCCTCGCGGAGGGCGAGCGCGGGAGCATCGTCGTCGTCGCCGGCTGCCCCGTCCCCCGCCGCGCCGTGGACGGCGGCGTCCTCGTCGGCGGAGTCGGAGTCGGAGGAGTGGTCGGCCGCGGCGGCGGCGGCCGAGGTGGAGGGCTTGGACGGGGACGCGTCCGGGTTGCGCTTCCGCTTGCGCCATTTGAGGCGCGAATCTGGGAGTTAGGGTTACCGAGGCGGAGGCAAGCGTTAGGTCCGGCGGTAGAGAGTTCAAAAGGTTTTGAGAGGGGACTGGACGCACGGACCTGAGGTCGACGAGGCCTTACGAGGCATCGTCGGCGGCGGGGACGACGGCGGCGGAGGACGACGAGGCGCGCGAGCGTGACGGGGGGCGTGGTCGGAAGTCGGAACGAGTCGACGGGGAAGGAGGAGGGGAAGCACGTGCCAGGGAGGCTGCTCTGCTCCCAGCGACGACTGGGCCTGGACGGGCATCGCCTAAACATTCGTCGCACTCGCACGCACCCAACGTTCCATTTTGCGGCCCAGTGGGCTTAATTGGTTAGAAATGGCCCAAGTTCGTGCGTGGGATAAAACCGAAGCTGGCCTGCTCCTATTATTCATGCACACTGACGCATTGTGGGCTTGTGGCCTTCTGTGAACTGTTAGAACAAGAACTAGACGTGTGGGTGCAAATTACCCTCCCAACAACTTTTAATCTGCTCTGTGTATAGTTCTAGGTCTAAATATGTGCGTTAGGTGTGAGTGCATGCATGTGTGTTGGGGGGTGCGTGTGTTCGCACATGTTCAGATACTACAGGTGTACCTAGTTAAGAGGCCTAAAAAAAACTTTTAATCTGCTCTATCGGGATCAAAAACTTGTTAACTTGGTGCATAGTCGGTCAAAAAACTAATCTCTCGCATGCTTGGCAGTTTAGGCTACGATCCGACTCGTATTGTCACGTATATGGCTTGTGCAGCTCGCAGCTCGTAGGTACATGGATCGTGCATATAGCAGCTCGCAGCTCTCGCAGGTTGGACGTACACGGCTCGTGCATATAGTAGCTCGCAGCTCGGACATACACGACTCGTGTGATGGGGACGAGCTCGTCGATCGACGTCGGCATCGGTGACCCACACGAGGCTTGGAGATCCCTCTGCAGCTTTCTTCCCCAAGGTCTCAACCTCACAAGTAGCTGCAGGTCTGCTCTCTTCCCTACGTGTCTAGCAGTAGAGTAAGTTGTAGCATTTTTTAGACATGGTCCAATATTTTTCAGACATGGTAGGTTATTATTATATTTGGACATGGATGAGCAAGTTTAGAGACTTGCTGTGACCACCTTGAAAATTGAGGGGTTGAGATGACACCGTCGGCTAAGTTTAGGGACCTGCGGTGATCATTTTGAAAGTTCAGAGACTTGAATGACACAATCTGTCAAGTTTACACTAGTAGAGAACAGACCTTTGATCCTCGGTCAAAATGGGCTCTAGTCCCGGAATTTTTTGCCCCCGGGACTAGAAATACCTTTAGTCCCGGTTGGTGGATCCAACCGGGACTAAAGGCCCCTGCCCAACGGCTACTGCGCCAGACAGAGGTGGCAGGGACCTTTAGTCCCGGTTGGATCCACCAACCGGGACTAAAGGTAGACTTCTACTCCCGGTTGGTGGCTCCAACCGGGAGTAAAGGTCTACTCCCGGGCCGTGGCTGCGCCCGGGGTTGGAAAGTTACCTTTAGTCCCGGTTGGATCTATCAACCGGGACTAAATGTTCTCCCTTTATAAATCGGCCGTCTCCTCCTTCCTCCCCGAACTAGAATATGCACCTACTTTGAAGATCCCATTGTTCAAGTGCCAATGGGTCAAGGTGACCGGAGGCGGAGTAACAGTAGACAACGAGTATGGAATGACAACAGTAGACCTTAGTAATATTGGGTACAAAGACGAACCATTCGTCCTTGCCAAGGATGTGAATCAGGTGTTCTATGTCAATGATATGTCTACCAAACCAAAAAGAGGGAAAAATGATAATGACTCAACCAAAGAGCCAAAGCGCCACATAGTTCTTTCAGGGAAAAGAGTCATCGTGGGAATTGAGGACAAGTCGGACATGTCAGAAGAATATGAAAAGGATGACCGAATTCCGCCCTTCAAAGTGAACAAAGACCCTAGCATCTTGGTAAATGATGAGGACACTCCATGGTTACGAAGCGATCATAACCAAGGGACATACATAAAGAAGAAGTTCACTGCTGTGCCCACTTGATGATATAGTGATTTAATATAGTGTGTGTTTGAGATATTATGTAATAATTGTGAATTCAGATGTTTATTATGTCATGTTTTAAATTAAATCAATGTTTGATTTGGTGGGATTTCTCTCTCAAAAAGGTAAATTATTAGGATACTGAGTGATGAAAAATTAAAATATTAACGTTAAAATGATATGAAAACAAATTTCCTGTCCAAAACCAATAATTTTAATAATTTTAATTAAACACTACATTTTTGCATTAACGAAATAATAAATATTAGTTACATTATGTTTTATAATTCTAACAAAAAATAAAAAAAAAGTTAGGTTATCGATTTTTCCTATGTGCAATAAACAAAATAAAATTCATATTTTTAACAAAATAATTTTATGCCTTTTATTTAATTTACTATGTATTTAATAAAAACTATTGCATTTCTATTGTATGTAACAAGACTATTGCTTAAAAGCAGTGGGGAAAGAATCTGCAGGCCACCTTTACTCCCGGGTGGGAAGCCCACCCGGAGTAAAGGTGGGCTGCATTCATGTTTCCGCCAAAAAAATCCTTTACTCGGTGCGTGTTACCAACCGGAGTAAAAATATCTACTACTCCCGGTTGGTAACACGCACCGGGTAAGGTACCTTTTACTCCCGTTGGTAACACGACCGGGAGTAAAATTTTTACTCCCGGTTGGTGGATGGCACCGGAGTAATTCTCCTCTATATATAACCTCCAGTCACCGGCGGATCGATCCGCTTGCGTCTTCTTCCTCGTCGAACACCGCCGCCTCTCTTCTTCCTCGCGCGCGCGTCTGTTCGCCTTCCGTGACACCGGCGTCGCCGTCTTCTTCCTCGTCGGCCTCCACCAAGCGCCTGTGCCCCTCCTCCGCGCTTGCCCGTGGCCTCCACCGCGCCCTCCTCCGCGCCTCGACACGCCCCTCCACAGCTGCGGTTGCCCCACCACCGCCCCGAGGCCCTCCAAAGAGGTACACTTTGCCGATATTTGGAACTCTAAATGATTTTAAATAAAAACATATCTTAAGGCAAGTTTTGAATATTTGGAACTCTAAATGACAAGTATAATTAAGGATCACCAATAAAATTACTTTAGAAATTAATTGGATCGATATAAATCCATGGCTTGTATAATAAACACGCTATATATTATTCGGAAACAACGCTACGAACCATCCGCTTCTTTGTTAAGATATGTTTGTTAATAAACACGCTATATATTATTCGAAACAACGCTACATTAATAGAAGAATTTTTTCTATCTTCATAGATCAATGTTTGTTAACGAAATTTTATCCAAATATATTCATGTAGGGTCTTTTTTTTGAAGGATTTGTTGTAGGATATATAATGGTCAAATAGGAACTCAATTTTGATACCCAGTTTGTAAACTAAGCGTTTTTAGTTTATCAAAAATATCACATGTTTCTTCATTTGTGAACTTTGAATATACTGATATAATATATTAATGTTGCTAAAGTAATATGAGCATTACATATTTTTTCCGGAAGACTATCTTCAAACTTTATATCATAGCATCGTAGAGATCGCTTTGTAAAAGAAGAAAATAAATTCTTATCATTTCGGAAATAGTAATGGTTATATGAGCAATAAGACACATATACTTACATTTCATAATGACTTATACTTATATTATTAACATAGAATTTTCTCATATGATGAATGACTACATGGTTGATCACATGGTACATAGGATCACAACATCACGCACCGACACCGCCTGCCCGCCTCACGTCGTCGTCGTCGTGTAAATCAAGACGACGCTCCCGCCTCACGCCATCGTCATAAAGACACCGCCACCGCTACCGCCACGTGCGTATATACGTCATTTGTATTCATATGCATTTCGTCCATGCGTTTCTATGTATACGGGCGAGAACCGCCGCCGCCTCGTTCACCCATGTGTATGAGATATATATACTGGCGGAGTGGAGCACCGCCACTCTTGTCACACCGCCTTTCTCGCGTGCCCTAATTAGCCTAGTACCGGCGTGAGTTCGTCCTAGTGTGGCGAATTGCGTCCGTGATCGAAGCAAGGAATTGCCCTAATATCTGAAGAGAAGGAAGAAGGAACTGATGCATATAAAAAAGACATGTCTAGATTCTATGACAAACTTAAAATGAATCAAGAAGCAAGGAGAAACCCAGAGAAACCGTACTTCTTCGTAGCTCTTGATATTTTAAGAAAAAGGTGATTTCTTACCAAAGATCAACAAATGGAATCTCGTAAGCCGTCCAAATCAACGTTATCGGACTATGACCGCACTCTCACCAAGTCAATTGAGGCGGCACGTAAAAAAGCGGGCGGGGAAAGGAGTTGCCTAACTCGGACAACAAGCGCACCAATCAATCCCCCGCTAGTTGTTGGTAATGAATATGGTTCAATTTAGGATTAATGCATCGGGCAAACATACCTCCGGATGTCGATTTGGATCACCTTGGTGAATTTCTTGATGAGACTGGTCTCGACCTTTACCAGATGTTTGGTGATGGAAACATTGAGAGTGCGGCGGAGGTTGATATTTGGAAGAAAAAATTTGTACTAGGCCAGAGTCTATACAACCCTCAAGCCTTATCTGATCTGGGGACGCAAATGTACCTGCTAAACAAGTGGTACATGCAGGCGTCTACCAGTGGAGACTTCTGCGTTGGTGTCAGAATTAGAGACGAACATTGGTTCCGTGGCGATGATGTTATGTATGTTGACTTTGCGAATTTCATCAACTATGCCACCGACCTCTCTCGGACAAAGTTATCATTAGTCGCTATTGCCTCGTAAGTAATAATTCTTTCGATCTATTATTAAACTCATCATATGTGTGTATATGCATATAAATTATCCTAACAAGTACTATATATATGCAGATTTACAATGACAGAGCTTTTCGATAAAAGGAAGGCAATGAAATTGGTTTTGTTGATCCCCATATAGTATTCAAAGACCCAATTACTCCAATGACTAATTGGAAGTCTGAGTCAGAGAGTAACCTCATGAACTTCTTAGTGAACCAACGCCACAAGAAGGATATACTCTTTCCCTATAACTTCAAGTGAGTGTTAATCATGTCGATCATAGCCTTAATGGCTCATATGTTGATTCTAGTTAATTAATGAGTGTTATGCGTTATATCCTATAAACACATGCAAAGAATCAATTTGGATATTGATGGACATCGATCTGGTGAAAAGTCACTTGATAATCTATGACTCGATGAGAAAACCACAACAAGACTACCAAGATATGATAGATATTATCCAGAGGTAATTTCGAGATCTCTAGCAAATATATATACACACAAACATGATGATTAACTATATCTGATGACGTGGCAAATTTTTTATTGGGCAGTGTTTGGAAAACCTTTATTGAGAAGCAACACATGGAAAAATGCAAAGCGCCACTGAATGTAATCCCATTGAAAGTAAGTCCCCTGAATCGCATCATCTTTATTAATTAAACATATAGCTTTCACCGGATCACCAGATTGGATGACAAATCTTTTTCTCGTAAAGTGGTGTCTGAGGCAGGAACAGGGGAACAACTACTGTGGTTACTATGTTTGCAAGTTTATCAAGGTGGTCTCCCAAAGAACTCCTACAGAGAGACTCAAAGTACGTTAAAAATACACTATATATTCATTTAATTATTATTATTGATTGTGTTACTATGTCTTTATATATATATATGTACATATATTAATTTATTTTCCTTTAATTCAAACCTCAGACTCGATGGTTGGAGGAAAAGGTCATACAGCAAGACCAAATCAAAGCAATTCAAGAGTCTATAGCCGGATTTTTAATGAGCAGGTCATCGATTCCAAGGGCGAGTTCTACTTGACCCAACACCGCCATTGAAGCCAAGCTAGAGGATGAGAAGAAACTTGTTATGTCACAACAACTATAATGCAATCTTTTGTAATATATGCACATGAAATAATATAATGTAAAATACACATATGCATGCATGCATGTAAATATATATATGATGCATGCATGCATATATATATATATATATATATATATATATATATATATATTTCTATGATTGAATTGTGTGATTTAATACGTTCATTGTGCTTGAACCGAAACATACTATATGCGCGTATAAATGTATAATTAGCAGCGTACAATACGACTTCGAAAACCTATTTTGAAAAAAAAAAAAAAAATGAAAAGAAAAGAAAAAGAAAAAAACCTTTAGTCCCGGTTCAGATTACCAACCGGGACTAAAATGCCGCCATCGTGGCATGTCAGGAGGCACCTTTAGTCCCGGTTGGTGTTACCCACCGGGACTAAAGGTCCTCCTTTAGTCCCGGTTCCTGACCCGGGACTAAAGGACCCCCCCTTTAGTCCCGGATGCTTGCTCCCGGGTGGGGAACCGGGACTAGAGGGGGTTCCCCACCGGGAGTAAAGCTCGGTTCTGTACTAGTGTTAGGGACCCACATATATCATTTTAGAAGTTCAGAGACCGACGGTGAATTTTGCTCTTTCTTCTTTGGATAATTCGAATCACTTTAATTGATTTGAATCAGAAATAAGATCAGCCCTATATTACCTCAAAAGAAAAATCGCCACCGTCCCTTGTCGTCGGTCTCTTGCGGCCACTGTGTGTGAGACCATGAGTTATAGATAACCTGACCCGATAAGATTCTGTGTATAAGTGAAGTCTTGATTACTACTCCATCCATTCAAAATTATAAGTCATTCTAATTTTCTTAAAGAGTCAAAGCATCCTAAGTTTGATCAATTTTATATAAATAAAAATAATGACATTTATGATACTAAATAAGTATCATTAGATTCTTCATTAATTATATTTTCATAATATATCTATTTGATGTCATAAATCTTTATAATTCTCTCTATAATTTTGGTCATACTTAAGATGCTTTGACTCTACAAGAAAATTAGAATGACTTATAATTTAGAATAGATGGACTACAAGACTATATACAAGAAAAGAAAAAATAACCTTCCTATGTTTGAATGCAAAATATTTTTAGATTTTTAAAAAGATACCTTGGTTTTCTAAAATACTTTGGTATGATTTCAGAGCGTTATGTAATGTTTGGATGCAATAATTTTTATGGTTTTGAAAACCATAATACTACAACATCTTTTAGGGTCTACATCTTTGTTGACATGCCTATTCTATAGCTGCAATTCACTCCTACATGCGAAATGCTATATATATATATATATATATATATATATATATATATATATATATATATATATATATATATATATACATACATATACATACATGTAACCTTCCACCTAACTGATTTTCAATTTTATGGTTTATATAGTGGTTGTTTTATAAACATATGCATGTGGGCTCAAACACTCATAGAGAAGTAGAGAACGGTATACGCGCCCATGATATTCGAGATTGGTTAACTGATGCGATCGAATAAAATAGTTTTGAGACCATGGGGGTGGATTGGTGTCTTCAACTACTACTGCAGCCTACTATATATAGAGTAATAGCTAGTGGTTAGTCAAGTTAGCGTCAACAAACTTGCCTTTTATACGCTATTGATTGGTGTCAACTAATGCAAATTTCTGCAGGAGCATATTACGTGGCATATAGAAACATCATTAACCAAACTTCAGTTAGGTCGTAGGATCTTTTATAGATAGAACCTACACCTACCTGACATCGAGCATTCGCTATTCATATTTATGACTACTTTTTTTATTTAATTAGTGGCAACCAACATATATTCTAAATAATAAGATATTTTAGTTTTTAGATATATATAATTTTTACTATGCACTTAGATATAAACTATGATCAGATACATAGTAAAAATAATATATAGAAAAGTCAAAATGTCTAATAATTTGAAACAGATGGAAATATCAGTTTATAATGTTTTCCCAAATAAGCCTAAGATCATCCACCAGCCATCCAGTGAGTGAAAGGTACATCATTTAAATCAAGCTTCATATGGTGTACAGTCATATCAAGTTGTTCACAGAGCTTAAGGGCATGTATGGTTCCACGGACTACACAGTAGTCCCCCATTTTAGTCTCATTTAGTCCCTAAATTGTCAAACATGGGGACTAAAAGAGGGGCTAAAATGATTTAGTCCTGTAGTCCCTTGAGGGGTGGGTATTTGAGACTACAAGCCCAAAAGGATAGCCCATGCCTCCCCCTCTCTCTCCTCCTCCCTCGCGCGACTGCGAGATCCAGCGTCGTGGCTCTCTCTCCTCCCCTGCGGGCGCCCACACCAGCCGCGCCAGCCTCAATGGTCTGCACGCCGCGCCGCAGCCTCCTTCTCCGCCGCCGCAAGATCCCTCGCTCGCCTGAAAGGAGTCTGCCGCGAGATCAAAGCACAACAGAGCAAATATGGTACGAGCACGGGCGCAAGCCGCAGGGGCGGACAGGGACGGGCGCAAGGAAGGAGCCATCGGGGATGGGGAAGGAGGAGTTGGACTAGAGACGTTTTGGTCTTTGTTTAGCAACTTTAATGACTTTTAGTCTCTTGAACCAAACAGACCCTAAAAAGATCAGAAAAAAGATTGCAGAGGGGTTTGTCATAAATCCAGGCATCCATCAAAGGGTTGTCTTGCCATCTCTGAATTTCGCTTGCCTACCCTGGAGTTATATGTCTCTAATTTTCAGGAGGCCTGACGACATGGCTGAATCAGTTTGCGTGTGACTCACAACACAAATAGATTTGCCATTAAGATATTTGACGTGAATGATTTGTTGCCAAAGCCCATCCTCATTATCTAGCTTCCACCACCACTTGCAGAGCAAGCTAATGTTCATTTTCCTAATATCCTTAATACCAAGCCCACCTTTTTTCTTATGTTTACAAATTTTTGTCCATTTGATCAGATAATATTTCTTCCTAGTACCCGCTCCCTACCAGAAGAAACATCTTCTAATTTTGTCCAATCTAGAAACAATGGTTTTAGGTAGAAGGTAAATGGACATATGGTATATGGGAGCATTGTTTAAGCTGGAATTAATCAAAGTTGATCTACCAGCTACGGACATAGTCCCACCTTTCCATGTGTCTTGGCACTTTTCTCAACTAAAATTTGCTTTGTCCATAACTAATTAGCTCCTCTATTTATTTACTACAGCAACCATCCTGGCTTCTGGTGCCCACCACTGAAACACATGTCTCTTCCCGCCTATAAATACATGGTCTGTTTCTCTGTAGGATCTCAAAGCTACCGGTACTACTCCACTACCTAACGTCCAGCAAGTAGCCTTTAACCCTGCGAGGCACAGTACATCTCATCAGAGAAACTCACAGATAGACCGATACGGACCACACTGCCTGCACATTCGAAGATGATAGGTGAACTGGATTCAGATGTTGTTGTACGCTACTTCAGAGGCAAGAGCATCCTGATCACTGGTTCAACTGGCTTCCTGGGGAAAGGTACGGTACCTCTTCATGCATGAACTCCTCCAGCTAGTACTCCTTAATTTCAGTGTGTGCACGCAGTGTGTCTGCACAATGCATGCATGGCTGATCATCTCAGTGGGGATGCTTGCTTGCTGCCTTTTGGTCTCTTCGTAGTTCTTGTGGAGAAGATACTGAGGGTTCAGCCGGATGTCAAGAAGCTCTTCCTCCTTATTCGAGCCGCCGATGTCGAGTCTGCAAAGCAGAGGCTTGAGAATAAGGTGAACACAAAATATTTCTCTATTCTTCCTTCCATCTTAGTTTCTGAAGTTGTATCCAATGGCCCACTCTGAACTTTTTCCATCACATGCACATATGTTTCTGGAAACCATTTCTACATAAAAAAAAGGCAGACCGAGTGCCGGAGGCTCCCACAAACCATTTCTACATAAAAGAACAGAACAATCATTTTTTCCGAAGTGTCGTCAAGAGCTTTGCTGAAATATATTAGTAGGAGAAATAAAAATTATACAGAAAAGTTACATACCCCAAGCAAAAAAAAAAAAAGATAACCAACAACAGACCACTATCATGGAAAAAACTTGCTCCGACAACAGAGGAAAATTGTGTATGAATCTTTTAAGTATGCAAATTTGATGTCCTCTCTATCTTTACTACTGTGCTCGTGCATATCTAGCAATGAGCATCTCATGCAAGATGCATGCGCCACCCAAATCTTGCTCACCCAATATTAATAAAGGAAACAAGAGTACATTACACACATTTGTTCTTTTATCTGAAGAGCAATTAAACGATTTGTTTTGTAGCTATGTCTAGCCATCCATTACCCTGCCTATCACCCATTCAGCAAAATATGCCCTCCAATCCGACTTCAATATAAGATGACCTGTTGTCAAGCAGAAATACGTAACTGTGTGGCTATACTGTGCAGTAACGATCATCAATTACATAATGACAAGAACAATATACTTCAGTATGTTCTCTACTTGTGCAAATATGCAACGAAAGCAGAAAAGATCCCTTTAGTAGAAGAAGACAGTGAGTGGTCCCAAGAGGTGGCAGTTGCGGCAAAAGCTTTTGATAAATGAATAGGCATAGCACAGATATGGAAGTAAGAGACAAAGTGATCCCTTACAATAGCTGAGGGGGACCGAGTTCTGAATAAGTGGAGCGAAGTCTGAAAATAATCTTGCACGGCCCCAACTCTGCAGGTTTGATGAGTCAGAATGTCTCCTGATGGATTTGCTAGCTGCATTCAATCTGAAATATGTTTTCTTCTGACAAAATTTGAATGTTTGAAGCAAGACTTAAAGTACTATATACCTATTAACTGTTGCGTTTCACTAAATAATTTCGGTCTTATGGTAATCTTTCAATGCAAACTCTGTTTTTTTAACGGAATATGCAAACTCTGTTTCGTTATCGCTAGGTGACAGGAAGGGAGATCTTTCAAATTTTGAAAGAAAAGCATGGCAATGGGTTTGAAAGTTTCATCCAAGAAAAAGTATGCCCTTTGCCAGGAGACGTCATGTATGAGAACTTGGGCCTAGGCCCTGCCAAACTGAGAGAACTATGCAAAGAAATAGACATCATTGTCAATGGAGCTGCGACTACAAATTTCTACGAAAGGTCAGAGCTTATTTCTGTTAACAGATTATTTCAGATGGCATATTGTGGAAGCATTTGGTTAATTATTTGGCCAAACTCCAGGTATGATGTAGCTTTCGACACAAATGTCATGGGAGCCAAGCACATATGCGAGTTTGCAAAGAGGTGCAGTAACCTCAAGATGCTGCTACATGTTTCAACAGGTAGGAAGCAACAGTCCTGTGTTCCATGTGTGGCCAAATCTGGACCATCCATTTTCTTCAATTAAGGGTATAATATAAGTATCACTAAAAGAATTATTAGCAATCTGAATCCATATAACGACATTATTCGTTGAGCAGCTTATGTAGCCGGTGAACAAGAAGGGATAGTGCTAGAGAAGCCATTCCATTTGGGTGAAACTCTAAGGGAAGGGACACACCTGGACATCGAATCCGAACTAAATCTGATAAAAGAGACCAGGAGAGAACTGAAAGCCAACCCTTGTTCAGAAAAGGCTGAGAGAAGAACCATGAAGGAGCTTGGCCTCAAGAGGTGAGTGAGAACTAGAGAACTCATTGCTAGAAAAGTACATTTGTCCTGTTTATGCATCTTAATTTGCTGCTACCTACTAATACTGTCCAAATAATCACAAGCACATGACATGTCTCTGTCAATGATGAAGGGCAAGGGAGTTCGGGTGGCCAAACACCTATGTGTTCACCAAAGCGATGGGGGAGATGCTGCTGGGGCACCTTCGAGGAGATCTCCCGGTCGTCATCGTCCGGCCTAGCATCATAACCAGCATCCTGAACGAGCCGTTGCCTGGATGGATGGAAGGGATCAGGTACGTACGTGACCAAAAAGACAGCAAGTTCACCAGTTGCAGACATCCAATAATTCTCCATTAATTTTGTTGATTTCTTCATTGGCTCATGCATGCATGCCTCATGGCAGCATATATGCAGTATGATGCACAATTGCACAATGAAAATGTTCGCCTTCTGCAGGACAATTGACTCGTTCATCGTCGGTTACGCCAAGCAGGCTTTGTCAATCTTCTTAGTTGATCTCGACTTGATAATGGACGTGGTGAGTTTCGAAATTAAACACAGATCAAATTTAGAGAAGGGTTTTTGCTACGATACTCCAAAATGATTGAGCCGTCCATTAATTACACGGTTTTGCTACGATACTAACCGGCAGGGGACGCGCTGTTGCTCCTACGTTTCTCTGACACAGATTCCGGGGGACATGGTGGTGAACGGCATGATGGTGGCCATGGCGGCACACTCGGAGGAGCAGGCGCAGCAGCTGAGCATCTACCACCTGACGTCGTCGACGCGGCAGCCGGCGCCCTACGCCGTCCTCGCGGAGTCGCTCCAGCGCTACTTCCTCCACAACCCGCCGCGCTCCGGCGGGAAGAAGAACAGCGGCGAGCCCGTGCAGCCGCCTAGCAGGATGCGCTTCTTTCGCACCCTCCCCAGGTTCCGCGCCTACATGGCCATCAACTTCAGGCTTCCCCTTGAGGTCCTTCGCCTGCTGAACATTGCCGTGTGCGGCGCTTTCTCCCGGCGCCACGACGAGCTCAGCCGCAAGTACAGATACGTCATGCATATTGCAGAGCTGTATGCGCCATACTCCTTGTTCAAAGGATGGTAAGGAATTGAACCAGCCGATCAAAGCCTTCTCCTTCTTTACATTTTCTGCATTTTGGGATGCATGCATGGCCGCTGACGACGTACCGGTCTTTGGGTTTGGTCGAAATGAAGCTTCGATGACTCCAACACGGCGAGGCTGAGGGCGGCGATGATGGCAAACAACAACGGGCAAGACAGGAAATATGACGGCTTTGGTTTCGATCCCAAGTGCATAGACTGGGACGACTACTTCTACAGGGTTCACATCCCCGGTGTTATCAAGTACCTGTGTGATTAGTGCTTTGTAGAGAGAGAGAGAGCCACATGTATCTCGTGTGTTTTAATACACAAGTACTGCGTATGTCAGTGTGCGGGTGTTGTGCTGAAAATGTTACTAAGCCAGAGTCTAGAGAGCTGCATTTTGCAGATTCTTTCCCTATTATATTTTTCATTGTAACATTTGGATGTTTTTAAATGGAAATATTTTAAGAAAAAATATTTGTTTGATTGTGTATTGGCCTCTCTCTCTCCCCCCTGGCTAGCAACTGTATTCGTTGACAGAAATTCTATTTAGCTATCATCAATAAATTACATATTAAAGCTATTGTTGTCCCTCTTCCTTTCTCCGCACTCCTATCCCACTATTGTGCAACTTTTGGTGATGCCAAATCAAGGTACCTTTCAATCTTTTCTCTTGGTTGGTGAGTCGCACTACTAATGAATAGATTTTTTTGGAGGCGGCCGAATCCGATTTTTGGAAGTCGGGAAGGAGTCTGCCTTGAGAACAACACCTACATTAATAGATATTTTCGGAGACGGGTGCCTGTCTTCGAAAATAGATTAGAAAACAAAAAAAAATTGTGGACAAGCCCGCCGAGTCGATCCACAGGCCATCGAGCCCATCACCGCCAAGTTAGTGCTTCACGTTGAGCTCATCCTTGGGTGTTCCTAGGAACTTTTAGAGCTAATCTACCAAGGTGCATTGCAAAGAGAGTGCTCATGTGAATCTATAAGTCATTGATGGCTAGGTGGTCCTCATCCAAGTGATGTCTTTGGGTTGCTCTAGGCTTTGCATGTCCAACATATATCCATAACTCACCAATGCTTGACCAACAAGTGGTGGTAAGTAAGGTTGGCGTGGAGGTCTTGGAACCCTTCTTGCTGCTAACTTCTTCTCCTTATTTACCACAAAAGCAGGGGGCATACTAGAGCTCTACTAGCTCCACCGAAGCAATGGTGGTGATAGCTTGCGATTAGGGATATGATTGGGGTGTCCTCCTTGGCTTCGTCCTATTTCCTTTCCCTTCCCTCTTCTTCCCCTTCTTCCTTCAAGTGTTCTTAGAGAGAGAGAGAGGGTGTGGGGAGATGAGAGTGGGAGAGGTGTAGTGAAAGTGAGTGATGTGCTTAGGTGTGGAGATGTGGGACACTGGCTGATCAGTGGGACCAAAGGGAAGTGGAGTTTGATAGCTCAACTCTGCATGGTCCGCGTTCTGGTGGACTATCTAGTATCCCTATCGGACTATTCGTCTAAGCTCGATGCTAACTAATTGGCAAAGTAAATGCTGGACCATCCATTGGTCGTTGCCGAACTATCCGCAACTCCACAATAATGCCAGATTAAAAACTTTTGACAAATGGTATTCGATCATCTACTCCTAGATTTTCTTTAATCATCTTAGCTAAATGATTCTTATACTTTGTAAGATACTAAACTCAAGCGATAAATTTGGCTTTGTAGATGTGGAGGTATTCTTCCGATTGCAGCAGATGCTACAAAACTAACCCGACCGGTTTCTGGAACTGGCATGTCTGATTTGTGTTTGTTTTACCATTGTTGAAAGCATTGGTAAAAAATATGGCTTGCAATAAGTGCATTGCAAGTGCCATCTGGAGGTACCTAGGGCCATAGGCCCTAGAAGTATAAGGGGAGGGGTTCAAAACCGTTACCTATTCGGATAAGGCCACCCGCTTTATTTATACGAGAGGATCACAACCGATTGAGCGATCCACCTATCCAATTATAAAAACACATGTATATATCTTCGCTTTTTATCTTCTACCAAGCTTTTCCAACCCTGTTTCTGTCCAACACGTCTCTTAGATGAGATTTTCTAGCTTTCTAGGTGGCCTTGCCGATCTTAGGGCCCCACTATGCATATCCCTGATGGGTCTTTCTAGGATGCGTTCGTGGGTTTTTTAGGTGAAGCGGAAGCATTGAGTTGGCCTGATTGACTTGCTAGTCGACCTTGTCATTTAGACCTATCTTCGTTTTGTATCTAGGTCGTATGCGGCCTCGGGCGATGTTTCCCCTACCAGTGTGTTGATTGAGCATCAACACATTTTTTGGCGACTCTGCTAAGGATGAAAGAAAGTTAAACTACTAAGATGGCCAACAGAAAGCCTTTGGTCGATCAGCTCCCAAAGGAGATTCTTAAGATGCTGGAGGAGCGGGTGAAGGCCCGAGAAGTTGTATGTCCTTTTTGCTCATAATATGGCATTACAAAATCTTCCTAAAACTCCAACAAGGAGTCAGTAGGCTGATATGTACAAGTACTTTAGAAATCAGCAATTGGAAAACTTGTAAATTACGTGTGGAATAAGTTTTCAACTTAGATAAGACCACCTCTTCTATTTATATGAGATGATCATGACCGATTGAGAGATCCATCTATCCAATCGTCAAAAACCTATCTATCTTTATAGCTTTCGAGCACTTGTCTCAATGAGATTTGATGGCATTCTAGGTGAGCTTGTAATCCTCGGTCACCCATATTGTGCATCTTCCCGACGGGTCTTCCCAGGAGATGTTTGTGGCGGTTTTCGGGTGAAAAATGAGCATTGAATCAACTTCTTGGATGTGTCAGTTGGTCTCATCATTTAGACCTACCTTCGCTTCTCATATTTAGGGCATGTGCGACCTCGGACGATTTAGCACCTACCAATGTGTTGACCAAAATCAGCGTCAACATCTTAGCTTCAAATGTTGTGGAACAAGTTGAGCCGAAGTCTACCTCCTTGATCTTAGTGACTACTCATCGACGATCTATAAAAAAACTGTTGATAGCGGCCTCAAAATTAGCTGTGTCATATGCCTTCTTGTTTTCCATCATCTTGCGAATCTCCTCAACGAAGTTATTTAGAGGGCTTGATGATGATGTTCTTCATTCAAATCACCCTTAGGATCAGAGATGGTAGCTGGTAAATTCTTTGACTTTCACCCAGCGCAGTCACCAAAAAGTGTGTTGGCACTGCATTGTGCTATATCACACAACAAGATTCAAAGTTTCTGATATTGAAATCTAGAACCTCCGGTTTCACCAATGATCTTTGATAAATCATTGAATGCTTGCCCTGGAGGAACCTTTTCAGGGCATATGTGTACACCTGTTTGTTCTAGCATCGGCAAGCCAGCTAGAACACCAATAGAGATGGTAGGTAAACAATAGCTAGGATTTGGAAAGATTAAAGTTGTATTTGATAGATTTGAACTGATGCGGGTGATATATTCCATCATTTTCGTGTACGAGCATACACTTTGTATCACTCTCCATGCCACCCTTGTTTTCTCCTCTTTTCGTATCTCTAGACCATCACGCGTGCATCGTTTAGGAGGATTCCAAGGGCAGCAAAGAGTTCAATTCGTATGGCATGCATAATTCCACTTCTTTCCCCCATCTAAATTCATAATTTGTTCCACCATGCATTTCAACGTACGCCGAAAGTATAGTCAATTATTATTTCCCTCTCTCTCCTATTGTGTCCATGAGATTGTCGACTCATGTGATTACCAAGGCATCAACAACCATGACTACTACTTAATAGCTAAATGATCTCTAAATCTATTATCCAGCCAATTATCGATGTGAAACCATGCCCTGGCTACCAAATTTAAAAAACTATGTTTCAGGCCCTCCTACAGCTCGGTCTGGAGTAGAGGGTATAATTATATGGGACCATTTTTTCTTGTATTAATATAATGATACATAGCTCTCTTGCATATTCTAGAAAAAATGCCAAGTTTGGTTGTCAAGGTGAATATATTGAATTTTTTATGCATTTTAAGTATTTATTTATATTGAGAAAACTTCATGGGATGATACCGAAAGGCTAGAAGGCGGCGCCCTCCCGCTCTCCCCCCGAGCGTCCCCAACAGGGCGACTCGGGGGCGCTCGTCGGCGCCACTCTAGGGCCTCCCATTCCGCCTCCCACTACGCCAGATTTGCACATCACTGCCGGCATCATCACTGCCGGATTTATGAGAACCGGCAGTGATGTACCTTCACTGCCGGTTATGAGCTTGAAAATGAAAAAAATGAAAAAATGGTAGTGAAGGACCACATCATTGCCGATTTGTGGCTTGAACCGGCAGTGTTTTGGCGGCCACTCATCACCGTCGGTTTAAGCCAAGAGCCGACAGTGATTGTGCTCTATCAATGTCGGTTCTAGCCAAGAACCGACGGTGATAAGCCTACAACACAAAAAGGCTGCAGCCGTCCTCTCCTTCCTCCTCTCTTCCATCCCGAGAACAGAGGCACGCGTTTGGACCGTTCCCTCCATTGCTGCGGCTGCTCTTCACCATGAAGCTAGTGCTTGGATTTTGAAGAATGGCTTGATCTTTTTGCTTTAAGGTTAGTAACAAACATCTACTCCTTTGATTTTGTTGCTTAATTAGCTTCATTTTGATGGCTACATTGCTTGATTCTCATTCTAGTTCTTTCTCCATTCTAAAGAGCACTTTTCTAATTGGACATTTGTGCAAGGCTCAAATTATGGTGAATCCATCGTCCAAAAGGTTGGTGTCTATGAACACATTTAAATTCCTAGCTAATTATTCCATGGTGGTCAAGATCATCATTGTTAGTATGTGATGCTATAATTCGTTCTTAAAAGTAGAGTAGAATAGTTGTTCTTCAATATTGTGCAATAATTGTTTTTTACTACAATTTTCAATTTACAGGGTCAGGGCTACCAATTTCAATTTTCAATAATTAGTGTACAATAATGTTTTTCAAAAATGGTACTTTCGAACTACAATTGTTGTTCGTGAAGCTTGATTTCTTATTAATTCTTTGTAATTACTGTCTCAGTATTTTTTTGTGTAGAGATGGATCGAGAGTGGATGCATCTGTCCCGAACGGACAAGTGGTACATGCATGGGGTCAGCCAGTTTATCATCGATGCCAAAGCCCATGCTGGGAATGGGAACCCTGTCTTCTACCCATGCAAAGATTGCAAGAATCATAGAAACTTTTGTCAAATTGAGTCTATACGATCGCACTTGATTACCAGGGGGTTCATGCCAACCTATACGATATGGACTATGCATGGCGAGGTTGGTGTGAATATTCTGCAGGAAAACGATGATGATGTGGACATGCCTGACGTAGCCATCCACGATGCTGACGAGGAACCCGGTGTCAACACGGAACATATGGCCACAGTTAATAATGTGTTTAGGAACACGCTAGCTGACGACACCGAGGATAACGATGGTATTTCTCAGCTGCTACATAATATAGAGACCGGATGTCTTAGTGAAAGACAGCTGAGAAAGCTAGAGAAAATGAGACAAGATGGCAAAACACCATTGTATAGGAATTGTCCAATGAGCAAACTAGAAGCCGACATCATGCTGTTAGAGTTCAAATCGACAAACGGATTGAGCGATAAAGGCTTCGATCAGTTGTTAGGTATAATAAGGAAAATGCTCCCAGAAAAAAAACGAGTTACCAAAAAAGACATACTTGGCCAAGCAAATATCAGCCCCATCGGCCTCGAGGTTGAAAAAATCCATGCGTGTTCCAATGATTGTATATTGTACCGTGGAGAAAAATACAAAGACTTGGACAAGTGCCCCAAGTGTGAAGCTCCATGGTACAAGGAAGGGCCGTAAGATGAGGGTACCAAGACCAGAGGAGGTCCCATAAAGGTCGTTTGGTATTTCCCTATAGCTCCCCGGGTGCATAGGCTGTTTGCATGTGCAAAGTCAGCCAAGCTGTTGCGCTGGCATGGCGAAGAGCGTAAGAAAGATATAATGATGAGGTACCCCACCGATGGGCATGACTGGAGGACTGTCAATACTATGTTCTATAAGAACACCGGTGGAGAGGTAAGGCACCTTTGGTTTGTTTTGAGCACAGATGGGATGAATCCTTTCGACTAGGTTAGAAGCAATCATAGCACCTGGCCAGTGACACTCTCTATATACAACCTTCCACCTTGGGTCTGTATGAAGCGGTCGTACATCCAGATGCCACTACTGATCCAAGGGCCAAGACATCCTAGGAATGACATCGATGTATTTCTGGAACCAGTGATCGATGAACTAGTGGAGATGTTTGAAAAGGGTGTGTCGGATGTTTGGGACGAGTACAAAAAGGAACATGTCATGATCAAGGGAGTACTTATCGCTACAATCACCGACCTGCCAGGTCGAGGTTCGTTGTCTGGAGAGAAGACAAAAGGCTATACTGGATGTGTCGAGTGCTTGGACGACACCGATGCGGTAAATCTGCCAAATAACTCAAAGATTGTTTATATGGGACACCATAGGTTCATACCTAAGGATCACCCTTACCGCAGGAACATAAAAGATTTCAATGGTACTATTGAGAAACGCTTAGCTCCAAAATATCGAGACAAGCCTGCGATATTTCGAGAACTCAACAAACTAGAGGTTGTCCTTGAGAAGGGGGACAATGCAGTAGTAGCGCCTGATGGGAGCGTTTGGAAGAAAAAATCGGTTTTCTAGAAACTACCTTACTGGCCATTTCTGAGTGTACTCGTGCAAGAAAGCTCGAAGAAAGCCACTGCTTTCGGACCACTGCATTTCTCCGGACTGTCTTGATCCCATGCACATCACTAAAAACGTGTGCGCTAACACTCTTAACACCTTGATGGACACCGGGGGGACATCAAAGGATTCACTAGCCACACACCTGGACATGCAACACTTGGGAATTAGGAAGGAGCTGCATCCCATGGAGCTAGAGATTGGCCAGTTCAAACTTCCAGTTGCGTCATGGACATTGAAGAAGGAAGAAAAGCATGCGCTTATTTCTTTCTTTAATGAACTCAAAGTCCCGATGGGCTACTATGTAAACCCAAAGAGGCTAATGAACATGAGAGAACTCAAGTTCAACTATGGCCCTATGAAGGCCCATGACTATCATGTCATTATGACTCAGCTGCTCCCTGTTGCCCTATGTGGTATCCTCCCCCCAAAGGTCCGCGCCCCAATCATAAAGCTTTGCTCGTTCTTCAACGCGATCTCAAAAAAGGTCATTGATGTGTCCACGCTAGAGCAGCTGCAGCGGGACATAGCCAAAACTCTCATTAGGCTTGAGATGCTTTTCCCGCCGACTTACTTTGATATCTCATTGCATATGCTCATTCATCTTGTTGACCAAATTAGAGCCCTTGGCCCAATGTACCTACATCAGATGTTTCCTTTCGAAAGATTGATGAAAGTTTTCAGGAGGTATGTTAGAAACAGATTCAGGCCAGAAGGGAGCATGGTTGAAGGATGGTCAATGGAGGAGGCCATTGAGTTCTGCACATATTATCTGGACATCAAAAGGGTCGGAGTTCTAGAATCTCGTCATGAGGGAAGACTACGTGGCAAAGGAACGATCGGGGAGAAATCTGTTATAGTAGACGACCCTATTTCTTTGAGACAGACACAGTTCACTGTTCTCTAGCAAGCCGAGGGTGTGATGCCATACATTGATGAGCACAGGCAATCGCTGCAAACTCTGTATCCGAGCAAGTCACAGGCTTGGCTGGATAAAAACATAAGGAGGAATTTATCAGCTGGTTGCGACGTTGCTTGCTTGGAATAAAGTTGGGTAATCAATTGGATGCCTTAGCCAAGGGACCTTCGAGTACATATCTTAAGTACCAAGGGTATGAGATCAATGGATTCACATTTTACACAAAAAAACAAGATGGAAAGAGCACGTACCAAAATTGTGGTGTTCGTTTTGATGCTCACGACGAGAACGGCAACGTGTAGGCGACATACTATGGTTTCATAGAGATATGGAAGCTAGCCTATGGTCCATTGAAGGCAGCTCTTTTTCTCTGCCAGTGGGTCCGGCTCGAGGAAATCAACACTGATAGCGAAGGGTTCACTACCGTTGATCTCACTAAGACCGCATACAGAGACGACCCCTTCGTCCTTGCAAGAGATGTTATGCAAGTCTTCTATGCAAGGGACAACAAGACAAAAGGAATGCTAAAAGTAGTCCTAGAAGAGAAAAGGAAGATTGTCGGTGTCGATGGAGTGACGGACAAAGAAGACTATAGGGGCTATCAGGAAATGCCTCCATTCGAGGTGATAAACCTGCTTACGTACGAATTAATCACAATGAGGCCCTTATTGTTGATACACCTAAAGATAGTTAGATTATTGTTAACTATGTAATCATTATGCAGACGTTGTATCAGTAATTCGTACTAAATATTTAATTTATATTTTGTGCGCATCTCTACAATTTAATTATTGACTATGTAATCAAATATTAAGATGATGTTCACAAATACTATTATTTGATAATTATAGACCATTAATTAATTATCATAGAATTAAATAATCAAGACACAAATTTTTGTGTTATTTTATAATATAAACTAACTGCATTATTTCTATTAATAAATAAATAAAGAAAAGCAAACTAAGCGAACTCCCTATCCTAGCTCAGCGGTTAAGGTCGCGCACTCTGTACTCTGAGACCCGCGCTCGAATCTTAGGCATGCCAAACTTTTTTGATTTTGTATTTATTATTTAGTAGTGCATTACAATGGGATAAAAGAAAAAATAAAACCATTCTAACCGAACTCCCTATCCTAACTCAGCGGTTAAGGCCGCGCACTCTCGACCCCGTGACCCGCGCTCAAATCTCAGGCGGTCCAAACTTTTCTATATTTTTACAAAAGGCTGCGATGGCAGGCTCCAAACCGACACTGTTTTTTTTATATTTTTTACCTAAAGTTGCGGCAGGGCCCTTCACTGCCGGTTTTGGTTTTAAAGCCGACAGTGATATCTTCTATCACAGTCGGTTGCTCAAACCGACACAGAAGGCCCAATTCACTGTTAGTTTTTAAACTAAAACGGACAGTGATGTATAGATGCTCCTCACATGCCAACAGTGCTCCCATGACCACAACCATTGGAACACTGCTCTCACCTACCCTAACAACTTTAGTTTAGAAATAAAAATGTACCACGACTGCTAGCCTCTATAAAATGGCCCTCGGCCAGGAGCTAGCTTCTCCATGCATGTTGGTTTCAGCCAGGCCTTATCAGCCATGATACAATGTTTTTCTCTCACAACAAATCACAGATATCGTTATGCATCGTAGTCCACCAAAATGGTGCACACATGAGGTACTAGAAGAATGCTACTGAAGATAGAGCAACGCCGAAGATTGGAGATGCCATGAGGTTCACAGAGCCATCCGCTGTGGTGCCGAGCTGAATTCGATGTGCTTTGGACTGTACCAAGAAAAAGACCATGTATAGCAGATCCATGGATTCATCGATGCCACTTATCATCTCCAACTGGTATAGCTCGTAGACCACCTCGGTGCTGTTGTTTGACCCTAGTTGGTGCTAGAAGAATGCTACTGAGGTGGTTAAATTATAATATGTTGATACACATTGATGGTAACATTGACCTGTATGCAAATAGGTCTTTGTTATCATATATGGAATTTTAGTGTAATGTCTTTGTTATCGTATATGTAACTTATTTCTAATTTTTTGTAATTTTTTATGTATTTCATTACTATCTAAATAAATATATCATTGTTGTTAAAACTTTCTCACTGTAGTATCTAAATAAATATATCCTTTACATATATACACCTTCACTGTCGGCTCTATTTAAAAACCGGCAGTGATAGTAACTTTCACTGTCGGTTCTTTTTAAAAACCGGCAGTGATGTCCATGCCCCCCTATATAAAACAAACTGCCGGCCACATACATCGATCTCACCCACCCACGAACTCTCTCAGTCTCATTTCTCACATTTCACTGTCACTTCTCAAGACATCCACTCTCTCTACGTGATTTGGTCATGGCTCCTACATTTTTCAATGGTATTGATATGTTGTCTTCTCCAATATTCTATCTATATTCATTTGATCTATATTTATATTCATGTTTCTTTGCATTCTGCATTTTTATATATTCTTATTCCTTGCATTCGATCTATATTTAATTATGTTGCCATATTTTACTTGAAAGAATTTTTTGTGCATATATTTTATGTTCATATTTTTTTGCAGTTTATCGATCAGGTGGTATGAACAACGGACCTTCCCCACCACAAGAACCAGGTTTCCACCCTGGTGATGAGCCATTCGCTCCTAATGTGGCCGTTCCACGGTTCTCTATTCCAGCTATTGTTTGAAATATTTTCCAATATCTTTTATTTTTTGATGCTAACAAATAACTGTAATTAGTTTAATATCATTGTTGCATGCATATATGTCGCAGACTATATCCGTAATAGATTGGCTGCGAACAGCACTTAGCTGGATCTTTATCTTGAACATCATCGAGAACACGGCATCTAATGCAAGTGGTCGGCTATGGACGTGTGAACTCAGTTTTTTCATCCCTGTGAGGGGTTCAAATCAACGGAACTATATCCACGGGACGGGAATACAGAGCCCGGACATGATAAGCGCCCAATTAAGTATCGTGCGCATTTGTTTAGAGGCACTTCGACGTATTTGCTATGATGTGTCTGATTTCTCGCACTTCAAGGCACTTGCTTTGAATGCTGGTGATATCCCCGTCCCGCAAGCAAGCGAATGGTTTGCGAGCTACAACCATGCGGATGTGGTAAAATGGCCACTTATACCTGAGTCATGGTTATTTGTTGTTTATTATTATAACAACATTCTCTAATTTTTTTCTTTTTCTCCACATGCAGATTGCACTACAGGGCCTTACCTATGCTGCATGTGGCTTGTGGGCCGTTCTAGACCAAGCTATGGAGCAACTCGGGTACGATTGGGACTTCTGCAACGAAAACCTCGGCCAACTCACTATAGAAGGAGGCCAGTACTGCATAAGAATTACTAACAGGGGCAGTGGTCGTTTAGTAGGTTACATCTATGGCCGACCATTCTTTCGATATTGTGAGGCATGAGAGAGTACACTCATACGGGCATTGGACTTCATCGATACAAGCGGATACATGATCTGTGACATCAATTACCATATATGGCTACAGATGCATGTTAGTGTGCATGGCCTAATCGATCCCGATAGTAGTTTCGATAGTAATTAATGTTTATTTAGCTAGGTTTTCAAGGTCGTAGTTTAATCGAGTTCTAATTTTAATATGTACGGCTTTGTGTGTTCAATTATTGTCATGCATGTAATTCGTGTAACATTCTGGTGTCGTATTTGTCTCAAAATTATTCTCAGGCTTGCACGTGTCACGTGTGAAGGAAATACTAAGTTTCGGATTTTTCGAAGATGGTTTACTACTTTTTGAGGTTTAATTGAATTTCCGCGCGACGACACCGTTTAAT
Organism: Miscanthus lutarioriparius; assembly: GCA_904845875.1. Lineage (NCBI taxonomy): Eukaryota > Viridiplantae > Streptophyta > Magnoliopsida > Poales > Poaceae > Miscanthus > Miscanthus lutarioriparius. The sequence continues at coordinate 122,622,797 of CAJGYO010000010.1, forward strand.
TATAGGTTGAACTGAGTCTACCCACAAAAAGATCCGGAATGGTGCCAAACTTTTACACAGCCTCTAATGTGCCCTAGGGATAAGAATTTTGTGGAGGTGGATAAAAAAATCTATTTGGTCCAAGATGAAATTCACCCTCTTTTGTCTCATTTGGCACAGAGAAAAATATAATAAATAAAAAAATGAACAGAAAAACCTAAGATCCTGTGTGGGGTCTTAATTTGGGTGTACATGCTTGTCAAAAAAATTTCAAGCCATTTCGACATAGATGGAGTATACAGGCTTCACAGAGGTACATGTGCCCTTTCATCGAACCATGACTATACACATAGGTTATCAAGGTTTTTGTGGTTCATAAGCATTCCGGTGTCGTATTGGTCTCAAACTTTTTCTTAGGCTTGCACGTACCACGTGTGAAGGAAACACCAAGTTTGGGATTTTTCGGAGATGGTTTGCTACTTTCTGAGGTTTAATTGAATTTCCGCGCGACGACACCGTTTAATTATAGGTTGAACTGAGTCTACCCACGAAAAGATCCGGAATGGTGCCAAACTTTTACACAGGCTCTAATGTGCCCTAGGGATAAGAATTTTGTGGAGGTGGATGAAAAAATCTATTGGGTCCATGATGAAATTCACCCTCTTTTGTCTCATTTGACACACAGAAAAATGTAATTAATAAAAAAATGATTAGAAAAACCTAAGATCCTATGTGGGATCTTAATTTGGGTGTACACGCTTGCCAAAAAAATTTTAAGCCATTTCGACATAGGAATACATATGCTTCTATTTATTCAGTATATAAAAGAAAATTTTTAATATATATAAACATCACTGTCGGTTTCAAAAAATCGGCAGTGATGAGAAGAAACCGACAGTGATGCTTGTTATCACTGTCGGTTTATTTTGAAAACTGGCAGTGATATATAAAAAATTAAAAAAATAAATGTGCCAGCCCTCGGGTTTGAGCTCGGGTCTCGGGCTACAGAGTTCAGACACTTAACCGCTGCGCTAGTATAGGTTGTGTGCCAAGGTTTATTTATTTTATCCTTTTGACCTTTAAACCGCTTAATAAATTATAAAATTAAACTAAAAAATTGGGCCGTCCGGGATTCGAATACGGGTATCGGGGGCTAAGTTGCGGGGTCTTAACCGTTGAGCCAGTAGGAGGTATTCAAAAGAAGTGGAAAAGATAAGTTACTTATGCTGTAACCGCTACATGGAAATCATTGTTGGTTTAAAGAATGGCCCGACAGTGATGTCTAGAAGAGCTATAGTCCTGTTGGCCCCCTCGATCTCCGGTACGTAGCATATCATATACTACGGTCTTCATGACAACGAAACAACGACTAAGATGCATTGCCACATACAATCCAAGGGACGATGTAAGCAAAACGAGGTCATACAATGCAACATCCAATATGTAAGCAAATAAAACGAGGTCATGCAATGCAAGTATCAACCCAAGGTGATGATGATCAAACAAAGGATTCAACGACACGGTTTTTATCAGCACCAATAAATTATTACATCGACCTAAGACATAGATTAATCAATAGTGCTACTAATTACTGCCGGTGCTGCCGCATGTGTCGCCCCCCTGCTGCCGGTGCTCCTCTTTGCGCTTCTTTCATCGCTTAGCCTTGTGCCGACGCCGTTCCGTGTCCATCGCGAGATGCTGCTCGGTCTCCTCCTCCTAGCGGCGGCGGCGCTCCTCGTGGCGGCGCTCCTCCACCTCCTCGCGGCGGCACTCGTCCTCCTTGGAGATCTCGACGACGCGCTTTAGGATGCAGTCGTCGGTCTCCTTCTGTGTGATGGCGCAGAGGTGCTGGTCCTCCTCCTCCTTCCGAGCCATCTCCAATGAGTTGAAGACGACCTCCTCCACTAGAAGAGGTTCCGATTCCTCCTCCGATGCGGTCTCATGGTCCGGATCGTCCTCGAGGTTCACCTCGAGGTCCGATTCGGACGACGACAACATCGGTGGAGGCATCGGGGGGCGACGTGAGGACGACGGGTTCAGCATCACCCATGTTGTCTTCAAGCGGCGAGGCATTGTGGTGGCGGGTCGAGGGCCAGGGCGAGGTGTGCATGGGAAGGGTGCTTCGCTTTCTTGACGCACGGTGGTGAAATGGCGGCCGACTGTGTGCATGGGGGCCTGGCTTATATAGGCATGTCGGTGGGTGGAACTGATCATGGTGCAATAACTCGCACCCCTTGGAAGACGGAGCCCACCTGCATTGGGAACCACCATTGAACCGCCATTACGCCTGCGTTGGGAAGACGGAGCACGCCTGCGTTGGGAACCGGCGCGAGCAGCTGATGGACTCCTGGGTAAACGCGGCGTCTCTTCGTGGGGAACTGAAGGGCCACGACCAGTCCAAGGACCGAGAAAACAGTGGCTCTTCATGGGAACCACACAACCAGCGTGGCCAGGGAGTTGAAGGGCCTACGCGCAAAGCAGGGACAGATAATCACTCAAAGGAATAAATTCCTTCAAACTTTCCGAAATCAGGTGGTAGCTCAATGGTTTGTCCGCTGCTCTAGAACTTGTAGGCTTCGGTTCGATTCAGGTATGCAACACATTTATTTTATCTTTTTGACCTTTAGACCACTTAATAAATTATAAAATTAAACCAAAAAAATTGGGTCACCCGGGATTCAAACACGGGTATCGGGGGCTAAGTTGCGGGGTCTTAACCGTTGAGCCAGTAGGACGTATTCGAAAGAAGTGGAAAAGATAAGTTACTTATGCTGTAACCGCTACACGGAAATCACTGCCGGTTTAAAGAATGGCCCGACAGTGATGTACCCCCATCACTATCAGTTCCTACTGTCACAGAACCGACCAATTTATAAGAGCACAAGTACAAAAACAATCGCCAAAACGATCAAATTCTCGAACTTGAGCCCATATAAACTCGGTAGTCAACCGAAATCTCGAAGGATTTCAAACCAACTTGCATATAACCAAGATCACAGTAATTCAACATAACATATCGTACGTTACAACATTTCGCATACGTTCGCAAATAGGTTACATCATCACAGAGTCATTGTTATTACAAAACAAGTCTTGTAACATGCGGAAGCAAATAGTTTACTCACACCCCGAGTTCAAATACACATACTGGTTTGCTAATCACGGCCCGCAAAAGCATTCAGATAAGAGAACGGAGATCATGCCCATGATCTAGTCTTCATCACCCGCCGGGTGGAGACAATACTTGCAGAATCCCTAATATAGAAGGTCATCTGCATCAAGAGGGAATAAACCCTGAGTACGGGAATGTACTCAGCTAGACTTACCCGTCGAAAACCAAACAAATGACACCAAGGATTATGCATAGCTTAATGTAGTGGAGCTGGCTGACACTTTCTTTTTGCAGAAAAGCATAAGTAGTATGATCAACTCTTATCCTGACCAGCAGTGACTTTTTTTACCATTAACCTGTTAACTACATTAGCACCTATACTAAGCAATCATTTTATTAGGGTGCAAACATTAATAACCATATCAGGTATTCATTGTGGCAACCTTATCATCATCATCCATTTAACCATATCGTTAAATTAATTGAATCTACGTTACGCTGCTCACCAAGTTCTCACTATCCGAGAGAGACGCGGCGATTCGAATCGATTCCTATCCACCGGAGGGTATTCCTAAACACAAACCACCTTCCCCGTCGGTCACAAACAAGTCACCTTTGGTACGATTCAGAGTCGCGAGTCCGAACAAATCAACATTCTCAGAGAACCACTCTGCCAAGGTTGTTTGGGACTCTAACCCGCCTTAGACTTATGCCAATGGCTCTCCGCACATCCTTACTACCTCCAGAATGCACGCCACTGCTCGCGTCCCTGGCCTGAGTCGAGCTACTAGGCTTCGCGGTCGGAACGACTTATCCGGCCAGCTAAGTGTTAGGCTGCGTTTAACATGACATGAGGACGTACATCGTATCGGTCCTTAAACGACTCAGACGGAGTCACTATGTCCAAACCTACACAAGACCCCGCCCGGTCTTAATTCATTATTCACATGGTTCTTTTCCACGATAGCAAATATAGCCAACCGTGATCCACCTCTTCCTAAAGCTCACAGGTGACAGGAAATCACCTGACTTCTACCGCACTAAGCATGGCTAAGCATTTAACCCGTCCTGAACTTAAAATAGGATTCTAGTGCGATATCTGGACAAGGAAGGATATATAATGCAGCAATTGGTTCCAACCAATTCCTATACTTAATGCATCATCAACAATAAAAGATACTCAATGTATTTGTGAAAACATGGGAGGCTTAATATGCTCTGGGGCTTGCCTTTCAGGAACGAGGAAGGCTGGTGGTCAGGGCACTCGGGCAATTCCTCCGCGGCGACTGCTTCGTCGGCTTCCTACACCTCGGGCTCCTCCTCCTGGTTGGCTCCCTCGAACTCCAGCAACGTCACTCCCTCCGGCACACCTATTGCATGAATGCGCAAGATAAATATCATGGATGCACATGAATGAATGTCAGGGATGCTCGGGGAATGCGCATATTCGCTGTAGTTGGCATATTCCAATTTAAGCCCTATTCAAATCACTTTACTTACCAAGTTTATACAACCTAATGTATAATTGCTCATCTTCAGTTAATGACCTAGCACCTGCACCTAAGCATATTCTCAAGTTAGGCTAACCCCTAAACAATCAACGAGAACCTTGCAACCACATACACTCAAGCATTTGTATTTCAGCAAAATGAATACTATGTAGCGGTGCAGTAAACTAACCATAACTGGAGATTTATAATTCCAAATGACATGCAACAAGGCAATCTGGAAATCTTATGAAATTGTCTACAATTCATTTTCAGATCTCAAAGCATGATTCACACCTTTACCAGGTTGAATTCATCAATCAACAAAGTTCTACCCTCACAAGGCAGAGAATAAGCAAAAACTGAAACCTAACTTTAAACAGCTGTAGTTTCTAAACTACTGGGCCAAATGCCCTCAAATTTTTACAGGAGCTAGACACATAAATTATCTACAACTCTTGTATTCATTACAATCACAGAAAACCAAAATATCATGGGGAGATTTCTAAAGTCCCCAGATCTGTCCAGAGGGACATAATGCAAACGAAATAATTAGTAACTCATGATGTAAACATATAATTGGACAAAACTAAATCTACTCACATGTCACACATATTACAAGAACACCAGAAAGTAGGGTGTTCATTCCCAAAACATTTCCTCTAATACCTTTCTTAATTTATTTAATTAATTAGAGGAAATAGTAAACATATATGAAAACCACACCATTAAATCTACAAAAATTACAGTAGACACTACATGCCCTAAGTAGACTACCATAAAAATTTCACACCATTTTAGTAAGCACAACAGCCTACACAAAAATGGTAAGGCAGAATGGCTTAAAATGGCATAATTAGGAAACCCTAATGAAAAGTGTCAAGCAACAGATTTCACATTTTTCCTAGCATCATTCTAGCCTAAGAACCTTACTCACCAAATTTTACCTATACTGGATCTATAGACAAATTATGAAAATTCACACAAGATCCATCCATTGATAAAAAGAAATTCTATAACTCAAAAACTATACATGCACTAGCTCTGAAATTTTAACCAGAGATTCTACGAAGCAATAATAGATTACCCACAAAATTTCATCATTTTTGGACCACAGAAACTCAAGATAAAATTCAAACAAGTTTGCATGTATCCAAAAACACATTTCAAAGTCCTATTTAATTTAGCCAGAATTTCTAAAACATGTGCTCATATAATATTTTTATTAAATACTAGACATGACCAGGAACTTAGCAAAATTGGAACCATCACATTTGGATCTACCAAACTTGAGTTACACATTTTTGAATCTATACCCAAAACTATGAAAAACAATTAAACAAAACAAAATGGAAAAACCTACTAGCTACTGGGCCAGCCCAAGGAAACGGCGGCCCACGAACACGCGCTGGCGCGGCCCAGACAACGGCGCGGCCCACGCTGGGCTCCCGCCTCAGCCGCGGCGCTGACAAGAGGGGCCCGCGCGTCAGCGAGAGAAGCAGGGGAGGAGGAACGGCCGGTGGCGTAGTTCGCCACCGGTGGCTTCTCCGGCGAAGGCAATGGTGCCAACTTGTTCGCCTCCCCTAAGCGGACCTAGGGGAACCCTTTATTGCAGCTACTGACGCAGCTAGAGGGGGTGGCGATGGCCACGGCGGTGCTCGGCCATGGCACAGCCGGCTCCGGCGAGGCTACGGCGCTACGTCTCGAACGTGAGGCGCTACGAGCTTCAGCAGTGCACCTAGGATCTAGTGCGAGGCAGAGGAGGGGATGGGAGGGTCACAGTGGCGGTTGTCCGCGTGGAGCAACAACGCCGGTGAGAACAGCCATGGCGGCGGTGGGACGAAGCTACGATTTTGCCCTTACCACGGCGCAATCGGACCGACGGTGGGGTGGAGAAGATAGAGGAGACCACGGCGAGGCTACAGGCGGATGGGGCAACCTGTTTTCACGGTGGTGAACGCGCACGATGACGGCGACGCGCGGTCGGTAATGGTGGACGGCTGCTGTGGCTTGGCGTAGCGCGCGGGGAAGGAGAAAGGAAAAGCAAATGGCGCGGCGAGTGCGTCGGGCAGGCGCGTGGGGTGCTCTTGTCGTGGCCAGCAGCGCCAGGAGGCACGCGGTGTGTGGCAGCAAGCTCAGGCGACCGGCGATGCGCGGCACACATGCATCGGGTGTTTTCTGAAATGGAGATCACTGTAGCTTGACTGAAACGCTGATTCAGTTAACCTTATCGAGCCTGACAGCGTTACTTGATGGCCCTCATCCTCCTAATCCGTTGGTCATTAGCGAAAACATTCTAAATGAAAATTGTATCCTTTCGTATAGTCTACAATTCTTATTAAAAGACCAAGACCTAATTCCCAAAGAATCATGAGTAAAATCATCCCCAAAGTCGAGCCAATGAAACTGAAAACCGGTTTTTGACTTAGAAATTTTCTGAGTTTCCAAATAGCCCTCAAAACTGACTTGTGGGCCATTTTTGAGCATGTTGTGCACTTTTTCATGACTTGGCTTCTAAACAAAGTTTGTTCCTTATTAAATTTGCTACAACTTTGCTTTAGGTTGCTCAGCCATGCAAACATCCTAAGCTACACTTTTTAAATAGTCAAACACAAGAGCTCTAGGGGTCCAAATTGGTCAACCATGACTTGGAAACCTAATTAGGCAAAATGACCAACATGAACAATGTTCCAAATGACATCCTATGTATAACTAAGGTTCTTAGGAGAATAATTGGCCACACCATACATTGGTCACACAAGAATCAGGTATCACAGGCATTGAAACATGGAAGAACAAGTGAAATGTTACCTTTGTTTCAAGGCCATGTTTCACATGTTTCATGAGTGTGTTGCATAGTACTAACTAACCTTGTTTCACTAAGGGAGTGGCACATGTTGCACTTAAGTGTTGCACACTTTACATTTCATAAAAAAAACAACACACATGAAATATACAACATGTTGCAATGTTTCGAAATCATGTTTCATGTGATATAAGTTCACGAATGGATGCATGATGCTCATGTTCATGAAATGCAGTGCAAATGTGGAAGGCAAACACCTGGGGTGTTACAGCCCTCCCCCCTTATAAAAATCTCATCCCGAGATTTGAAAAGCTTACCATTGTTGATAGAATTCCTTATAACCATCCCTCAAATAATCTTCCCTTTCCCACGTTGCATCGCGTTCACTACCCTGATTACTCCACATGACTTTGTAGAACTTGACCACCCGACTCCGAGTCACTCGCTCACGAGTGTCAATCACTCGAACCGGCTTTTCTTCAAAGGTCAAATCAGATTTTAACTCGATATCCCCCAATGGAACTCTCTCTTCAGGGACGCGAAGACATTTCTTCAATTGGGATACATGAAAGACATTGAAGATAGCACTCATCTCAGGAGGTAATTGAATCTTATACGCCACTTTACCACTTTGTCCAATGATTTCAAACGGACCAACATATCTCGGCGCAAGCTTTCGCTTCACACCAAAGCGTTGGACACTCTTCATAGGTGAGACTTTCAGATAAACGAAGTCTCCAACCTCAAATTCAATAGGTTTTCTACGTCGATCATCATAACTTTTCTTCCTAGCTTGAGCTGCGGCCATGTGGGTTTGGATAGTACGGACTTGTTCTTCGGCTTCTTGAACAAAATCAATTCCATAATATCTCCTTTCACCGGCTTCTACCCAGTTCAACGGGGTTCTACACTTCCGGCCATACAAAGCTTCAAACGGTGCCATCTTTATGCTCTCTTGATAACTATTATTGTACGAGAATTCAACTAGGGGTAACCATTTTTCCCATGAGCCCTTAGCCGAGATGACACATGCTCTCAACATATCTTCTAAGATTTGATTCACTCGTTTAGTTTGCCCATTGGTTTGCGGATGATAGGCAGAACTTCTTACGAGCTTAGTCCCTAATAATCCGTGCAAGTGCTCCCAAAAGCGAGCAGTGAACTGTGGCCCTCTATCTGAGACAATAGTATGAGGGATCCCATGAAGTCGGACTATCTGGTTGAAGTACAACTCCGCATAGTCGGTTGGACAAAAATCTATGCGGACCGGAATAAAGTGTGCCGACTTGGTCAGTCGGTCCACAATTACCCAAATTGAGTTAAAATTCCTCTGCATAGTAGGGAGTCCAACTATAAAATCCATACTTATCTCTTCCCATTTCCAACCTGGAATAGAGAGTGGCTGAAGTAATCCAGCTTTCATGTGTACAGCCTTGACCCGACAACAAGTGTCACACCTAGCCACATAAGCGGCTATCTCTTTCTTCATTTTGGTCCACCAAAATCGAGGCTTCAAATCATGATACATTTTACTACTACCAGGATGAATAGATAGTTTAGAGGAATGAGCTTCGGATATGATTTGATTTCTAAGCTCTCTATCCTTCGGAACTACCAACCTATCCTTGAACCATAACACGCCTTCCTCATCTACACGAAAGTGTTTGGTTTCTTACTCTTTCATCTTGCGCTTGATGTGAAACACACCTGCATCTGTCTTCTGTAGCTCGATAATTCGACTCTGTAGAGTACAACTGACAGTGATGTTGTGAAGGACTGTAGGATGAAGGAGCTTTGACAAATGGACATCACTCTCAATCAATGAGTGGCAATGAGACTTTCTGCTTAAGGCATCCGCGACGACATTTGCCTTGCCAGGGTGATAGTGCACTTGGAGGTTATAATCCTTGATCAACTCGAGCCATCTTCTCTGACACATATTTAACTCTGGTTGAGTGAATATGTACTTGAGACTTTTATGATCAGTGTAGATGTTGCACACATTGCCAAGTAGATAATGTCTCTAGGCCTTCAAAGCATGAACAACTGCAGCGAGTTCTAAGTCATGCGTTGGATAATTCACTTCATGCTTCCGAAGTTGGCGAGAGGTATAAGCAATGACTCTACCCTCTTGCATAAGAACACCTCCTAACCCAATACCTGATGCATCACAGAACACATCAAAAGGTTTCTCGATATCCGGTTGTGCCAAAACCAGAGCCGATGTTAGAAGAGTTCGCAGGGTATGGAAAGCCGCATCACACTTAGGAGTCCAGACAAACTTCATGTCTTTTTGCAGCAATCGAGTCATAGGCTTGGCTATTTTAGAGAAATCCGGGATGAAGCGACGATAATAGCCAGCCAACCCTAGAAAACTCCGAACCTCGTGCACCGAGATGGGAGCCTTCCAGTTCAATACTTCTTGCACCTTGGTGGGATCAACCATAATTCCCCCATCGGACAACACGTGTCCAAGAAAAGGTACCTCACGAAGCCAGAATTCACATTTGCTGAACTTTGCATACAGCTGGTGTTCCCGCTATCTAGTGAGAACCACCCGTAAATGTTCAACATGATCTTCTTCATTCTCAGAATAGACCAGGATATCATCTATAAATACCACCACAAATTTGTCCAACTCGGGCATAAACACTGAATTCATCAGATACATAAAATGTGCGGGGGCATTGGTCAATCCAAAAGACATAACAAGGTACTCATACATACCATATCTTATAGAGAATGCAGTTTTTGGAACATCCTCAGGCCGAATTTTGATTTGATGATACCCAGATCTCAAATCAATCTTGGAAAAGACTTTTGCTTTAGACAACTGATCAAACAAGATATCGATGCGTGGCAGAGGGTACTTATTCTTGATTGTAACTGCATTCAAGGGTCTATAATCTACACACATGCATAGAGATTGATCCTTCTTCTTCACAAAGATGGCTGGGCACCCCCACGGAGATGAACTAGGGCAGACAAGGCCTTTCTTCAGCAGTTCATTCAACTGGGTCTTAAGTTCGGCTAGTTCTTTAGGAGGCATTCTATATGGCCTTCTAGAGATGGGAGCTGTACTAGGAAGCAACTCTATCTTGAATTCTACTTCTCGATCCGGGGGCAATCCAGGCAAATCATCGGGGAAAACATCTGAAAAGTCACACATGACGGGGATATCTGCCAGAGACTTTGCTTGCACCGCATTGGTTGTGCAAGAAAGATTGATGTCCCTGGGTAACTGTACTAGAAAACCCTCCTGATTGCCAGGATCTCTGAGCATAACTATCCTAGTCGATGTATCGATAAGCACTCCATGACGGCTCATCCAGTTCATTCCCAATATCACATCGATACCTAGCCCCAGTAAAATTACCAGATCAACCTGATAACTTCACCCCTCTATCACAAATTGTACATCCCCAACTACCAGCTTGGTTGGGATAATACCACTGGCAGCCCTAATACAATAACCCTCACCTTCAACAGTATATGTTTTCTGCATAAACTTGGATGCAAATGCTGGACTAATGAAGGAATGCGAAGCACCTGAATCAAATAGTACAACTGCGGGGTGTTGGTCAATCAGAAACTTACCGGTAGTCACTACCTCTCCTGAAGGAATCTCAGTAATATTAGTGTGGTTCACTTGTCCCTGACGGCCACCCTGGTAATTATTCTTCTTAGGGTAAGGGCACTCCCTTGCCTAGTGGCCTGTCTTGTTGCAGTTCCAGCACGGCATGTTGCTTGGTGGAGCCCTGGAACTGCCCTGACTGGTCGTGCCCTTGGGAAGAGCAACTATAAATGCCTTGCGAAACCCAGTCTTGGCGGGATTCTTCTTCTGCGGTGGGCGAAACTTGGCGGCTGACGCTGGAGGACGGAATGGAGCCCTCTGTGTGACGGGAGCCTTAGATTGTGAGGCACCCGCCTCATAGGTCCTCTTACGACTTTTCGAAGCCGCATATACAGCATTGTTGTTTTCTTGCGATAAGGCATCACTCACAAACTCATTAAAATGAGCACACTTGCAATTTCCCATGGTCTTCATCAGTTTGGGGCTAAGTCCCCGCTTGAAGCTAGCAATCTTCTTAGCATCGGTGTCCACAAACTCGGTAGCGTACCTTGCAAGGTTGTTGAAAGCTTGCAGATATTCATTCAGGCTCTTGTTCCCCTGAGTCAGCTTCATGAACTCTGTATGCTTGATCGCCATGAGACCAGGAGGAATGTAATTTCCCCTGAAAGCAGACTTGAACTAGATCCCAAGTGATTTGGGCATTAGCAGGCATAGTGGACCGATGATGACTCCACCAAATGCCAGCTGGCCCATGCAGTTGGTGCGATGCGTACTCAGTTTTTAGCACCTCAGTCAAGCGGAGCAGACGGAACTTCTACTCGAGAGTATTCAACCACTCATCAGCTTGTAGAGGCTCCTCAGCCTCCTTGAAGATTGGGGGTTTCGTGTCAAGGAAATCCTTGAAATCACTGTATTGATTTGGATCCGGTCCTTGGCGTGGACCACGGCCATCACGATTCGCAATCGTACGAAGGGCCTCGGCCATAGTGCGCTGTCCTTCCACAAGCATTGCTATTAGTTCCGTTGGTGTGGGTGGTGGTGGCGGAAGATCATCATCATCACTCGCACCGGTGGAACGAGTACGAGGCATCTGCACAATGCGCAACTAGTAATTATTGATGATGTCAGCACATTGGAGAGGAACAATATAATCGTGCCAAACTGTATTTACTGACGAGAATGAAAACTTCATACAATAAACAGAGGCAATAATTCATTCTCCAATCACCACATCATCAAGTAGATTACTAGCGCCATACGCAGTGCATTCCAACATGACAAGTTTTAAACTTCACCATTACGATACGCATCCCGAAGGGAGCGAATTAACGTACATTACAAGTATGACTGCAAAAGCTTAACTAGTGAGACTTGCTAACGAGCTACTCGTCGAAGTGATCACTGTCCATATCGGAGACACCTTGGACTTCTTCTGGGTATTCCTCTTCTTCTAACTCTAAAGAAGCATCTCTGTGATGGGTCACACGATCCAATTCTTGTGCAGCCTCATCTCTCGCAATAGTGAGGTGCATCAGTTGGTTATGAAGCTCGTCTCTCTCGCGTGCGGTTTGACCCCACTGTTGTAGACGATAATTTGCAATACCGCGAATCTCCTCAACTTCATGCTGAGAGATTGCACTTTAAACTTGGGATAAGCAATTATAAGGGAGGGAGTAATGCAATATGAATGACATGAGTGAATATGATGCATGCGCGTTCCGTACGTCCTCACAAACCTATGAAAAATGTAAGCTTTAGCGGGATATACGGTGGCATACATACGTTCTCTCAATTAGCGGTAACTAGTCGATCTACACGGTGCATTGTTAGCGTACCTGCAGAAAACTTCATTGCAGCCCAACCCAACAAAATATAATGCTAATTACACAAGTAGTAACTAAGATACTCTCCATATACACATCCCTCGATATATATACTTCGGTATCCAAACTACCCGACAAATGTACCCACAATTAAGTACTTTCATATATACATGTATGCAACATGTAAATACTCCAGTAACCACAACTAGCTCTCCCCTAGACCGACGGTTGGACGGTCATGCTCTCGCAACTCACACTTACTTTAGCGTAGAGGCAATTGATCCATACATTACCATTCAAACGAATGGCACCCATGCAATATCACGCCGCATGGACGACGAAATAGAAACAATCAATTCCCCCAAGTTAGTAATTAATTATATATAAGCCACCTAGAAGTCCTTAAGTGGGCTATAAGGGATGTGATCACCAGTATACCCTAAAAATTTTGATTTTTGAACACCCCAGCCCAGGGCTTAACAGGATTAATAGGATACTCATACAAACAAGTTGCAACTTCTTTTCCGAAAGCCCATCTCTTAAGAACTCCAAGGTTAAGCGTGCTTGGCCTGGAGCGATGGGTGACCGATCGGGAAGTCCTTCCCGGGTGCGCATGAGTGAGGACAAAGTGCGCAGAAAAGACTTGTGTGGGTCTGTGAGGGCAGTCTATGTCCTAGAAAAGCTGTCAGATGTAAGCGGGCTTGGCCTTGTAGAGGCGGGACGTTACACCTACTTACAACCGAAAGTGATGTACCCACATCACTGTCTGTTTCTAATTAGAACTGGCAGTGATGAGGTCTGGTATATAAGGCCGCCGTGGGTTGAAATTATCCAAATTTCAACCCCGCGCCAACCGTTCCCCATGCTCCTCTTCTTCGACGCCGACGCCCGTGCACCGCCCATGCCGGAGCACCCATCCACCGCCCCCCGCGCCGCCGTTCCTAGCCCCGCGCTCCTCTTCTTCGACGCCGACGCCCGTGCACCACCCCACGCCGGAGCACTCCCCACGCCGTCCACCGCCCCATGCCGGAGCACAACCGAGGCCTTTAGGAGCGTGCGGACAGCTGCTTTCCTACCCCCACGGTGAGTGTTGGCTCACTGCTCGCTAAGTGTTTGATGAAATGAAATGCCCCACGGTTGTTGTCTTCCCAATAGCAGCTGAAATGGACTTTACGTTGAGAAACAATATGAGGAAGTAAGTTGTCCTGTATACTTTTTATTATTTTTGGAGGCACAAGAAATGGACTTAATTTTTTTTAAATAGTTTTAAAGATGAAGAATGTATGCAACTCTATCCATTGTAGGCTATGCAATGTCACTGATCCAAACACATTTTTTATTCCTCATGTCTGCAGGCTATTAAAATCACCTTTGTTTTTTTGAGACAATCTCACTTTGTAATAGCTAGTCCATAGTTAGATAAAACAGGTTCACTACCATCTACAATCTAATCTCACTTTGTAATCTCACTTCGTAATAGCTAGTCTGGTTCTGGTGTTATCTACAATCTCATCTTAATTAATTTTACAATCCTTAGGTTTATTGAATCCCTAGCTAGGATCTGACCTTGATATGGTCCTTGAAATATGTTTGTAGAAACTTTATGGTGTTTTGATAGGGTCCTACTTTATTTGACTGGTCATGTTGGTTAATTACAATGACTTGCCTATTTCCTTTCTGTTGTAGATGTTTTGCTTTGACCTTTCATCTAATATTTTCTTATATATACTACAAGAAATTATTTATTTCTTGTATAAGTTTTAGTATATTTTAAAAATAATGCTATTTTCAGAGACCATATAACTTGAATAATAACTCTTATTCAGTGAGTTACCATTACCACTTACCACATGCCTAATTTACTTAAATGTATAGGCAACCATGGCATGGTATGTAGTGCATGTTGGTCACATGCCTGGGATTTATCGAACCTGGGAAGATTGCTATGCTCAAGTCAATCGCTACACTGGTAATTTGCACAAAAAATACAACACAGAAGCTGAAGCTTTGAGGGCCTACTATAGTCATCCAGCCTACCTTGTAAACCATGGTCAACTGGCCTACTATGGTCCAATGAATGCAAACCATGGCCATCCGCTGGCACTGGAGATCGAAGAGAAGCCACCCGCCAGAGATGTGAAGATTAGGAGAATTGCTCCTTGGTCTTGGAAAGATGTCATGCTTTTATTTATGGCTATGGTCATCGCTTTTCTTATTTGGAAGTTGATGTAGGCTTAGTTTCGTAGAAGAGTAGGTGGACTTTGTTGTATGTGATCAATCAAACAATGAATTTGTTCTAGGTGAACATATGCTATTATTTGACTTTGTTGTATGTGGACTTATTATTAGACTTTGCATTAAACATATTATATATATGAACATATGCTATTAGTAGTTGTTCGCAGCCAAAACTAACCACGATCGTGTCATAGCCATGACTCATCGTCGCCTGTTACCCCGTCGCCGAAGAGCTGATCGGCAACAAGAAGCGGCTGATATCGCTGGGATGGGAGAGCCGCATGATCCGACAAACGGTGACGGTGTCAATCAGGTCGGTGAGAACGAGCAGCCATGGACCCCATTCGGCCTGCTCGATCTGGGTCAAAATGCCCAAGATGGCCAGGTAACTTTGGTATCATGTCACTATGTAGCCACACACGCTAATCAATTGAGAGGGTCATAGCTTACTTGGTGTCTCTAGCAGGAGCCTCCGCCGGCCGAGGAGCCAGAGGGTTCGGGTACCAGGAAGGCCAGATCCAAGCGAGGCGTGTCAAAGATTCCGATTGGTAGGAATGCACACTGGCACATTACTGAGTTTGATGAATTCGGGGATCCACTCTCACCACCTATAGCTTTGACCAAATACAAGACTATCCTCGGGTTACTTGTTAGGGACTTCATCCCGATTAAGTACAGGAAGTGGATTGGGAAAGATGATAATCGGTGGAGGGTTCCCGAAAGTGAGAAGGATTACATATGGGATGTCAAGATCCCAGAGTATTTCACTTTCCCAGCCGAGTATGACAGGGAGTTAGTCAAGAAAAAAGCAAAAGAAATCATTGGGACATGCTTCAAAAATTTCAAGGGGACATTGTACAAGAATTTTGTCCTCCAAAATAAAGAGGCAGATTTCGATGGTGGATAGTTTAGCAAGAGAAGGACTTCTTGCAGAATTTCAAGGAATACAGGTTATCCGAGGAGTACTTAGAACTGAGCAGGGAGAATAAGGAGAATTCGCAGAAAGCGATGAATCCTCATCATCTCGGCTCTCGTGGCTACGCCAAAAAAAATGCTAGAATTTGAAGCAGAACTTTAAAAGATGGATCGCCTTGCTGAGGAAGGCGTTCAAGTTGAGACCGCCGATTGGGAGACCAGATCAGTATTATACTGTATGGTGAGAAATGTACAGCACACCGAGGACGGGAGCTTTAGCTCCTCAAATCAACCCATGAGCGAACTCATCCAGAGGATCTTTCAGGTAACTGAGGAGGTGAGGCAAGGGACTCGCACTTCTAATAGGGAGAAAGACGTGCTCACCCAAGCACTCGGAACCAAGGAGCACCCTAGTCGCACTAGCATTCCCCCAAGAATCTAACACTTACCGGAGCCGCTCGAGGGGTAGAGCGGAACATGAGGCAGAGTATTTAAGGAGACTAAAAGAGATGGAAGACAGAATGGAAGCACGGATTGAGGCGACTGTTGAAGCGTGAGTTGAGAAAATTTTGCTATCCAAGAGGTCAGTAGTACCACAAAACCCTACTCCTAGTGCCTTTAGCCCACAATTTAGGGGTCACAGCAGCTGCGGATCGATCCTGCTCGACGAAGAAGAGGCGAATGTGCCTCATCCGGTGGACGACATCACTGAACCCATCAATGTTAGGTTGTACATCCATCAGGAATAGACAAAGGACAAGGTGGTGCTCGGCCAGGCCTGGCCTACGGGAGACAGGACAATTAATGGCTGCCTAAATCCACTGGGGTACGCTTGTGTCACCATTGACAGAATACTTGATAAGAAGTTTAACAAGATACCCATTGAGTACCTCGTAGTGGAAGACAGGCCGAAACTTGGTCAAAACAAGGGCTCTCAAGTGGCCTGGCGCAAGCGCTTCATTAAGCTTGACCATCAATTGTCCTCTGATGATGAGGACGACTACGAGTCTTCGCCCACCCGTGATGATCACTCACCATCTCCCAACAGAGATCACTCCCCTCCTCATCCGGAGCCATCACCCCCGAGAAGACAGAGGTCTCCTTCTATTCCTCCTCGTCTGACTCCATCTTCATCAGCCCCGAGAAAAGAGACTCCTCCTCCTCCTCCTCCCCCTCCTCCTCCATCTTCATCAGCGCCGAGAAAACATAATTCTTGTTGTCATCCTCCTCCTCCTCCACCTCAGCCCAAAACAAGATCAAGGACATCCTCGCAGTCGCAGAAAAGGTCCTTGGATTCGGTCGCTAATGCTCCCAAAGTGGACCAACAGAAAAGAAAAAGGCTTTCAGTGGCAGCGTTACCACCTTGATGAAAGAAAAATTTACAGCACACATCTCGAAGGAAGATTGTGTTAGTTTCTTCAATCTCTGTGCCTCACTGCCTTCGTATATGTTGAAGTCCAAATTCAAAAGGCAAACACAGAATAAATACGCTACAACAAGAGATGAAGAAATACACAATAAAGATTTAAGGAACATACAGAAGTACGTTGAAGACAACCTAGGATTAACCATGGAAGAGGCCGCGAACATCTATTATGATGTACAAGGGACGGGAACACCGGCAATGAAGTATCAAAGGGGCAATCTTTTGGTTCCCGATGACGATTATAAAAATCTGACAACTTATATGCGCCAGTTGCATGAATATTACATGGCTCAAGCAACAGAGACGGACGACTTTGGTTTTGAGGTTATTATCCGTTCGCCACATGCTTTCCATTATCCTGAAGAAGAGAAGTTCGATGTCGAGTGGGAGTGCTTGTTCCAGCTATACCAGAAACACGACCTCGATGTTCAAATGTTGATGCTGTGGACTATGTAAGTACCCTACACGCGCGATATTATAATTAACTACTCTCTCGAGACAAATTGTTAACTTTTGAGCACTTCCCATGATTTTATGTAGGTGTATATCAAAATTTTGCATTGTAAAAAGCAAATGGGATTACATAGACTTCTTGGACCCCTTGCGAGTCAATGAGAGGACATGTCTAGGCCTCTATGGATGTGACGTGGAAGACCTGAAATAGAGATTGATTGCTGTTTTTGATGAATTCACGATGAAGAAGAAAACACACATACTTCTAGCCTACAACTGCGAGTATGTGTTCTCGGCTTTTTAATTTTATGCTTCTTTTTTCGTTAAGATTATTCGATAATTAGGATTCTGTGATTGTAGCAACCATTTCGTCTTCATTTGTGTCAATCTTGCCAAAAATCTGATCGAGGTGTGGGACTCGAAGAAAAAACCATTTCATCATCTGGATGCACTGGTGGCAGTGCCGAATTAGTAAGCGATCCTAATAACATATTATTTTCTAATCACACATACCGCTTTCTAATGTTTCTCCCTTTAATGTTGCTCAGTGTCCAAAGAAGACATATTGGTGGGACGCCGGTCCCATTCAAGGTTGTCGAAATGGAGGGGAAGTACCTATCACAGTCGGCGGGAAACAATGAATGCGGGTTTTATGTAATGTGGGCAATGCTTCGCTACATCGGCGGGAAATCAGAAGAAGCCGATAAGTTGGTGTGTATAATCCCCATTTCATTTGTGTCTGTTAATAATTCAACAAAATAATTTACTGTTCCTCTTTGGATATCATCTATTTTGAACGACAGCGCAAGAAATATAACCACCAAAGGCTGTTAGACATGAAGATCGTCGCACTGCAATTGGAGCTCTCAAAGTTCATCTTAGCCGAGGTATTGGAAAAAGATGGAGTATTTTCCATTGAACAATCCATGAGGTACAAGGACCAGTATGGCCCAGAGCGGCTCGCCAGATTATTGTAAGAAGTCCGAGAAGCAATGCACAATCTGTGAAGTCCGAGAACATTTCTTTTTTGTTTTGAGGGATCGAGATCTGGATAAGAACATTTGAACTATAACCGTAACATTTGTAATGTTTAATATTGATGGACCTGTCGTCTACGTAGCGTATATAAAGCGAAACCCGATTCCATGAAAAAATATAAATTAAAATCAATTATAAAACAATAAAATGTGAATGGGCCATCACTGTCGGTTAGCAATGAACCGACAATATTGTCGTAACCATCACTGTCGGTTATCAACAAACCGACAGTGTTGGATTTCTCAACACTGCCGGCTTGAGCCATGAACCGACAGTGTTGTCTTGCTCAACACTGCCGGCTTGAGCCATGAACCGACAGTGGTTTCTTACTCAATACTGCCGGCTTGAGCCATGAACCGACAGTGTTGGATTTCTCAACACTGCCGGCTTGAGCCATGAACCGACCGTGTAGGCTTGCTCAACACTGTTGGCTTGAGCCAAGAACCGACACTCTTGAAGCAACCATCACTGTCGGTTGGGACTACAAACTGGCAGTGTTGTTCAACTAGACACTATCGGGTGGAGCCAGGAACCGACATTGTTTCCTGTAGATCAGTGTCGGTTTTTAAGAACCGACAGTGATGTCAACCCCACATCACTGCCGGTAGGCCACTATCAGTTCAAAATCCGACAATGAAGGGGGTTTTTGAACTGGTAGTGATGTCCAGATCTGGGGTAGTGCCCTCTCCGGCCGCTGCCACCACCGTCCTCTGGCGTGTGGCGGCGGCAGCCCACAGGAGCCCACCGTCGCAGCCTTCCTTTCTCCCACCCCTAGCTCCAACCCTCCACCTACCTACCTCTTCCCTGAGCTTCTCCAGCGAGCGGGCTGGCCAGTGGACCAGATCCGGGCCGCCTAAGGCTGGATCTAGCCACCCCCTTGCCAGATCTGCGCCGCCCAGGGCTGCTCTTGCTCGGGCACAGCGTGGTGGCCATGACCTCCTCTGGACGGCAGGAGCGGCTTCGGGGGCGCATCGGCGGCCACGATCGGCCGACGTTTGGCTTCTGGCGCCTCTCCCTCGCCAGATCTATTGGCTGGAGTGCCTGCGGTCGCGCCTGGCTGGTCCATGGTGTGCGACTTTGGGCCTCCTGGTGTGCTTGTGGCTTTGCTGGCCGCCGTCTGGCGGTGGCCTGCTCCACATGGCCTGGCCTCCTGGTGTTGTCGGTCAGGGCTGGGGCGCTTGCGCCCTGTTGGTTCTAGGCAGCCGGGGCCAGGACTGGAGAGCCACCTGCTGAGCGTGTGACTACCACATTTGATGGTCGGGATTGCCGGCGGGTAGTTGGTGTTGATGGTGCAGGTGCATGGGTGGCCTGCTCCTACTAACTTACAGTTTCTGGGTGAAAGCCGTGCCTGACTCCTCCGGGCCGGCGGCGGTGGCGCAGCCACGTCATTTGCCTTCTTGGAGGCGCTGTCGAAGATCCTGTTCATCGGGGCAGGCTGGGTCGCATGACCTGCTCATGCACTTCACCAGCGATGTTGGCATCTACGGATGTCATGGTCTTTCCTGAAGGCATCGTTGGAGCACTTGCAGCCCATCTTCCGTTCTCCAGAGCCGCTTCTTCGTGCTATGCCAGTGTGTGCTTCAAGTTCGTCTTCGCAATGGTTTGTCCAGCCTGCTTGGTGTTGCCGTCATCGGTTCTTCTATAATGGATGCTTTGCTGTCGTCGTTGCTCGGGGCGGATGCTTTGCCGCTGATCGCTACTTGGGCGGATGCTTTGCCGCCGTGGTTCTTGTTTAGGCGGATGCTTTGCCACCGTGGTTCTTGTTCGAGCGGATGCTTTACCGCCGTGGTTCTTGTTCGAGCGGATGCTTTGCCGCTCTGTGGCCTTTGGCGGATGCTTTGCCGCCCTACTGCTGGATGCTTGGTCTTCTACTGGTGGATGCTTTGCCACCACGGCTTCACCGCCTATGTTGGCAGCCATTGCGTGGATGTATTTTAGTTTTGCAGGCATAGTTGGTTGGGGTTTCATAGGTGGAGGTCCCCCGCATGTTTCTTGTTGTTTGTTTGTGTCTGGGATTTCACGAGTAATCCTAGGATCTCGTGAGTCCTATGTGACCTTAAAACACTACTTTTGCTTAATGAAAAACGTGCCTTGGGGTATGATCTCGAAAAAATTGAGAAAACTTTATATATATATATATATATATATATATATATATATATAGAGAGAGCATATTCAGTAGCCAGCTATAAAATAAGTTATTCTGTAGCCACCTCCATTTACGATAATTTTATATAATAATTTACGATAATGTCAATACATATTTACGATAGTTGGGTTACTATAACATAAGAGGATATTTATCATAACGTTATAGTAAACCACTTAACATAGTAATTATCGTAACTCAAAGTGGCTACATGATAAGTTATTTTATAGCCAGCTACAGGATAATAGTTCTATATATATATACACACACATATATTGACTATTATTGTTATGGTGTTCACATTAAGTGGAGTCGAGTTCATTTTGACCCTGGCTGGGCGCCAGGAATCGATCTGAGGACTGAGCCTTTTCTTGTACCACGGTGGCGACCTGGTCAAATGGCCAGCACATCCAGCAGCAAGGGAAACAAGGCCGCCGGTCGAATGATACAAGCTTTTGGCATTTCATTTCTGCCGCCCTTCTTCTCTGTCTACAAGCTAGTAGCAGTACATACAAACTTAAAAGACAATGCAAATATTTGCATCTAGCTGGAGTCTTAACCGTGTGATTGATCCAGAGCGCGGTTTCATCGTCTTGTATATATTCACGAAGCTGCCCATCATACCGTCTACCCTCCAGCAGCAACGGCGTAGTAACCAGCAGCTTGATCCGATCCGATGGATCGTCGCCGGCAACACTGCGTGCAGCTCGCCCGTCCGAAAAGTGATTCGTCGTCGGCAAATAATACGAAGCCGACGAGGCAGCAGCCCAATGACGACGATGCTGCACACTTGCTCATCAGCATGTGCCCTTCCCTCTATCTCGCAGTCTACAGCGGGAGGACGGAGGAGGTCATGGAGGAGCTGCTTCTCCATCAAAAGGGCGCCGCGAGAGATCATGGCAAAGCTGCTGCTGGTAAGAACACACATGAAGTCCCTAATTAAGTAGACCTTTTGTTGCATCTGATTGATGTATAAGGTTTTGTTGCGGCCGCGGAGCTCCGAGACCTTAGTGTGCCCGCGCGGCGTCCTCCTCCCCCATCCCCCGCTACCATAGCAATGGGTGCCCCTGCCCTGACCTGGCCCGGCCGCCGCCTCCGCCTCGCTGCCATCTCTCCCATCCCCACTGATGGGCCGGCTTGTCCCCCCTGAGCCCCTTCCAAGGCCGTCGAAGGTGGAGAAGAAGAGGGGGCCGTCGCAGCGGCCGTGGTTGCGCGACCGGTCGCATGCAAGATTGAGTTTGCGTATTTTATATTGGTTGGAGTTAGATTGAGCTAAAAAAAACTAATCTTTTACCTTAAACAATCTATCCTAAGTCCCCAACAGGCCAAACATATGAAATAATAAGGTGGATATGAGTGCAGCTAAGCAGGACATTAGGTAGCTTACGGGTTTACCTATTCTAAGTGAACTTATATATACTGACTTGTGTTCAGGCATTCGTCATGAACAGTGCGACATACTCGAAGTGAGCGCGGAGAGGAACACTGTTCCCCACGTGGCAGCGGAGAAAGGCCATGACGAGCTGATCCAGGAGCTCTACCACAGGTTCAGGGAGCATGGCCTCCTCCTGTCTCACCGCAACACGGCGCTGGACACGCCGCTGCACTGCACGGCGAGGGCGGGGCACGTCAGGGCCGTCCCGGGACTGCGGCGAGAGCATCCTAGGATGCAGAAACGAGGCCGGCGACACGGCCCTGCACCTGTCCGCAAGGCACGGATACGACATGGTGGTGGAGGCCCTGGTGTCGGCGGCGGCAGGACCGGTGGCTGAGCTGAACAACGCCGGCGTGTCGCCGCTTTATCTGGCGGTCATGAGCAGATCGTTGCAAGCAGTCAAAACGACTATCAAGTGCAAGGGCGCGTCGTCGGTTGGGCCGAGCTCACACAATGCTCTACACGCTGCTGTCTTCCAGAGCTCAGGTTAGTTGCTGTTATATTTTTGTATTTTGGTCCCTTTTGAAAACATTTTTTACAAAAAGACCCCAGCCAAAACGTTTGCTGAAAATAGATCATTTTTAGGCGTCTTAGGACATGACGCCAAGGTATGAGGGTCGGCGTCGACTAACACGACGCCGAGGTCTTGCCACGTCACGGACGACCCCGGTCGACGGCGACACGGTGGCGCATGGGGCCCAGTACGTCGGCGTCGGGTCATTCATCGCCACAGGCCCAACCTCGGCGTGTAGTCACACCACGCCGAGCTAGCTGTACAATGAGATTCAAAACGCAATTCTACCCCAAAAACGCGACTGAACATAAATCTTTGTCCTTTCGTACCTCCTGATCTGTTTAGTTCTGGCACAAAATGTAGTAACAAGAGTTGTAGATCTATATGAGTACTACAACTTTTCTTAAAGGTTCAAAGTCTGATTTGGTTTGGTTGGAGAGATACAAGGCTCCAAAGTGGGGTACAAGAAAACTGAAATCCTGAATTCAGCCATCCAGACTTAGCCAAATTTTGAGCTCCCCAAAACAGTCTTGGATTCCAACTTTAGGGCTCGTTTTGACTTTCTTACAAGCTTATCTAGCTCTTGGTCCAAAAACAAAGTTTGTTCTACTCCACTCAAACTTCAACTTTTATTTAAGGTGCAACTCCATAAAAGCACTGTAAGCAATTGGTCAACACCGGTCAAAATAGCATCACGGTAAAGCTCAATTTAGAGTTTTTGACCGATTGAGGCATTTTCTTGACCTTTGCTCAACATGAATCATTCATGACTTTTGTTGTAGAGTTCATCTAGAGTCATTTGGGTAAGGTTACAAGGTTTGGTTGATGACACATGTTCTCATTCACTTAATAAGACCATTCCAACAAGGATATAACTTATCATTTCAGGTGACTTTTTGATTCCAAACTTCATGAAACTTTTCCAGTTACTCTAGCTCTGACTCTAGCAGGGGGTCGGATCAAGGAGTCAGACAAGCAGCAACTAGAAGGACTAAAGGAGTGGGATGCGGAGGTTAAGGAGAGGTTTGAGCAGAGACGCAGACAGGAGGCTATAGAAAAGGAGCATAAGGAAGAGGAGGAAAGGAGGCGTGTTGGAGCGTACAGGGCGGAGAGGGAGAAGAAGCTTGAGCGTGTGCGCCGAGCGAAGGCAGCGATGGAGGAGAATCCCGATGCCCAGAGGAAGGGAAAGTGGCCTCGTTGCACTCAGTAGGTATTTGGTTTATTCATGAGCGATGTCGTGTAGCCCTGGACTTTTTTTACTATGTTGTAATGCACTCTGCTTTTATTTCAGATGAACTTATTTACTGGACTTTTTTTTATTATGTTGTAATGCACTATGCTTTTATTTCAGATGGTCTCATGCCCTATACTTTGTTAACTATCCTAGGACTGTAGTGCTACTGTTTGTATCACTGAAAAGGCTACTTGTGCTGTTGCATTCACTGAAAGGGCTACAAGTACTGTTGCAGTCAATGAAAAGTCTATTTGAAAACTCACTAAAAAGCCTAGATTCGTTTACTGTTGTATCCGTATACGCAATCAATTAATATCAGAGTGATGTACTGCATTTAGATGAAGTGACAAAACACAGGTGTAGCCTTTTCAGATGAAATGACCAGTCATGGTTGTAGGCTTTTCAGATGAAGCATCTAGCCTTTGCAGATTCAATAAATGAGTACGCACACAAGTTTTTTATCAAGTAGCATTCATGGTGAACCTGCCTTCATCTCTATATATAGTACTCCATGTCTTGGTCCACATCCACACAACTTGTTTTCTGGTTTAGTTTTAGCAAATGTCGAGCGGATGTTGCTCGAGTGGAAAGGGTTTCGGCGGAGGGAGAGGAAAGGGGTGAGGAAGGGACCTCCGATTATGTGGGAGGGTTCTCTGGGTCCTGATTCTTTTGAAGAACAAATAGAGGAATTTCCTTTGGAGAGGAAGAGTGACTTCACCCGTGAGAGACCTCTTAGATCATACGACAAGTGCATTGAAGATTGGCCAAAATGCCGCCACGGTTTGGATTGTGTTGTGCAGATGTACGACGACTGTGACGGTGGAGGCCGTCGTTTCTTCAGATGCCCGCGAGGATTTGTATTTCCTTTGAACTCTCTCCTTTTTTAGATTTGCATTTGGTTTGTAGTAGTACTTATTGGTAGATGGGTTTTCAGGATTCAAGCTGTCCAGATAACTGTGGCTTCACTAGATGGGTCGACTCTCCTCCTATCTATCCCCATCAACAGTACATCACATATCTACAGGGACGCATCTTTGACCTAGAGTATGGCCCTAGAAGTGGTAACAGGGACACGTCGGACGACGACAACAGCAATGATGTAGAGGAGGCACTATGCAATAATCCGAACTGCCAGTGCCCGTACCATAAGAAGCACGGGCCTCCTTCTCCACCGCCACCGCCGCCGTCAACTGGAGGATACTATGGGGAAGGCGCAAATCAGTTCAATATGTGGGAGCATTATTAGGACCAACCTTTGTTAGTCAATCCGAATGTGGAATGCTTGTATGAGTTGTTCTTTTCAATCTCCTAAGGCATGCTAGGTTTAGTTTGCAACATGCCATTGTTAGTTTTCATGTGAGTGTGTAATCGTAGTACCTTTGCAACGTCTGTATCACTTGTTTCTTTCAATCCCCTAAGGCATGCTAGGTTTAGTTTGCGACATGCCATTGTTAGTTTTGATGTGAGTGTAATCGTTGTGCATTCGCTATTTCATAAATTACAGTTTACCTATCTCTAAGTTTCATGTACTATGGTTGATTTCCAAACTGAAAAAAAGATTTGACTCTCTCTAAAAATAGGGGATTGAAATCGAACCAATCTTCAGTTTTCCCTGCAGGAACAAACATAAATATAGCATGTCTACTCTTATTAGTATAACTCGTGTTAGTAGAAGAGGAATCGTTGAGAAAGATTTTTCATTTGAATCATGCAAATAGGATTTCAACCTATACCAAAGGTTTAGTTTAATACTTTATTCTTTCTTTTTTATGATTTATAGGCTCGGCGTCAAGTCGGACGACGCCGAGATAGAAGACCATGGCGTTGATTCGGCCCACGCCAACCCTAGGGTTTGGATTCCCACAGCCCACGCCAGGTTTGGGCCGAACCTCGGCGCTGAGTCGACCCACGCCGAGATTAACGGCTCGACGTCAAATTACGGAACGCCGAGCTTGGGCACCTCGTCGCTTCGAGGCAAAGGATTCTAGTATGTACCAGGGGTCGGCGTCAATTGACTAAACGCCGAGGTGCCCACCCTCGGCATGTGTTCAATTGACGCCGATAGCCTGGGTTCACCAAAACAATGAACTGAGCGTATAATACACAGAATACATGAGCATACATAATTTCACATAACAAATGACCACACCGACATACACATTCATTCAACATCCATACATACATAAGGTCCAACACATTCAACATCCATACATAGTCCATACATATGCTTCATCAATCATCCAACATAGTCCAAACATAGTACAAGGTCCATACATAGTGCATTACATAAGGTCCAATGCATACATAGTCCATGCACAAAAGAAGCATATGAAGTCTTTGGATCTTTTAGCTCGCTCCTTGTCTAATGCTCCATCATTTTCTCCTTGTCTCTCTTTTTTCCTACAGTAGTGCATTTTCACAACTTTTAGCGGATATTGAGCTAAGTTAGAAACCATTAATGAGAGTACCTTCACATAGCTATTTGGTGATTGCTAAAATCTGAGCCAAGTATCAAACTGAACATGCACGTCTCCTTCATTCCAGCCTAACTTAACCTTCACTCGCTCCACTAACTAGGTCAAAGATGGTGTTTCAAAAAAAATCAACAACTCCTCACACATGTCCAGAAATTCCAAACTATCATCTCTTGTCCTAACAATACGGCCTCCATGATGCAACCTCACTAATTTATCCATCTACAGCCATCACACAACAAGTAGTGTCACATATCAATATATCATGCGAGTTTCAATCCAATAAGTACAAACTAAAATATATCATTTTATCTTTTTCAACCCCAACAACATAATGATCTTAGCAGGGGGTAGCCTCCTTGCTAGAGTCACTGGAAAAGTTTCATGAAGTTTGGAATCAAAAAGTCACATGAAATGATAAGTTATATCCTTGTTGGAATGGTCTTATTAAGTGAATGAGAACATGTGTCATCAACCAAACCTTGTAACCTTACCCAAATGACTCTAGATGAACTCTACAACAAAAGTCATGAATGATTCATGTTGAGCAAAGGTCAAGAAAATGCCTCAATCGGTCAAAAACTCTAAATTGAGCTTTACCGTGATGCTATTTTGACCGGTGTTGACCAATTGCTTACAGTGCTTTTATGGAGTTGCACCTTAAATAAAAGTTGAAGTTTGAGTGGAGTAGAACAAACTTTGTTTTTGGACCAAGAGCTAGATAAGCTTGTAAGAAAGTCAAAACGAGCCCTAAAGTTGGAATCCAAGACTGTTTTGGGGAGCTCAAAATTTGGCTAAGTCTGGATGGCTGAATTCAGGATTTCAGTTTTCTTGTACCCCACTTTGGAGCCTTGTATCTCTCCAACCAGACCAAATCAGACTTTGAACCTTTAAGAAAAGTTGTAGTACTCATATAGATCTACAACTCTTGTTACTACATTTTGTGCCAGAACTAAACAGATCAGGAGGTACGAAAGGACAAAGATTTATGTTCAGCCGCGTTTTTGGGGTAGAATTGCGTTTTGAATCTCATTGTACAGCTAGCTCGGCGTGGTGTGACTACACGCCGAGGTTGAGCCTATGGCGATGAATGACCCGACGCCGACGTACTGGGCCCCATGCGCCACCGTGTCGCCGTCGACCGGGGTCGTCCGTGACGTGGCAAGACCTCGGCGTCGTGTCAGTCGACGCCGACCCTCATACCTTGGCGTCATGTCCTAAGACGCCTAAAAATGGTCTATTTTCAGCAAACGTTTTGGCTGGGGTCTTTTTGTAAAAAATGTTTTCAAAAAGACCAAAATACAAAAATATCACTTAGTTGCTTGCCTTCACTGCCTAAGAATTGCTCGGAGAACAAAAATGTGTTGCGTTGCCTGCAGAAATGGTTGACGTGCTACTGGAATGGAGGCCAGCTCTGGCGGACCAAGTCGACAGCAGCGGCAGCAGGCCGCTCCACTTCGCGTCGTCGGCCGGCGACCGCAGCATCGTCCACGCGATTCTACGCGCTGCGCCGCCGACAACGGTGTACAGGAAGGATACGGCAGGTCTGTCGGCTCTCCACGTCGCGGCGCGAATGGGGCACCACCGCGTGGTGAAGGACATGCTAAGGATCTACCCGGACGCCGCCGAGCTCCGCGACGGTAATGGCGGGACATTCCTGCACACCGCGTGCAGGGAGAAGCAGTCCTCCGTGGTGTCTGTTGTCATCAAGAGCCGCACGCTGCGCGGTCTCCAGCTGGACGCGCAGGACAGGGACGGGAACACGGCGCTCCACCTCGCGGTGGCCGTGGGCGCGCCGGGCGTCGTGGAGGACCTGCTGCGGAAGGGCGAGGCGCGTGCCGACGTCCTGAACAACGACGGGGACAAGGCGTTCGACCTCGCCGCGGCGTCGACCAGCTCCTTCACGGTGGTGAGGCTGGTGGTGGCGCTGGTCGCGTACGGGGCACGGCTCCGGCCGCAGAGGCAGGACCAGCTGACGCCGTGGAGCGGCCACGACGTCGTGCAGGGGATCGAGAGGACCTCCGACAGCCTGGCGGTGGTGGCCGTACGTGCTCATCGCCACCTCGGCGTTGGCGGCCGGGTTCAACGTTCCCAGCGGGTACAGCGACGCCACGGGCCAGGCGCACCTCGCGGGCGAGTTCGTCTTCGATGCCTTCTTGTTCCTGGACATGTTCGCCGTGGTGACGTCCGTGGTCGCCGTGATCCTGCTCGTCTACGGGAAGACGTCGCGCTCCGCCGTCGGCTCGTTTAAGAGCTTCGCGTGGGCACTGCAGTGCATGTGGGTGTCACTCATGAGTCATGACCCTGATGCTGGCCTTCTAACGTGGCTCTGGCGGCCGTGGTGACCACAAGTGCTGTCAGTCAGGACGGGTTGATGGCTATAGTGGCGTGCATCTGTGCCCTGCAAATATGCCTAACGATGTGGATTATGCCTGCAAAGAGGTGGAGCACAATCTGGAGGTATATAAGACAGCGCATCAGTCACGCGAAAGGAAGGAATGTGATCATCAAACGGCAGTATCCTCTCGCTGGCGCTTTCGTACTCCACTTCTGTTTGTTTACAGTTATAAGTAATATAGGGGGTCTCATTTTTGGGGGCACAACAAATGGGAGACTACTGGGCACGCGCACCTCAGTTGCCCCCGCCCCCTCTCCTGTTTAGACAGAGAAAAAATGCAGCATATCAATCGAGGCACTGCTACCATCGTTCTGCCAGTTACTCCCTTTATTTTGAATAATGGCAAGTCATTCTGGTTTTTTTTAAATACATGCTGTTACTATGGATTTAGATATCGTGTATATCTTGGTGCATAGCAATTTTTTTTTCTTTTTAGAGTTCAAGGGTGCCCCCCGGCCTTTATATTACAAAGACCAAACCGTTAAGCTCCTTACAATATTGAAAAAAACTTCAACCGAAACTCAGTAGGCCTCAACAGGCAAACAACCGCCCAGAAACCAGAACTACTACTAGCATCATTACATCCCCCGGCTTCCGAAACACCCACAACACTAAACCAGTTTCTTTCACGAGCCAACTTTTCCAGATCAACTTCA
Source organism: Miscanthus lutarioriparius (assembly GCA_904845875.1). NCBI lineage: Eukaryota > Viridiplantae > Streptophyta > Magnoliopsida > Poales > Poaceae > Miscanthus > Miscanthus lutarioriparius. Next base: position 122,652,508 of record CAJGYO010000010.1, read on the forward strand.
CTTATCAGCAGAGCATCGGCTGTACTGAGCTTCCAGCCTCTCCCAGATTGGTACAAGATGCGATCCCATTCATCATTCACCCGACCAAGCCAGGTAGACGGTGAGGACTTGAGGCAAAAGTTTCTAGTCTGTCCAGGTGATCCAGGAATTCTGGGACTTTCTCCTTCGGACACAGAGAACTCCAATTTTGCAGCATTGCTGTTATCTTCATAATCAGCACCTTCACATCTACCCAGAGAGTCCCCTGAAAACACAAGTTGTTCCTCAGTTTCCAAAGCCCCCACAGGACAGCAGCACAAAAAAAAATTTCCACTATAAATTTTCTATTACTAATCCACATAGTGCCAACAGAAACAAAATCTGTACCAACTTGTCTATTTAAGATCTCAGAAAGAATAGACCAAAGCTGTTTAGCTACTACACAGTCAAAGAATAAGTGATTGACAGTTTCAACCTCCGAACAAAACAAACAAGTAGGATCCTCGATTTTCTTCCTAATACTCAAATTATCCCTAGTCAAAACCTTATTTTTAGATAACAGTCACAGGAAGAAATGAACTCTAGGTGGGACTTTCAGTGCCCAAACAGCAGGAACAAACACAGGAAAAATACCCCTAAAATTAATAACTTTATATAAGGACTGAGAAGAGTATACACCATGAGAATTAAACTGCCATATTAGTGAATCTTCCTCATTAGTAAAGCTAATAGTAGAAGCTAACTGGACCACTTCTAACCAAAGATTATATAATCTACCATCAACACATCTTCTAAAAGTGCATTTCAAATCAATCCCATCCCACAGGGATGCAACCGTAGCATCCTTCTCATTAACTAACACGTAGATCTCCCAAAATTGAATAGCTAGACTAGAAGTACCTAACCAATTATCTTCCCAAAACTTGCACTTCTTACCATTTCCTATATGCCATCTATATCCCATTTTTGCTACAGAAGCAGCTCTCATCAAACCTTTAAAGAACTCAGAGGCTCCAGATGAGGAACTATAAAAGATGTTAGGTCTATCAGTATTGTACTTGAAGTCTAAAAACTGTCTCCACATCTTATCACCATCTAGATTATACCTTTTAACCCAAGAAGCTAAGAGACACAAATTTAAATCTCTCAAGTTAGGAATACCTAGGCCTCCATACTCTTTCATCATACTGACACTCTCCCAGTTGGCCAAATGAAATTTACGGGTTATGGGGCTATCATCCCATAAGCAATTACCAAGATGAGAGTGTATAACTCTAATGGTCCACTTAGGAAATTTAATAAACGAGAGCAAGTATACAGGAATACTAGCCAAACAAGACTTAATGAGAACTAGTCTCCCAGCGTAGGACAACAACCTACCCCTCCAACCAGCCATTTTCTTCAACATTTTATCAACTAAAGGCTGAATGTCCTCCCTACTAAGCTTCTCATAATGCAAAGGGACCCCTAAATACTTGATAGGTAAGGTACCAACCGGACAGGAGAACAAATGAGCAAGATTATGAACTGCTTCAGGTTAAACATTCATCGGAATTAACTCAATTTTATGAAAATTAATCCTCATACCAGACAACTGTTCAAACCAAATGAGAATACTTTTGAGGTTCCTAGTGTATTTCTCCTCAATTCTAGAAAAAAAGAATGGTGTCATCTACATACTGCAGAGACACAATACCGCCTACCCTAAAGTTTTCAGCTATCCCTTTAATGATACCTTTCTCAGCACCCTTCTGGAGCATTTTAGTAAGAACATCTCCTACTAGATTGAAAAGCAAGGGAGAGATAGGATCCCCTTGCCTTAACCCTTTTCCAGGTTTGAAAAAACTACTTTCTTCACCATTAAGGTTCACTACTGGAATCTCGTTTTTTTCTATGTGTGCGAAAACACACAGAAAAATGCAAATACCGTCAGAAAAATATTTTTCTGACGGTGTACCCTCAGAAAAATACCCACAGAAATATAATAATAGAAAAATCAAATTTTTCTGTGGGTTCACTGTCAGAAACAATTTTTCTGTGGGTCTCACACGCACAGAAAATTGTTTTCGCCCAGATTAAAACTAATTTTTCTGTGTGTTAATCCACACAGAAAAAAGAAATAAACTCACAGAAAAACACGTTTTTTTTTTCTGTCGGTCCAGGTGAACTCATAGAAAAATTCATTTCGCCCAGATTAAAAAAAAAATATTTCTGTGTAGCCAGCCTCACAGAAAAAGAGTTAAACGCACAAAAAAATTATTTTAAAACAGTAGCAACAGAATATTAAAATATATATTTTCCATACAGTAATTTCTATGCATGACCAACAAGGTTTCATTCAAATAATACACAAATACAGTACTCAAAGGGACCTGCTATCATATAAAAGAAACGAAGCATTACTGATGGACCCGCTAGCAAATGAAAGAGTCAAAGAATTAACTGCTGCTTTGAAAGAAACTGTCACTCAGCACTCCATCACCATCTGTTAATCAAGAATAGAGGTGCTGGGCTTGAAGTTGAACGCACTACAGAAAATAGAACAGGAAATTATAGAAGGGATGCAAAGATATAAGTGTACAGAGAGATTTGAGCATGCCGAAGCAAAGAAGATAAAACAATCATGACAGGAGATCATTTCTTTTGAACAAGTTCCTCAATTTATTTGTGACCCCAAAGATTATGGTGTCATCATTTCAAATGTCAGGAAGGTAGTGCTACTAATAAACTCATGCAAAACAGTTCAAGTGAAAAAATGTAGAGAGATGATTAAAGAAAACGATTTCTACAGGCTCACCACGTTAATGTGCTTCTATAGGTAAGTTCAAACTTCAAAGACTAGGACACTCTTAGCCTGAACACATTAACATCAAAGCACATTACACCATTGATTATTACTGCAAATAGTGACAAAAACTCTGCCTACTAATCAAAAGAAACTCTCTCCATTATTCATGTGATGCTACAACTTGTCTTCTGAATTGTTGTAAAATACAATTGCTGTAGTAAACAACACTGTTAAGCCCTGAATCATATACACATGCAAGCTGTCAAACATAGATGTTTATAGATATACTGCATATATTATTGGTACCATATATTATTAGTAGCATAACAAAAGTGACTAGAGTTGTCTCACGAGTGACGACAGCGACATGTACATGATTCAAAATATCTCGGTTTCAACTGCCAGGCCGTCGGAACTCGGAACCAGTGGACACTAACCTCAGTACTTTTATCACTCCAAGCTGCTTTGATCAGTAGCCGAACCTAAAAAAAACAAAGTACTAGTAAACTAGACTTAGCTGCTACTAGTAGATAGTTACTCAGTACTCACCAAGTTGAAAAAAAAATCCGAAACAATGAAACGAATGGAAGGATCATAGAAGGACGTATTGGATTTGGATTCGATGGCTCTAGGCACAAAATAAACTCTCGTAAACAGTTGACCCGTAAAATATATGGAGATAGGGTGCCAAATCGGTAACAAGGACCGAAGGAAGCAGATGGATGGGGTGCCAAATCGTAACTGGAGCAGCCAAAGAAACAATCTGGAGACCCCCAAGGAGACCGGATGAGAGGGTCCACCTCCACCAAGACAACGGTTTGAACTAACAATAGAGGAGAAGAACATTCTTCTAGAAGTTGAACCCATAATATTCCGTGTGAGAAGTTGAGTAATCTTGATTGGTTTGTCACATGAATGCAATAACGAAAGCTAACATGGTAGAATGGGCAAGTTTTCTTATATGAGAAAGATGTCTAAAAAATCAGAGACCAAAATAATAATAAGACAATGCAAAGGAATGATCAGGTTATATACTAGCACAGATCGCTTATATACTAGCACGTAGTAGTGATGATATCTCAAAATAATAATAAGAAGAAAAAAAAAAGGTCACGAGCGCATGGCATGTAGCCCACAGTACACAAAATACCAATAATAAGATGGTGATCAAATGATGTAGTATTCAACACATTGGCCTCGAGATATCGAGTTGCTCCTCGGTTGACCTTGAGCTTGGAGCATAAGAAACAAACAGAGTAAGAAACAAAGTTCCATTACCTCAACACAAGCTCAAGGTCATCAGCCTTGGCATGCTTAATATGATATCATCATTGGCAAAGTAAGTGAGGCCTCAACTTAACGATATGTTGGTACAATTTCCGGATACTCAATCATAGGTGGCGCCAAGGCAAAAAAAAGCAGATAGAAGAAAACTAAGATCATGTCCCATGGTTTGATGACGATCATGAGAATCATCTGAGAATGCACAAAAAACAAATTGCAGCCACCTCAGAGTTTATTTTTCATGTTGCATCATTGGCCAAATAGATATCAAGAGTTTGAACATCACAGTCATATCAAGAGATTGAACATCAGTGTCATAAATTCTAGATGCTTCAGCACAAAGAACCCTCACTAGATCTAGAATCAGAGCTATGGACTTAAGCAAGACGCGGCTGCCACACCATAGGGTGCTCCTCCAGCGCCTAGGGTTAAGTAAACATCATCGACCAAGGCACTTTGTTCAGTTTGTAAATTGGACTAGGCATCATCATGTGCAAAATCTAGGCGACAAATGCTTAGATTTCTGAAAGCAGTTGCCATCATATTTACTACAAGGCATTGAGATAAAGCAACTGTCAATGGGAGGAGCAGCCAAGCACTTACAAACGGAAGAAGACAAAAGTTCCAGCCAAAATTTCACAGAAGAAATACCACAAGACAGTGACCATCTCCAGAAATTTACCCATTATCAAGAGCAAAAGAACTCGAGAAATGGCTCAGATTTACCCATTATCAGCCTTACAACTGCAACTTAATTTAAGCTGGAGCTTAATTTAATTCTCTCTCTAATGGAATTGAATCAGCCACAGAATCTGGTTGCTTGTACTGGTACAAGCCATCCTAGTTAAGCGACAAACAAAACAAAATATCCCAAGTACCAGCTCATAAGGTGCTAAAGTGCGTAAGTTCTCTAATAGAAACTTGATTCATCACACCACTCAAGAGTAGTACAAAAAACAAAAAAGTCACAAGGCATAGTTAGGGAAGGGGAGAGCAGCGGCACGAGACTAGGGTTCCATATCATCTCAGCTCCATAAATATCGCATATCAAAATGATTGATTAGGTTGATACATGCAAGATATTCAAGATACTTTTTTCATAGCATCTCTAAGTCAGCAGGATGCACCCCAATTTCAGTCCCCTAAAGCTGAAATATTTTTGAATGTGTCAATCAGTAGAAGCAATTCAATATGTAGTAACATACATGAGGTGCTATACTAGTCAGCTTTCACAAAAATATCCAAATTATTGCTAAGAAATAAGACATTGTTTTAATCAGAGACAGAGTAACTTCGCTAATGCATGGTCTGAATTTTTAGACGCAAGCAACATATATATGCATAATCTGTATTTTCAATTCTACTACGAACCACATATCAATCTCACTAGATCTCTTTTTAATTTAATTCTAACACAACCCAGGACATGACATAGAAATATTAACTTTTTACTAAATATACAAATGTTACTACTGCTAGTCATCATATAAATTCACAGTGTCTTATCCTTCATCGGCACTTAAAGGCACCGGAATCACCAACCCACAAACCGAAATAAGTACAAACATTTCTAGTGGTCGATTGCTCAGCTTGCCCAACATGCTTGTGCCCCAAGCCACGCCGGATCACACATATATTAAATTCAGATGCTACCAACTCAAGATAGTGTCGATAGCAACTACTACAACTCAAGATAGAGCTGTTCACTTAAATCATTTGGGTCATCTCATATTGGCAAATTCCACTAATGCCTAGTATGTCCAGCTAGGTTCACCAATACCATCTTTGTTGACTACAATCACATAGTGTGCTCTATCTGCTGCCTATAGATTGTTGACTACAAAAATAATTTAATATTGCACCTAGTAGGCACTTAAAATAGAGAAGACAAAACAGCATGAACATCAACTAAGAGCAAAAATAAAGTGCACAGAGTAATCTTACATGTCACTTTCATCTTCCTTAAGCATAACAGAGTAATCTTACATGTATTGCTCTGGTAAAAAAAATCAGTACTAGTTATATTAACAAAATTCAATCCACATCCTACGGCATACACATGGGATTAGATCAGATCTGTTCTGAATACACATAACCAAATAGCTTAAATTAGGGTTCGTTCTCAAATTTGCACAAAAGGGAAGAGAAGGAACATGCATACCTGGCTTGTGTTGTGGGTGCTTGTCGTTGGCAAAGGGCTCACCTCGGCCACTGGAAGGAGGCTGCACTCGGAGCTGCAAGTGACCTGATGTGGTTGCGCTTGGAGCTGCAGATCTGGACGTCGGGCTGAGAAGGGGCCCTAGATCCACCATGCTCGGGAGGGCCCGCACGCCGTGAGGGCTGTGCTCGGGAGGATAAGAGGCCGCCGCCACGCCCTGCCGCCGGCCGGATCCAGGAGAGGGAGGGCCAGATCCAGCCGGGTGAAGAAGGGGGAGGGGAGGGGCACCCGCCGGGGAAGAAGGGGGAGGGAAGGGGCGCTGGCGGGGGAGAAGGAGGGGGAGGGCACAGATCGGCTCGGTCGGCGGCGGATCCAGCCGCCTAGGGGCGCGCCCGCCATGGATTTGGCCGGATTCGGGGGTGAAGGAGAGGGGCCGTGCCCGCCGCGTCGATGAAGAGGGAGAGGGAGGAGAGGGAGTGGCGGTGCTGCTCGGGGAGGGGAGGGGCGCGGCGCTAAGTCGCAGAGGGAGGGGCGCACTGAAAGGAGAGAGTGAGGGAGGGGGCGCGGTCTAGTGTGTGCGTGAGAGGGTGTTTGGGGGTGCGGCGGCCGGCGGGTTAGTGTTAGGATTTTTCTGTGCGTGTACATATTTTTTCTGTGCGTTTTTAAAAAACCGACAGAATAAATTGTATTTTTCTGTGGGTGTTTATTTTTTCCGTGTGTGTATTGTCACGCACAGAAAAATTAATTATGAGATTTTTCTGTGGGTTTTAGTATTTTTCTGTCGGGATATTTTGGAACCGACAGAAAAATCGTAATTTTTTTGTGCGTACCGAAAATAACGCACAAAAAAATTTATCACCCACAGAAAAATGCGAGATTCCAGTAGTGGTTGACTCCCACAGAGCCTCCAAAGACTAAATGCCTAATCCAAACAATCCAAGTGTTACTGAAACCTCTAGTCCTAAGGATTTTAAACAGAAAATCCCAAGAAACTCTATCATATGCCTTCTCATAGTCTAATTTCAGGATTAAACCAGGATCACCTGATTTATTAAGACTATGTACTAATTCATGAGCAATCACAACACTATCTAAAATATATCTACCTTGAATAAAGGCACTTTGTTGAGGGGAAATTAATCTATCCATAATCTTTCCTAATCTGAGAGTTAAAACTTTAGAAAACACCTTAAAACTGCAGTTAATGAGAATGATAGGTCTGAAATTTTTCATGGATCTAGCTTCATCTACCTTAGGGATGAGGGAAATCATAGCAAAGTTAAGTCTTTTCAAATCAAGATTCCCTCTATAAAAATCATTGAACATATCAACTAAATCAGACTTAATGAAATCCCAAAATTTATGATAAAACATAAAAGAGAGCCCATCAGGCCCACGTGCACCATCAGCATAGCAACTCCAAACTGCTTCCTTAATTTCTTCTTCCAAGAAAGGGGCAGTTAGTAACTCATTTTCACTATTACTCACTAACTCCTCAAGTCTCCAAAAGTCTTGACCTAAAGAGATAGGGGGTCTGTCCTCTCTTCTAAATAAATGTTTATAGAAATTTAAAGCAACGTCCATCATCCCCTTCTGGTCCTCAATTAAACCATTAGGGCCTTCCAGAACCTCTATCCTCTTCTTTCTACTTCTCTGATTAGCTAGAGCATGAAAATATGCTGTATTCCTATCCCCTTCTAGGATATTTCTATCTCTAGATCTCTGCCTTGCCTTAATCTCTTCTAAAGCCCAAATCTTCTCTAATTCCTTAGAAACAAAGTCCATTCTAACCCTCTCCATCTCAGATAAAATCCTAGCATCTAACTTGGCTTCCTAGTCATTATACTCAAAAGCAAGCTCATTTTTATATTTATTCAGCCTAGCTACTTCATTCAAAGCCCAACCCCTAACAAACCTACGAAGAGTCCTAATTTTAAATTGCCATCTATCTAAACTATTAGATAAAAGACAAGGAGTATTCCAGGCTTTCTTGACAGTATCAGAAAAACCATCCTGGTAAAGCCACCACTTTTCGAATCTAAAACGTTTCTTGGCAAAGAAAACATTAGAACCAGTATCCAAGACCAGCGGGTTATGATCACTAGGAAATCTGTCTAGGCATTTAACAGAAGCTAAAGGAAAGCCACTGTCCCATTCAGTCGAGACAAAAATTATCTTGGTTATTAGACCAAGTGTATTTTCTATTAGATGCAGCCCACTTATGCACCCAAGCATTAAAAGCATCAACCCATCTATAATTAATCCTAGCATTATTTTTGTCAGAAGCGAATCTAATCAGATTAAAATCACCACCTAGGATAACAGGTCCCTGCCAGGACTCCATAATAGAATGTAATTCCTTTAAGAAGGACTCCTTCCCCTCATCATAAGGAGAACCATAAACTACTACTAATTTCCAGCTAAAACCTGTCTTTTTATCCTGCAACATAATACTAATAGAGAAATCTAAAGTAGAAATTAAAGTAGCCGAAAACTTATCACTATTACTTCCAACCAGGATGCCACCAGCAGACTTATTAGCAGGAAGATAAAACCACTCAAAAGGCATATTACCAGAAAGAGATCTAAGATAGCCAGGAGTAAAAGACTCCTTCTTAGTTTCCATGATACCTAAAAATCAGCTCTTGTGCTCCTAATCTTATTAACTAAAGCAGGTAATCTTCCTATTTTGCCCAAACCTCGTATATTTCAGAAGAGACCTATCATTTGTTCTTCTTGCTTTTCTTCCTATGAACTACTTTAGACCAGGCTTTTTCAATCCGAGCCTCTAAAATATTCAAGTCTTTATCTACATAAAACTCCCCATCAGGAGTTGTGGGATCTAAATCCCTAGCATCTTTTCCAGAAGAACTGTAACAACTAGAACCAACAGTCCTACTGTCAACAGAATTTTTTCCATTTCCTACATAATGACTACAACCTACATGATCATAATCATTTCTCTGTTGACTTCCATCAGAAGTCATCATACCTTTTGAATATACTTTAACAGGGCAATCTACCTTGCTACAAGCTGCATTAAAACTATTATTCCTTTCTATCTCTAATTCCAGAACTTGATCAACTACTTTTTGCTTAGACAGTTCCTCAACTGGAACATTCAGATCAAGACTAGCAGCTATATCTAACAGAGAATAAGAAGAAATTTGTTTTGGCACTTTTTTACCTTTCTCAAATTCCAGGTTGTTCTTCTTTTTTAAAGCTTGAGCTTTTTCCAGCATATTCATCCCATTCAGAGGAACTCGTTTACTCTTCCTTTCTAGTTGCACAGGACCCCATCCCCTATTCCTTGGTTTTGACTTAGCCATCACACCATCTCTTCCTTGATTCACAGCTCCCAAGACAATATCAATATGTGGAACATCAGAACTATCAACATTACCCTCCGTACCCATTTGATTCATTAAAGACTGATCTGGCTGATCCCTACTATCAGCGTACCCATAGAGCCACTCAGCAGGCAAATTTAGACTCTCTTCTTCTGGTTCAACAGTTTCACCACCATCCTCTACCCAAGCTTCCTCTCTGTCCCCAATTTCCATAGCCTTAAGGAGACTGATGCATGAAGATTCCATCACCTCTCTATTACCATCATTATCTAGCATTTCCATAGCAAAGAGCTGGCTGAGATCCCTTACTGTCTTACTTCCACTCAGCATAGACTTCTTAGGTTGCTTATCCCGAGACTCATCTACTTCCTTCCCTTGGTTAGTAGAATCAGAAGCCTTGTCATATTTAGGACTGGTAGGACCACCCTCCTTCTTCTTCTCTTCATCTGATAGCAGGTCATCCTCATCCAGATCAGTATCACCGTCACCTCCATCTCCACCATCATCTCCATCTTTCCCAGACTTGTCAGATAACTGCTCAAAGCCTTCTGTCTTAAAACTGATCACAAAGAGCTCATCCTGCATTTCCATGACTCTCTTCTAGGGAATCTTGACTGGATTCCTGCATTTTACTTTAACCCTCACCATGGCAAAGAAACTAGCAAATAGAGATTGCCAGTCTACCTCCACTAATTTCCCAATAGTAGAAGCCACTTGCCTAAAGGTGACCCAATCACACCATTTAGGAGGTACACCCCTGACTGGCACCCAAACCTCAGTCAAGCTACTCACTGGCTCAATATTTCCATTCCACACCTTTAAAGAAGCCATCACTGTACCCTTCTCCAAGTAGAAATATGAAATCTTATTGATCACAATCCTGTCAACTCTCTATCCAGGAGGAAATCTCACCAGATAACAGAACTCATTCATACTCCTTAACTGCCAAGACCAGTCTGCATCAAATAAATCCCTAAGATTCCTCAGAATAGTCTCCTGATCCATCTCACCTTCTTCTATTGTGAAAACTCCACAGTTCTCAAAACCATCCCACAGCTTAAACCTATCAACATCTGGAGAAACATCCACATGGAAGAAACCCAGGCCCTTGCAAGAGCTGCCCATAAACTGCACCACTTGTTCAGGCTCACTCCACCTGGGGCCCTTTTCAGCAATGTGATCTTGGCGAAAACACACAAAACAAACTTTGGGTTTGGAACAAGTGGAAACAAAGTGTCCTAATTTCCCACAATTGTAACAGACCACTTGAGACGCCCTATTAGTTCTAGACTTTTCTCCTTCTATCACCTGAACAACAACGTGATCCACCACTTGATGAGCAGAGGAATTCTGTTCTTGAGAAACTGGTTGTTGTTCCAAAGCTTTGGATTGGTGTTGTGGCTGTGGCTGTTTAGGTTGTTGAGGTTGCTGACGACCGTGTTGCTGGCCTGCTGAACTCAACCCCCAATTACCAGCAACACCTCTAGTACCAGAACGAGAACCCTGACCTCTCTGCCCAACAGCATTAAACTGATTCTGTCTAGATTGCTGCCCCTGACTTGGGAAGAACCCTAACGGACCTGGTGGTGGTGGAGGATACGGCCCCATCGGAGGTCCCATTGGTGGACCTGACGGTGGAGGCCCCATCGGTGGCTGGTAGTAAGGAGGTGGATTCCAGACCGAACCTCCCTCACCCCAGCCCCACTCTTCCTCAGGATTCCTCGGCCTCTGCGGACCTCTTCCACCTCTACCATGGCCAGCCATCCCGAACTTTAGCTTCGACACGAACGAGTCCTTCACGCCCTTCCCCCAGATATCTGAGGCAAAGCAAAACTTCTTCGGAGGAGACACCCAGAGATCACCTACTCCAACCGGATGACAATCACTTGGCTCAAAAAGCTTGGAATCCCATAGCTGCTTACGGATCCAGACAAGGTTTTCCTTCTGGCAAACCCTAGCCCGGCCGCACGGGGAAGGGGAAGCTGAAGGGATGAACCAAAGCTGGCCGAAGAGATCCTCTACTTCTCCTTCCTCATCCACCAGAGCTCCAAGATCCAAGCCGTTGGCACCATTTACCTCTCCCAGATTGTGACACCTGCCCCGTCTTCCTGGTGCCGCGTGTCCCGCCATTGGGACCCCTCTCGCTATCATTGACGGAGCTGCCCCTCCTCCTCACGGGTCCAACCTTGGGCCGAAGCGGAGACCCTCTCACCCGATACGGAGATACTGGGATAGGATCGCCGGACGGCAAACAGAGCCCGCAGCCCCGGTGAGACGCCGTCGGGCGAGTCGCCCCAGAGTCGCCAGAGCCCTCTCTCATCCCTCAAATTTCTTAATAATGGATGAGGCTCGACTCACCTAGCAAAAATCATGTATCTAGAAAAAACAAAAATGACTTATAGTTTGGAATAAGTGGAGTAATTGATAAATTTAATCCTAGCGAACTGCATAATCATAACTTCAGCTATACCACTCCATCTTCCAAGTGGAAGCACCCGATTCAACATGTTGTAACGTTTTTAATCAGAAATGCAATCGTCATTGACAGACGTTTCACTCAGTTTGTCATAGAAAATGTGTACTGATGCACCTTCTGTAATGCCAGGCATTTTGTCATCGAAAAATCACATGAAAACCCTATTCTTGATAGTTTCTGAACATCATAGATTTCTAAGGACTGGGAGGTTTCGATCCGGGTCAAAAAAATTGCTAGGAGAAGGTGAAGGAGAAGTTTGTTTTATCCTCTCGTTGGAGCTTCCGTATTCCACTTTTGTCTGTTTCCAGTTATAAGTAACATAGGGTTTCGCATCATGGAAGCAATCAGAACATAGAAAAATATCTGCCTGCTCAACCAGTTAAAACACACTTGTTATTGCTAACGTTTGTCTCACAAAATAAAAACAGAGAAATCACGCGATAATACATCCAAATGGGTACAAACCCAATGGAGTTCAAAGAGTTACACTGCACAGCAAAAGCGGATAGTCTCGCATCAAAATTGGACACATAATAATATTTGTAACTAAGGGTCTGTTTGCTTTATAGGGCCCTGAAGCAATAACTGCAATGTAGAATCAAAACCTTGGAGGAATTGAGGGTCCTATTTTTTAGCAGGAGTGAAATGGAAGTGCAACTTCCAAAATACAGATACAGATTCTCTACACAAAACATTTAACATAAAACATGTAAAATGGATGTTACAAAGAAGCGCACCTCCTTTTGTGACCGGTAATGTAAACTTGGCAAAGGCTGTAAGCAATAACTGCAAGAGCTCTCAGACAAACGCTCCCTGATCTTTGCATCCAAGTCTGCAAATGCAGCATCAAAATCCACAGCCTCCGAGTTAGACGAAGACGCTGCCATAGAAGAAATGTCCTCCGCTGGGAGGCTGCATTTTGGCCGGTCAAACAAAATTAGACCATCGATTGATTTCAATGGCGCTGTAAGCAACTGCAGTTCCCCTGTAGGTTCCTCTCTTAGAAGCGAAGTTGCCATCCTCAGGCCACGGTGCACAGACCCAGCCGCGAGGTAATTGATGATGCCCCAAGTGTCCAAGAACCTAACAATCCTACTCAGATCATACAGTTCAGCTGTGCTCCCAACAAGCCCCTGGCACTCAGCAAAAGCAAGCCTCTTGGTTGGGTTCTCTAAGTATTTGGCAATGACTTTATTCCTTAACATGACATACTTCTCCAGAGTGTGCCCTGGAGACTTGCCTGTAAAGAAATGTGGCACTACCTGCCTTTCCAGCCTATGAACTGTCCCCGGGGAGAACCAAACTACAAATTACAAAGCAAAATGCATAGGTTACTTAAATTAGCACATTTTTCCAGCACAGCTCAGTGATCCATGTTTATGCCGAGAGCGAACCTTAGTGCGTGGGAACCACATGGAGCTACCTGGAACTGCTTGGGCACCCCGGGAAAGTAAAATGTGCCCTTAGGGCATGTGTTCTAAGCACATGGACCATTGGATTCGCATTGAGAAGTGTGCACGCACACATCTCAGTGCGAATCTGCACTGAGATGTGTGCGCGCACACTTCTCAATGCGAATCCAATGGTCCATTTGCTAAGAGCACATGCCCTTAAGGGCAAAAAACCCGTGCCACCCCCTCCATGAGGGCAGGCGGCGTGCACACATACAATGACGGCTTGTCGGGGTCTGTAGCAAGGGACGGGTGGTCCGGAAGCACCCCGGACAGCACCTGCAGCTGCCCGTGCGAGATGTTCTCTAGCGCCGGCGGTGCCACGGTCGGGACATCGCCGAAAGAAGCGGATCGCTCGGCCTCGAGCAGCGCGAGGACGGACGGATGCGGCCGGTTGACCACGCGGCGCTTGGTGGCGGGGAACACAGAGATGGCCTCGGCCGAGGGCAGCACCTCGGCCTCATGGAGGGCGAGCGCGGTGTCTTTGGACGCCGCGGGAGCATCGTCGTCGTCGCCGGCTGCCCCATCCCCCGCCACGCCGTGGATGGCGGCGGCGGCCTCGTCGGCGGAGTCAGAGTTGGAGGAGTGGTCGGCCGCCACCGTGGAGGGCTTGGACGGGGACGTGTCGGGGTTGCGCTTCCGCTTGCGCCATTTCAGGCTCGAATCTGGGGAGTTAGGGTTACCAAGGCGGAGGGAAGCATTAGGTGATGAGGACATGACACCTTCGGATATGACCATTGATTATAAGGTGGTCTCATTCCTACATTTACATAGTGATTTTTGGTACAATTCACTTGGTTCCACATGTACATGTCATTATTTGCTTGTAGGTACAAGTATGTCTCAAAGTGCAAGTCCATCAAAGTTTCAGTTCATTGGCAGCCCGATAATGCTTCATTGCGAAGGTCGTTACTCATTCATCTGGAGTGCGATTGAGGTCATTGAGCACTTGATGGAAAGATTATTTGATAAGCTTTCAAATAAATCTGGTCCCCATCTCAATATCATGTCGGCAAGGTCTTCAATTCATCGAGACATTTTGCCGCTGTTTCTGTCGGGTGCAACAACGACGTCGCGGGCTTGTTATTCACACTTGGTACCCAGGCCCAAGTTGGAACACGCCCCAAGAAGATGGAGAACACCTAAGAGATGTCCAAGGACGTCCTCCTCCTTGGCCACCACCTTAGGAGGCAAGCAAGGGCGACCAAGCCAAGTTGGAGGCCCAATCCAAGTCAAGTTCGAGTCCATCTCGGGCTCTAGGAGCAGTGTGTAGTAAATTGGACGTCCAGGTCGCATACAGACTCCATTTTCGATGATCCATATATGGATGGAAATATAATTTCATAAGATAACCAATGACTTTGGTTTGAGGCCTAAATTCCATCGGAGTCAACGGGAATCATCAAAACAAGTTGACATCCAGAATCTGTTAGGGCGCTGCGTCGCCGTCTTTTAGGCCGTTTGGGCCTTGTAACGTGTTGTGACACCTGTAGGACGTGAAGAGGAGTCCTTGGACCCCCTTAGGCTATATAATCAGTAGCTGCCGCCTACATTAGGGTTTGGGTTTTGTTTTAGATCAATCTGTCATTGAACAGTCGCCGTTATCGGTTTGCAAGACACCAATTTCGAGTGCTTAATCATTCATCTGCAATTGTCACTTCAATTGAGTCATGTTTTAACTTGTTCTTGCTTGTGTTCTTCGATTCGTAGCAGGGATTAGCCTTCTTAGCGAGGTCAATTGGATTGTGACACGGTTGATAACCAGAGGAGACGTGGTGCTAAGGTTGCAGGGTTCATGTCTTTGTGATCTGAAGCCGAATTGGTGTGTCGCTCTCCACAAAATCGATAGTTATCTTGAATCTGACGGAAGATCGGGAATCACATCCCCATCATTAGGTCTGGCGCTAGAGAGTTTAAAAGGTTCTGAGAGGGGGGCTGGACGCACGGACCTGAGGTCGACGAGGCCTTACGAGGCATCGGCAGCGGCGACAGTGGCGTCGGAGGACGACGAGGCGCGTGGGAGTGAGACAAGACGAGACGCGGGCGTGGTTGGAATGAGTCGACGGGGAAGGACGAGGGGAAGCACGTGCGAGGGAGGCTGCTCTGCTCCCATGGACGACGGCTGGACCTGGACCGGGCATCGCCTAACCACTTCGTCGCACGCACCCAGTGGGCTTGATTGGTTAGAAATGGCCCATGTCTGCCCCCCCCCAACCCCCCCTCACACACACACTGTGTTCAAACAAACCTTGCACGATCATATGCTCCTTGTGTGTGTGTGTGTGTATGTAGACCTATGGTAACGACGAATGAGGAATCAGTTGTGTCCATCCAGGGCTAAGTCGCACACGTCGGTTCAGAAGTTTGAGAAGTCGCATGTCGGCCACCACTGATGATCTAATGAGTCTTCATATGTCATCACTATGATGTCTCATCTAGGAAGTTAAACCACATGATGCGTGTTATTAAATATACAATTAGATCTTAAATTTTATTTTTTTTGGAAATTTACCGCCCATGTCTTGATGGTTAAGCAAGAAATTGCTCCTGAGGAAACTTTTTTTTTTTTTTTGCTGTTTGCACGGTGGGTTGCATGGTAATCCATGTTGCGCTATACATGGGTTTGTCTTGGTTTGCATCCTCCATTTTATACTTGGCCCAACGTCAGATTTTATGAGACCATGTAAGATTCAGACAATTCTAAGTAAGGGAAAAAAGGTAGAGCATAATTTTAGGAACAATAGGAAACTTGTTTCAATTTTCTCTACGTATTTTTAAATGCATATTCAAAAAAAATATTTGGATTTTCTTTGAAAACCTATTTCTATAGTTTTTATAAAGCTTGACTGGCGTTGGCGATTTTGGGTCACCGGAACGCTAGAGCTTGGCCTGAGGTCTGCACCTCCTTTAAGGCATGGTTTGGCCGCCAGCCCTGTTCAGAACGAGTTTTCTTTGTATGTAAGCACGTTTACTCTCTGGTGATGCACTGGAGTGTCACTCCAGACAAGGATGTTTTGCATGTGTCTGAGGCTTATGAGCGCCAAAATTCTCCAATGGTACACCAAACTTTTGTGAGAATCTTTTAGCTACCCGTTTTCTTACCTTTGGGAGATGGCCAGTCAGACTCTGCCTTGGGGCCGGTTGGACCATCAGGTCTGCATCTCGTGGGAAGAAGAGAGGGATAACGACTAGTTTTGGTACTCTCTATATATAGAGGAGTGGTCGGCTGTGGAGCTTCTCTTGGCCACTTGGAAAAGTTGTATAGTTGGTGAGAGCTCTATTTCTACTCTGCAAGAGTGCAACATTTGGACAGTGGAGAGATCGATTGAGTGGCATTACATAGTTGATTTGCAAGCGGGTTTGCTTGTCACTCTTGGAGCTTGCTGACTTCTAGACGACTTAGAGTTTGTGGCTTTATGGAAGCACCGTGTGGTGATTGTGCAGTTGCTTCAAAAATTACTTTTGAAAGTGCATCCAAGTCCCCTAGAGGGTTTTGGTGGTTAGATGACAAAACAATTAAAGAACGAATTAGTTTGGTGAGTGCTTGAATAGGTTCCATTGCTAGTGAGCATATCCAACTCAAGTCATGAACTACATGAAGAAGAAGCAAGCATGATTGATAAGGCAAAGAGAGAAAGAGAAGAATATAGTTTGATCTCAATAGTGGCTTTGCTTTGCATGGACAAGAAGATATTGATAAGTTAATTGGTATGGATCAAATATCGAAGAATGAGTCAAGAATGCAAGAGTGAAGAAATTTCAAGATATATAATGGATATAAGATGATGTCAATATTGCTTTGATTGTATGGACAAAGACTTATAAAATCACTATGCATTAGTATTGATCAAGTTGGAAGAAGGAAACTATCAAGAGAAATGCTATTTATATGCAAATCCAACTTTATTCCTTGCTAATGTCAAATGCATACTCCTTTGTTTTTATGTATATGACTAAGTCATGCGGAGTACATTGCCAAATGTATACGTCTCTCCGTCTCTGTTAATGTTAAGATATGTGGTTGCCTAATTCTAATATCTTTGTTGATGGTTTTCATATTTGAAATAATCTTTTGTTCCCACCATTATGTTTGAATCACTACGTAAAAAACGATTTTTAGGGGCGGCTCGTAACTCTTTGTAAAGGCGGTTTTGTTAGCCGCCCCTACGAAAGGGTGGCTATAAATCGCTGATTTGTAGATGCGGTTCCCAGACCGCCCCTACAAAGGCTGGTGTTATCAGCTGCCCTTACAAATCGATTTGTAAGGGCAGCTAGATATTGAACCGCCCCTACAAATCAATTTCCATCGTCGCAACATTTTTTCATGATTTTTCGCTCGCACGTAAACTCATCTACCACTACACCTCACGATCACTTGTGTCTATATTCCATTTTGGTTCTCCACATATTATACAAAATTGAGCATAAATTGATTATTTGAGGCCCTAAACTAATTCAAATGAAAAAGTTGTCAACTACAAAGTTTTATAACTTTTCGAGATCTACCACTTTTATTTTGGTAGTTTCTCCATCCGAGGTCACTTATAAAATTTGAATTTCAAATTTGAGAAATTCGAACGTAGTTTTCCATGACAGGATGATTTCAAATGAGAAAGTTATCAACTACAAAGTTTCATAACTTTTCAAGATCTACAACTTTCATTTTTACTGTTTGTCCATCCGAGGTCGTTTAAAAAATTCAAATTTCAAATTTTTGAAAATTCAAACATAGTTTTCCTTGACAAGATGATTTCAAATCAAAAAGTTGTCAACTACAAAGTTTCATAACTTTTCAAGATCTACAACTTTCATTTTTACTGTTTGTCCATCCGAGGTCGTTTAAAAAATTCAAATTTTAAAATTTTGAAAATTCAAACATAGTTTTCCTTGACAAGATGATTTCAAATCAAAAAGTTGTCAACTACAAAGTTTCATAACTTTTCGAGATCCACAACTTTTATTTTGGTTGTTTCTCCATCCGAGGTCGTTTATAAAATTTAAATTTTAGTGCTTAATTTTTAATACTCGGCGTCTATTTGTAGGGGCACTTCAATATTGAGCCGCCCCTACAAATCCGATTTGTAGGGGCGGCTGGATATAGAGCCGCCCCTACAAATCGGGCCATTTGTAGGGACGGCTGATAACACCGGCCATCCCTACAAATCCATTTGTAAGGGCGGCTCATTTGACAACCATTTGTAGGGACTGCTCAATATAGAGCCGCCCCTACAAAGAAATGATGACGTTGCTACAAATCGTTTTTTTAGTAATGAATCTTGTTTTCGCGATTGTAAGCTTCTTAGAAACTAAATATGAGATACTTAGAACCACCAATGTTGGCCAACCGTATGCATACAATATATAGATTACATGTCATCGTCATTGGAGCACGAACATTTTACAAACTAAACAAAGCTACTGACAAGATTTATGTGTCTCACTAACATTACAAAGCCATATGTAGTTCATGTGTCTAAAAAGGTCCAGCTTATCTCTCTCATCTATTTTTGCTTTTCTTTGGATCAAATAAGAATACATCAAGTTCAATAATTTGATGAGCCATAGGCTCATAGTCTTGCAACGTGAGTACCGAACTCCCCAGATGGCATTTTCCCCTCTAATAATAAAGAGCAGATGGTGATGGAGCAATTGAGGTGTCCATGGATCTCCGTTTTAATAAAAAGATGAATTGAAAGCCTATAGAAACTAGGAAACTTGTAGCTGTAAAAAGTTGTAAATTGAGTACGGTACCTTTGGCGAACGGATACTGTCGTTTGACGTCGACATGCCTTCTTCCTTTCCAGTGAAACCTCCAAATCGTGCGCAACCTCGTTGCAGGCCCCAGCCACTCTGCGATGCATACTTGAAAGACAAGAGGATGCACGTGTATACACCCACGAACCCGTAACTGGGTGCCCTCGTGGTCGCCACGGAGAGCAGAGCCGCCTGGAAGGCCAGCATCATGCAGACGAGCGGCACCCACAAGAGGTGCAGCGCCGCCGCGAAGCACTTCCACGAGCCGGCAGAGCGCGACGCCTTCCGATAGACGAGCACGATCACCGCCACGACGGACGTTGCCACGGCCCGGTGTTCAAGAGCAGGAAGCTCTTGAAGACAGTCTCGTCCTTAAGGTTCGCCTTGCCGTACGTCGTGGCTGTACCCACCGGGCAAGTTGAACCCGGCGGCGAACGCGGCGGTGACGATGAGGCCGGCCACCACCGCGAGGCTGTCAGACGTGTTCTGTATCCCCTTCCGCACCATGTCGCGGGCACCCCACTGCTTCAGCTAGCACTACTATAGAAAACTTAACCGAGGCGGGCATTTTTGATTAACTGAGGCGTTTTTTCCAACCGCCTCCGATGAAAGGTCACGGTTAATCGTGCCTTAACGGAGGCGATTGGCCAACTGCCTAGGTTAATCGATTAACCGAGGCGGGCAGCGTAAGGCAACCGCCTCGGTTAATGTTATTAACGGAGACGGTTGATTAACTAGCCCGCCTCCGTAAATAATTTCAGAAAATAAAAAAGCCCATTGAGCCCGGTAGCCCACCGAGCCCGGTCCCGCGCGTTGCCGCCGACCGGGTCCAGCCTCCCTGCGCCGTGATGGAGAGGGGCACCGTCGTGCTCAAGAGGATAGGAGTGCCGTCGGGCTCTGGAGGGAAGGTGCCGGCCGGAGGTGGAGGTGCGCCGCAGATGGAGATGGAGGTGGAGGGGACCGGCTAGATCTGCGCTCGCCCTCCACTGTCGCCCACCACCCTCCACCGGATCCGGCACAAGGAGGAGGTGGCACCCCCCTCCACATCATCACCAACCAGATCCGGGGTGGTGGAGGTGCGCCGTCCTTGGGGAAGAAGGGGAAGGCCGCTGGATCCGTGGTGGTGGTGCCGGATCTAGGGTGGTGGAGGTGTGCCGTCCTTGCGAAAGAAGGGGAAGGCCGCCGATCCGGGGTGGTGGATGTGCGCCATCCTTGGGGAAGAAGGGGAAGGCCGCCGCCGCTTCCACTCCATTGCTCCCCGCCGAACGCCGGGCAGGGGCGCCACCGCGTGGGGGAGAGAGGGGTCCCGTGCGTCGCAGCATGGGGGAGAGAGGGGTGCGCCACCGCGTGGGGGAGAAGGAGGGGCGGTGCAGGGTAGAGGGAAGAGCTCAGTGGAGAGAGGGAGGGGTGCGGGGGAGACCGATGAGCACGGGGTGCACCACCGCGTGGGGGAGGATGAGGGGCTCGCGGGAGAGAAGGGAGCAGGGGAGCGCGCCGCTCGATCGACTGAGGAGGGAGAGGAAGAGGAAGAGAAATGAGTGAATGAAAACCTAACTTCGTGTATTTATATTGTAGACAGTTATCGGGCCTTGCCTGGCCCAGTTGGGCCTCAGCCTTTTCAAAAGCGGGCCTTGTAAATGACCGGCTCGGTTAATATATTAACCGAGGCGGTTGTGTTATGACAACGCCTCGGTTAATAGGCATTAACCGAGACGGTTAAGTTATGTTGACCGTCTCGGTTAATAAGCATTAACCGAGGCGGTTATGATATGTTGACCGCCTCAATTAATGCATTAACCGAGATGGTTACATTAAAACAACCGCCTCAGATGGTTAAGCTACAATGCCCGCATCGATTAAGCATTAACGGAGGCGGTCACTGGCCCAGCTGCCCTGCCTCGAATAATCGAGGCGGGCAACCGGTCCGCCCGCCTCTGAAGCCATTTTGAAAATGCTGCGCAAAATCTTTTGTGTACTAGTGTGGTCCTGTCTCTGCGGCCGGAGCTGTGCCCCGTAAGCGACTAGCGCAACCACCAGGCTTACCGTTTTGAAGAAACTGGTGGTTGATCCGGCGGCGAGATCAAACGCTGTGTGGCCATCGTTGTTCAGAACATTGGCCCGCACCTTGCCCTCGTGTAGCAGGTCCTCCACGATGCCAGTCGATCCCGCCGCCACCGCAAGGTGGAGAGGCGTGTTCCCGTCACTATCCTGCGCGTTCAGGAGGCCGCGCAGCATGGGATTCTTGGTGGCGAGGGACACCACCGAGGAGCGCTTCTCCCTTGCCGCGGCGTGCAGGAAGGTCCCTCTGTCGCCGTCGCGGAAGTCGGCGCAGCTCCCTAGCATGTCCTTGACCACGCGGTGGTGCCCCATTCGCGCCGCGACGTGGAGAGCTGACAGCCCGCTCGAGTCCTTCTTGTACACCGTTCCCGGCGGCCCGGCGCGCAGGATTGCACGCACGATGCTGCGATCACCGTCCGACGAAGCGAAATGGAGCGGGCTGCTGCCGCTGCTGTCGACTTGGACGGCCAGAGCTGGCCTCCATTCCAGTAGCAGGTGAACCATTTCTGCAGGCAACGCAAATGCTCAACACATTAGTTCACTGCATTATTTTTTTTTTCTTCCAGTAATCCTTATGCAACCATAAAGAATCCAACAAGCAACTAACCTGAGCTCTGGAAAACGGCAGCGTGCAGAGCATTCTGTGCGCTTGGCCCGGCAGATGATGCGTCCTTGCACTTGTTAATGATCGATCTGACCGCTTGCACCGACCCACTGATTACTGCCAAGTACAGAGGCGACACACCGGCGTTGTTCAGCTCTGCCGCCGGTTCTGCCCGCCGAGAACAGGACCTCCACCGTAGCGCCGTGCCTGTGCCTCGCCGCGAGGTGCAGGGCCGTGTCCCCTGCCTCATTCTTGCATCCCACAATGTTCACGCCACGGTCCCTGGCCAGCTCGACGAGGACCGCGACTGCCCTGGCGTGCCCAGCCCTCCGCCGCAGCCGTACCCGCAGCCGCCGCCGCCGAAGATGACGAGGCCAAAAAGGCAGCCCATCCAGAGGGACGAGAAGATGGGAAGTTCCCCCGCTGCTCCTTGTCCTCGGCAGCGGTGAAGGAGGAGGTGAGCCCCCCGCCGGCCTTCAAGAAGAAGGCCGTCCCGGCCGCCCTACCGGGGTTCCACAAGAAGGTCGCCGTCATCACTAGGAAGGCGAAGCTCCTGGCAGCGGCGAAGATAGAGAAGCAGCTGGCGATGATGAGGAGGAAGGAGAAGAAGGCACCCTCGTCCGCGACGTCGAGGGCACCGGTGAAGAAGCCGGCGGTGGAGGAGAGGAAGGCCACGCAAGCGGCGGCGGCGGCGGCGGCACCGCCTTCATCCGCGTCCGCGGCGCCGAGGGCAATGCAGCGGGGTGTCCAGCGCCGAGTTCCGGCGAGAGAGGAGGCCCTGATCCCTGAACCTGACGTAGAGCTCCCGGATCAGCTCATGGTGCCCTTGCTCCCCAGCCACGTGTACAACGGTGTTCCTCTCCGCAGTCAACTCAAGTATGTCGCACTGTCCGTGCATAACAATGCCTGAAACGGGTAGTAAGGAAATGACGAGCTCAATTGGAGTCAGGTTATAAATTTGTCGGCTAGGTTAGGGACTCTAGTTTTCCCGTGCCTTACGTTGACACTTAAAAGTGTCCAAAGTGCATAATAGACCCCTCTATCATGTTTATATCATCAAGATGGTTAGGAAGGATACTCGGATCATCGCATTTGGCAATTGAGTGAAAAAATGACTTTTCGAGTGCTGAGAGTCGGCTTAGCCGACTCCCTATGTCGGCTAAGCCAACTTGACCAACTTCATCAAATGCAAGAACGGACTTAACCATTGTGTTCCTCTCGTCGAGCTGATTGAAAAACATATATGGTTCGCCTAATTTGGAGTCCGGAGGAATTAATTATGAATTTTGAAAGATTTTCACCCGAATTTCTCAGGGCCAAGTCGGCTTAGCCGAGTCCCCTTGTTGGCTTAGCCGACTCTCCGTATTTTCAACCCGAAAATAGTACCTCGGGCCTGTGGAAGTCGGCTTAGCCGACTCGGGAGTTGGCTTAGCCGACTTTATCAGGTCCAGAATGGATTTAAACACGTTTTGACGTGATTTGAAAGGGGTTTCGACTTCTCGAGGGATAAGATCACCCCCACCTTATAAATATAAGGTCCACGACCGATTCAAGTGCACAACGCACACCATCGTGCGAAAAAACCAATCTAATGCCTCTCTTTTACCCTCTCTTCCCTTCTCTTCTTTTTCTACTTCTCCTCGTTCTTCGTCGCCGCTGCATGGACGGTGGATCGACGATGGCGAAGCTCTAGAGCAGCCAGGCCGGCTAGGGCAGCCCATAGCCGCTGCACGCCCCAACAGGGTCCCTCTCAGGTGTGTGGGGTTTTAGGTCTCAAGAGACCTCGCCGGCGTGTCTTACGTATCGTGCTCCCGGCGAGGCTCCTTCGGCGACGTGTCTTGCATATAGCACTCATCGCTTGAGGCACAAGGTCCAGGTGTGGACATCCCCTAGGCGCCGGCTGATCTAAAAATCGGCTAGGCCCTACATCGAGCGGTCTAGCTTCTTATCGAGTGTGTGACCTAATTAAGTGTCAGCACATTTTTTGTTGACTCCGCTGGGGAACGATTGGTTCAGCTATCTACTATAGCTGATCTTTCTGACCTAGCCAATTCGTTGGTTTCAATCTATCCTTTTTGTGTTCTTATTACCGTTGCTTAATATAGCCCAAAAGGCCGAAAGCATCTGGTCTTGATCTCCTTTCATCAAGATGTGGAACGACGGTCTCAACGACGAGTTCACCAAGCCAATGGGTGAGGTGATCCTTGTTAGGTCTACAACCATAGCTAAGCTGAAGATAGATGGGATTACTAAACATTCTCCTCTTTTCTATACTATGGTTAAGATGAATTCTGCATTTGATAAGGTAGAGGAAAGAATATTTGGTACTTCTATTACTACTTCACTTCATGTTGGACATACTAGTGAATCGGCCCCGACTTTTAGTCAACCTCAATATGAGAGGTTGTTTTACTATTATTTTGACCAGCATGGCAGGTTGATTTCAAAGAGTCAATCCAAATTGGCCTCTTCGGCGCCTAAAATCGATGGGGCCAATTCAGGAGAGGCTACCACTATACCTGCTGGTGAGAGGCTATCTTATTGTTATATTGATCAATATGGCAAGGTTATTTTTAAGGAAGAAATTCAAATTGGTCTCTTTCGCGCCTGGAACCGATAGGACCAATTTAGAAGGGGTTAGCACTATTCTTCCTACTACTACATATACACCCAATTCGGTTTGTACTTCTCAAACCGATGACGGGATAGCAGCACCACATGCTTCATTGCCTCATATTACGATGTGTCTAACTCTGCAAAGTCATCATGCATGGTTCTAATGCTTGAGGCTTCATGTGATGCCTCCCAAACCGGTTCACAAAAAATTATTAATTGGTTTTGAAAATCAAAAGAAGCAAAATTGGACATGCAAGCTACGCATGACGGAGATGCGCATCCTTTGCATTGCAAAAAGACACTTTCCATGGCTGAAACTCTAGAGATCAATGATCCAGCCACCTTGATACGGCCAGAGCAAGCCGATTCCACTATTGAAAAAATGTGATAATCGGCAAGCCCAGAGAACCTAGGAAGAGAAAGAAAGTTTTAGATCGCGAGGTAGTGCTAGAAAAGTCCAGTGATAATCGAGAGAACCTTAAGATCACTATCAAATCTTCTTGGCTCGGGTGGCAAGCCCAAACTCCTGTGGGCAAGCAGAAATCAGCCACTAACACTATTGTTCAAAGAGGATCGATTAGGCCGACTTTAAAAGTCAGCCAAACTGATTTTAATATTGGTGGACAGAAAAAAATCAGCAAGACCAATTTCCCAAATTGGTCAAGCTAGCTGCAAACAAAAATTGCAGCACACATGTAAAGATAGAGTATTGATTCCTTAACCGTTAATACGTCAAAATCCTCACTGATGGAGGATGTGTGCTGGTGTAGTTCATAATGAGCAACAGTGTGTCCCTCAGAACTGATTGAGCTACGGCAAGGCAGGATCGATTAAGCCAGTTTTGGTTAAACTTGCTAATCAGGTTCAACAAAAGGGTAAGGCATCAACAAAGCAAGTATTTGTGTTGAGGGACAAGGAAGTTCTAATTAATCCCATAAGAAAGGCCGATGCGCAAATAGTCATCGAAATCAGCCTTGCAGGTGCTCCAATCAAAGAAAGTGAAGGATCGATTGTCATTAATAATCTGGACCAATCTAATGTGGAGAAGATATCAAAGGGTGCTGATGTTTATAATCATGAAGCCTGAATTAACACATCGGCTCTTGAGAACTTCCAACTGACATGGTGCCCTTCAGGTTTGTCAAGAGCACAAAAGCGCAAACTCTAGCGTGCTAGTTGCAAGAAGTTTAAGGAAGAAGGGCTAACAAAGATGGGGAAAAACTTCAAAAAGGATCCAATTTTCCCTCAATCAAGCAAAAAAGAACCAGCTAACGACTCAAAGTCGGCTAAGCTGACTTCCCAGTCGGCTAAGCTAACTCCCCCTGTCGTTGCTGCCTTGGCTGATCCCTAGTCGCTAAGCTGACTTTAGAGTTGGCTCAGCCGACTTTCTCAAGTCTGGGTGCCTCTGGGGTATCTTTAGATTCGGTTCCCGCTGTTGTTGATCTGGTCCCTGCTAGTGTTGAGGAGCTTTCTGGAGATCAAGCTATTTTTTAGAAGTCGGCGAACCACGTGAATCACCTCAAGCCACTATACCTGAAGGGCCACATTAATGCCAAACCGGTCAACAACATGTTGGTGGATAATGGAGCCAAGACGAATCTAATGTCATATTCACTTTATAAGAAGCTTGGCGGATCTGATGAGGAGTTGATTAAGACTAAGAGGATTGTCAAATGTGTTGGAGGAAACCTATTCTGGCCAAGGGATTGGCTTTGATGAAGCTTACCATCAGGAGCAAAACATTGGCCACCGTCTTCTTCGTTGCAGAGGTGTAAGGGAGCTACCATTTGATTCTTGGGTGTGAATGGATTCATGGCAATTGATGTGTGCCTTCTAGCTTGCATCTGTTCCTCATTCAGTGGGTGAATAATGGAGTTGAGATTGTCTGTGCAGACTCATCGGCCTATGCCATGGCCGATGCCCCTTTGCTTGGGGGACATCATGATATGATTTGCTTTTTAGGGAGAGACCTTGCTGGTTGTGAGTCACTAGAGGAGGTTTTGTTCTTGTTTCTCTAGAGCCGATTAATGATCCGCTCTATATCATCATGTAGTGTAAATTTGGTTTGGACAGGGGATGGTGGCGGCCAAACCATGTGAGCAAATTGGCGTCTTGGTGCCTTTAGGGTATCTCTAGATGATTCGGTTCCCGCTGTTGTTGATCTGGTCCCTGCTGGTGTTGAGGAGCTTTCTGGAGGTCAAGCTATTTTCCAGAAGCTAGCGGACCACGTGAATCACCTCAAGCCACTACATCTGAAGGGCCACATTAATGCCAAACCGGTCAATAACATGTTGGTGGATAATGGAGCCAAGGCGAATCTAATACCTTATTCACTTTATAAGAAGCTTGGCGGATCTGATGAGGAGTTGATTAAGACCAAGAGGATGGTCAAAGGTGTTGGAGGAAACCTATTCCAACCTAGGGATTGGCTTTGATGAAGCTTACCATCAGGAGCAAAACATTGGCCACCGTCTTATTCATTGTAGAGGTGCAAGGGAGCTACAGTTTGATTCTTGGGTGTGAATGGATTCATGGCAATTGATGTGTACCTTCTAGCTTGCATTAGTTCCTCATTCAGTGGGTGAATAATGAAGTTGAGATTGTCCATGCAGACTCATCGGCCTATGCCATGGCCGATGCCCCTTGGCTTGGGGGCATGATGATATGATTTGCTTGTCAGGGAGAGACCTTGCTGGTTGTGAGTCACTAGAGGAGGTTTTGTTCTCATTTCTCTAGAGCCGATTAATGATCCGCTCCATATCATCATGTAGTGTAAATTTTGTTTGGACAGGGATTGTGGTGGCCAAACCATGTGAGCAAATTGGCGTTGGGTTTGTCATTAGACCATGGGCGACGTATGTAGGACAAAATTTAGAAGCCGGTTATTAATAAGTTAATCGTGCTTTTCAAGAATTCTCTGTCAACATTACCGGTTCTTCGTGCATTCAGGAGTGAAGCTCCATTCACATTATATATTATTGCCAAAGATGATGTATCGGTATTGTGTTAATTCAAGAAGACAAAAGGAAAGGATGTGTCATCATCCATGTTGGTTGATGTCTTCTTGATCTTAATACAAGGTATGCCCATGCTTTAAATTTTGCTTAGCGCTGTATTATGCATGTGCTGAATTGAAACATTAATTGATCTAGTACACACGTGATGGCTTGCCAGGCCAATGTTATTAAGCGCATGTTACATCGGCCAATCCTTAGTAGAAGGATTGGTGAATGGGCGTACGCATTAATTGACTGTGATTTAGCTCTTAGGCCATTGAGTATTTTGAATGGTCAAATCCTCATCAATTTGTTTATTGAGCATGGAATTGATTGAGGAGATGAGATCAATTACCTATTTTCTACCCCATGGAGGCTTTATTTCGATTAATTGGCTTGCAAAAAGGGCCAAGGTGTTGGCATAGTCATTATTTCTCACAATGGTATTGTTTGAGACATCAAGCCGATTAAAAACACATTTGCACCACCATTCAAGCCGAATGGTGACGTTTTTTCATTCAGCTTGGAAATATTGCATTCCATGGAGGTGAAACATGTTAAGGCCTTTGGTGATTCCTTGCTGGTGGTATAGCAAGTGGCTAGCAAGTTTCAATGATTAAAAGGGGTCACCATTTGATATGGGCCTTGATATGTGCCTTAACATTATTAATACATTTGCTGAATTTTGAATTCGGCGTATTCCAAAGCATGAGGATTTGGAGGCCAACATGTTAGCTCAACAAGCATCTGGCTTTGGCGTCAGTGGACATAAATTTCACATCAAAGAAAAGCTAATGAAAGAAAATTCATTTGTTTTGTATGCAAGAGCAACAGAATCGGCTTAGCCGACTTCTAGAGTCAGCCTAGCTGAGTTGCACGGTCGGCCAAGCCGACTACCAGGGCCAATCAGGCTGGTTTGCCCAGTGGGGTCCCAAATCGTCTCGTTTTGAACTCTAGCGATGTTGAGCCGATTTGGATGCTTGAAGAACTCTCATTGTGGATTAATTAAGTAATCCAAGTGCTAAAGTTGATAAAAGTTTTTGGCAATTGGCATGCAATAGTAATATGGTCAATGATGATTTAATTCACTCTCTGCCGAATGCTTGTCTTTGAGATGCTTGAGTATAGGATGTTGATGCCCGCTTGAAGCTTGCCACTTTAACACATCCTATTGTCAAGCCATGGCATCTAGGAGTTCATCTATCTAGTCTATTTAAACAAGGTACTAATTCAGACTTGTTGGGAGACCGACTTCATTCATTATATTCTACTTTGGAGGAACACAGAGGCTAGATGTTGGCTGCACCAAACCCCAATTTTAGAATTAAGATCAAGAAAGATTATGGATGGTGACAACTGATCGCTTGGTGCATATGCAAGAATTTGATGAAACAGCTGAGGACATCACTTTGAAAAGTTCATAGCACCAAACAGAAGATATCAGTGAAGGCAGAAAACAGAATTTGTCACCTCAAAACAGAAATTGAGTTTGAGCACGATGGAGATGTTTTTAGTACACAAGCTCTACTAAAAATAGGGGGGCATATGTTGACACCCAAAAGTGGCCAAAGTGCATAATGGACCCTCTATCATGTTTATATCGTCAAGATGGTAAGAAAGGATACTGAAATTATCGCATTTGGCAATTGGGTGAAGAAAATGACTTTTCAGGTGCTGAACCAGCCAGAGTTGGCTTAGCCAACTCCCTAAGTCGGCTAAGCCTACTTGATCAACTTCCTCAAATGCAAGAACGAACTTCACCATTGTGTTCCTCTTGTCGCGCTGATCGAAAAACATATATGGTTCGCCTGATTTGGAGTCCGGATGATTTAATTATGAATTTTGGAAGGTTTTCACCCAAATTTCCCTAGGCCAAGTCAGCTTAGCCGAGTTCCCTTATCGGCTAAGCCGATTCTCCCTGTTTTCAGCCCGAAAATAGTACCTCGGGCCCGTGGAAGTCAGCCTAGCCGACTCAGGAGTTGGCTTAGCCGACTTTGTCAGGTCTAGAACGGATCTAAACACGTTTTGACGTGATTTGGAAGGGGTTTCGACTTCTTTAGGGATAAGACCACCCCCACCTTATAAATATAAGGTCCACGGCCGATTGAGATGCCCATCACACACAATCATACCAAAAAACCAATCTACTACCTCTCTTTTACCCTCTCTTCCCTTTTCTTCTTCTCTACTTCTCCTCATTCTTCGACGCCGCTGCATGGACGGTGGATCGACGACAGCAAAGCTCTAGAGCGGCTAGGCTAGCTAGGGAAGCCCATAGCCGCTGCACGCCCCAATGGGGTCCCTTCCGGGCGTGTGGGGTTTCGGGTCTCAAGAGACCTCGCCGGCATGTCTTGCGTATCACGCTCCCGGCGAGGCTCCTCTGGCGACGTGTCTTGCATATTGCGCTCAATCGTTGGAGGCACAAGATCTTGGTGCGAACATCCCCTAGGCACAGGCCGATCTCTTTTCGAGTGTGTGAGCTAATTAAGCGTCAATACCTTGTTCGGACGCACTTGCATCTAACATGTGTTGGAGTGGATTGAGGTTACGCCAACACACTTGAATCGAGGTAGATACAAGTGTATCCAAACAAACCCTTATTAGGGTATATATAGGAGGATGCTAGAGGGAGGCTAGGACACAAGATAGGGACCACTGGTTGTACCTACTATACAACTATACCAAAACTGTACCAGAACATCTCCAACAATTGCCGACTAAGAGCCAACTCTAGTAGAAGCCTTCAAATCAGGGTTTCTACTTTTGATTCGAGGCCCTCTAACTTTGAGGACATGATTTTTTTTGCATCTACAATATAAGGAGTTCTCAAATCTATTCTAATAGACACTATTGGCACATGTGACCCACTCGTCATTCCCTAATCTTCCCTCCTAAGCTACACGAGTGTGTGCGGGAGGGAGGAGAATAGTGGGGGAGATGGATTTGACGGTGTTTCTACATGGAAGGGGAGCCGTCAGGGGAGTAGGCTAGGCAGAGGCACACCATTAGCGGAACCAAAGGGAGGACGACAACAAGAGAGTGGGAGGGGTAGCACTAGGGGAGGCTGCACGAAGCGTTGGGTGGGTGGGAGGGGCATCACACAACAGGTGCACCAGGTCAAGAGGAGTGTCAGGAAGCGTAGCAAGCACTCGGGCGTGCACACTCTAAATTGGTCGAGGAGATAAACGACTGAAACTGAAAAGTAAGGTCCTCGTCTAGATTCCCAGGAGAGTTTAAGCGAACCTCCTACTTTTAGGGGTCTGAGTAGGAGCCCTACTTGACCTGTGTTTTTTATCCGAGCTTTCAAAATATGGTTTAGGAGGCTGTTGGAGGAGCCTACTAGAGTTACTCTTATTTGTCATCTCACTGCCAACTCATCAAACAGCTATCGTAGAAGCTTGCCCCTGCTTTAGTATCCAACTCTCTTTTCTGTCTCATCTTCACCCATATCTGCTTCTATTCTAAGCCACCTAACTACGTGCTTTTTATTTTTCTGGAGATCGAGTTATATTCTTTATTAGTGCGTTATAGCTAGATGATGATTATCATGGTAGCTCCAAAATGAGTCTCCAAAAGTAATATTAAGATTGATAATAACAGACATTTTGCCTTGGTGTTTTAATTTTATTAGAAAAGTTGAAACAAATAAATAAAGGTTAAGATATAGAAAGATTTGAAATTTGCACAGTAGCAAAAACTTTATTTGGTTTATTCCAGGGTTGATGATGCAATTTATTTGTTCTCACCTAAAATTATAGATTCTTTTATTTTAAAGAAAGGTAGTGTGTCCCGTATTTTTGTGGTACTTGTGTCGCTGTGAAATCAGTTATTGTAAGTACAAGTGTTCCAATAGAAGGCATCGTGACGGGGACATGCTTGGAAGTCCCTTTGACGCTGCTTTCCCAGAAGAAGCCATCTACATTTGATTTCAATATTGACCGTTCAAACAGTCAACAAAGTCGCCACACGGGTATAGTTGACCAAAAGTCCCACGGGCTGACGATCCGTCGACCATGGCACGGCTCGGCCTAGGTATGGCATGGTCCAAAGGCCGTTGGGCTTGTGTCGGCCCAGCATGCCTAGGTTGTGTCATATGGGCCCGGGATGCCCTCACCAACTATGTGTCTGGCCCATCAGTGGAGGAGGCCTGAGGATAAAGCTGTGAGGATTAGGCGCAACCACCAACTTGGAGATCACGACGTATCAAAGATATTTGTCGCCATCGTAGCTATGGAAGGATAGAATTGATCTGTTGTAACAAACTATGAATCCAATCTATAGTGCCGATCGCCCTCGTTGTAACCTTACCCCTGTACCTATATAAAGGGGGTAAGGATCCCGCGACCGGCACGTCCACCATGACACCATCGCCTCATTCCAATCTACCTCATACCCAGGAGCAATAACCCTGTAACCGAGCATACAAATATAAGAAGTGCAGCACTACCACTGGAGTAGGGTTTAGCACGCTACTGTGTCCCAAACCAGTATAAATCCTTGTGTCTCGTGTGCTACTATCTGATTCCATCTACGCAGAATCACGTTGCTAGGCATTGCCGGAGCTAAATCATCCGACATATTTTGTCGCCGGCACGGTGTCCAGATCCAGCCCGGGCTACATGCAGTATTTACCGACAGAGGTGATGTTTAGATGGTGGCTAGAAAAATCTGCTTGGACCAAACAGCACTCACAAGCATCCAATTTTGGATGTCTGGGTCAGTATTTCTTGCCTGGCAAGGCAATGCCTATCACATTTCCATCCAAACAAGCCCAGATTCTATAGATTGTGCATAGTTGAATAGTCCACGATTGTGACAATGTCCTCCAAACAACTACTCCAAATTTTGGCTGTGGAGTACTACTAATTAATCATAAGATGTTTCACCTTTTCTAGATACCTAATTTTTGCTATATACACTTAGATATACACTATATCTTTAGGTATATAGTAAAAATCATGTATCTAAGAAAAGCCAAAACGTCTTATAATCTACAATGAATGGAGTAATATTTAGCTGCTAAAAATCAGTAAGATTTTATTTGAATTCTCAGCTAATATGTCAGGCTATATATAGTGTGACTCCAATGTAACAAACCGAAGTGTGAGCACTAGTGGCATCAGAACACTCAAATTTTAGTTTGTTTCCTTTCCTTCTATGCCAACGTACTATTCATCATGAAGAGAAAAGGAGAAGATTAATGTATTACTCCCTTTTCTATAAAATATTAGGGGTCGTTTGGATCCCTTTATTTTGGAGGAATTGAAATTTATATAACGGATTAAGCTATTTGGCTTGGAGTTTGACATTCCATAACTTTTTCAAGCTAACAGATAAGCCTATCTTAAATTCAATGGGTGAAAGATGGAAATGGATTCTATAGATCACTGTGCTATAATTCTATTCTCCAACTTACAACCACTACTAGAGAACAGACTTTAGAACGATGTCCCAATTTGGCATTAGCCTCGGCATTTTTTGCCCCCGGGACTAAAGGACCTACCAACCGGGACTAAAGGTCCCTGCCCAACGGTCGTCCTCGGGGCAGGGATCTTTAGTCCCGGCTGGTATTACCAACCGGGACTAAAGTTTTGAAGATCAACAAATTGTCACACAAGAAAATACTGGCGAGGTATATTCGATTATCTATCATCTCTTATAGATGCATGCGTACGTATATTTGTTGTTAATCGTTGTGTTTCTACTCATGTAGCCGGTCTCTGGATCTACATCAACCACCGGCAAGAGTAGGAAAGTCCGAGGGCCAAAAAAGCCATTAGAGGGCCGTTTCATAATATCAGAATTCGACACCGACACCGGCAAACCATTGAGACCACATGCTCAGACATATGTCAATCAATGTGGGTTCATTGTAAGGGATAGGATCCCAGTTAGTGCTCGTGAATGGAAGCAGAAGATATCCGCTCCTAATGTTAGTTTTGTATCTGATCGTGACAAGAACCTAGCTTGGAGAGATATCACTCAGCATTTCACATTACAAGCAGATGATGCTTTGAAGGAGCTAGTGAGGGATTGGACAATGAAGAAGATGCCAACATTGTTCCAGAGTTGGAAGAAGACATTGTATAAAAAGTTTATCTTGAAGAATGAAACGCCGAATTTCAATTCTAAGGCGTTTGTCAAGTTGGAGTCCCATTGGGATGACTTCGTATAATACAAGACATCTCAAGAGAGTGAGGAACGTGTGATGAGGAATCAGCAGAATGCCCGACAGAAGCAATACCATCATCGCATGGGATCAGGTGGTTATAGGAGTGCTATTCCCAAGTGGCAGAACCTAGAAGCAGAGATTACTGCCAAGGGAATCATACCTAAAACAATAGAGAAGAACTGGCCTCAACGCACGAAGAATTGGTTCTACTCTCATTGGGGAAGACTAGACCCAGACACTGGCAAGCTAATTTTCGGCCAAAAAATTGAGAGAGCAACACAGAGACTAGCTCGTGCTAGGGAAGAAGCTGATAGTGGTGCTTTCAAGCCCAACGGAGAAAAGAATGAATTGACATATGCCCTAGAGAATCCCGAACACGGTGGTTGAACAAGAGGCTATGGGGCGGTTCCGTGGCTACAAGCATTCCCAGCAGACAGGGATACCTACAGAAGCCGCCAAAGAAAGAAGGATGAGGAGGCAGACCAAATCCGTGTATTGGAGCAATTTGTTAATGAGTCACGACAAGCATTGCTTGAATCACATGAATGAGAAAAATCTCTTGAGGCAAGAATGCAGGAGGAGATCAAGAGGCAAGTGCAGCTAGCAATGAGTCAAATGCAATCGCAATCAACGCTGGGAGTCACCATTAGCCCCGTTGGTCAGATGAAAAGCAGTTGTGCTTCCATGGAGCTACCAGTTATTCAAGGTGACGATGGGTTGCGCTTCCCTGTTGATGACATTACCGAGCCTCTAACAACATGTGAGCTGCACATTCCAGATGGTAATAATGCATCAATCATGGTGGCTGTCGGGGTTGTATCTCCAATAGACCGAACGAAGACACCAAGAATCCATGGGTCAGTTATTCAACCTGGATATGCTAGCGTCTCGGTCGATAGAGTGCTCAAAGGTTACAACAATGTTCCTCTTGACATTGAAGGCGGTGATGGGGAGAAGACACTAGGAGAAGCAGAGAAGACATTTATTCAATGGCGCAAACGCTTCATCATCATTCCTGGGGCGCCACTGCTTCCCCTACCTCACCCTAGGTACGAATGAAAGTGAATGAAATATTATTTTCCATTAATTTTATATTGGCTTCAAAAATAATTGACCCACAACTTGTTTTTTGTAGCAGGTCTCCCCCAGCCCTAGCCCAATCATTCATTCCCCATCTCATCACAAAGTGTCAGCTGGGGCGAGACGACTTCATCCCCACGGCGATCTCCAACTCCTACACCGGCCCCATCGTCTCCACAACGATCTCCAACTCCTACACCGGCCCCACCGCCTCCACAACGATCTCCAACGCCTCCACGCCGGACTCCAACACCGGCCTCATCGCCTCCACGCCGGTCTCCAACACCGCCCCAACCCCCTCCATAGCGACGCACTACAAAGGCGTCTAAGGTCCCAAGCAAAAAGACCCCAAAAAAGAGTTATTTCTCAAGAAATACTTACTGAAAAGACTGATGAGCAAATAGCAGCTGAAGAAGACAAAAAAGTGAAAGATTTTTTTATAGATATCCAAAAGCAGAGACAAGCGAAGCTTAAGGAGAAGTCGTACTTTTACATACCACGAGATCAGCTGAGGCAGAAGGTCGAAGCTCACAAGAAAAAGATGCTTGAAGTTCGTAAGCCTCCGCCACTATCAGACTATGACCGCTCCATCGTGAAGTCACATGATGCACATAAGAAAAGGAAAAGAGCATCAGGGAAGGATGTCCCACAGCTCGGACAACAGAAGCAATCAATGCAAAATCTTGTTGTTGCTAATGAATATGGTTCCAACATAGAAGTCTATCGACTGACAACTCTGGAGAAGTGTCGGTTCAAGACCTTAATGCTTTTTTTGAACAAACTGGTTTAACCTTGGATCAAGTGATGGGCAAAGCTCCAATTCAGAACCTGGAAGTTGATACCTGGAAGACTTATAAATTTGGCAAAAGTCTGTACAACCCTGCGGCTCTGAATGAATTGGGTACGCAAATGTACTTGCTCAACAAGTGGTACATGCAGGCGTGTGGCAGGGGTGAGCAGTGGATCTTTGTCAGATTTAGAGACCATCATTACTTCCATGGCGATGACATCTTACATATTAGTTTCGAAGAATTGCATCAACTATACCACTTGGACGCTCTGGACAAATCAATCATTAGCTCCTTTTGTTTGTAAGTGATTCTTACTTTTATTTAATAAACTCACTTCCATGCGTACGTGTATATAATTATCCTCACATGTAACTTATATTTATATACAGATTCCAGATGTCAGAGCTCCAAAGAATACAAGACACCAGTATTGGCTTCATTGATCCTTATATCGTATTCAAAACTGATATTATTGTCAAGGAGCACTGGGTATCTGAAGCACAGACGAATATCATAAAGTTCTTCGTGAAGCAGCACGACAAGACAACAATACTTTTCCCGTACAACTTTGAGTAAGTGTTAATAATAATGTAGTCTACACATTTTATGTAATATCAATACAACTTATATGCATGTACGTGTGTGTATAAACCAATGCAGGTTTCACTGGATACTCATTGTCATTGAGTTAAACTCAAGTCAGTTAGTAATCTTGGACTCATTGAGAAAAGAGCGAGCACTATACCAAGATATGATAGACATTATCCAGTGGTAATTTCGATCTCTCGCGCACAACTATTATTGAATAGACTTTGCCATAATTTATTAACGATCGTACATTATTGGTCGCACAGGGTTTGGAAAGAGTTTATTCGACAACACCGCAAGGATTGCAAGGCACCACTTAATGTAGTTGAAATACCAGTAAGTTGTACTATATATACTTTCCCACGTGTTTAATTACTATATCGTACTTCAATTTACGTGTGAGATGATGAGAATAATCTTCTTCTCGTACAGTGGTGTTTGGGGCAGAAACCAGGTAATAACTTGTGTGGATACTACATTTGTGAATTTATCACTGCACACATGAGAAGAACTCCTGAGATGTCATCAGAGTACGTATATATCAATTTTTTATTTATTTTTAAATGAATATATATATGTATTAATATTTTTTCTTTTATTTCAAATGCAAGACTGAATGGTTGAAACGAATGGTCATGCAAAAAGACCATCCGAAAGCAGTTCAAGAGTCAATAGCAGGATATCTTCTAGAAAAAGTGTTAAATCCCAACGGCGAGTTCTACTTTGATCCTAAGGAACTAATGATGTAAATTAAATGTTTATTGATATCGTTATTTTCGAGAACAAGATTATGAAAGTGTTGTATATATACATATATATATATATATCTATAATATATATAGTTTCATACTTTATTCGAATATAATAATGCTCGAGATGAGAATTAGATGTAATTATATGCGTGCGTGTATTTATATTAGCAGCGTAGAATACGTACATAAAAACATATTATATATTAAACAAATATGTGTAACTGAACTGAAAACAAATTAAACAAAAAAAAAAAGAAAAAGAAAAGGAACCTTTAGTCCCGGTTGGGGTTACCAACCGGGACTAAAGGGTGCGGCCACGTTTGCTCGGCTGGAGGGCCTTTAGTCCCGGTTGGTAACATCAACCGGGACTAAAGGTCCCTCTTTAGTCCCGGCTCGATGACCCGGGACTGAAGGTTCCACCTTTAGTCCCGGGATCGTTGTCCCGGCGCGGTAACCGGGACTAAAGGCCGTTACCGTCCGGGACAACAAGTCCATCTTGTAGTAGTGAACATACTCTTCAACTCACTTTCCTACAATAAAAATGCAACATATAAGTATGTCCCTCGTATGTCTAACAATAAATATACAAATATATTCCATATACAACTATACTAGCTTAATTAATCTATGTCTAAATTGTAATTATTAGAATAAATTCAATTCCAAGGATCCAAACGGGTCCTTAGGGATTCAGATTTCAAAATTTGTACCAAATATAAAGTATTCTAGGTCTTCAACCCCTCTATCCTCTGCCTTCTTTGACAGAAAATATTGAGTCTTTTGAACTTAAATAACGTCACCTAAAATAATAACCAGCTGGTAACTAAGGAAAATAATAACTAAACTACATCCTCCATCCTAATTAGTGAGGGATAAGAGGTGGTCTTTTGTCAGGATTCTTATTATTGACCAGGCGTCAAATTCAAATATCATTTCTGGGAGCCAAAAATGAAGAATTAGCAAGCAGAAAAGAAAAAAAGGTTCAGGGCTGTTTCGTTAGTTATTACCAGTGGCTTGACAGTCTATCGCAGCGGCGCGTTGTTGCAGAAGCAGCGCCATGCATGACCTCGGGCATCCTCCCTTTGTAGACGGCGAGATAGAGAGAAGGGCACATGTTGCCGACGACCATGCGCTCATGGTTGTCACAGTGCGGCGGCTGCAACGGCGGCGGCGTTGCCTTTGCAGGCGAAGCACCGGCGGCGGCCAGCTGGATGGAATGCTGCTGAGGATCCATCCGGCCGGCCTGTGAAACGGTTGGCAGCTCGCTGCGCCAGGCGAGAGTGGGAGGTATATATGGTCTTTCTTGTGGATGGTCTTTCTGAAGCAAACATTGTTACTGTACGCTGTAGATGCATGCAGACAAGTCGTGTGGCGCCTTGCAAGATGGCAGATGGACATGGACTGTCCGGCCAGCTAAAAGTCACATCAAGAAGCTACTACGCATACACCATCAACTCATTCATCTTCCTAGTCGACACACTGGCCGGGGGTTTCACCCCCCGTACTTGTCGTAGACGACGGACCATGACTCCATATATAAGAGAGAAGGAACATCGTATAACTTTCATGGTGACACGTGTGTGACTAGGAAGCGTCATGCGAAATATCACTGGACGGTCACGTGAGACCTTAGATTCATTCATGGATCGATGCTGCGCGTACGCCCAAGTCCGTCGCCGTCGCCACACCGCGCGGTCGTGGCAGCCAAGTTACTGCATGGTCAAGTACTAGTCTGCTAGCTTAGGCAGAGAGAAATTACGTACCAAAGAAAAGTACGCCGGTAGCCACGCGTGGCCGTGCATCGCATGGCATTGTTCAGACACACACGGCCATGCGTGCACCACAACTACAAGTCGTCGCCGAGTCAAGTCGTCGCATGGCATTGTCCTGAACCAGCCTCTCTTTTTTTTCCTCGATCGGACCTAGAGGCCCTGAACCAGCCTAGCTCATTTTTACACAATTTGTTGCGGCTAGCCATCATAATAAGGAGATAAAGCAAGATGCCATTCAAGTGAAGGATCTATGCTTCTCTAGCATCTTCAGCAAGGTATTCACGAGTATTTTACCTCATTCCCAATTTAATCATATGCTTTCAGTTAAAACATCTATTAGTAATATTATTATGAACAGTACTAAAAGATCGATTAAGAGAGTCATTTATTTGTCCCCGTCGTTTTCAATAAAGTTCGTCAAGCTTCTCATGGTGCAACTGGTCAGAGCGTTGAACTCCAGGGGTCGTTGCTCTGAGGTCCGATAGCAATTCAACCACATTTGTGTGCCGTTTTTGCACATGATACAACAACAACAACAAAGCATTTAAGTCATAAACAAGTTAGGATAGGCTAGAGTTGAAACCCAGCAGAAGCAATCGTTTTTGCACATGATACGGTGTTGTAAAATCCTCCTAAAATTCTAACAAGGAGAGTCAGTGGGCTAATATGTATGCAAGTACTTCACAGATTGATAATTGACCGTGGGACAAAGCTTTAAGACGATTTAAAGAAGATTTGCATAAAGGTTTATAAGAAATTCTACGTATGTTGTGGGAAGCTTGCAAATTACATGTGTAAAAAGTTACCTATTTGATAAGACCACCCTCTTTATTTATACAAGAGGATCACAACCGATTCATAGATCCATCTATCTAATCGTCAAAAACATATTTATCTTTACTTTTTTTATCTTCTACCTTAAGCTTTTTGTAACCCTCTTGTTTTCTATCACGTCTCTCGATGAGATTTGCTAGCGCTTTAGGTGGCCTTGCTAATCCTAGAGCACCCTCGTTATGCGTCTTTCCGGAGGCATTCATGGGTTTTTCGGGGGAAGAATGAGTGGTGGATCGCCCTCTTCGATCAACCTACTGGTCGATCTCGTCATTTAGGCCTACCTTCACTGTGTATCTAGGCCGTGTGCAGCCTCAGACGATCTAGCCCCTACCGATATGTTTACCGAAATCAGCGTCGACACCTTACCTTCAAATGTTGTGGAAGAAGTAGAGCCACTGTCTCCTTGATCATAGTGTGACTACTCAACGATGATCTATCTAAAAAAACTCTTGATAGCACAACCATTAGATCAACTTTGTCATATACCTTATTCTTGTCTACCATTATCTTGCGAATCGATCTTCTCAGGAAGTTATTCATATGAGGGCTTGATGATGTTCTTCGAATTGTTGCGATTTGGTCAATTAACTCACGTATAGGATCAGCCATGGTAGTCGATAAATTATTTGACTTTGGCCGAAAAGTGTGTTGACACTAAATTGTGCTAGATCACACAACAAAGCGCATGCCAAAGATGACACTGTTTGGATCCATTTGCCATGGCAAAAGTTTAGCTGCTAAACTTTAGTCCAGCAGGGGGTGTTTGGATCCATGGCAAAAGTTTAGTCCTTCATATTATAATGACTGATTCCCCCTCATTTAATTAAACCATGGGAGAGAGAGAGGGCGCAGGTGGGTGGGTGGGGGCTATCTGGTGTCCAGTGCGTTCCCAAAGCGTTTTAGCCTAGTTTTGCACCCCTTGAGTAGTAAATGGGCGAAACTTTAGTCTACACTATTTGCTCACTTTTAGCCCACCTGTTTGAATCCTCATGGCAAAAAATAAGCTAAAAGTGCAGGACTAAAGTTTTACCAATTTACCAAATTTGGTTGTCGGATGCATTTTAAGTATTTTTATTGATAAAAGTTCATATATACATATATTGACTATTATTGTTATGGTGTTCATATTAAGAGGAGTCGAGTTCATTTTGACCCTGGCTGGGCCCCAGGCCTGAGGACTGAGCCCCTGCATCCTTGTACCACGGTGGCGACCTGGTCACAAGCATGGCCAGCAACCAGCAAGGGAAACAAGGCCCCCACTAAGGCTAAAAGGGAAAACTCGAAGCTTGTTAGCTCGCTCGGCTCGCGGCTGGCTCGGCTCGGCTTGACTCGGCTCGTTAGGATAACGAGCCGAGCCGAGCTGAGCCAAGGTTTTAGCTCGTTAATATAACGAGCCGAGACGAGCTAGCTCGTAAGCTACTCGCGAGCTCAACGAGCTACGCCTGTCGATGTTTTACCACCGATAGCCTGCCACGGGGGTACCCGGGACAGTTGTTCGGGCTTCGGCGGGTGCGGAACTCGACGGTGAACGCAAGAGACAGTCGATTTATACTGGTTCGGGCCCTCGACCGTGATCGAGTAATAGCCTCTACGTCCAGTCGACGTTAGCCTTTGCGTTGGATTGATTGTGTTGTATTGTTCTATACAGGGGTGCCCTGAGCCTCTCTTTATATCAGTAGAGAAGGCTGACGTGCGGTTACAATCCTAGTCGGATCCAAAGAAGGTGTCCTGAATCAGTTACAGAAGGTACTTTCCTATAGGAGTCCGGCTAGTCTGGCCTATTCTACTCGGATTCGGCGTCAGCTGTTACTGCACCTCTTTCTGCTGGGTTCGTGGGCCAGGCCAGGGCCCACGTCTTGTAGTCATATCGCGGGGGAACCTTGTGGGTCCCGCATCGACAAGTCCCTGAGCGTTTCATGGTTGAACTCGAAAGCCTCCTTGATTCCTCTGGCCTTGCCGGTTGAAACAAGCTTGATCCGGGTTCTTTCGAAGAGAAGCCTTAAAGTGGTCTTTTCTTGAAGAAGTCTCTTGAGTGATGTGCACTTTTTCGGAGAAAAAAGTGCACTCACTGAGTGTAGCCCCCTAGCCTCTTGCTATTTGAAACAAAAAGTTGGAGGATCTTGAGTCTTCAGAGCTGAAAAACTGAAAATCTTTCATGAGGATATGTACCCTGCAGCCGAGTATTCTCAGGTGGTCTGTCAGAGAATGGTGGTAGTTAGCATGGTCATGATGGTTCTGTAGATCGATCTCAATCTGCCGTAATCGCCGATACGTGAATCTTCTTGCTTGCTTCTTAGTTAGATCGGAAATTGGTGATATGTACCCTGCAGCCGAGTATTCTCAGGTGGTCTGTCAGAGAATGGTGGTAGTTCATGGTCATGATGGTTCTGTAGATCGATCTCAATCTGCCGTAATCGCCGATACGTGAATCTTCTTGCTTGCTTCTTAGTTAGATCGGAAATTGGTGAAACCGGAGTGCCTTTCGCTCGATCGTTCGAAACTGATGCTGTTGTCATCGACTCGACCCGCTGCCGGACAGGAGACGTCTCATCCAACAGGAAACCAGAACAGATCAATATGCGCCGAGTCGATGAATATTTGATGGTTATTATTATGCATAGCCATGTAGAAGTACTGGCTTCTTGTCGATTTGCTACTAGAGAGCAACATCTTGAGGCGCCGTCCACCAGTGCCATGTTGGATCTGCCATCTTGATTGACTTTGGATGAGTCGATTTTTGGTGACCGCGTCCCGATTGATTTACTATCACGGGATAGGAGCAAGCATCGGCTTTGTTGCCGGTTTCTTCTCATCCATGTGCAAACCACTTGGGATAGGGCGAGCTTTGGCTTAGTGGCCTTTCTCTCATCCGGGTTGAATATCCCGGGATAGGGCGAGCGTCGGTGCTCTCATCCGAGTTGAACAGCTCTGGTTAGGGCGAGCGTCAATACTCTCATCCAAGTTTGAAAAAATCTGGGGTTGGCTTGGTGGCCTTCTTACTCTCATCCAAGTTTGAAAAAACTTAGGATAGGGCGAGCTTAAGCATCTTTTCAGCTTTTTTGCTCTCATCCGTGCTGTGAAAACAACTCGGGATAGGTCGAGTGTTGGCTTGTCAGCCTTCTTACTCTCATCCAAGCCTGAAAAGGTTTGGGATAGGGCGAGCTCAAGCATCTTTTCAGCTCTTTTGCTCTCATCCGTGCTGTGAAAACAACTCTGGGATAGGGCGAGCGCTATCTAGCTATCATCCGCGCTGTGAAAACAACTCGGGATAGGTCAAGCGTTGGCTTGTCAGCCTTCTTACTCTCATCCAAACCTGAAAAGGTTTGGGATAGGGCGAGCTCAAGCATCTTTTCAGCTCTTTTGCTCTCATCCGTGCTGTGAAAACAACTCTGGGATAGGGCGAGCGCTATCTGGCTCTCATCCGCGCTATGAAAACAACTCGGGATAGGTCAAGTGTTGGCTTGTCAGCCTTCTTACTCTCATCCAAGCCTGAAAAGGTTTGGGATAGGGCGAGCTCAAGCATCTTTTCACCTCTTTTGCTCTCATCCGTGCTGTGAAAACAACTCCGAGATAGGGTGAGCGCTATCTGGCTCTCATCCGCGCTGTGAAAACAACTCAGGATAGGTCGAGTGTTCGCTTGTAAGCCTTCTTACTCTCATCCAAGCCTGAAAAGGTTTCGGATAGGGCGAGCTCAAGCATCTTTTGAGCTCTTTTGCTCACATCCGTGCTATGAAAACAACTCTGGGATAGGGCGAGCGTTGTCTGGCTCTCATCCGCGCTATGAAAACAACTCGAAATGGTCAAGTGTTGGCTTGTCAGCCTTCTTACTCTCATCCAAGCATGAAAAGGTTTGGGATAGGGAGAGCTCAAGCATCTTTTCAGCTCTTTTGCTCTCATCCGTGCTGTGAAAACAACTCTGGGATAGGGCGAGCGCTATCTGGCTCTC
This sequence comes from Miscanthus lutarioriparius, assembly GCA_904845875.1. NCBI lineage: Eukaryota > Viridiplantae > Streptophyta > Magnoliopsida > Poales > Poaceae > Miscanthus > Miscanthus lutarioriparius. The sequence goes on from CAJGYO010000010.1 coordinate 122,695,957, forward strand.
ATCCGCGCTATGAAAACATCTCGGGATAGGTCGAGTGTTGGCTTGTCAGCCTTCTTACTCTCATCCAAGCCTGAAAAGGTTTGGGATAGGGCGAGCTCAAGCATCTTTTCACCTCTTTTGCTCTCATCCGTGCTGTGAAAACAACTCCGAGATAGGCGGCGGCGCTATCTGCTCTCATCATCCGCTACTGTGAAAACAACTCGGGATAGGTCGAGTGTTGGCTTGTCAGCCTTCTTACTCTCATCCAAGCCTAAAAAGGTTTGGGATAGGGCGAGCTCAAGCATCTTTTCAGCTCTTTTGTTCTCATCCATGCTGTGAAAACAACTCCGGGATAGGGCGAGCGCTATCTGGCTCTCATCCGCGCTGTGAATTATGCTGTGTACTTTTTGTAGCAGGAACCTTGGACGAGCCATGGTGTGATGCTTTGAGTAAGATTGTAGGGAGCTGCAGCGTACCATCGTGTTGTTGCCTGTTGACGCTTTGAAGGTTGGAGCTGGGAGTTCAGGGGTTATCTCACCGGGTTGTTCAATAGGGCGGACTGACAATTCCTCTATGAACACTCTAGGTGGGACCTTCTCCTTGTCTGATCTGAGCTCTTTGATATAATCGATGGATACTTGTGTCTATGCTGGAGCGACGACCAGGTTCTGAGTGGTTGGAGCTAGGAGTTCAGGGGTTATCGCACCAGGTTGTTTGATAGAGGGAACTGACAACTCTACGAACGCTCCAGGTGGGACCTTCGCCCTGTCCGATCCGAGCTCTTTGATATAATTGATGAATACTTGTGTCCATGTTGAAGCGACGACCAAGATCTGAGTGGTTGGAGCTGGGAGTTCAGGGGTTATCGCACCAGGTTGTTTGATAGAGGGAACTGACAACTCCTCTACGAACACTCTAGGTGGGACCTTCTCCCTGTCCGATCTGAGTTTTGTGAGGATGTCTGCTGCAACATTAGAATCGTGCAGAACATGCATCACCGCCAGGTGAAGCATATATGCTTAGCCCCTGAGTCCTCTTGCTCTTTAGCATAAAAAGCTAGAGGGTCTTGTCTTGAACTTGCTCCAATTCCTTTCGAACTGAGGATATATGTCCCGTAGCCCCCGAGCCTACAATCCGACTACTCGGAAGTCGATTATAGGATCTTGTAGACGGAAGTAGATCACTTTGTGAGCCCAAGGCTTCGGATGGGCAATCTCCTCACCGGAGACCCCATATCATCCCAACCTTAGAACTCCTAAAGCCCCGTAACAAGCTGTGGAGGCGAAGAGGCCTAATCGAAGCGATGGAAGTAGCCAACGTGGTAACCGAGTAAGGTAGCTCGTGGAGGCATGTTCCTCACCTGGTGATGTGGTCCAGATCTGGTCACCTTGATTCTCGGCCAATTGGCATATGATCTTGGCGTTTTAGGCTTAGGAGCCCCTGAGCATCAGCTTGACCTTTTTGGCCGAGTAGTCGGTCACCGCAGCCGGGTAGTTGGACACCGCGGCTGAGTAGTTGGACACCGTGGCAGAGTAGCCAGACACTTGTCTTCCTGAATGTCCTCATCTTTCTTCTAATTGTTTTCTTTTTTATCTCCTTTGTTTCCCTTTCTTGTGTATCGATCAATGAAGATGCGACAATCTCCAGTTGTGTGATTGTCGTTTGGGTGCCATACGCAGTGCATATTTTCAATGTTGTCAAATTGTTTGGGCTTGGAAATGTCGTTCAGTAATGTCATGGACTTGAGCACGCAGTTCACCAAATCGTCTATAGTAGTCTCTGAGACTTTCACCTCCCTTCTGTTTGAGTCCTTTTAGTTCTGCGTAAGTGACGGGGTGCGTGATGATGCCCGCAAAATTTTCGCAGAAAGCTCTCTGCAAGTCTTCCCAGCCTCTGATTGATCCGGGTCTTGGCTTATCGAACCATTGGAGCGGCATGGCCTCTAGTGCCATGGGGAAGAAAAGTGCTTTGATGTCATCATCACCCCTAGCTAGTTCAATCGACTGAGAATAGATCCTGAGCCACTGCTTGGGTTCAGTCTTGCCATCATACTTGGAGTGGTTTGAAGGTTTGAATTTGTGAGGCAGTCATACTGAGAGAAGTCGGTTCTCAAAACAGGGAACCTGTCGTGTATTCTGGCTTTTTTATATTCAGATTCGGCCCCTCCCTCCTACCAACTACTGATCTGGCAAGAGTAGTTTTGTGGAGCTGTTTGAACCGGTAACCTACTCCTATTTTCCCTTTGTCGCTCAATCTGATTGCTCTGATTTTGGTCTCCCCTACTTCCTCTGTTGCTGCTTCCATTGGGTCCTAGTCTTTCAAAAGCAGATCTTCTTTGACTTTGGTTCTCTTGTCTCTGTGATTCTGATTGGGCGGGTTGTCTCGAGCTGGTCCTTCTACCTTGTACTCTCAAGGCTGTTGATCGGAGAACTTCTCGGAGACGTTCTTGTTCTTCATTGGGATGTGAAATAGCTTCGAGTTCTTCAACTACTTCTCGGATCTTGTCATACGGAGAATCGTGTGCCCTCCCGGCGATCTGTCTTTCTCCGGTCTCTTGTTCTGATTTCTTCCTATTGTACTCGGCCAGGTCAGATTCATACTTAACCCAAGCTTCTTTGTGCTGTTGGGCCCGGCGTCTGCGCCCTTACTTCAGTTTATTCCTCCTTTCCCTGGCTTGTTTCTGGCTTTCAGTCTCGCCGTCGTACTCCTGAGCGTTGGGTGATATGTTGGATTCTGACTCATCCGAGGACCTAACGTCGAGTGCTTTTGGAGGGATCAATGGCGGTCGGCGAATCATTAATACCTCTCATGTGCGTGCTCCTCCTCTGTTTGTGACCGTGCTATAGGAGTCGTTGATGATCTCGGTGGAGGCATCGGTGTCACAGAGCATACTTCCTTCTTGGTAGGGTAGAATAGTTGCTTCCTAAACTAGTCAGGTGTCACTGCTCCCGGAGATAGAACCCGGCCAGTGGATGAGGCAGTCTTGAGGCGTTATGGTTAGAACAAGCCCTCTTGTGCTCTAGTAAGCGGTAGCCTCCGCATTGGTCTAGCCGTTTCTTGGAGTAGAGCCTGGTAAGACTTTGCCATGTTGTTGAGTCCAATCGGGAGAGGATCCAGCTTCATGGAAGAGTCCTGGATTAGGCTTGAGTTGATCTCTTGAAGGTTTGATGCCGCATTCCGGAGCCTTATTGGAAAAGAACTCGGCTTGTCTTGAAAAGAACCCGGATTGGATTTTGGGGTGGATTCCGACCCAGAGTCTGAGTTGAATTTGATTGTCAGTGAAACCTGAGTCGATTCAGGTATCGCGAGACGTGAGAGTCTTCCGGCGAGTTCTTCTGTTAATTTTGCCGAAAGAGTGAGTTTCCCCGGTCTTCTTGATCCTTGAGGAGACGTCCTTGGAGCTTGCCATCGTCGTCTGCCTCACAGATCCATGATCCGAAGATGAAAATTGATCCCGTCGAGAAGATCATGTTGTCGAGGACCGTCAAGCTCTCGGATGTAAATCCACCAAAAGCCCCTACCTGGCGCGTCAGCTGTCAATGTTTTACCACCGATAGCTTGCCACGGGGGTACCCAGGACAGTTGTTCGGGCTTCGGCGAGTGCGGAACTCGACGGTGAACGCAAGAGACAGTCGATTTATACTGGTTCGGGCCCTCGACCGTGATCGAGTAATAGCCTCTGCGTCCAGTCGGCGTTAGCCTTTGCGTTAGATTGATTGTGTTGTATTGTTCTATACAGGGGTGCCCTCAGCCTCTCTTTATATCAGTAGAGAAGGCTGAGGTGCGGTTACAATCCTAGTCAGATCCAAAGAAGGTGTCCTGAATCAGTTACAGAAGTTACTTTCCTATCGGAGTCCGGCTAGTCTGGCCTATTCTACTCGGATTCGGCGTCAGCTGTTACTGCACCTCTTCCTACTGGGTTCATGGGCCAGGCCAGGGCCCACGTCTTGTAGTCATATCACGGGGGAACCCTATGGGTCCCGCTTCGACAACGCCTCCAAGTTTGGAGTCGACGAGTCTTCTATGAATCCCATTCTGTCCATGGACGTGGTGGTATGTTAGCTAATTTCCAAATACTAGTTAGTTCATACAGTACAAACTTGAATGTTGAATTTGCTTGATTCATTGATTGGTCTGTAGGTTTCGCCGTTATAGGAATGATTGCTATCCACATTATTTAAGTATAGCTATCCAGATTATTCAATATTGCTATCCAGATAATGAATTTATTCCCAAAAATTAAGAATGTTATACTTAATTTTTTAATGCAATAGCAATGCTTCAACTATACATTATTAATACATTTTTTCCCTGGCTCACGAGCCAAACGAGCTAGCTCGAGCTTTTTCCGAGCCGAGCTGAGCTATCTTTTTAGCTCGTTAGGTATAACGAGCCAAGCCGAGCCGAGCCGAGCCAACTCGTTATCCTACCGAGCCATATCGAGCCGAGCCAAGCCGAGCCAAGCCAGCTCGATATCCAGGCCTAGCCGCCAGTCGAATGATACAAGCTTTTGGCATCTCATTTCTCGCCCTTCTTTGTCTACATGCTAGTGGCAGTACATACAAACTTAAAAGACAATGCAAATATTTGCATCTAGCTGGAGTCTTAACCGTGTCATTGATCCATAGAGCGGTTTCATCTTATATATATTCATTCACGCAGCTGCCCATCGTCTAACCCTCCAGCAACGGCGTAGTAACCAGCTTGATCCGGTCCAATGGATCGTCGGCAGCACTGCATGCAGCTCGCCCGTCCGACGAGTGATTCGTGGGCAGATGATGCGAAGCCGATGAAGTGTTGGGTTTAGTCCCACATCGTATAGCGATGGTGGAGGAGCATAATATATAAGGTGGGAGAACCCTCATCTATTAGGCTAGTCTTTTGGGTTGGGAAGGCCCAAGGCCTTATATGTTGTAGCTCCGATAGACCCGGGACCTATGGGGAGCGAAGGCTCATGGAAACAAGCAAGCTAGCACCAAGATCGATAACTCAGTGGTCACCACCGGTTCCAACAAGTGGTATCGAAGCCGGTACCCGATGTCAGAAATCTAAACCAGGGGAGTGAAGGCTCGTGTGTCGAGCAAGCCAGCTCCGTCCAATCTCGAGCGTCACATATGACGGGGGCACTCCGATGTGTGACTAAGGGGGAGATTGTTGGGGTTTAGTCCCACATCATATAGTGACGGTGGAGGAGCATAACATATAAGGTGGGAGAACCCCTACCTATCAAGCTAGTTTTTTGGGTTAGGAAGGCCCAAGGCCTTATATGTTGTAGCTCCGGTAGACCTGGGACCTATGGGGAGTGAAGGCTCGTGGTAACGAGCAAGCCAGCTCCACATCGTATAGCGATGGTGGGAGAGCATAACATATAAGGTGGGAGAACCCCTACCCATCAGGCTAGTCTTTTGGGTTGGGAAGGCCCAAGGCCTTATATGTCGTAGCTCTGGTAGACCTGGGACCTGTGGGTCACCCTGGGCATTCGGTTAACTGAAACCGTTCGATTCGGTTCATCGGTTCTTTATAAAATTCGGTTAGCATAAAACTGGAACCGATCGGTTAGCTACAAAACCTGGAACCGAGGAAATTCGGTCTCGGTTAGTTCGGTTCGGTTTCGGTTAGAACCGAACTAACCGAGCCATACATTACATCAGCGAAACAGAAGGGAAGAAAAGGAGAAAAATGAAAACCGAGCCATACATTACATCAGCCATACAGTTCGATTCTTTTGCTATTGGGCCAATATTGTACAGATTCGGTTCTTCGGTTCTGTTCGGTTAACCGAGGTCTGGAACCGAATTACCCGATATTATTTCGGTTCCTGAGAACTGGGAACCGAACCAGGAACCGAAATTTTCGGTTTCGGTTAATTCGGTTCCGGTTATTTCGGTTCGGTTCTCGGTTATTTTTTCCCAGTGTTACCTATGGGGAGCGAAGGCTCGTGGTAACGAGCAAGCCAGCTCCAAGATTAAGAACTCAGTGGTCACCGCCGGTTCAACACGAAGCAGCCCAGTGACGATGCTGCACACTTGCTCATCAGCATGTGCCCTTCTCTCTATCGCACAGTCTACAGTGGGAGGACGGAGGCAGGACCAGCTGACGCCGTCGAGCGGCCACGATGTCGTGTAGGGGATCGAGAGGACGTCCGACACAACCTGGCGGTGGTGGGCATGCTCATTGCCACCTCGGAGTTCGCCACCGGGTTCAATGTGCCCGACGGGTACAGCGACGACATTGGCAAGGAGAACCTCCACTGGTAGAGAACCGAGCTTTACTCCCGGTGGGGAACCCCCTCTAGTCCCGGTTCCCCACCCGGGAGCAAGCATCCGGGACTAAAGGGGGTCCTTTAGTCCCGGGTCGAGGACCGGGGACTAAGGAGGACCTTTAGTCCCGGTGGTAACACCAACCGGGACTAAAGGTGCCTCCCGACATGCCACGATGGCGGCACCTTTAGTCCCGGTTGGTAATCTGACCGGGACTAAAGATTTTTTCTTTTTCTTTTCTTTTCATTTTTTGTTTTCTTTTCAAAATAGGTTTTCAAGTCGTATTGTACGCTGCTAATTATACATTTATACGCCATATATAGTATGTTTCGGTTCAAGCACAATGAACGTATTAAATCACACAATTCAATCATAGAAATATATATATATATATATATATATATATATATATATATACATGCATGCATCATATATATATTTACATGCATGCATGCATATGTGTATTTTACATTATATTATTTCATGTGCATATATTACAAAAGATTGCATTATAGTTGTTGTGACATAACAAGTTTCTTCTCATCCTCTAGCTTGGCTTCAATGGCGGTGTTGGGTCAAGTAGAACTCGCCCTTGGAATCGATGACCTGCTCATTAAAAAATCCGCTATAGACTCTTGAATTGCTTTGATTTGGTCTTGCCAGTATGACCTTTTCCTCCAACCATCGAGTCTACAGGTTTTGAATTAAAGGAAAATAAATTAATATATGTACATATATATATAAAGACATAGTAACACAATCAATAATAATAATTAAATGAATATATAGTGTATTTTTAACGTGCTTTGAGTCTCTCTCTAGAGGGAGTTCTTTGGGAGACCACCTTGATAAACTTGCAAACATAGTAACCACGATGAGTTGTTCCCCTGTTCTCGCCTCGAGACACCACTTTACGAGAAAAAAGATTTGTCATCCAATCTGGTGATCCGGTGAAAGCTATATGTTTAATTAACAAAGATGATGCAATTCAGGGGACTTACTTTCAAAGGGATTACATTCAGTGGCGCTTTGCATTTTTCCATGTGTTGCTTCTCAATAAAGGTTTTCCAAACACTGCCCAATAAAAAATTTGCCACGTCATCAGATATAGTTAATCATCATGTTTGTGTGTATATATAGTTGCTAGAGATCCCGAAATTACCTCTGGATAATATCTATCATATCTTGGTAGTCTTGTTGTGGTTTTCTCATCGAGTCATAGATTATCAAGTGACTTTTCACCAGATCGATGTCCATCAATATCCAGTGATTGCCGAATGTGTTTATAGGATATAACGCATAACACTCATTAATTAACTAGAATCAACATATGAGCCATTAAGGATGATCGACATGATTAACACTCACTTGAAGTTATAGGGAAAGAGTATATCCTTCTTGTGGCGTTGGTTCACTAAGAAGTTCATGAGGTTACTCTCTGACTCATTCTTCCAATTAGTCTTTGGAGTAATTGGGTCTTTGAATACTATATGGCCGGATCAACAAAACCAATTTCATTGTAGCCTTCCTTTCTGAGCTCTGTCATTGTAAATCTACATATATATAGTACTTGTTAGGATAATTTATATGCATATACACACATATGATGAGTTTAATAATAGATCGAAAGAATTATTACTTACAGGCAATAGCAGCTAATGATAACTTTGTCCAGAGAGGTCAGGTGGCATAGTTGATGAAATTCTACAAAGTCAACATACATAACATCATCGCCACGGAACCAATGTTTGTCTCTAATTCTGACACCAACGCAGAAGTCTCCATCGGTAGACGCCTGCATGTACCACTTGTTTAGCAGGTACATTTGCGTCCCCAGATCAGATAAGGCTTGAGGGTTGTATAGACTCTGGCCTAGTACAAATTTTTTCTTCCAAATATCAACCTCCGCTGCACTCTCAATGTTTCCATCACCAAACATCTGGTAAAGGTCGAGACCAGTCTCATCAAGAAATTCACCAAGGTGATCCAAATCGACATCCGGAGGTATGTTTGCCTGATGCATTAATCCTAAATTTGAACCATATTCATTACCAACAACTACTGGGGGGATTGATTGGTGCGCTTGTTGTCCGAGTTGGGCAACTCCTTTCCCTGCCCACTTCTTTTTCTGTGCCGCCTCAATTGACTTGGTGAGAGTGCGGTCATAGTCCGATAACGTTGATTTGGACGGCTTACGAGATTCCCGTTGTTGTTGCTGGTAAGAAGTCACCTTTTTTCTTAGAATATCTGGAGCTACGAAGAAGTACGGTTTCTCCGGGTTTCTCCTTGCTTCTTGATTCATTTTAAGTTTGTCATAGAATCTAGACATGTCTTTTTTATATGCATCAGTTCCTTCTTCCTTCTCTTTAGATATTATTTTGGGAATAGCCCTTGGTTTCACGGTGGCTTTCTTTGCAGGCGGGGACTGGTTCTTCGTTTGACGGGCTGGCCTCTTGCTAGGCTTCTTGGTAGGCGGGGGCGGGGGAGGCGTTGGAGACCTCCTTGGAGGTGTTGGCAGCGGTGTTGGAGACCTCCTTGGAGGTGGCGGCTGCGGCATTGGAGACCTCTTTGGAGATGGTGTGGATGCAACCTCGCCTTCCAACACAATGTCATCGTACAGAGCACTATGATGATCTGGCGATTGAACAATTGGATTTAGGTTGGGGGAGGACCTGCTACAAAAAAAGGAATGACATATTATTATGAGCAGATTGTTAATTATTTAAGCCAATACAAATTAATGATGTAGTGTTTTCATCCACACGTACCTATGGTGAGGTAGTTCAGGAGGAGGTGGAGCCGACATCCCTGGAATGATGATGTAGCGCTTGCGCCATAGAATGAATGTCTTCTCTGCTTCTCCTAGAGTCTTCTCGCCATCACCTCCAGGAATGTCAAGAGGCAAATCACTAAAACCTTTTTCAGCTTTATCTACCGAGATGGTAGCATATCCTTCTTGGATTATATTCCCATGAATCCTTGGTGTCTTGGTTCGGTCGATAGGATTAACAAGACCGATAGCCACCTTGATTGTGGAATTCTCCTTCGGAATGTGTAGCTCACACGTTGTACAAGGTTCAGTGACGTCATCCATAGGGAAGCGCAGTCCTGTGTCCCCTTGATTTGGTATCTCCGTAGAAGCGCAACTGCTTTTCAACTGAACAGATTGGCTAATGTTGATTCCTGGCTCGATGCACCTTGCTTGCACTCACTGCTATTTGCACTTGCCTTCTGATTTCCTCCTGCATTCTCGCTTCAAGGTTTTTTTCCCGCTCCTGTGCTTCACGCACCGCTTCCTCCAACCTCTGGAGCCGCTGTGCCTCTTCTTCCTTCTTTCTCTAACGGCTTCTGTAGGAAGGTCTGTCCTGAGGGAATCCATGCTCCCACGAGATACTTCCTTTGCCTCTAGTTCAGCCACCATGTTCAATAGTCCCGATGGCGTATGTCAGCTCATCCTTCTCTCTGTTGGGCCTGAACGCACCACTAGCAGTAGCTCTCTGAGCATAAAACAATCTTTCTGCTGCTTCTTGCAGTCTTGCGCCATAAACGCACTTCCCTGTCTCCTGGTCTAGTGTTCCCCCATGAGCGAAAAACCAATTCTTTGCACGTTCTCCCCACTCGAGTGATTCTGGTCTGATACCCTTGGCAAGAAGGTCTGCTTCCATTTTGTTCCACTTCTTAATGGTAGTCAGGTAGCCACCTGATCCCAAGTTATATGTCTTCTGTTGGGCATTACGTTGGTTCTTTATCACCCGACTCACACCCTCTTCCGAAGTCTTGTACTGTACAAACTCATCCCAATAGGGCCTTTGCTTTGAGATCGGGCCTGGGACAGTAAAATCTGGTGCTATGTTCTTCTTGACATACGTCGTGTATAGGTGTTTCTTCCAAGTCTGAAACTGGGTGACCATCTTCTTCATTGCCCAATCCCTAACTCGCTCCTTCAATTCATCACCATCTATTATATCATCATAACCATCTGTTTGGAGCGTGAAATGTACCAAGACATCTTTCCAAATTAATGCCTTGTCACGATCGAAGACAAAACTGATATGAGGAGCATTGGTCTTCTTCTTCCATTCCCGATTCACCTATATCCACATTGAACTCCGAGATGATGAAGCGGCCCTCCAATGGCTTTTTGGGACCTCGAACATTTTTACTCTTTGTTGTAGTTGTTGATGTCGATCCAGAGGGCTACAAAACATAAACATTATTTTTAATGTCATGAGCACACATAAGACATATGATAATATATATAGCTAATAATAAAAAATATATACTTGGCCAATATGTTGTTGCTCATTTTGTTCAAGAGCTAAGTACTGACTCCCGTCATCTGCATCCTCTTGCACGTTATTTTTAGCACCATCATCGCCGGCAACTTGAGTGCTAGTGTTGATCAAATTCATCATCAACTCCTCCTCATCCATGTTTCTCGGGTCGGCCATCTAGCTTCAAAAAACAAAACCAATATATAGTACGTCAAATCTTTGCTTACATGCGTAAAATCTACAAACAATATGCATTATTAAATCTTGCCCCTCGGTCACGGACGCAATTGGCCACACTAGAGCGAACTACGTCGATACTAGGGCAAATTAGGGCTATACATAAATGGCCGAGGGCGAATTGCGTCGGTGACTAGGGCGAACCACGTCGGTGACATCAACAGCACGGTTCGCCCTGGTGTGATTGTTTAGCATTAACGATAACGATAATACGAATGTTGATCAACTAGGCCACGAGAGAGGGCGGTGTGACAAGAGTGGCGGTGCTCCACTCCGCCGTATATATGTCTATACACATGGGTGAACGAGGGCGGCGGTGCTCCGCCGTATACATAGAAACGCATGGGCGAACGAGGGCGGCGGTGGTCCGCGACGTATATATACATGCATATGAATACAAATGACATATATATATGTGTCGGCGCGGTGGCCGGTGTGCTGACGACGACGACGTGAGGCGGGCCGCCGTGCTGACGACGACGACGACGTGAGGCGGGCCGGGGCGGTGTCGGTGCGTGATGTTGTGATCCTATGTACCATGTGAACCATGTAGTCATTCATCATATGAGAAAATTCTATGCTGATAATGTAAGTATAAGTCATTATGAAATGTAAGTATATGTGTCTTATTGCTAATATAACCATTACTATTTCCGAAATGATAAGAATTTATTTTCTTCTTCTACAGGCGATCTCTGATGCTATAATATAAAGTTTGAAGATAGTCTTCCCGGAAAAAATATGTAATGCTCATATTACTTTAGCAACATTAATATATTATATCTGTATATTCAAAGTTCACAAATGAAGAAACGTTGAAGTTTTCCTTCATTGTCTGTAGCCATGCATGCAAGTCCAACCATGCTTACATCATCACATGTGATATTTTTTATAAACTAAAAAACACTTAGTTTACAAACTGGGTATCCAAATTGAGTTCCTATTTGACCATTATATATACTACAACAAATCCTTCAAAAAAAAGACCCTACATGAATATATTTGGATAAAATTTCGTTAACAAACATTGATCTATGAAGATAGAAAAAATTCTTCTATTGAGCAAAGGCAGTGTTCTAGATTCATCAAACAATGTTCTAGTTTCCGGCCACCGTCTGAGAATGTACAAAGAGATCGACGAACTGATCACCTCGAGCTCGGCAGTGGAGGGCCTCGGGCACGGTGGAGGGCCACGGGCGCGGTGGAGGGCCTTGGGCGCGGAGGAGGGCGCTGTGGAGGGCCACGGGCGCGCGCGGAGGAGGGGCATGGGCGCGCGCGGTGGAGGCCGCACGAGGAAGAAGAGGGCGGCGGTGTCACGGAAGGCGAACGGACGGCGGCGCGAGGAAGAAGAGGGCGGCGGTGTTCGACGAGGAAGAAGACGAGCGGATCGATCTGCGCCAGGCGCTGGAGGTTATATATCAGAGAGAATTACTTCCGGTGCTAGCCACCAACCGGGAGTAAAGGTCCTTTACTCCCGGTGCGTGTTACCAACCGGGAGTAAATGTCCCTTTACTCCCGGTGCGTGTTACCTTTACTCCCGGTTGGTAACACGCACCGGGAGTAAAGAGTTTTTTTTGGCGGGCCACGAAACTGCAGCCCACCTTTACTCCCGGGTGGGCTTCCCACCCGGGAGTAAAGGTGGCCTGCAGTTTCGTTTCCCGCCTGTTTTGAGCAGACTTTTTTAATAGAAATATGGATTTTCTTGTTAAATACATAGTAAATTAAATAAAAGGCATAAAATTATTTTGTTAAAAATATGGATTTTCTTTTTCTTTATTGCACATAGGAAAAATCTATAACCTAACTTTTTTTATTTTTTGTTACAATTATAAAACATAATGTAACTAATATTTATTATTTCGTTAATGCAAAAATGTAGTGTTTAATTAAAATTATTAAAACTATTAGTTTTGGACAGGAAATTTATTTTCACATCATTTTAACGTTAATATTTTAATTTTTCATCACTCAGTATCCTAATTTACCTTTTTGAGAGAGAAATCCCACCATATCAAACATTGATTTAATTTGAAACATGACATAATAAACATCTGAATTCACAATTATTACATAATATCTCAAACACACACTACATTAAATCACTATATCATCAAGTGGGCACAGCAGTGAACTTCTTCTTTACGTATGTCCCTTGGTTATGATCGCTTCGTAACCATGGAGTGTCCTCATCATTTACCAAGATGCTAGGGTCTTTGTTCACTTTGAAGGGCGGAATTCAGTCATCCTTTTCATAATCTTCTGACATGTCCGACTTGTCCTCAATTCCCACGATGACTCTTTTCCCTGAAAGAACTATGTGGCGCTTTGGCTCTTTGGTTGAGTCATTATCGTTTTCCCTCTTTTGGTTTGGTAGACATATCATTGACATAGAACACCGATTCACATCCTTGGCAAGGACGAATGGTTCGTCTTTGTACCCAATATTACTAAGGTCTCTTCGTTGTCATTCCATACTCGTTGTCTCATTATTACCCGCCTTGACCACCTTGACCCATTGGCACTTGAACAATGGGATCTTCAAAATAGGTGCATATTCTAGTTCCCATATTTCATCTATCGTCGTCCATAATATGTCCGCTTATTCCCATTCGGTCTGTGGCATCTATGTGGACACCACTTTGTTTGGTTGGTACTCCTTTTATCTTGGGCTCTTGTGTAGAATATGTTCCCATTTATCTCGTTACCCTTTGTATGTGACAATATGCCATTATGGTTGCATAGCCAATAAATCTGATTGCTCATGGATGCTCTCATCACCTTGACATTTTTTTCGCAACCAACCGCCGAAAGTTTCCATGTGCTTACGCCGTAATCCAAGCTTCAGATCTTCCATAGAAACTTCGGATCGTAAGAGATCCTTGTGTGTCTCAATATACGGATCTACCAAAGAGGAGTTCTGTAGAACTGTGTAGTGCGCTTTATTGAAATAATCATCATCCGTACCAATATATGTTTTCCTCCCTAGTGTCCCCTTTCCGCTTAGTCTCCCCTCATGTCTCGATTCAGGAACACCAATCGAGTCAAGGTCAGGAATAAAGTCAACACAGAACTCAATGACCTCTTCTGTTCCATAGCCCTTGGCGATGCTTCCTTCTCAGGCGAAACACGGTTGTGAACATATTTCTTTAGGACTCCCATGAATCTCTCTAAGGGGAACATGTTGTGTAGGAACACAGGACCGAGAGTGAAAATCTCCTTGACTAGGTGAACTAGGAGGTATGTCATAATATCAAAGAAGGAAGGAGGGAACACCAACTCAAAGCTGACGAGACATTGAACCACATCATTCTGTAGTTTAGCTAAATCAGTTGGATCAATTGCCTTCTGAGAAATTGCATTGAGGAATGCACATAGCTTCATGGTGGCTAGACGTACATTTGGAGGTAGAATTCCTCTTAATGCAATGGAAGTAATTGCGTCATGAGAACGTGATGCCCATGGGACTTTAAGTTACGAAATTTCTTCTCTCGGCACATTTATAATACCCTTTATATTCGAGGAGAATCCAGATGGTACCTTGATGTTGTTTAAGCATTCAAACATGATTTCCTTCTCCTCTTTGCTTTAGAGTGTAGCTAGCGGGGCGTCGTAAGTAATGGCATCCATCATCTGCTTCTCTGGATGCAGTTTGTCTCTTTCTCTCAAACAACGCAGTCCTGTCGTGCTTCAAATGTGTCCTTAGGCTTTCCATACACACCCATAAAGCCTAGCGAGTTCACACAAAAGATTATTCGTCAGTGCATCACGTCGATCGAGTGCGGACCTCTAGGACTTGCCAATAGGGTAGGTCCCAAAATATGGACTTCTTCTTCCACATGGGTGCGTGACCGTTAGCGTCTTTCGGAACAGGTTGGCTTCCATGTCCTTTTCCAAAGACGACTTTCACATCATTGACCATATCGAGTACATCCTCACCGGTTCGGTTACGAGGCTTGGTCGTGGTGCCGCCTTCCCTTTAAAATGCTTGCCTTTCTTTCTTACGGGGTGATTTGCAGGAAGAAATCGACGATGGCGAAGGTACACGACCTTTCGACATTTTTTCAAGAATACACCTCTAATATCACCGAAGCAGTGTGTGCATGTATTATATCCCTTGTTTGACTATCCTGAAAGATTACTTAGAGCAGGCCAATCATTGATTGTTACGAACAACAATGCTCGCAGATCAAAGTGTTCCTGTTTGTACTCATCCCACACACATACACCTTCTTTATTCCACAAAATGAGAAGTTCATCAATAAGTGGTCTCAGGTACACATCGATGTCATTGCCAGGTTGCTTCGGGCCTTGGATGAGCACAGGCATCATAATGAACTTCCGCTTCATGCATAACCAAGGAGGAATGTTGTAGATACTTAGAGTAACAGGCCAAGTGCTATGACTACTGTTCTGCTCTCCAAAAGGATTGATACCATCTGTACTTAAAGCAAACCATAAGTTTCTTGCGTCATTTGCAAACTCCGAATTTCTCTCATCGATTGCTCTCCAACCGGGACCCATCAAAGGTGGTGTCTCAACATATTGTCTACCTTACGGTCTTCTTTGTGCCATCGCAACAATTTTGCATGTTCTTTGTTTCTGAACAGACGTTTCAAGCGTGGTATTATAGGAGCATACCACATGACCTTGGCAGGGATTTTCTTACGCGGACGTTCGCCCTCAACATCACCAGGGTCATCTCTTTGATCTTATACCACGACGCATGGCATACCGGGCATGCATCCAATTTCTCGTACTTTTGCCACGATGCGAGATGCAATCGGTCATTAGGACATGCATGTATCTTCTCTATTTCTAGCCCCATAGGACGGACAACTTGTTTTGCTTCGTAGGTAGTGGCGGGCAATTCATTGTACTTCTAAGCATCTTCTTTTGGATTTTAGTAACTCTCCAAATCCCTTGTCGATACACCATTCTTTGCCTTCCATTGCAGCAATTCTAGTGTGGTTCCCAACTTTTTCTCGCCTGCATCACAAGTTGGGTACAACAATTTCTTGTGATCTTCTAGCATCCGCTCGAACTTGATCTTCTCCTTTTCACTTTCACATTCTCTTTGTGCGTCACGAATGACCTGAGAAAGATCATTAGCCGGCTCATCTTCTGCGGCTACCTCTTCTTCAGCTTCTCCCATTGCAGTATCATTGAAGCACGCACCATCGGGAATAATATCATTGTCGTCCCATTGTTCTTCTTCACCTTCTTCCATTACAACACTGGTTTCTGCGTGCTTTGTCCAACAAATATAGTTTGGCATGAAACCCGACTTGAACAAGTGTAAATGAATAGTCCTTGAGCAAGGATATTCCACCGTATTCTTACATATGGCACATGGGCAGCACATGAAACCGTCGCGTTTGTTTGCCTCGGCCGCACGTAACAAATAATGTACGCCGTCAATGAACTCTTGGGAGCGGCGATCAGCATTATACATCCAATGACGGCTCATCTGCATTACATGACATAAATATCATATTAAAACCTAGATCATAATTAATTATTTATACAACATGCGTGCCACCACAAAAGATACAAATTTATGAAAGCATCGCTACAATGTAGACAATCCCAACTACCACTAAAAGAACTAAAGCTAAAATACATTTCAGGAGCACAAGGATTTCGCGACCAATCTCAACTAAAACAGACAGATCCCCTGATCGTGCAACATCTTTGGGCTTCTTTGGCTGGATCACTGCCTCATTAGCCGCCGTATCTGCCTGTTGTGCAAGATATTTTTGCACGAGTTCAACATACTCTTCCTCCCAAAGAGAAGCCTCGAACATCGTCCATCCACTTTGCCATCCCACTGAAATTAAAACAAAAAATTAGAACTTTAATCACAACCATCATGAAAATAGGTATAAACTAACCATAATCATTAAATACGATAAAATAACTCACATTGCGATCCGGACACTTGTAGAAGATACGATCCTTGTTGGGACCCTCCTTCTTCACTCGGTACTCCATCACAATCTTCGTCTCATCACGACACTTGCCGCATGGAATGAGAGGGAGGCCCGGCCTAAGTCGCTTTAGAAACCCATGAGAGGCCGAGGACCCGGAAGCAGTTGCCATCTACTCTCTATACTCATTTTTTAATACACTATAAATTTTTCCTTTTATAAACAAATAAAATTAAGAAACTATAAAATTATCTAGATCTCTATACTCATTTTTAATACATTATAGCTCAAAAACATGTTTTAATAAATAACCATCCGTACTAGTTGACCTTGCTTACGTGATCATCTCGGCGAGCATTTCTCCACCGGACGGCACCGTACTTGGTCAAGGAAGAGCTCCGATTCTACGAGGAAGGGAACACGGTCTTCCACGACCGTTGTCGCTCTCCCTTGTAGAATCAAAGCTCCTCCTTGATATCCGTTACCGCTCGGCAGAGAACATGATCGCCGAGATGAACACGGTCCGTAAGTTCAACTAATACGGATTTTCTATAATTTTCTAACTATTTTCTAAGTTTATATTTATATATACTACGTTTAGGTACGGTGATTGACAGACTACTGCGACGATATCGGGACATGTGAATAAATAACCATCCGTACTAGTTGACCTTGCTTACGTGATCATCTCGGCAAGCATTTCTCCACCGGACGGCACCATACTTGGTCAAGGAAGAGCTCCGATTCTACGAGGAAGGGAACACGGTCTTCCACGACCGTTGTCGCTCTCCCTCGTAGAATCAAAGCTCCTCCTTGACGTCCGTTACCGCTCGGCAGAGAACATGCTCGCCGAGCTGAACACGGTCCGCAAGTTCAACTAGTACGGATTTGCTATAATTTTCTAACTATTTTCTAAGTTTATATTTATATATACTTTAACCTTCTTTCATGTAAATATGCAAGCTTGAAGTGATTTTGAGCTCAAATTGCTTACAAATGAAAAAAACCACAATAAAGAACCATAAATATATATAGTGAACAAAATGGCATAAGAAAATGGTGAAAAATGAGAGTATGAGATTGGTAACCTTTGCAACTGAAGAATCGATGGAGGAATCGAAGAAATCGACGGAGGAATCGAAGAATGGATGGAGGAACAATGGAGGGAGGGAGGAAGCAAGAACACTAGTGCAGTGAGCTTCAAAATGTGCTGAGCTCGGGCTCGGGGAGGAAGAAGGAGACGGCCGATATATAAAGGGAGAACATTTAGTCCCGGTTGGTGGATCCAACCAGGACTAAAGGTAACTTTCCAACCTCGGGCGTAGCCACGGCCCGGGAGTAGACTTTTACTCCCGGTTGGATCCACCAACCGGGAGTAAAAGTATACCTTTAGTCCCGGTTGGTGGCTCCAACCGGGACTAAAGGTCCCTGCCACCTCTGTCTGGCGTAGTAGCTGTTGGGCAGGGACCTTTAGTCCCGGTTGGAGCCTCCAACCGGGACTAAAGGTATTTCTAGTCCCGAGGGCAAAAAATTCCGGGACTAGAGCCCATTTTGGCCGAGGATCAAACGTCTGTTCTCTACTAGTGCTCACGGGCAAGTTCGTCTTCGACACCTTCTTGTTCCTGGACATGTTCGCCGTGGCGACGTCCGTGGTCGCCGTGATCCCGTCTATGGGAAGACGTCGCGCTCCGCCGTCGGCTGGTTTAAGAGCTTCGCATGGGCGCTGCAGTGCATGTGGGTGTCACTCATGACCCCGATCTTTGGCTTTCTCACGTGGCTCGGTGGCCGTGGTGACCACAAGTGCTGCCTGTCGGCACGGGTTGATGGCTATAGAGGCGTGCATCTATGCCCTGCAAATATGCCTAAGGACATGGATTAGGCCTGCAAAGACGTGGAGGACGATCTGGAGGTATATAAGGTAGCGCATCGGTCACGCGAAAGGAAGGAATGTGATCATCAAAAGCCAGTATCCCTCACTGGCGCTTCCGTATTCCACTTCCATCTGTTTACAGTTATAGATGGGCAACGGGCCAGCCCGGTCCGGCCCGGCACGGCAACGGGCCGGCACGGCCCAATGAGCAACGGGCCGACAAGGCACGCCGTGCCTTGAAGGCCATGCCTAGCAGGCACGCGGTCTAGGCCTTCGGCCCAGGCATGACTCTATGGGCCTTTTTTCGTGCCGGGCTAGCCCGTTAGGCACGCTAGAATTTGTAGGCCATGCCAGCCCACAACCTGGTTCACATGAAACACCTCAAAAAATACATCTACCCCAACACTTTAATAATTTCACAGTTTGAATCATCAATTCATAGTTCATCATGCAGACATGCAACCACAGATTCACAAAATCACAATCATCAATTCTAAGCAAGATAGACTAGAAAAAACTGATCAACTCAAACTCTCAAATACACAGCAAGTCAGCAACACAGAGAAGATAGCAAGATTTAAAAGATAATAACTTGAGTTGTTTGTGCAATGCTGCCTTATTAAAAACATTTTTAGGTAAAACTTACCCTTGTGAAAAAGCCTAGAAAGAAAAAAAGATTGTAGCCAGCTCTAAATTGTCTTAAGTTATTACAGACCATGGTTCAAATGCAAATGATACACAAGTGAGTGAGTGACAAGTCCAGTCTCAACTCACACAAAAGCAAAATCCACTCTCAACTCTCAAGTCTCACTCTCAGTCACCAGCAGCGGCAGCTGTTGGCATTTCTTAACGTCGCTACCAGAAATGGAGTATGGAATCCATACCCGGCAACGGCGCCAGAAATGCTTGTTGGCATTTCTTAACGTCGCTACCAGAAATGGAGTATGGAATCCATCTCCGGCAACGGCGCCAGAAATGCCTGTTGGTATTTTCTAGCATCGCTGCCAGAATTGGGTTATCCTAGCAATGATACTAAGAAATGTCAACTGGTAGGTCATAACGTTTACAGAGGTCATCTGCAAGCGCACGGATCTATCGTTGTAGCATTTCACCCGGAAGTATTATCAGGGTATCGTTATTTATATTTTTCCAAAGGAAGGCATGGTAACAAGATGTCTAGTATGAATATGATCAAGACAGACATGCGTGCACAACTAACCAAATGATCACACAAGGGTAAGCAGTTGTAGTTGTAGATAGTGGACACACATACCTATCACATACTACACTCAAAGAGAGAGATAGATAAAGAATAAAAGAATGTCCTAACAGGAGTAGCTATATCTTAATATAGGTATATACTATGAACTGGTTAATCATACATGTACATGACCTAGAACTAGACCTATGTGAGATGGATCAGGAGGCCACCGAGTACTGGTCTGCCAGCAACCTCATGTGACAATTTACGTACTCCTACATCATGGCCGAACGTGGGGGAGTGCGAAGGATGGACTGGGCTGTCACCACCTGCCGCCTACCCCTCAACCGTGGGACATGAAATGCATTCACCCGCCCCCTATATATCTGGGCACCTCGCCCGTATACATAGTGACTTCCCAAATCCCCCCGGGTCCCCGACCCTACGGATCGACAGGTAAAGGACTTGGGCATACCCGAAAGCATGATGAACCACCACCTCAACATAAATCTATTTCTAACTATGAACATAATATGAACAATGAAGCTTTGAGCCAAATATGATATGAACATGATATAGGGACTATACTCTAGTTCATATATCATGGATATATCAAGAAGACTATACTCTAGTTCAAAGTATAAACTATATAAATAAGATGAAGGCAGGACTATTTGGAGAAAGTATATTTCTTTATTTCTCACCAAATTCTTCTCCAAGGAGTCAAGCCCTCCAAGGTAGCTTTGCTACTCCTTCTACTACTACTATTAAGCTAAGAAGATGAAAAGTGGAGTGAGTAGTGAAGGTGTGAGGTGTGTGTGTGAGAGAGGGGGGCTCCCCTCCTCCTATATAGGGGTGGCTTGGTCGGTTTGGGGGGGATATTCTCCGAATACACCCCCGCACCGCCATCTCCTATTGATGACCGCACCGCCAACGCAAGGTGGGGCCAGGTGGCAGAGAGGGCGGCACGGCCGCGCCACTACACCACAACACCAAGATTAGCGATGGACGATATGACGCTAAAAGTGGCTACAGCGACAGACAAACTAACGCTAAAAAGTTACAGCGACAGACTTGTGCTGACGCTGTAAGTCCTGTCGCTAAAAATCTTTAGCGTCAGATGGTACTTTTAGCGATAGATAGTCTATTGCAGTGAATATTTACAGCGATAGATAGCCTATTGCCACTCTTTAGCGACAGATAATCTGTTACCACACATTCACCGTTAGATCATCCAACACTCCATACATTTACAGCGACAGACTGTTCAACAGAACAATTTAATATAGAAAAAATACATTTTTTAGCACATATCAAAACAATATTCAATGCTCATATAGTGTCCACATGTCACATGAAGATACACAAACACATATCACATGCAGCTCAATACATATAACATCCAATTTGTCTTGTACATCACATCCATCAAAGTCAAGCACCAAATGAATTTGTCTTGTACATCAGTATGGAACAAGATAAAATTCAGTAGAAATCAACGTATATATGTAAACTCACTCCTCTAGCTGCAACAATCATCAGCTCAACTTTTTATTCACTCGTCACTTTGTAGTCTGTCTATAATAATAATTCACCCGTTTCCTTTTCTTTGCGCCGGCCGCAGCCCCCAACCATGGTCCTGATCGTTACCGGTAGCTGCGGTAGGTGGGGGTGTACATGCAGCCCTTGCCCAAGGTGCCGATCAGCACCGTCGGCTTCAGCGACTGCACCGCCTCCAGCAACGTCGCCACGGGCTCGTGCTCGTGCGCCCACGGCTTCTTGAACGCCCACAGCGAGTCTATCCGCGACGCCACGATCAGGCCCTTGGAGTCCATCAGCCAGATCTTCGGGCGGCACTCCTCGATCGGAGACCCAGTCTGTTTTGACATCTCGAGAGCAATGAGCTCGGCAATGCCAGTCACGGCCTGCAAGCAGGCAACAAAAGCGTGTCAATTTTACCAAGAAAAGCAGCCCGTGCGTGATCCAAAACTTAGAGAAAGAAGAGGTAAGGTAATTAACACTGCTGCAGTATATAATGTAGATCAAACCATATAATCACAACTGACCTCGCCGGCACCGAGGAACAGGTAAGTGTGGTCTACAAGCGTCCCGCCAACCACCTTGAGCGCCGCCAGGAGGCCTTCCAGGACCACGGAGGTTGTTCCCTACAACAATTACACCCGCATCATTTTTGTTCATTCATCGGCACAGTATAGAAAGAAAAGGACGAGTACAAAACAGGCAGCACCCCCTGTTTCTGAACTTGGCATCCATGGACCAATGGACCATGGTGCTACTGTCAACACACAGAGCTGCATAAGTTACCTGGATACCGTCGTTGTAGATGAGATGGCTCTCCCTGTACTTCTCCAGCAGGTCAAAAAGAAGTGATGCAGTTGTGATATTTTTAAAAAATGTTTATAAGGATTGCAATGAGGCGTTATGAATCCTGAATTTTAAAAACAGTATACTCAATGGATACTGGAAAAAAGAACAAAGAGATAGCAAAGCATACAGTTTATTAATGTAACAAAGATGAAATGTGATCCAATATACACTTTGAAACGGAGCATTGAGTATACACTACACCACAACACCGTTTCACCGCCAGACATCTGACGCTAAAAATTATATTTGGCAATGGATGATCTGACACTAAAGATAACTCAGAGACCATCTAACGCTAAATCCTCATTTAGCGATTTAGTGTCTGTCGCTATAGTCATTCATATTTAGCGTTGAACCGTCTGTCTCTAAAGCCAAGTGTACCGTCAATCTATCTGTCGCTAAAGAAAATGGACCCCACCCACCGTGACAAACCCTAGGTCCTTTCCCAAATCCTAAACAAAGCTGTCGCAGCCGCCGTCGCTAAACAAAATGGACCCCACCCACACAGAGCTGCATAAGATACCTAGGATGTGTTTCGTAATAGTAGATGTTGGTAATTTGCAGATGTGGATTTTGTGATTACCTTAGAGCATCTCGAGTCTTTCTAAAACTCATTCTCTGAATCATCATTTTGAGAGTCATTTAGTGCCTGTTTAGTTCCCAAAATTTTACAAAATTTTTCAAGATTCCCCGTCACATCGAATCTTTGGACGCATGCATTAAACATTAAATATAAATAAAAAATAAAACTAATTACACAGTTTAGACGAAATTCACGAGACGAATCTTTTAAGCCTAATTAGACTATGATTGGACACTAATTGCCAAATAACAACGAAAGTGCTACAGTACCATTTCGCCAAAAAATTCACCAACTAAACAAGGCCTTAAGCAAAAGTTGTTTTCTTTATCTTTGTACCCTCCAATAGTTTTCCTATATCTTGTGTGCACTCTAGAAAATCATCCTCAATAAAGATCCAGTAGTTGTTCCCCTGTTCCTTCCTCAGACACCACTTTACGAGAAAAAGATTTGTCATCCAATCTGGTGATCCGGTGAAAGCTATATGTTTAATTAATAAAGATGATGCGATTCAGGGGACTTACTTTCAAAGGGATTACATTAAGTGGCGCTTTGCTTTTTCCCATGTGTTGCTTCTCAATAAAGGTTTTCCAAACACTGCCCAATAAAAAATTTGCCACGTCATCAGATATAGTTAATCATCATGTTTGTGTGTATATATAGTTGCTAGAGATACCGAAATTACCTCTGGATAATGTCTATCATATCTCGGTAGTCTTGTTGTGGTTTTCTCATCGAGTCATAGATTATCAAGTGACTTTTCACCAGATCGATGTCCATCAATATCCAGTGATTGCTGCATGTGTTTATAGGATATAACGCATAACACTCATTAATTAACTAGAATCAACATATGAGACATTAAGGATGATCGACATTATTAACACTCACTTGAAGTTGTAGGGAAAGAGTATATCCTTCTTGTGGCGTTGGTTCACTAAGAAGTTCATGAGGTTACTCTCTGACTCAGACTTCCAATTAGTCTTTGGAGTGACTGGGTCTTTGAATACTATATGGGGATCAACAAAACCAATTTCATTGCAGCCTTCCTTTCTGAGCTCTGTCATTGTAAATCTGCATATATATAGTACTTGTTAGGATAATTTATATGCATATACACGCATATGATGAGTTTAATAATAGATCGAAAGAATTATTACTTACAGGCAATAGCAGCTAATGATAACTTTGTCCAGAGAGGTCAGGTGGCATAGTTGATGAAATTCTACAAAGTCAACATACATAACATCATCGCCACGGAACCAATGTTTGTCTCTAATTCTGACACCAACGCAGAAGTCTCCATCGGTAGACGCTTTCATGTACCACTTGTTTAGCAGGTACATTTGCGTCCCCAGATCAGATAAGGCTTGAGGGTTGTATAGACTCTGGCCTAGTACAAATTTTTTCCTCCAAATATCAACCTCCGCCGCACTCTCAATGTCTCCATCACCAAACATCTGGTAAAGGTCGAGACCAGTCTCATCAATAAATTCACCAAGGTGATCCAAATCGACATCCAGAGGTATGTTTGCCTGATGCATTAATCCTAAATTCGAACCATATTCATTACCAACAACTAGCGGGGGGACTGATTGGTGCGATTGTTGTCCGAGTTGTGCAACTCCTTTCCCTGCCTGCTTCTTTTTCTGTGCCGCCTTAGTTGACTTGGTGAGAGTACGGTCATAGTCCGTTAACGTTGATTTGGACGGCTTACGAGATTCCCGCTGTTGTTGCCGGTAAGAAGCCACCTTTTTTCTTACAATATCTGGAGCTACGAAGAAGTACGGTTTCTCCGGGTTTCTCCTTGCTTCTTGATTCTTTTTAAGTTTGTCATAGAATCTGGACATATCTTTTTTATATGCATCAGTTACTTCTTCCTTCTGTTCAGATATTATTTTGGGAATAGCCCTTGGTTTCACGGTGGCTTTCTTTGCCGGCGGGGACTGGTTCTTCGTTTGCGGGGCTGGCCTCTTGGTACTTGGCTTCTTGGTAGGCGGGGGCAAGGGAGGCGTTGGAGACCTCCTTGGAGGTGGTGGCAGCGGCGTTGGAGACCTCCTTGGAGGTGGCGGCTACGGCGTTGGAGACCTCCTTGGAGATGGTGTGGATGCAGCCTCGCCTTCCAACACATTGTGATCGTACAGAGCACTATGATGATCTGGCGATTGAACAATTGGATTTAGGTTGAGGGAGGATCTGCTACAAAAAAAGGAATGACATATTATTATGAGCAGATTGTTAATTATTTAAGCCAATATAAATTAATGATGTAGTGTTTTCATCCGCACCTATGGTGAGGTAGTTCAGGAGGAGGTGGAGGCGACATCCTGTGAATGATGATGTAGCGCTTGCGCCATAGAATGAATGTCTTCTCTGCTTCTCCTAGAGTCTTCTCGCCATCACCTCTAGGAATGTCAAGAGGCAAATCACTAAAACCTTTTTCAGCTTTATCTACCGAGATGGTAGCATATCCTTCTTGGATTATATTCCCATGAATCCTTGGTGTCTTGGTTCGGTCGATAGGATTAACAAGATCGATAGCCACCTTGATTGTGGAATTCCCCTTCAGAATGTGTAGCTCACACGATGTAAAAGGTTCAGAGACGTCATCCATAGGGAAGCGCAGTCCTGTGTCCCCTTGATTTGGTATCTCTGTGGAAGCGCAGCTGCTTTTCAACTGAACAGATTGGCTAATGTTGATTCCTGGCTCTGATGTCTGCTTGCTTGCACTCACTGCTATTTGCACTTGCCTTCTGATTTCCTCCTGCATTCTCGCTTCAAGGTTTTTTTCCCGCTCCTGTGCTTCACGCACCGCTTCCTCCAACCTCTGGAGCCGCTGTGCCTCTTCTTCCTTCTTTCTCTGACGGCTTCTGTAGGAAGGTCTGTCCTGAGGGAATCCATGCTCCCACGAGACACTTCCTTTGCCTCTAGTTCGGCCACCGTGTTCAATAGTCCCGATGGCATATGTCAGTTCATCCTTCTCTCTGTTGGGCCTGAACGCACCACTAGCAGTAGCTCTCTGAGCATAAAACAATCTTTCTGCTGCTTCTTGTAGTCTTGCGCCATAAACGCACTTCCCTGTCTCCTGGTCCAGTGTTCCCTCATGAGCGAAAAACCAATTCTTTGCACGCTCTCCCCACTCGAGTGATTCTGGTGTGATACCCTTGGCAAGAAGGTCTGCTTCAATTTTGTTCCACTTCTTCATGGCAGTCGATTAGCCACCTGATCCCAAGTTATGGTGGTATGTCTTCTATTTGGCATTACATTGGTTCTTTATCACCCGACTCACATCCTCTTCCGACGTCTTGTACTGTATAAACTCATCCCAATAGGGCCTCTGCTTTGAGATCGGGCCTGGGATAGTAAAATCTGGTGCTATGTTCTTCTTGATATACGTCGTGTATAGGTGTTTCTTCCAAGTCTGAAACTGGGTGACCATCTTCTTCATTGCCCAATCCCTAACTCGCTCCTTCAATTCATCACCATCTATTATATCACCATAACCATCTGTTTGGAGCGTGAAATATTCCAAGACATCATTCCAAATTAACATCTTGTCACGATCGGAGACAAAACTGATATGAGGAGCATTGGTCTTCTTCTTCCATTCGCGGGTACTGATCGGGAGCCGGTCCTGTACAAGGTAACCATAGTGGTGCACGAATTTCGTTTTATTTGGCCCCCCCCGGTTCGCCTGTATCCAAATTGAACTCCGAGATGATGAAGCGGCCCTCCAATGGCTTTTTGGGACCTCGAACATTTTTACTCTTCGTTGTAGTTGTTGATGTCGATCCAGAGGGCTACAAAACATAAACATTATTTTTAATGTCATGAGCACACATAAGACATATGATAATATATATAGCTAATAATAAAAAATATATACTTGGCCAATATGTTGTTGCTCATTTTGTTCAAGAGCTAAGTGCTGACTCCCGTCATCTGCATCCTCTTGCATGTTATTTTTAGCACCATCATTGCCGGCAACTTGAGTGCTAGTGTTGATCAAATTCATCATCAACTCCTCCTCATCCATGTTTCTCGGGTCGGCCATCTAGCTTCAAAAAACAAAACCAATATATAGTACGTCAAATCTTTGCTTACATGCGTAAAATCTATGAACAATATGCATTATTAAATCTTGCCCCTCGGTCACGGACGCAATTCGCCACACTAGGGCGAACTGCGTCGGTACTAGGGTGAATTAGGGCTATACATAAACGGCCGAGGGCGAATTGCGTCGGTGACTAGGGCGAACCACGTCGGTGACATCAACAACGCGGTTCGCCCTGGTGTGATTGTTTAGCGTTAACGATAACGATAATACGAATGTTGATCGACTAGGCCGCGAGAGAGGGCGGTGTGACAAGAGTGGCGGTGCTCCACTCCGCCGTATATATGTTTGTACACATGGGTGAACGAGGGCGGCGGTGCTCCGCCGTATACATAGAAACGCATGGGCGAACGAGGGCGGCGGTGCTCCGTGACGTATATATACATGCATATGAATACAAATGACATATATATACGTGTCGGCGCGGTGGCCGGTGTGCTGACAACGACGACGTGAGGCGGGCCGGCGTGCTGACGACGACGACGTGAGGCGGGCGGGGGCGGTGTCGGTGCGTGATGTTGTGATCCTATGTACCATGTGAACCATGTAGTCATTCATCATATATCTTAAACTAAACATAGTCACTTTATTAACTACAGGCTGATGTGTTGGCTCTACATGCAAAATTCCTATTCCAAACAGTAACAGCTCAACACTACATGGTGAATTTAGAATTTATGAGAAAATTCTATACTGATAATGTATGTATAAATCATTATGAAATGTAACTTCGTTGCTGTTTTGATATATGTGTCTTATTGCTAATATAACCATTACTATTTCCGAAATGATAGAATTTATTTTCTTCTTCTACAGGCACAGTACTTCTCTAATGCTATGATATAAAGTTTGAAGATAGTCTTCCCGAAAAAATATGTAATGCTCATATTACTTTAGCAACATTAATATATTATATATGTATTCAAAGTTCACAAATGAAGAAACATTGAAGTTTTCCTTCATTTTTATATGATATTTGCGTATATAAAATCTGGGACATTTGTAATTTACTTTAGAACATCTATATTCGGTATCACAGCAAAATATAACATTTTTTGTTTGTGCAGATTTTATTTGCTGTAACGTTTTAACTACTTCGCGCGTGCCAAAACTGTCTGGTTTGCTGTCAGGAAAATACTTTGACAGTTTTGCTTATTTCATTCCTTGACAGTTTCGAACCGCTAGGAAAATTCCAGTCCCAATAGTGTTCATTCGAAACAACTACGAATAATTGAACCAGAACAAATAAGATTGTTGCCCATATCAACGTACGATCATTAGCTAGTGATGTTTCCAAACATAATACTCCACCGTCTGAGAATGTACGTAGCTATAGAGAGATGAACTCACCTCGACGCGTGCGGTGGAGGCCGCACGAGGAAGAAGAGGGCGGCGGTGTCACGGAAGATGAATCGGCGGCGGCACGAGGAAGAAGAGGGCGGCGGTGTTCGACGAGGAAGAAGAGGAGCGGATCGATCTGCGCTAGGCACTGGCGGTTATATACCAGGGAGATTTACTCCCAGTGCCAGCCACCAGCCGGGAGTAAAGGTCCTTTACTCCCGGTGCGTATTACCAACCGGGAGTAAAGGTCTCTTTACTCCCGGTACCTTTACTCCCGGTTGGTAACACGCACCGGGAGTAAAGGGTTTTTTTGGCGGGCCACGAAACTGCAACCCACCTTTACTCTCGGGTGGGCTTCCCACCCAGGAGTAAAGGTGGCCTGCAGTTTCGTTTCTCGCCTGTTTTGAGCAAATTTTTTCAATAGAAATGTGGATTTTCTTGTTAAATACATAGTAAATTATATAAAAGGCATAAAATTATTTTGTTAAAAATATGGATTTTCTTTTTCTTTATTGCACATAGGAAAAATCTATAACCTAACTTTTTTATTTTTTGTTATAATTATAAAACATAATGTAACTAATATTTATTATTTCGTTAATGCAAAAATGTAGTGTTTAATTAAAATTATTAAAACTATTGGTTTTGGACAGGAAATTTGTTTTCACATCATTTTAACGTTAATATTTTAATTTTTCATCACTCAATATCCTAATTTTACTTTTTGAGAGAGAAATCCCACCAAATCAAACATTGATTTAATTTGAAACACGACATAATAAACATCTGAATTCACAATTATTACAGAATATCTCAAACACACACTACATTAAATCACTATATCATCAAGTGGACACAGTAGTGAACTTCTTCTTTATGTATGTCCCTTGGTTATGATCGCGTCATAACCATGGAGTGTCCTCATCATTTACCAAGATGCTAGGGTCTTTGTTCACTTTGAAGGGCGGAATTCGGTCATACTTTTCATAATCTTCTGACATGTCCGACTTGTCCTCAATTCCCACGATGACTCTTTTCCCTGAAAGAACTATGTGGCGCTTTGGCTCCTTGGTTGAGTCATTATCGTTTTTCCCTCTTTTTGGTTTGGTAGACATATCATTGACATAGAACATCTGATTCACATCCTTGGCAAGGACGAATGGTTCGTCTTTGTAGCCAATATTACTAAGGTCTACTGTTGTCATTCCATACTCGTTGTCTACTGTTACCCCGCCTTCGGTCACCTTGACCCATTGGCACTTGAACAATGGGATCTTCAAAGTAGGTGCATATTCTAGTTCCCATATTTCATCTATGCGGCCATAATATGTCTGCTTATTCCCATTCGGGTTTGTGGCATCTATGCGGACACCACTATTTTGGTTGGTACTCCTTTTATCTTGGGCTACTGTGTAGAATATGTTCCCATTTATCTCGTACCCTTTGTATGTTACGATATGCCATGATGGTTGCATAGCCAATAAATACAATTGCTCATGGATGCTCTCATCACCTTGACATTTTTTTCGCAACCAACCGCCGAAAGTTTCCATGTGCTTACGCGTAATCCAAGCTTCAGTCTTCCTTGGAAACTCGGATCGTAAGAGATCCTTGTGTGTTTCAATATACGGATCTACCAAAGAGGAGTTCTATAGAACTGTGTAGTGCGCTTTATTGAAATAATCATCCTCCGTACCAATATATGTTTTCCTCCCTAGTGTCCCCTTTCCGCTTAGTCTCCCCTCATGTATCGATTTAGGAACACCAATCGAGTCAAGGTCGGGAATAAAGTCAACACAGAACTCAATGACCTCTTCTGTTCCATAGCCCTTGGCGATGCTTCCTTCTGGGCGAGCACGGTTGTGAACATATTTCTTTAGGACTCCCATGAATCTCTCTAAGGGGAACATGTTGTGTAGGAACACAGGACCGAGAATGAAAATCTCCTTGACTTGGTGAACTAGGAGGTCTGTCATGATATCAAAGAAGGAAGGAGGGAACACCAACTCAAAGCTGATGAGACATTGAACCACATCATTCTGTAGTTTAGCTAGATCAGTTGGATCAATTGCCTTCTGAGAAATTGCATTGAGGAATGCACATAGCTTCACGGTGGCTAGACATACATTTGGAGGTAGAATTCCTCTTAATGCAACTGGAAGTAATTGCGTTATGAGAACGTGACAGTCTCGGGACTTTAAGTTACAAAATTTCTTCTCTGGCACATTTATAATATCCTTTATATTCGAGGAGAATCCAGATGGTACCTTGATGTTGTTTAAGCATTCAAACATGATTTCCTTCTCCTCTTTGCTTAGAGTGTAGTTGGCAGGACGTAAGTAATGGCGTCCATCATCTGTCTTCTCTGGATGCAGGTTGTCTCTTTCTCTCAAACAACGCAGGTCCTGTCGTGCTTCAAATGTGTCCTTAGGCTTTCCATACACACCCATGAAGCCTAGCAGGTTCACACAAAGATTCTTCGTCAGGTGCATCACGTCGATCGAGCTGCGAACCTCTAGGACTTGCCAATAGGGTAGGTCCCAAAATATGGACTTCTTCTTCCACATGGGTGCGTGACCGTTAGCGTCGTTCGGAACAGGTTGGCTGCCATGTCCTTTTCCAAAGACGACTTTCACATCATTGACCATATCGAGTACATCCTCACCGGTTCGGTTGTGAGGCTTGGTCAGGTGGTCTGCCTTCCCTTTAAAATGCTTGCCTTTCTTTCTTATGGGGTGATTTGCAGGAAGAAATCGACGATGGCCAAGGTACACGACCTTTCGACATTTTTTCAAGAATACACCTCTAATATCACCGAAGCAGTGTGTACATGCATTATATCCCTTGTTTGACTGTCCTGAAAGATTACTTCAATGCTCGCAGATCAAAGTGTTCCTGTTTGTACTCATCCCACACACGTACACCTTCTTTATTCCAAAAAATGAGAAGTTCGTCAATAAGTGGTCTCAGGTACACATCGATGTCATTGCCAGGTTGCTTCGGGCCTTGGATGAGCACAGGCATCATAATGAACTTTCGCTTCTTGCATAACCAAGGAGGAAGGTTGTAGATACTTAGAGTAACAGGCCAAGTGCTATGACTACTGTTCTGCTCTCCAAAAGGATTGATACCATCTGTACTTAAAGCAAACCTTAAGTTTCTTGCATCATTTGCAAACTCTGGGAATTCTCTATCGATTGCTCTCCACTGGGACCCATCAGCACGGTGTCTCAACATATTGTCTACCTTACGGTCTTCTTTGTGCCATCGCAACAATTTTGCATGTTCTTTATTTCTGAACAGACGTTTCAAGCGTGGTATTATAGGAGCATACCACATAACCTTGGCAGGGATTTTCTTCCGCGGACGTTCGCCCTCAACATCACCAGGGTCATCTCGCCTAATCTTATACCGCGATGCATGGCATACCGAGCATGCATCCAATTTCTCGTACTCTTTGCCACGGTACAGGATGCAGTCATTAGGACATGCATGTATCTTCTCGATTTCTAGCCCCATAGGACAGACAGCTTGTTTTGCTTCATAGGTAGTGGCGGGCAATTCATTGTCCTTCGAAAGCATCTTCTTTTGGATTTTTAGTAACTCTCCAAATCCCTTGTCATATACACCATTCTTTGCCTTACATTGCAGCAATTCTAGTGTGGTTCCCAACTTTTTCTGCCCTGCATCACAAGTTGGGTACAACAATTTCTTGTGATCTTCTAGCATCCGCTCGAACTTGATCTTCTCCTTTTCACTTTCACATTCTCTTTCTGCGTCACGAATGACCTGACAAAGATGATCAGCAGGCTCATCTTCTGTGGCTACCTCTTCTTCAGCTTCTCCCATTGCAGTATCATTGAAGCACGCACCATCGGGAATAATATCATTGTCGTCCCATTGTTCTTCTTCACCTTCTTCCATTACAACGCCGGTTTCTCCGTGCTTCGTCCAACAAATATAGCTTAGTATGAAACCTGACTTGAACAAGTGTGAATGAAGAGTCCTTGAGCAAGGATATTCCACCGTATTCTTACATATGGCACATGGGCAGCACATGAAATCGTTGCGTTTATTTGCCTCGGCCGCACGTAACAAAGAATGCACGCCGTCAATGAACTCTTGGGAGCGGCGATCAGCATTGTACATCCAATACCGGCTCATCTGCATTACATGACATAAATACCATATTAAAACCTAGATCATAATTAATTATTTATACAACATGTTTGCCACCACAAAAGGTACAAATTTATGAAAGCATCGCTACAATGTAGACAATCCCAACTACAACTAAAAGAACTAAAGCTAAAATACATTTCAGAGCACAAGGATTTCATGACCAATCTCAACTAAAGCAGACAGAGATCCCCTGACAGTAACATCTTTGGGCTTCTTCGGTGGATCACCGCCTCATTAGCCGTCAGTAGTCTGCACAGTTGTGCAAGATATTTTTGCACGAGTTCAACATACTCTTCCTCCCAAAAGAGAAGCTGAACATCGTCCACTTGCCATCCCACTTTGAAATTAAAACAAAAATTAGAACTTTAATCACAACCATCATGAAAATAGGTATAAACTAACCATAATCATTAAATACGATAAAATAACTCACATTGCGATCCGGACACTTGTAGAAGATACGATCCTTGTTGGGACCCTCCTTCTTCACTCGGTACTCCATCACAATCTTCGTCTCATCACGACACTTGCCGCATGGAATGAGAGGGAGGCCCGGCCTAAGTCGCTTTGGAAACCCATGAGAGGACGAGGACCCTAGGCAGCGATTGCCATCTACTCTCTATACTCATTTTTTAATACACTATAAATTTCTTATTTTATAAACAAATAAAATTAAGAAACTATAAAATTATCTATATCTCTAAACAATGATATTTTTAATGGTCATTGTGTTCTCGTCTTTTACTGTGGCAGGTAAGTAATTCATGTGATATTTCTGCAAATTAACAAAAGAATGAGAGTGTACACACATAACAATCGATTATCGTTTATATTTATATATATATACTACGTTTAGGTACGGTGATTGACAGACTACTGCGACGATATCGGGACGTGTGAATAAATAACCATCAGTACTAGTTGACCTTGCTTACATGATCATCTCGGCGAGCATTTCTCCACCGGACGGCACCGTACTTGGCCACGGAAGAGCTCCAATTCTACGAGGAAGGGAACACGGTCTTCCACGACCGTTGCCGCTCTCCCTCGTAGAATCAAAGCTCCTCCTTGACGTCCGTTACCGCTCGGCAGAGAACATGCTCGCTGAAATGAACACGGTCCGCTAGTTTAACTAGCTACTTTAACCTTCCTTCATGTAAATATGCAAGCTTGAAGTGATTTTGAGCTCAAATTGCTTACAAATGAAAAAAACCACAATAAAGAACCATATATATATATATAGTGAACAAAATGGGATAAGACAATGATGAAACATGAGAGTATGAAGTTGGTAACCTTTAGAACCGAAGAATCGACGGAGGAATCAAAGAAATCGATGGAAAAATCGAAGAATGGATGGAGAAAGAGTAAGAACACTGCTTAAATTTGAACTTAAGCTCTCGGGCGGGCTCGGGGAGGAAGAAGACGACCAGCAGGATTTATAGCTCAAAAACATGTTTTAATAAATAACCATCCGTACTAGTTGACCTTGCTTACGTGATCGTCTCGGCGAGCATTTCTCCACCGGACGGCACCGTACTTGGTCAAGAAAGAGCTCCGATTCTACGAGGAAGGGAACATGGTCTTCCACGACCGTTGCCGCTCTCCCTCGTAGAATCAAAGCTCCTCCTTGACGTCCGTTACCGCTCGGCTGAGAACATGCTCGCCGAGCTGAACACGGTCCGCAAATTCAACTAGTACGGATTTTCTATAATTTTCTAACTATTTTCTAAGTTTTTCATTTCATAAAAAGTTAAAATAAAATGTTTAGTCGCGGAGTCCATAGAAATGACCATATTTTGACCTAGCAACGCATTGTCAATTGTCATTGCGTTGCATTGCACCCCGGACCGGACTCCGGACAATAAAATACTATGGTCGATCGATGCCGTTCTTTGTCGTATAGTCGCACGGCGACGGTCGACGGACCCGTTCAACCACCAAATCTGTCAGGCCTGGCTGTTCGGGCGTATCGTCAAAAGAGAACGGATTTGCTTTCTATTGCACGGCCTTGCATTGCATCTGTCATACCAGTCGGAGGCACTAGTCCCTATACTCATTTTTTAATACACTATAAATTTCTCATTTTATAAACAAATAAAATTAAAAAACTCTAAAATTCTCTATATCTCTAAACAATGAAGTGTGCTATGTATGCTACAAATGAATGGTGAATACTAGTTTTTAATAGCTACTTTAACCTTCCTTCATGTAAATATGCAAGCTTGAAGTGATTTTGAGCTCAAATTGCTTACAAATGAAAAAAAAACCACAATAAAGAACCATATATATATAGTGAACAAAATGAGATAAGACAATGGTGAAAAATGAGAGTATGAGATTTGTAACCTTTACAACTGAAGAATCGACGGAGGAATCGTAGAAATCGACGGAGGAATCGAAGAATGGATGGAGGAACAATGGAGGGAGGAAGCAAGAACACTAGCTAGTGCAGTGAGCTTCAAAATGTGCTGAGCTCGGGCTCGGAGAGGAAGAAGGAGACGGCCGATATATAAAGGGGGGACCTTTAGTCCCAGTTGGTGGCTCCAACCGGGACTAAAGGTCCCTCCCAACGGCTCCTGCGCTAGACAGAGGTGGCAGAGACCTTTAGTCCCGGTTGGAGCCACCAACCGGGAGTAAAAGTATACATTTAGTCCCGGTTGGTGGCTCCAACCGGGACTAAAGGTCCCTGCCACCTCTGTCTGGCGCAGTAGCCGTTGGGAGGGACCTTTAGTCCCGGTTGTAGCCACCAACAGGGACTAAAGGTATCTCTAGTCCCGGGCGCAAAAAATACCGGGACTAGAGCCCATTTTGGTCGAGGATCAAAGGTCTGTTCTCTACTAGTGAGGGACCCCCTCCAAACTCATGCAATATCATACGATAGCCAATACAATCCAACAGACCACAGGAGTAGGGTATTACGTCATACTGATGGCCTGAACCTGTCTAACTCGTGTATCTCTGTTGCCTTCTTGCTCTCGATTACACGCATCTCTGCCGATCAATCTACCTTCGTGGGATACCTCTTGGAGGACTGCCAATGATATTCTATCAACAACACCACATATGTTATGCATAGAATCAAAACACGAAAGAAAAGGATGAGACAAAAGTTCTTCAAGCAGAATCATGGTCTCAATTGCTACAACATTTGGTATTTCAAAGGGCAGACATAAGTGAGAGAATGATCCTTACTTTAGAAGAGCTAGAGAAAGCCACCAACAACTTTGACAAAGCTCATGAGCTAGGTGGCGGAGGACATGGAACGGTCTACAAGGGAATTGTATCAAGTCTTCATGTTGTGGCAATTAAGAAGGCAAAGATAGTGATACAAAGAGAAAGTGATGACTTCATAAATGAGGTTGTTATACTTTCTAAGATAAATCATAGAAATATTGTCAAACTTCATGGGTGTTGTCTTGAGACAGAAGTTCCTCTACTTGTTTATGAGTTCATTTCCAATGGCACCCTTTACAATCATCTTCATGTCGAAGCTTTAGTATCACTACAATGGAAAGATAGAGTGCGGATTGCGGTTGAAATTGCCAGGGCTCTCTCGTATCTTCACTCACTCATTTCAATGCCAATAATCCATAGTGATGTCAAATCTCCTAACATACTTCTAAATGATAATTTGACAGTGAAACTATTTGATTTTGGAGCTTCAAGGTACGTTCCGATTGAAAAAATAGGGTTGGATACAACTGTGCAAGGAACATTTGTGTACTTGGACCCTATGTACCATAGCACAGGGCACCTTACTGAGAAGAGTGATGTCTACAGTTTTGGGGTGATTCTTATTGAGTTGCTAACGAGAAAGAAGCTAGTTTCTTATAGATCCCCATAGGGTCATGATCTTGTGAATCATTTTTCAACTCTGTTATCAGAACATAACTTAGTCCCACCCTATGAATTTGAGATATGATTATTATTTGTCATCTTGGGAAAGTTGTGTAATATCAACTTCTAAGTCAAATAGCCTAATTCATTAAGTAGATTTCAATTCCTCCGAAATGAAGGAATCCAAATGGACCCCCACCTCTTTAACATTGTCTGTCGTTCATGTTCAACGTTTGGACGACCTTGTATTGGATGAGTTGGTGGTGGCTTGGTGCATGACATAGCTGAGGCGTGGCGCACTACCGGACTCCTTGAGTTTGCCGAGTGCCCGAAACACTCGGTAAAAGGCATAAAACACTCGGCAAATGGTTCGCTGAGTGTAACACTCGGCGAACAGCACTCGCCAAAAAAAGTGACGGCAAAGCCAACTTTGCCGAGTGTCTTTTATCGGGCACTCGGCAAAGCCTTTGCCGAGTGCCCGACACTCGGCAAAGTTGAAACCGAAAAAAAAACCCGAAAAAAATAGGAATTTTTACCAAAAAAAATGGAATTTTTTTTTTATCGAAGGAGGCCCCCACCGGCCAGCGCCCACCCATCTACGACATTTTTCGCGTGAATTTCATGGCTACGCGGCCGACGTGATTCGAACCCGAGACCTCCCGCTGTGCACGTACCTCCTCTACCACTACACCACACTCTTACTTGTGTCTGGATTCCGTTTTAGTTCCCAATATATTATACTAAAACGAGTGTAAATTGCATGTTTGAGGCCCTAAACGAATTCAAATAAAAAAGTTGTAAACTACAAAGTTTCATAACTTTTCGAGATCTACACTTTTAGTTTAGGAAGTTTTTCCATCCGAGGTCGTTTACAAAATTTGAATTTTAAAATTTTAAAATTCAAACACAGTTTTGCATGACAAGATGTTTTCAAATCAAAAAGTTGTAAACTACAAAGTTTCATAACTTTTCGAGATCTACACTTTTAGTTTAGGAAGTTTTTCCATCCGAGGTCGTTTACAAAATTTGAATTTTAAAATTTTGAAATTCAAACACAGTTTTGCATGACAAGATGTTTTCAAATCAAGAAGTTGTAAACTACAAAGTTTCATAACTTTTCGAGATCTACACTTTTAGTTTAGAAAGTTTTTCCATCCGAGGTCGTTTACAAAATTTGAATTTTAAAATTTTGAAATTCAAACACAGTTTTGCATGGCAAGATGTTTTCAAATCAAAAAGTTGTCAACTACAATGTTTCATAACTTTTCGAGATCTACAAAGTTTATTTTGGTTGTTTGGTCATCTGTTCATCCGACATGGTCGTTCTAACATTGTTCACAAATCTTATATATCTCTCTTGTAGTTTCATAAACTACAAGAGAGATATGTTAGATTTGTGAACAAATTTATTTTTACTTTGTCGTATGAAGAAAAGAGCAAAACAAACATTGTACATCTTGATGAGTTATACAACTTTGTAGTTGAAAACTTTTTCATTTGAATTAATTTACTGCTTCAAATGTGCTTTGAAATTTTTTTTGCCGAGTGTCAAAAAAAAAACACTCGGCAAAGAAGCTCTTTGCCGAGTGTCAAAAAAAACACTCGGCAAAGAGACTCTTTGCCGAGTGTTAAAAAAAACACTCGGCAAATAGCCTCTTTGCCGAGTCTCAAAAAAAACACTCGGCAAAGGCGTCTTTGCCAAGTGCCCAAAAAAGAACACTCGGCAAAGCACCTGACACTCGGCAACTTTGGCGTTTCCGGTAGTGGCGCTGTAGTTCTCTAGCTCTGATGTGTCGTGTACTCAAATGTAAAATGCTCTCATCTCTTTGTTTTCCCCTGAACATACCCAGCCATTACAGACACAGCAATACCAATGCATGGCAATGCCGCAATAGGTTTATTACCTGATGATAGCGACCGGTAACAAGCTAGGTTTGAGCAGTTCTGAGGCGCTCGTGCTACTCGTCAGCAAGTTTGGATTTTGGAAAGGGATGTTGGGTCCTCGGGGGTTACAAGGGACGTCTCATCTCCTGCTGCATGGGTTAGGCCGTCACTTGGAGCTCGGAACCAACAGACAGTGCGTACGATGCATGCGTCAGACGACAACTAATGCATACCTGGCTTGAACTGGAAGTGGAACTGTATATATAAATGTGCGTCGATCGAGCACCATTGATCGATCTCATTGGTAAAAAAACGGGAAAGGGAGAGTGAAAGCCGGCCATGCCAAAGTACAGTTCATCAAGTAGTGCTG
Organism: Miscanthus lutarioriparius; assembly: GCA_904845875.1. Classification (NCBI taxonomy): domain Eukaryota; kingdom Viridiplantae; phylum Streptophyta; class Magnoliopsida; order Poales; family Poaceae; genus Miscanthus; species Miscanthus lutarioriparius. The sequence continues at coordinate 122,734,404 of CAJGYO010000010.1, forward strand.
CTGCGGCGACGACGACGACGACATCAGCGGCGGCGGCGGTGTGGTTGCAGCTCGTTTTCTCGCTGTTACTGGTGGCCGCCGCTGCTGGGGCGGGCACCGGCGACCTGCAGGGGCGCCATCACCTGACGATAGGGCTGCCGGGCTGCACGACCCGCTGCGGGAAAGTGAGCGTGCCATACCCGTTCGGCATCGAGCCGGGGTGCTACCTGGAGGGCTTCAACGTCACCTGCAACGCCACCGGCTTCGCGACGCCGCGGCTGGTCTTCTGGATGGGCGCCATCCAGTACGTCGTCACCAGAATCTCGCTCCACCGCTCCACCATGAGCTTCCGGCCGCCCCAGGTGGTCATGGCGCTGTCTCTGGTGCCAGGGCCAGCCGACACGAACTGGACCGGCGCCGAGAACCGCACGGGCTGCCACTTCTTCTACGAGAAACTCAAGATGGACTGGGAGCTGGGGTCCAAGGCGCTGGCCGGCCGCCGGCACCATGCGCGCCGGCCTGGGAACGAGACGTGCCCTAAGGATCTGGGCACCGCCGCGTGCCACAGCAGGCACAGCACCTGCAGCACCAGCCGCGCCACGTACAGGTGGTTCAACTACACCACCGGCTACGTGTGCAAATGTGACAAAGGGTTCCAAGGCAACCCTTACCTCCCCGACGGATGCCAAGGTAAACTTTGTGTATGTCGTAGATGCATGCATGTATATATGTCTCTCTTTTTTCATCTGCATATGTATACAAAAGTTTACCCTGGATGAGATTTCGTCGTCGTTGCTTGTAGATATCGATGAGTGCGCGATTCCAGATAACTGCTATGCCAATTGCACAAATTTGCTTGGAAGCTTTTCGTGCCACTGTCCCAAGGGAACCAGCGGCAACCCAAAAGTTCAAAACGGTTGCATAAGTCCACCTGATCCAAATACAGGTAACATATGCTAAAGCTCACTAACATCTTTTCAGCAGGACGCACTACAAAAACTCCCACTGATGTTCACGTCAATGCACGTACACACATTCTCTAGCTATGAACACCATAGTTTTAAATCTTCCGTTATAGCTGCCGTTATCGCCCGCTAGCCTTTTCAGGCAGGGTGCCGCTATATCCCGCTATAGCTCGATATAGCTTCGCTATTAGCTGTTTTAGAGATATACTGCTAAACATCTTAGCCCGCTATTTAAAACATATTGAACACACATACGTATACCCTACCCTGTGAGCACCTTCAAAAGACTAAGCCAGCGAATTTTGAGATTAACAAAGTCACTATACATGCATTATATCGTTCTTAACGAGCATATCACCTACCATGAAAGAGTGACGTTCGTGCACCCAGTTTTTGCAAAAGATCCCTATGTGCCTTAGATAACCCAAGCACGGGTGTAATTTTTCGGAATTTATACTCTAATAGTAAACTGACAATTTGTGTGTCACCCACAGGGCTAATCATTGGTCTAGGCATTGGAAGTGGTGCGATGCTTATCTTTCTTGTCATAATCACAACATTAATAATCAGTAAAATCAAGACACAAAGGAAGGAAAAGACGAGACAAAGATTCTTTAACCAAAACCGTGGGCAATTGTTGCAGCAATTGTTACCTCAAAGGGCAGGCATAGCTGAAAGAATGATTGTTATTACTTTGGAAGAACTAGAGAAAGCAACTAACAACTTTGACAAAGCTCGTGAACATGGTGGTGGAGGGCACGGAACAGTGTACAAGGGAATCTTATCAAGTCTACATGTTGTGGCAATTAAAAAGTCAAAAATAGTGATACAAAGAGAAATTGATGAGTTCATAAACGAGGTTGCTATCCTTTCCCAGATAAATCATAGAAATATTGTGAAGCTTCAAGGTTGTTGTCTCGAGACTGAAGTTCCTCTACTTGTTTATGAGTTCATTTCCAATGGCACCCTTTACAGCCACCTTCATGTTAGAAATTCAACATCACTACCATGGAGAGATAGATTAAGGATTGCAGTTGAAACCGCTAGGGCTCTTGCATATCTTCACTCACTCACTTCAACGCCAATAATCCATAGGGATGTCAAGTCTCCAAATATACTTCTAGATGACAATTTAACTGTGAAGTTGTCAGACTTTGGAGCTTCAAGGTATATTCCTATTGATCAAAGTGGGCTAAATACTGCTGTGCAAGGAACATTTGGGTACTTGGATCCTATGTACCATAGCACAGGGCACCTTACGGAGAAGAGTGATGTCTACAGCTTTGGTGTGCTATTGATAGAGCTACTTACTAGAAAGAAGCCTGTTTCATATAGATCCGTAGAAGGCCATGGCCTTGTGTATCATTTTGTCACTCTCGTGTCGAAAGGCAGCTTATTTCGGACACTGGATCCACAAGTTGTCAAGGAGGGAGATGGAGAAGTTGTTGACATTGCTCTATTGGCAGCAATATGTGTGAAGCACGAAAGCAAGGACCGGCCGACAATGAGACAAGTAGAAATGACACTAGAAAGCATTTATGCAGCAAAGGAGTATGTTTCATGTGACATGACAGATGACCAATGGTCTGAGGAGATTACAAATGTGGATGCTACTATGTATGGATTGATTGAAAGGTCCATGTTTGTTTGACATAGGAAGAGATATGATTACTCCTTCCTATATGTAACTTCAATATGTGGTGTGAATAATGGTGACACACATATGATGCAAGTATACCTTAAGTGAACTTTTTTTTCTATATTAACCAATGTTTTCCTAAATGGTAAACAGTCTTTACACGGTCGCTCTTCGTTTAGCGTTTAGGTTGTTTACACGGTGTTTAAACGAAGTTAAACAGTCTAAACGGTTTTGTACTTTTTAAACAAAATACATATAATTATATATGTGCATGTAAAAAATCAAGTATTCTAGCATTTATACATATTTATCTGAGTAAAAATCAATTATTTTGGTATGTATATATATTTATGCATGTGAAAAGAACCAAATATAGATATTTATGCATGTAACATATCAAGTTTACACATTTATAAATATAATAAACTTAAGTATACAAATTTATCCATACAAAACTGAACTAGATTTACCTCCTGTTCGTCTTCGTTCCGTTTAGGCCGTTTAGACCATTTTTCCCGTTTTTTAACCGTTTAAACGGTCAACCATTTAATTTCCGTTTACCCCCTAAACAAAACAGTTTACCACCATTTACCGTTTACTGGCCGTTTAGGCGAACACTATATTAACAGTGGCAGAACAGGATAGTTATTTAGAATGTAATATGTATAAGTAGTTTCATATATTTTCTACAATGCCTCAAGTAACTTTTTCGTGTTATTTTAATTTTAATAACAATAGAGGCGGATAATTTAGATTCAAATTCATGAGTTACTTTATATTATTTTTCCTAATCGCATAGGTGGCCCACTTTGACTAGCAAAGGTGATGGCCAATTAAGATACAACGTTAGGGATTAGTAGTTTGTATAATTTGTAAGGTGGGCCACTTAGATAAAAATAAGGGGATTATTTTGGGATGTTTTTCATAATAGTAGATGTTGGTAATTTGCAGATGTGGATTTTGTGATTACCTTAGAACATCTCGAGTCTTTCTAAAACTCATTCTCTGAGTCATCATTTTGCGAGTCATTTGAGTAAAAGTTATTTTCTTTATCTTTGTACCCTACAATAGTTTTCCTATATCGAGAGAATTCCTTATTTGACACCAGACAAATGACCCCTTCCTTTCTTAGCCCTCAAAAAATTTCCGTTCCCTATTTGATACCGAGTTCAACTTTCATTCCTTATACGACACTACGTTAGATTTTCCATCCGTGAACCGTTAAATTCCATGTGAAAAGACGATTTTTGCCCTTGTGGGCCCCACCACCCTTCTCCCTCCTCTCCTCCCTTTCTCTCTCTCGGTGTCGATGGCAGACGCAAGGGCGACCTCAGAGGACGCGGACCCAGAAGAGGGCCGCACGGCTCGAGGTCCATCTCCGCCAGGGCTTCTCGGCGTCGTCTGCTGCAACAGCGGCGTGCAGGGCGCCGCGGGAGCCGTCGTGGCCGTCGGCGACTGCTGCGCGAAGGGCCCGCCGTCCGCTTGGCCGCTGGCATCCGCGTCGGCATCCGCCGGAGGTGGCCGAGATGGCCTCGTCGGCCGCTGCGTCGAAGGCGCCGCTGTGGACGCATGCCCTCCAGATCCGGCACTCACGCATTTCTCTGGGGCGACCACGCCCGCGGATGCGGTGGCCACGGCGGCGGCACCCGGTGGCGGCGGTGGCTAGGATGGGGACGGGGAGGAGACTCGCGACGAGGCAACAACGGAGGGGTTGGGGGAGGTGGAGGGGAAGGGAGGGAGGGGCGCCAGGCTAGGGTTGGCCACCTCGGTCCGTTCGTCGCGAAACTGTGAGCTGGCTTCAGCGGGAACGGTGGGGGAGGTGGAGGGGGAGGGGGAGAAGGGCGTCGACGCCGTGGTGGCAGTCGGCGCCGCCGGCGGCGGCAGGGTCGGGGCTTCAGCGTCGGGTGGGTCGGGGGAGGAGAGGAGGAAGAAGGGTGGTGGGGCCCACAGGGACAAAATCGTCTTTTTATATGGCAGTTAACGGTTCACGGATGGAAAATCCAACGGAGTGTCGTATAAGGAACGAAAGTTGAATCCGGTGTCAAATAGGGAACGAAAAATTTTTGAGGGCCAAGAAAGGAACGGGTCATTTGCCAAGAAAAGAACAGGTCATTTGTCTGGTGTCAAATAAGAAATTCTCTCCTATACTTATTGGACGGCTATGCTGGCTTGTTGATAGAAAGGAGTACACTAGTTGCTTGGTGGGCTAGTTAGCTAGCGGTCGTCATCATACTGGTTGCTTTGTGGGCCTTTAAAATTTTGCTTCGGGCAAACTAGGCTCCGTCCACGTGTCTATATTTGGAGTTGCATTTACAGAGGCTACCAAAGGATATTTTTTCACTTAAATATATTCCTATAGATCAGGAAGGATATATGAAAAGTCTTTTAGAGTGCTCTTAGAGTAGCGGATTTAGGCAATTTTCTAGAAAGCGGAATTCAGATCGAACGACTATTATTGTCTATATATGCCATGGACGCGGATTGTTCATAGTTTATCTTTTTTGTAGAGTCAGTAAAGTATATCTTTTTTGTAAGTGTGTGTCCCGTGAGAATTATCTAAACCAGCAAAAGTGCCCATACGTTGCAACGGGAGAAAAATACCATAAAATCTTTATGGGGAACAAAAACATGAATAGCCCCTTTCTATTTCTATAAATTTTTATGATGACAAGACACACATAATACTAAGTTAATAGTGTATGGAAATGTCCTATTATACCTATATTGAATTAAAATAAAATATTTATAGATAGTGTATGGAAATGTCCTATTATGCCTATATTGAATTAAAATAAAATATTTATAGATTATATGGTTTGTTCGTTAATCATCAGGGAGTTGCAAAATAAGTTATTTAGACCAGATAATACTAAATAACAAAGTGCTCAATATTTTGTTTGATGGTTTGATTAGCTAGACCATCGGCCTATCCAAGTTCTAAAAGAACAGATTTTATTTTTAATCAAAACTGCAGCAACAATTTGATGGTAAAAATCATTTTTTTTGACAAAAGTCAATAATTTAGAGATATGTAATATTATATTTGTTATTAAGAAAGACCCAGATGGAGGACAAAGGAAAAAAAACAAAAACAAAAACGCATAGACATAGAAAGAATGAAGAAGAAAACACAAACAAAAAGAAAAACAAAAATAAAGATCCACGAACCACGGAAAGGAAAGGAAAAGAAAAACGGAAAAGAAAAAACACCACAAGAACGGCAGGAGCTGACGGTACAAAAAGGAAAGGAACACAGATGAGGAAAGGAACACCACAACACAGAATTCTATACGGGAAGCACAGAAAAAAAAAACAGAATTGTGAGAGGATACGGAATCGTGTACGGAAAAACAGAATTGTGACGGGGAACCAACGGAACCAAAAACGGAAGCAGTTTTAGAAAAAAGAATGTATATATAAGATTTTATGTAATTAATTTCTACTTGTAGACTTTTTCTATTTGGGTTAGGATTTCTATTCACATGCACAATCAGAGAGATATATTTGGATTAGAATTTCTAACCGTCTAGGTTACCTTAACCTGTGTTTACTGTACCATATAAAACATGAGAGTTGTAGAGAGGCGAACCGAGACAATTTGTATATTGACATAGCTAGTTAAGGGAAGATGGACAAAAAAAAAAGTGGAGAGAAATTTGTTAGGTATAGATATAGATATAGAAATCTAAGCCTGGTCTGTGATTAGTAATAGTAAGACTGATGGTGTAGATAATAAATGTACTGGATTGAAGCTTTGGGCAGCATCTATGGGCCTGGTGGATCGTGGATGGTCGTGACGAGCGGCACGTAGCCCTGGGACAGTGGGAGGCATGAGATAGCTACGGAATAAGAAGTTGATGGCGTAGGCATGCCGCGATGATGACTGCGGAGCGGCTGGTTGGCCGCGAGGAAGCATGTGTTGGGTGACGGAGCAGAGGCAGAGCAAGGGCGGGCGATGACGGGCGTGCGTGTTCGGTACGGTGCTCTCAGTGGCCATGGGCTTGTCTGCTGGGTCTGCAAGTTTGGTCGTCGGCATGGACTCCTCACCCACCGCGGGCATTGGGCGCTCCCGGTGGGTGAGGACGCCAAGGTGGGGGGAAGGGCACCGCTGGAGTGGGGGAAGGGGCCACCGGGGGGTAGAGGGACCTTGGAGTGGGGGAGCGCGCCGCCGCCCCGGTCGTGGTGAGCCCGAGATGTGTGCGGGTGGCCTCTGCCCCGACCAGCCGCCGCGAGATGCATGGTCCTAGCTCCGCTGCGGACGTGCGGCGTTTTTTTTTTGTTGTCAGAAACTATGGTGACTCAGTGAGTCAATAAGCTGGACGAGGCGAGCGGATAGGAGGTAGTCATTTGGGCTGGCTATGTGGCCCATGAACGGAAGCGTCCGGGCGGACGGACCCCCTGTTACAAGCATTACCGATTATATATTGGTGAGTCTTGAGAGATAACAAGGTAGGATAGTCATCGCTAGTCGCTATACGATGGACGATATCACCATCTCGTTATTACCACCGCTGTCCCAAAATATAATATAAATCTCGCTTTTCGATGAGTCAAACAATTTTAAAATTAATTACTTCCCTCCGTTTTTGTTTACTTGACACCCATGACCACTTTTTTTATTTGCTAATACTTGTCACTGAATTTTACTATTCCAATTTTACCCTTTGTGGGTCTATGTGAAAATTTTAATATATTTGTTATGTAATCGGAAATTTCTAGAGGTTCGTTGCCCTGCACCTCTGTTTCTCGTGCGCCCCCTGTTTCTCGTCTATGCGATTGCACGATGCCGCCGGCTGCAAGCGCAAGGCCGCATGCCGTAGGTGGATGGCGAAGGCAGGAGGTTCGCATAGGGTTATTTGGCACGGGGTGGAGAGCTACGTCCCACACTGCGGGTGCGCAACGCTAAGACGAGCATTGGAGCGATCTGCTCTGCCATGAACCGCCGCCTCCTGTCCGAGCTTCTTCAGGAGCTGCTTTCTCTGGCTTCCAGTCCCAGACCCCGTTGCCGCGCTCGTGCGTTTACAAGGTTGAATCTCTGCAACTCGTATAGGCTAAATGTATGATGTTGTGTATTGCCGTGTGACATGCCAGCCGTGAGCTACTCTGTGCTGATGATGTGTTTGGCAAAATGTCTATTCCGAATTGCCCAAAAATTCTTAGCTGCTGACAATAAAAGATTCAAAGATTCCACATGTTGCACGACCTACTCAATGTCAATGAAATGCATTCATGATTCACGATTAAAGGAAAGGGCATTCTTGCGTTCCGCGCATGTGCTTAACAAAATTAGTGACCGCATACTTCCAAACTGCTTGCTTATGATTTGTCTTGCCAAAAAGAGTGCAAATTAACTAGGGATTTGCACTCCAACTATTGTATGCCTTATTGATATTTCTGGAGCATAAGAAAACGATTTGGAATATGACTACTTAAGGTTCTTCTTTGCATTGACTTAACCATTCAACTCAAACTGCTGATAACAGACTTCGTCCACATTTACATGCACAACACAGATTTCTCTACAGAGTGTGTAGTAAATAAAAGTAAGTGGATACAGACGCAATACATATTTACATGGACCAAACAGAATACGTTGTTAGGAGACCTTGGTCCGAAACATCGCAGCGAGCAGCTCGATTCCAGCAATGCCGCAAGGAGCAGTGTAGGGTGTCGATTTGGGCAGGGGGGGTCAATTAGGAGAGAGAATATTTTGATTCACAGAGCTAGTGGATGGATCCAGTGGTTTGGGGCTTTGATTTGGTGGTGAACCTCGACCTGGTGAGTTGTCAATTTGGTCGACGGAGTTTGTGTCAGGGTGGAAGAGACAAATATTGAAGGAAAACAAAACGAATTCAACTGACGGACATTAACTAGGAAAGAATAACTTACATGTTGCAAGTGACAATCCGTCAACGCGATTTTCTTCCTCTGTTTCTTGTTGTGGAATGATGTTGAGATCAAACTCTCGGAGAGCTTTTTGACTGCCATAGTTCTCATCGGGAGACAAATTCAAATCAAACGGGTATAGAGGAGGCGGGACATATGGGAGATGATCACCCATTGCTTCTTCATCGTGGTTCTGCACTGGGTGCAGATTCAAGTCCATAAGCGCTCTAGCATCAGTCGGAGTCTGGAGCATCGCAAAAAAGTTGGCTTCAAGAAGAATAGAGATCTGCTTCAAGTATTTGGGCAAGCCCGCCACTCATTTCAAATTTTGAACGACGTCCCCTTTGGCGGGAGCTGAAACGTCCAGAAGGTGCTTACGTGTATGAATAACAGGACCAAGGGTATTATGGTAATTTTGAATAGGATAGACGTCCACCTTTGTTTCTGTGTTTTGGTCACCGGTGTCAATTAAACAAAAACGGAGGGAAGTAAATATATATAAAAAAACAGGTACATTCATAGTTAGTATGACTACATGAATTATAAATGTATTTTTCCTAATAAACATATTTAAAGATAAAGTGTTAAACCTAGTCAAACAGGATTATCTGAAGATGAAAATTGATTTGTTCTCATTGTTCTTTGGGGCGGGAAGGAAATTAAAGGACGTGCTGGCGGTGCTGCTGACTCTTGCTCTGTCGCTGTTTTATTCACTTTGGCTGGCCTGCGGCCTGCCTGCCTTCATCTCGACGTATCGTAGGGTCTAAGCTAACAATAAACATCATTATAATGTTTGATAACGATCCATTCGTTTTAATTGGTGCTATCTTGGATGGATTGGCCTATTAGCTGATTAGCTGAATGAATGGCACTGTTGCAGCACCGGGCGATCAATGGTCATCAATAATGAGAATGGATGGATCACCAGTTCACCACCAGGTAGTTAAATTACTGATCGATTCTTATCTTAGTTTCTTAATGCACCGAACGAAAAATCGATTCCTATGTACGAGACAGTCTAGAAGCAACGAGGAGAAACAAGCAGCTACTAACCACCGATGCAAGCAAGATGCTTGTTCATGCATCCATCCATGGACAGACACTGTCATCATCTATCAACGGATCAACTAATCCATCTTACGTATGAGATGGATTATATATCGTGGATCATGTTCGTGTTCATGGATGCGAGCTAGTACAAGAGAGCGTCCCACGACTCCAAGGTCGGGAAGCCGCCGGCGCCGGCGCCGCAATCGCTGCTGCTGTAGCCCGCTACCCCGAGTCCTGCACGAACACCGACACCGGCCCCCACATCCACCTCCGATGCCGCCGCCGGATGCACCGACGCGTCCGGCCCCAACGTCCTCCGGGCGGACCCGGACCCGCCGTCGCTGTTGCCGAGCAGGAGCGCGGACGTGTCCAGCGTCGGCAGCGCGCGGGACGGCGCCGGGCGGCAGAGGGTGGTCGCCTCGTGCTGCGGCGCCAGAGGCGGCAGGTCGTCGGCGCCCGTGACCTGGTGCACCATGCGGCGGAAGCTGGCGGCGTCCGCGGTGATGTACGTGGTGGGCACCTTCCGCGACGGCCGCGGGCGGCGCCTGCTGGACGGTCGGCGGGCGGCCGCGGGGCGGAGGTGGTGGTTGTTGCGCGGCGGCGGGTATGGGGATGGCGCGGAAAGGTCCTGCTGCTGGTGGTGGGTGGGCACGGGTACGGGTACGGGTACGGCTGGGTGCCATGGCGGCGGCGATATGATGATGGACCCTGCGGAGGACGGGTGGGTGGAGTCCATGTGCATGGCGGCGGCGGCCATGAGCATCCTGCGGGATCGCAGCGGAGCCGAGCCGTGGAGGGAGATGAGCAGAGCAGAGCAGGCGATGGGAGACACGGGAGGAAAGCCCGCGCTGTGCGGCGGTTTATATGGACTGGAGCTGGAGGTGGGGGCCCACCCGCCGGACCCACAAGAGCACTGTAGCTAGCAAGCGGTCCCACGATGACAGTTAACCAAAATCACCTACTCTCTCTAACTTTTACTTTAAAATCGACTTTGAAATTGGTACAAATTTCAACAAACAATGTTGCGGCACAATCACCCTGTTCGCTTTGATGATTTCTGTGTCTTATAAACCTGCTGATGTTGTTTTATTGTAAGAGAAAAACACTATATCATATGTAATAAACATGACTGATATGATCAAACGAACAGGATAAAGGGAGGTTGGGTGTCGGTGCACGCAGCTGGACCCATGGTTATTATGGGCAGCACCAGCCTGGGAGCTTGGGAAGCCGGGCACACAACAAACAATCTCGTTGCTTGTTTCATCGACGTGCCAGCAAATTAAACTGATTGCATTGATTAGACACGCATGCATGCAGTACGTTGCCAAACTAAAGCGTCCATGCTGCAGCGTACTTGCTACGGCTCCGTTCGGACTGTAGGTTTGAAGGAATTTGAATGGTTTGGGGGAATTCGGAAGAAATTTATGAGAGGAAAATATTGTTTCAGATGAAAAAAAGAAGCGGATTAAGCCGGATTTAAGGACACGTGAACGGGCCTACGTGCTCTTAAATAAACTTGCTTGTATTTGCATCATATCTCCTCCGTCCTAGAATAATGGTAGATATATTTCCATAAAAAACTAGTCATGCAAATTAGATGTTACTGTACTTCCTTAGTTTCTTTACGATGTTTTTTTAATTAGTACTGTTTGCTACGTACAAAATAAAATACTCCTATCAGAGGTACTTGTCTGGAGGCAAGCAATAAGCGACCTGTGACAGCTTTGGGGATATGGCCTTTTTTCTGAAATGTTTGATACCACGTCACAAGTGCATGCGGCCAAATTAAAATTATTAGCAGATCGAATCGGTACGGGAATGGTCAACTCTGCTCGATTGGTCAGATGACCACACCATGCATGCCCCCTTTTTCAATTCTGATCTGAGAGACGAAGATAGACCACATTCTCGCGCGCGCATTCACACACATGCACAACATGGCCTGCAAAACCACGCACGCACGAAAACAAACTATTGGCCACCCAAATAATTTAAAGTCACATATGTACTCCGAACAATATAATATATAAACGAAATTAATTAATGTCGTGGGGAGAGGAATGAAATGCGACGACTTGTACAGAGTTGAACGCGTGCATGCATTTTGAACATTTGACGCCCCCTGCTTCTTCCGTCGTCGTAGAGAGATGGATATGCATTGCGTGCCACTTGCTTTGATAGTTTGTTCCCATCCAATGATCATTCAATTCAATTCACCAGTCATCTATATATATATATATATATATATATATATATATCAATGAAAAAGCTCTGGATGGTTCATTCTATTCCCCTGTGTCTTTTTACATTCCTCGCAATTACTTCTGCAACAAAAACTATGCATATATGCAACTGGCGCTTTCACTGGTTGTACTGCTCCCAGTAGTCAAACACTAGGGCCCAGTTTAGTTCCCCAAAAATTTTGCAAAATTTTTCACATTCCTTGTCACATCGAATCTTTGGACGTATGCATGAAGCATTAAATATAAATAAAAAATAAAACTAATTACACAGTTTAGACGAAATTCATGAGACGAATCTTTTAAGCCTAATTAGACTATGATTGGACACTGATTGCTAAATAACAACGAAAACGCTACAGTGGTCATTTTGCAAAAATTTTTGCATCTAAACAAGGCCTAGGAAACAAGAGCACCATCCACTCTCCCAAAAGTAAACTGCTTCGTTCCACTTGCATTTACTGCTACAGATTAATCTGCTAGCTAGATCTGATAGATCTTGGTTACTTACACACTCGCAGCGTTTTCTGCATCGTCACGCACGGTCTAAAACATATACTATACCCTATTTGTATTGCCAAATAAATACTCTCCCTCCGATCCAATTTGTTTATATAATAGGTCGTTTTGACTTTTCAAGATATACAAATTTTACTATACATCAAAACATATACAGGTGCATGTCAAAAGCTATGTACCATTCTAGTCAAAACGACCTATAATTTGAGATAGAAGTGGTATTATTAGATTTGCTATGGAACATGTATTCTCATAGCATATTTACCTGTTTGATATCATAAATGTTGTCAATCTTGTCTATAAAGTCGGCTAGATTTAAAATAGCTTTACTTATATAGAGCTAAAAGAACATGTTTTTTTATGTAGTGACTATTTTTCATCTAAAAGTGATGCTAAAAGTGTATCCCTAAAAAAAATTACTATTTGCACAACAATAATCAATATCACTAGTACAGAATGACAGGTGTACCTTCTTTTTTTTCCAGAGGTGGCTGTGTCAGGAACCATCTCTAAATATAGTTTTACGGATGGCCCGTCTCTAAAAATTAATTTGCAGTTCATATTCTTATACATCTTTAGAAAGAAGCGGTTGGTGTTACGAACTGCCTTGACACTCTACAAATCAATTTCTAGAGATGGACTATAGCATGACCCGCTTCTAAATATAGTTTCTGACTATTCCTTCAAATGCTATATCTATAGTGTCGTCAGTTTTTTCTAAAAAAAATCCTTAAATCAATTACCGAAGTGAGTCAACTTAATTTATTATTTAGCTGCGGTATTAGTGTACTACACGCATGTCCCTTTTACCATGGCCCAACACGTTATTATTATTAGTAGTACATTGATTGATCCCGCCCCCTTGCTTTGAGAGCTACTCCAAGATTTTAGCGTGTGTGAAAATGGTTTTGCTACGACTTGACAGTTTGGGTCAGTGTCAATGGATTTTGCGGCTTGCTTGACCCTGTCAGAGTGCTGAGTAGGAGTACTATCCACGCACTGCCACTGGGGACTCTGACTGGTGCATTGACTCTTGTCTCGTTCGCTTGGCTGATAAGCTATGGTTGAAAGTACTGTTAGCTGATTTGTTGTGAGAGAAAAATATTGTTCGTTGACTGAAAAATACGGCTTATAAGCTAAGTGAGCAGGGCGTCTAGCTACACACCATCTTCAAGCACGACTTGATTGGTCTTGTTTAGTTGTGGATTGTAAAATTTTGAGGTGTCATATTGGATGTTATATAAGGTGTCGCACAGGGAATTCGGATACTAATAAAAAAATAAATTACAGAATCCGTCACTAAACCGCAAGACGAATTTATTAAGCCTAATTAATCCATTATTAACACATATGTACTGTAGCACTTTATTGTCAAATCATAGACTAATTAGGCTTAAAAATTCGTCTCGTAAATTAGTCGCAATCTGTGCAATTAGTTATTTTTTAGTCTATATTTAATACTCCGTGCATGTGTCAAACATTCGATGCGACAGAATGTAAAGTTTTGACGTGGGAACTATAAACAAGGGCTATATACTTCTACATAGTACTGGTCGTCGGTAAGATATTTTGGACTGTCGTCCTTTCATTTTCTCATACATTTCTTTTTCATTTTTGCTTTGAGTATTGACTAAGCGTGCTCCCCTTGTTTTGTTTTCTTTCTTGCCGATTTCCGCATTCTTTCTCGTCTTTTCCCCTTCATTTTCAGCTGATTTATCGATTAAATTAACATGCTTGCTTGTATCGTCCAAGATCACACGCACCTTGCCATTGGAACAAAGGTTTACTGGATTTCCTACATATGCCTTTTTTTTATAAAGGAATATACTCCCTTCCATTCTAATTTATTAGGATGTTTGGGACTGCTCCACAAACTCTACGAGGAGCAGCTCCATAAAAAAACATTGAGTTTGTGGAGCACCTTTTAGCCTATTGGTCGTTTTGACTTTTTTAAATACATAAAAAAATTTACCAAAAACTATGTATCGAGAAGACCTAAAATAACCTATGATTTGGGGCTGAGGATGGTATGTTGTAAAATCATATAAAGTTTCTTTAGAGCGGGCTGAACGGCTGAAGCCACAAAACAATTCGGAGAAAATCTAACATGATATCTAACGTCTATTTTTTTTTCTTTTACCTCCCTCTATATACCTAGATTCCTATATTTTCCGCATGTTGTATCTAGGGAAGTTTCGACGCTCTAAATTAGTGGTTTAGGACTCAGCGTTTCAAAGATATGTATGGCCTTGACGTGGCGAAGACGACTAGGGCTGATACTACGATTGATCTTATAAGTGCAACCATACGAATGATAATAGAGTAGCTAGCAAATCAATCGCCCTATCACGTTAATTACCAAGGATTTAAGCTCAGTTCAACCACTCAAAAAAATTAAAGCTGAGCTGAGGTGAGACGGCAGGCATCCTTCTTCATTAAAAGCATCGGGGGACTGCACTGGACCCGGCCCATAGGGGAAAAGAGTCCTTGATTGCTCTCGTCAGCAAAGGAGGCAAGAATGTGACGCTTAGGTTGTTTTGTTCGTCTTTATTTGTTGTGTGGAAGTGGAACTCGCTTTTGGACTGATTCAGCTTAGTCGTGGCACCAACAGTTAGCTAGAGATGCATGATGACTTAGTCTCTGTTGTACTAGTCATAACTCATAAGAGCATCTCCAGCAACACCTCCTACTTGACCTCTACTTCCAATTTGGGTAGTGAAGGTAAAAAAAAAAAAAGCTCCGGCAAACCCCCTACTACACCTCCCAGATTTGTCACTGGCCTCCTATTTTGTCCCTCCCACCCTCTATTTCTGTTGCCCCACTACTCTGCCTCTGTCGTGGCTTCGTCCCCGGCGTGGCACCTATCCCCGACGTGGTGGCAAGCGCTTCCCTGGCAACGTAGCTCCTCACTAGGCGCCCCCCTTCCCCGCTGGCTCTGCTCATGCGTGTGCGGGGAAGAAGAAGTGGATGACATGTGGGTCCTCTACTAGGATGGATTTGGGGGGTCAGGTTTAGGTAGTGCTGCTGGAGCAAACAACGAAATATGGATAGTATAAAAATGGATAGCTACCTAAACGGAGAAGTAGGGGGTGTGTTTTAGATAGTATTGTTGGAGATGCTCTAAGTCCCTCTGTCCTAAAAATAATATCATTCTACAAGTGTTAATTTAGACAAATGTTTATCTAGATTTATATCTAAAATTGTACTCGCTCCATTCTAAATTATAAGCCGCTTTAACTTTTTTTGGTTCATCTATTTTACTGTATATCTAGATATATTATTATATCTAGATGCATATCAAAATGGACAAGAAAAGTCAGACCAACTTATAATTTGGAAGGGAAGGAGTAGTGTTTTTGGAACCGAGGAAGCATATTATGGTGAACACTGTTTTTCTTTTCCCTCTCTCTCTCTCTATGTCGATGTTTCACCACCGATAGCCTGCCACGGGGGTACCCGGGGCAGTATGTTCGGGCTTCGGCGTATGCCGAACTCGATGGTTAACGCAAGAGACAGTCGATTTATCCTGGTTCAGGCCCTCGATCGTAGATCGAGTAATAACCTTACGTCCAGTCGGCGTTAGCCTTTGCGTTGGATTGATTGTGTTATGCTGTGTCGTACAATTGTTGTCCTCTCAGGAGCCCTGCCCTCCTTTATATAGTCCGGAGGCCAGAGTCCTGGTCGGTTTACAATAAGATTTCCTAGTAGGATTACTTAATAGTTCTTACTACTAAGATTACATGGGAAGAATCTTAGTCGGACTAGACCTTCTCTCTCCCTTGCGGGGTATCCTGTGGGTCCCGTGTCGACAAGCCCCCGAGCACTTCATGGTTGAGCTCTGAAAGTCTCGCCTTGCTCCTTCAAGTCTTGTTGAGTAGGAACAAAATGTCATCCGAGTGCTTTCTGGAGTGAAACCTTGTAGCGCTTCTTGGGATCTTCGGGTGGTGAGTGCTTTTTGAAGAAAAAGTGCATCCATCTGGTTGTAGCCCCCGAGCCTCCTGCTATTTGGAACAAAAAGTTGGAGGGTCTTGATCCTTTATGTTGTTTGAAAATTTGTGTTCTGAAGTAGTCCTCGAGACTTGGATTATGTTGTCATCCGAGTAGTTTTGCGGCGTCTTCCCGAAGCGGCCCTTTAGTCTTTGTTTAAACCATCGTCCGAGTAGTTTTGCGGCATGCAGCTCCCGAGCTTATGTCCGGGTTCTTTTTGGGTGGGTGCAATTTTTCATAAAAATTGCACTCACTGAGTGTAGCCCCCGAGCCTCTTGCTTTTGCTTGCAAAAGTTGGAGGGTCCAGATTCTTGTCTTCAAAAAATTATGGGGCTTTGTATCCCGCAGCCTCGTGCTTTTTCCGAGTTCTTCTCTTTAGAAAAGAAGTCGGATGAAGAGTTTTGATGTATCGTCGTCGTTGTAGTCTTGAGTTTCTTGTATTCTTGGTCCTTTGTCTTTGGTTCCGAGCCTCCGGGAGTAGTTAAAAATGAAGGCCGAGCTCCTTAGCTTAGTGTTGATTAAGCTACGATGCTGGCCGAGCTCTCGAGCGTATATTCGTGTTGTTTTGCTCAGGAAGAACTCGGATGCGAGGTCTTGGCGTATTCTTAGATAGTCTGCTGTTGTCAGATGTAGTTGTATGGTGGTGGTTGAGTGTAAATGTCTTTTGTTCACGGGTTGTACTGTGCTGGTATATTCTTCCGAATATGCCCGTCTTCGAGTACTGCTTTCTCTCACCTGAGTCATCCATTATTGAGTCCTGTCTTTTCACTGTGTCCTTTGTTAGGCTTATTTTGCTGGTACTCCTAGTCCATGTGCGCTGTTCCTTTGGTCTATAAATACTGTCCCGGAGTGCTTGTTTTCATCCATTGAACATTCTGTTGAAACCTTCGCGGTTGTGAACATGGTAGTTTGTGAAGTAGAGCAGCCCCCGGGCATATTTTGTAGTTCCTGTGTGTCTTGTCGTAGCTGGAGGAAGTCTTGTGATAGGGATTAGAGGTAGGCTAATCCCGCGACAGCATCGTGCCAGGATGTACGTGATGGTAGTTGGAGGAAGTCTTGTGATGTGGGCTTTGTTCCTTCATCCGACAGTTCTGGGTTGATTCTCGTCGCCTGTCTTGAGACTGTCCGGTGCAGATCAACACCATATCCAGCATCACATCGGTCTTGGGTAGACAGATGCCCGCCGGCCTTCTCTGCTCCATGTTGCCCTGCCGTGCTGCCGATTTCCGCCTTGGATGCACTGCGTCCGTCCTTTGAAGAAAACAGTGTAGCTGATGGCGGTCTGTCCTTCCGAGTAGCAATTTGGGACACGTAGTCGTTCCAGAGCCTAGCCGTGTCCGTGTTCCTCTTTGCTACTTTGCTTTTCGTGGCGCCGAGTTCGTTGGGTCTTGTAAGATTTGTAATCTTCTATTTTTGAAGTTGCTTGTAATGTAACGAATCTTGTCTTCTGAGCTGTTTTTTACTTTCCTGCTGTGATCCCTGTCGTTCGTGAGATTACCGAGTTCTTTCTTAAATAACCGGGTTACTTTGTTCCTTGCGAGGTAGGCTTTTCTTTCTTCTTGGTTCGACGAGTTGTTCTTGTAGTTATCTGATAACCCTGCCGTGGTGCTGTGCGGATAAGTCTGAAATCTGCCCGTTGGTTTGTACCGTTGTGTGGATTCGTGAGAAGACAGACAAGTTCGAGTGGACAATAGAGGCCGACGAAGCTTTCAAAAAACTTAAAGAATACCTCACCTCGTCGCCTATCCTAACACCTCCAAAGAAAGATGAAGATATGATGCTATATATTGCGGCAACTCCTACCGTAATCAGCACGGCAATAGTCATAGAAAGCGAAGAACAAGGGCGCGTGTATAAAGTGCAACGTCCCGTATACTACATCAGCGAAGTACTGTCAGAATCCAAAATCTGGTACCCGCATGTACAAAAACTACTCTACGCTCTACTCATCACCTCACGGAAGCTTCGCCACTATTTCGAAAGCCACAAGATTACCCCGTTAAAACGCAGTGTGAGAACGCAACGGTCCATTTACCCAAGAGCTCGATGGACCTCGACAACATAATCTTCCCGACGGGATCAACTTTCATCTTCGGCTCATGGATCTGCGAGGCAGACAACACTGTGCCGCACACACAGCAAGCCGAAAAGCGTAGCTTCAATCGGGTGCCCGGGTGCTTCGTGATCTGGAACGTGCCAGTCAGTTTGACCTGAAAGAAACTGACAAGGGATAAAACAGATTAAATGTCAAACCGGAACATGTCGGGTGAGACCGAGATAGCCCAGTATATACGACCCAAGCCACTTTACAACGACATACAGCTATAGGAAGTCATTCGCCAACAAGTTTATAAATCATTCGGCTAATCGTAGGATGGACATATGTAAAGATCTGATTGCCGAATGCATATGCATGGGAAGACATGTTTGAACAAGTGAAATTGATTATGCGTTAATGCATATCCAAGCTCAAAGAATCCAAATTGAGTTGGGGTCCATGAAGAAGGAACGTGTAGATAAACACGATTAAGCCAATCTAAAACTCAAATGCGCACGACACACCTAGTTTCGTCAAAAACTTAAACGTGATTAACATACATGAACCCACAACATGTGACAATCTAGATTAAAATAATTCAGCCATTATGAGCATGTTATCTATTTGCAAAGGTATTATGAAAGTAATGATCATTGAAGCTCGAATAAAACCATAGAAGAGGGCGAACAATATCAATCTAGATTGGGCAAAAGTGTGTTACAAATATATAAAATATTTAAAACATGCAACACAGGATAACTTGATGAATCTATTTAGATTTTGCCGTAATCTAATAGAGCCGATAACCATCTTGCTTCCACTAAGCATATTGAGCAAACGCTCACGCCACTTACGGTATCTACTCATAAACAAAGTATAAGCAAAGACTTCTTGATTGTCAAGCAAAGATCCGCCGCATACGATCATTGAAAACAAACAAGACTACTTGCATCACGTCTAAATCCACCGCATGATACTAAACATGATAACAAGGTTGTCGGAACTTACGGAGGTCGACGGATCGATGACTCTCTCTCAAGAACTCGACGACACGACAAAAGGACTCGAAAGTTGCACACGGGGCGGTTGTATTGATTTGGTTGTGAACGCCTATTACAATGGTCGAGGGTCAATATTTATACCCTAGACGAAACACGAGTCCTAAAGACTACGATTTACAAAGGAACTCTTTAAATAAACTTGGAAACTACGATTCCTTGCCCCAAACTCTCGAGTCCTTTATTATTACAACTTTCATCTTTTCGATCGGCTTTGCTTGCCATCTTCTCGCTTTCCCGAATGGAGTTACCGCCTTCCGAATAACCGACCGCACAAGCATTTAGCCGACCGCTTGCGTTATTTGCGAACACTCTTCTTCCCGCATGTGGGTCCACCCGTCATCTTCCGAAACTGACCAAAATCCAGTGTTAACACATGCCCCCTCAATTTCGGGATAAAAGTTGTTTTATTCTGAAATTGACCACAAGCTCTTTCATCCTCCTAGGTCATCACTGCTCAAAACCGCAACCCACTGCCCAAAATTTCAATCTTTCAAACAGAACTTCAACCTCCTCTAAATCTTCAATGGCGACCCAGATGAAATCCCGGAGGTAAACTTTATTTCTATTCGCAACTTTCATCCCATCCTTCCGCTCCTCTTTTGACTTATTCCCCTCGATTTCAATCATCTTCTAAAGGAGTACAAGAGCCAGATTTTGATCCCTTACGCCGCCAACCCCGACTCCTATTTCCTTGGCCCAATGGGAAACCCCGACCTTCTTCGAAATCATTGAGAAGGAAACTCAAAGAATTCCTTTCAAGTCTGGAATTACCTCACCAAACCGATGGCCAAACACGTTCAAGAATTGGCCATTTCCCCAATCACCGGATGGCGCGAATCGGTGATGCAGGAGAATGTTGGAGAAGAGCAGCAGCCATCGGGACAATCAGACATCGATCATTGTCTGAGTTATCTTTAGCAGAGACACCGTGAATGATTCCTTCGATAGCAACTTCTCATTTTTGGTCCGACGCTACCAATGCCTTTATCTTCGCCATGGTATTATGACCATCACTCTAGCCGACGATACATGATGACCGGTTTGAATGTGTCATTGCCAAGATATCCTTATAAGTACAAGAGCAAGAGTAATCAAAGAGCCGTTAGTTCTGGATGTGGATGGGTCAAACATATTCGTAATTACATGAATGCATCTGGCGCCGCCTCGACAAAGAGTTGAAAGCTTTCATGAATATGTGGCTATGCAGATTCATTTTTGTGGAAAATCCAATGAACCAACCCTCGAATCACATGGTAATGGTCAAGACTTAGTCTGCAGCACCCAGATCCCATTAGGCAAATATCTTTTAGGGTCTCGCTTATCATATGATGCATCGGATCACCCTTCGGATGTGCCAAGGTGGAGAAATTTCTTGTGTGAACGGCCCCGGTGGCTAATTCAAATGTGGCTCCAACTATATATGCATCGAGATAACCCCATGAGCCTCTTCAACCTAAGCTTCCCTCGCTTAACTATGTCAAGGCAAAGACAAAGAAAGGTTAAAGCTTGTCGACTTATGGGGAAGCAAGCAAAGATCTATAAGCATTGATATAGACATTGGTCATCTCTTCAAGCTATTTTTCAAAGGATTCGCAATGTGCTCTGGTTTCCTTACAGGAAAATGAAGATCCGACTTTGCCACTGCAAGTTTAGCTATGAAATTGGTTGTTCGTGCCAAGAATCCACAGAGATTTTCAACTCCTTTATCAAACCTTGCACTTTGCCACCGAATTTCATCATGGGAGATTAGTACAATCCACCTATGAGTTCTATTATCCCAACATGGTAGCCGTGACAATTAGGATGCGCCAACTCGCCCCAAAATTCCTCTTCTCAACAATCATAAAATCAAGGGAAGCAATAATGTAAGGAATGGAAGCCAAGAAGGTCTTTGAATTAGGATGGGAATTACCAATATATGAACCATCTCCATTTGGGCTAATAGATGCTGCTCATCCCCTCTTTGTCTCTTGGTGGCAAGAATGGCATGCTCATATCTTCAATATAGCAGTTCATTCTTTATGCAAAAACTTGCAACCCGATTTTGCTTCTGACAGTGAGGTAATTTCATTATGCCCATCATTTCTTATTCTTGAATCCACTTCTTATTTTAACATCTGGTTATGCACAGGATCTTGAGTTTACTTCCCCTGCCAAAGCAATTCAGTACTATCCGGCCGGGTCCCAAACTCCTTCTGGGGTTTGATGCTCCAAACTTAAAGGAATTCATGAAAACTTCGCAACTTTGGATTCAGCACCTCTAAAGGCACTCATAAGAACTCCTGTTACTTCAAATTCTTGCATCTTCCAGGAGGAAAAGCAAAAGGAAAACACCTGAAAGTTTTCTCTTACCCAAGAAACCAAGGACCAAGAAAGCGAGATTATCCCTTAAGGCATGAACCTTCTGTTTTCTTATCAGGTCAACCATTTCATTTAGCAGTAAGCCTGACTATCTCTACATTCATTCCTTCCACTGCAGCCACAAGTCGAAATTCCCATACCGGGTAATACCTCAGCGCCTGTAGAACCAACCCCTGAAGTTTCTACTGAAGATGAAGAAATTCATGATAGCGAAATTTCAGAGACCCATGAAGCTGAAGGTTCAAAGGCTCATAAACCTGATGAGACTATAGGTATCATTGCTCAACCAATTCTCCTCTCCTTTCTCTTTAACAACATCTATCTCTTATGCTCATTATCACTTACTTTACTGAAAATAGATGAGATCTTAGATGAACTGGCAAGGGAAACTTCTCCTGATCAATCTCCAGATCCGTCTCCTCTGAACCTTCAATCAAGTCCTCCAACCAAGCTGGGGTATAACTCATCCCGATGACCAATCAAATTAACAGTAACGCCTTGTCTCATACTATATTTTAGCAAAATTACCCAATCGGCTAACACCTTCTTTCTTTCTCTTTGTTTAGAAGAACATCACTAAACCGACCACCGATTACTCCTTCTCTATTGAGGACTACATTATTGAGAAAGGTGAAGAGATCACTTCTCATCAAACTTTGTCACTGGAGAATCAGGCTCGGCTAAAAGAAGTGATTATTCTACTGAATAAGGATACCATTAGTCCAGTTCAGGATGCGAGACCGGATAAAAGACCTCCTTGAACTCATTGATCAAGATATCCCTTCGCTCTCAAAGCTCCCCTAGAATCTGCAGCCCATCTTGATGATCACTTTGCTATGGTGAAAAGGGCAACCAAGAACATATCTTCGAGGGCCGCTCTCTGCGAAGGATAGATCTTTGAAAAAAAGCCCCGGAGATTAAAAATCTTCACTCTCATATCCGACACTACGAGAAATTCTTTAGCAACCTTGGAGCTGAATCGAGATCCATGGAGGATGAAAAAAAACTCAGACTAGAAGCTCAACTAGCCGAACCGAATGCCAAAATTCAGGTCTCACAGGCCCATATAACCAATCTGCCAAGAACATAGAAGCAACTTCACTAAAAATAGCTTCACCATCAAAGAAGACCAGCAGATCAAAAACAAGTTATCCAAAGATCCGAGTTCAAGATGAAGATCACAAAGTGCTAGATAATGTTAGCGAATCGGGACCGAGGCCATAGAAGCGATCAATCATCTTCCGAACCAAAGAGACATTAGGCTTGTAATAAACTTTAAGTGTGATACCCTTTTTTCCTTGATTAAACAACTTTATGTCCACTTATTTTCATCCGCTTCGGAAAAAAGCAATCGGCCATCTTCCCTTAAATTACTCGATTAGAATGTAGCCGATTGTCTCCATTCTTCCGATAACCGAACGAATCCAATCCAAACATCGTGAGGGTATAGCCGAACAACGTTGGCTCCAATAAATCATGGAGATATTTCAAGCGACGTTCGACTTAACTCGGACTGGCCCGGTCGATGGAACGGTCCATCAAAAGGAGAAAACCTACTCCGCCGCTCGGGATTCTCGTCCCACAACCCCGTGGAATTCGCCACGATCTTTCGCTTCCCGGCTTATAAATAGCCCCTCCCATTGGCCTTCATCACTATCTTTGCCTTAGCGTTCTCACATCCGTCTCTTCCACTTCCTTCGTCGATTCATTCTAGAAAGAAACCCTAACCTCCGTCAAAGCAAATGACGAAACAAATGGCAACAACTGGCAAGCGTCCCCGCCGACGGAGAGGTTGAAGGAAGCAGAGCATCGCTGCACAAGCGTCGTGGGTATGATTCGGTTCTTTGCCCCTTTGTAATTTCCTCGTTCATCTCTTAATTCCGATTTCTCCCTCCCCATTCATCGGGATAAGAGTCATCAGCTCAGATCAATACCATCTCCTCCCTCCGGTGTCGGCAGCTCAACCGAACTCCATCTTCCGGCTCCTCCGGGTCTTCCACTCCTCAAGCTCTTACCATTCCAACCCTTGGGGTTCGGCAGAGCCAATGATGCACACCACCCATACTCCCACGAGGAAGCGCTTAAGTTTCGCCAGAGAGGGATGAAGCCGGGAGGAGCTAAGCGAAGTCTCCAAGAAGTTCGGCATCGATCAAGCCGAATGGGAGGATCAGCGGAAACAATTCTGCGACGCCATCACTGGTTTGATATCTTCATTTAATTTTACCATCCTGACTTCCTTTGCTTGCCGACTCATTTCTTCTTTCATGCCCAGCTCTTTCCGCGGAAAATGACCGCTTGAAGACAGCGGCGAACAAGATTGCCGACAAGGTGAATGCTCAGGGGGAGACATTCGAGGCACGCCTTGGTGCTGTGGACGGCCGCATTGATCAGGCCGTCACCCAAGGTGTGCACCTCGGCGCTTCTCTCGGGCTGGCGGCAATGACCTCCCAAACCAACGAGGACTACTCCTCCCAGCCAGTTGGCTTTGTTGGAGGACGCCCGGACGAAGTCGACGACATCGAAGAGCGTCTGGAGGCCTACGACGATCATGCTGCTGCCCTCGCCGAAATCACAAACCCCCAATCCGTCCTCAATAAGTTATTTGAGGAATAGTTTGTATTAGGACGAACTTTTATAAATAATCTCATCCTTTGGAATGATATTTACTTCTTTGATTCTTTTCGGTAAAATCCCACTTGCGATTGTCAGAAAAATGCCGAAAACAACCCAGTTTTGGATAAACATTCTTGTGCTAGAGGCGATGCAAACTGCATCGGCTATTTTGTGCTAAAGGCGATATAGACGATATCGGCTATTTCCAATCTCGTATCTGATTTTTAGGCTAAAGGCAATATGAACAATATCGGCTATTTTTAGTCCCAGTCCCGATCTTCTAGGCCAAAGACGATTTTTCTTCCTTCATCGGTTTTTCCGATCTATATTTACTGAACCAACCTCAACACTGGGGTAGTATTTCTTAAGAAATCTTCCATTAATAGCTCTGTAAACTCTTCTCCGAATAAAGTCTTTAATATGTATGCATTGCAGGCACACATTCTACAATTCGGAAAGGACCTTCCCAATTTGGAGACCATTTGCTTAACGCTCTATCTTTTGTCCCAACTGCAATACAGCTTTTCCAAACCAAATCTCCTTCTGCGAATTGTTTCACTTAACCTTTTGTTATAATACCGCAACGCGTATTTTATTTTTCTCAATATTTTCCAATGCCTTGAGACGAATCAAATGTAAATCTTCCAATTCATCCATCATCGACTCTTATAATCTTCTTTTGCCAATTCTTTCTCAGTAACACAATTACGCCTTGAATCTAACTAACCGTAACTCCCATGGTAGTACAAACATGATGCCCATAAACCAGTTCATAGGGAGACGTTTGAGTGGATCCATGACAAGCCATTCGGTAAGCCCACAAGCTTCATTAAGAACCAAGTGCCATTTCCTTGGTTTTTCATCAATCTTCTTCTGATAATTTTAATCATAATCTTATTTGATGCTTCACCTCACCATTAGCTTGTGCATAATAAGGAGAAGAATTATATAACTTAATCCCCATACTTTTGGCAAAGTCACAAAATTCTCAAGAAGTAAATTGAGTCCCCCGATCGGTTGTTATAGTCCGAGGAATCCCAAATCATGTGAACTATATGTTCCTTAACAAAAGCTGATCATATTTTCTCGACGTTACTTTCTTCAAAGGGATAGCCTCAACCCACTTGGTGAAATAATCCGTGGCCAAAAGTACAAATTTGTGTCCCTTACTAGAAGGAGGATTGATCGACCAATTAAATCTATTCCCCATCCTCTGAACGGCCAAGGCTTGATTATAGGATTCATAGCAGAATACTGGAACTTTTTGAATATTGCCGAATTTACGACAATTGTGACACCTTTGTAATATTCAAAACAATCTTCCAACATAGTTGGCCAAAAATAACCAGCCTCCTAATTATCCACTTCATCCGATAAGTGACCGATGTGCACCACACAACCCTTCGTGGACCTCATACATCACTTTCTTGGCCTCTTCCCCGACTCAAGCATTTGAGCAATACTCCATCGATGGACTTGTAATATAACCGATCATCAAGAAACACAAACTTGAGAGCTTTGTACCTAAGTTTTCGGAAACCCTTTGAGATGGATTTTTCAGATAATTGGTAACTTCAGATCTCCAATCACCATCTCTTTGGATCAGATTTAAAACATCTTCCTCTATAGTAAAAACTTCCCGATTCTCTCGATATCCGTAAGCGGTTTGAGCTAACTTATTTGCTTCTTCATTGTACTCTCTAGGGATATGATGCAAGGTTACTATCGTAAATTCTTCAAAAGTTCTCTACACTCCTCATAATATTCTCTTAACACATTATTCTTGCATTCATATCGACCATTCAGGTGATTAATCACCAACTCGTAATCCCCAAAGATTTCAACAACAACGGCCTTTACTTCTATAAGAAGTCAAGCCCTCTAAGCAATGCTTCATACTACGCTTGATTGTTAGTAACATGAAATTCAATAGGACTGTGATACTCAAAAGCTTTTCCTTGTGGGGAAATCAAAAGAATACCAGCACCACCACCTTTGTTGCAAGATGATCCATCAAGAACAAGGCCCAAGGCACAATGTTTATCGCCTCAACGTAAAAGATCCCGATGTTGGGTAATAAAATCAGCAATAATTTGACCCTTTACCGCCTTTGCCGATTCATACCTTAAATTAAATTCGACAATGCTAAAATCCATTTGCCAATTCTTCCATTCAAAATCGGCATTGATAACATATGTTTGATTACATCAAAACTAGAAACCACCACACATTCGAATTCAACAAATAGTACCGTGATTTGGCACAGAGTAATACACACACAAAGCAAAGTTTCTCTCAGAGGCGAATACCTTGTTTCCGGGTCTAACAATGACTTTCGCTAAAATAAGCTATGACTCTTTCTTTTCCTTCAAACTCTTGCATAAGGGCCGATCCTATCGTTAGGCTATCGGTCGCCACATACAACTTAAAAGGCTTTTCAAGTTGTGGAGGTACCAAAGACAGTGGTGCTTTCATATATTGTTTGATCTCATCAAAAGCCTTTTGTTGTATGTCACCCCATACAAATTTTTGATCTTTCTTGAGCTTCAATAAAGGGAAAAGGGTAAAACTCTTTCTCGATAAATTGATATGAATCTTCTTACAAAGTTGATTTTGCCTAACAATGATTGCAATTCAGCAGAGATTAGTTGGCGGCACAACTTTGTCTATTGCTTCCATGCTCTTTTTTCCCAACTTCAATTCCTCCTTTATGAACTAAAATCCCAAAAACTCACCAAATTTAAACTCCAAAGGCACATTTGTTTGGATTCATCTTCAATCCATGCTTTCTTGTGCACTCCGTCTTTCTTAAATCGGCTAAATGTCTTTCATGATTTCTAGACTTGACTACTACATCATCGATGTAAATTTCTACAATCTTGCCGATCAACTCGTGAAAAATATAATTCATAGCTCTCGATAAGTTGCACCAAAGATTCTTTAACCCAAACGTCATGACTATCCATTCGAACAAACCAATATGACCAGGGACATCCGAAAGTCATTTTCAAATATCTTCTATTGCCATAAAAATTTGGTTATAGCCAAGATTACCATCCATAAAACTAATGACTTCATAACTTTCTTTGCCAAGATCTACCAAAGAATCGGCAAGAATCGGCATTGGGTAACCATCCATGGGAGTAGCCTTATTAAGATTTCTAAAATCTATGCAAACTCTCATTTTTCCATTTTTCTTATATACCGGTACTATATTTGAAATCCACTCGCATACTTGCATGGCCGAATAAAGTTTGCTTCTATTAACCTTTCAACCTCCTTCTTCACATCGGCCAATACCTCCTCTTTGTATATCTTCCTTGGAGGTTGTTTATAAGGACGAAACCCAGGTTTAATAGGTAATCGATGCTCAACAATGGAACGATCCAATCCGAGCATTTCCGTAATCCCAAGCAAAACAGTCTTTTTAAACTCTTTCAACAAATCTATCAACTTTGACTTATATTCGGGTCTAACTTTGCACTAATATACATCGGCCTTGGCTTAGAACCATCACCAACATTGATTTCTTCCAACTTATCACCGACATAAAACCACGCCCCAACTTTCCTTTGTTGCCATCGACGGGATTTCCCATTAAAATTGCTATGAGAGCCATTTGCTTGGATCGGCTGTTGGCCTTCGCTAAAAACATTTACAGGACCTTCTTTCCACACTTTTCCAGAGAAACAATCGACGCCTTCATATTCCCAATAGGTAGATTCCGTGGCAACAACACTTACTTCATCAATTATCAAGATGTACAACTTCAACATCATCTCCAATCCATTGAATGAGAATTTGATGCATAGTTGAAGGAATGCAACAATTAGCATGGATCCAATCTCCGCCCAAGAGTAAACTATATGCCCCCCTTGCCATCAATGACAAAAAGGTAGTAATCGTAGTTTTTGACCCAATAGTCACTCGACATGGATAGCACCTCGGGTATCGGAAGGATTGCCAAGAAAATCCCTAAGCACCATGTCGGTTTTGAGAATTCTTCATTAGTCATCCCAAGTTTCAAAGGTAGTATAAGGCATGATATTGATAGCAGCCCCTCCATCGACAAACATCTTAGTTAAAGGCTTGCCATTGACATATCCCTTAAATAGAGTGGCCTCAAGTGACGATTCTTGATTGGTTTATCAAAACAAATTTCTTTGTGTTAATACAAGTGAGCCATCAAATCTCGACATTCACTTTCATCAAAATCGAGTACACCTCTTCTTGGAAATCTTGGCTTTGGGGAGCTATAAACTCGATGGGAGGAAGAAAGCCATGCAAGCATTAGCCGAAGGACCACATCCATCGAGGCTTCTTTTTAGGACGCCAAATTTGCTTTGTTTCGCAACTTCTTGTTCCAACTCCCTATTCCTCAATCGTTGTACTCTTCTTTTCCGGGCTTTTCCTTAGGCCTCGAGGACACCACCGTCTTTTTGCCATACGTATTTACAAAAGTCACTTCTTCATTATGCACTCTATCATGAATCCAACCTGAACTCGCAACTCTTTTCCTTTGTCGATTCTCAAAGCCACCTATTTTTAAGCGCCGATCATCTTCAGAATCTTCGTTCCAAGTCTTTCATAGACGGACGGCGATTGACTCAAGATTGCCTATACTCGAGTCTTCGAGCACTACACTCCGGACAATTATTTCTTGCAGGCAACCTCAAACCTTCATTCCAACAATGCCTAAAGAACGAACAACCCCAATGAGATCTGCCTCCTGTTCCGTCATGTATTCTTCTTGCTCCTTCGGTATACTTCTTCCTCATACCTCCCAGATTCTTCCATAAACCATTGTTTCTTACAAATATTCCTTCTCTTGTTCTCTCTCGCCACTTGTTTAGCAAAATACGTGATGTAACTCTGGTTTGAAGTTTGACCTTTCTCGGTTCGGCTATTCGAAACCGAACTCGATGTCTTGCAACTCTCTCATCGTGATTTGCCGATCCGGTCAACAAAGACCACTCTCCTTTGCTCTATCGTAAGTCAACACTTTCACCTTGCCTTTACCTTTGAGATCATTGGCGGATACCATTCACACAGAGAAAGAAATCATATTTTGTGGAAAAGGCTGATCATCAATTTTCATCTTGCCATCAAACCTCAAATGTCCCTCTTGGATAGCTTTACGGATTCGCATTCTAACACTCGGCAATCATTAATAGAATGAGAATTAGTGTTATGAAAGCCACAATATTTTTTGTCTTTCACTCCTTCAGACGTAACATAGGATGTCCTTCCGGTAACTTGATGCGTCCTTCCTTTATCAACAATGCAAAAAGTCCATGCGCTTTAGTAACATCAAAATCATAGGTTCCCTTTTGTTGTTTCAACCAGCGTTGACTAACTTGAGTGGGTTCCTTGTCCCAATTTAACTCAGCTGCAGCTATCTCATCTTCATCAATATACTCAGTCGCTTCATCCAGAAAGCCCTGATACACCTCATTAGTGGCATTGTTCTTCTGAAAGCGATTATCTCTCCTGAACCCTTGGGCTTGATTACTCATAGTCATAAACGTGCAAGTTGACCAAGATCATCAAACTCTAAACCGAACAACTTCTCCCCGATATTTGGCAACATTCCTACTATAGCAATTCCGGTAGTTGATCATCCGGTAAATTTAGAGAATAACACATATTCTTGGTCTCCCTAAATCTGCGAAGATACTCCAATGGTGTTTCATTTGTTCTCATCCTCGCACTCATGAGATCAACCAATTTCTTCTCATTGGTACCCGTATAGAAATATGAATGAAACTTCGCTCTAGTTCTCGCTTACGTACACAATGGAATGAGCCGGTGAGACGTGAACCATGTGAAAGCCGGTCTGTAAGAGACAAAGGAAAATATCGAATCCTCCATGCTTCATCCGGCGACTTCTCCAAGCCGCATTAAGTACCGAATGATGTGCTCTATGGTACTAGTATCATCTTGACCAAAAACTTGGTCAAATCTGTTGGAGCTTCACCCTTGGAGGCAATGCCACTCTGTTGTACCATTCTCGATAAGGAGATTTGTATGAATAGGATTGATTCTTTGGCTTCAAGTTGAACTGATTCGCATCATATCGACCCATCCCGTGCATCAAAACATCAATACCGGATCCTGGTTTTCCTTGTACTTGCACTCCGAAGGCAATCTCAAACACTTCTATACCTCGGGTTTGGCACATTGATATAGCACCGTAATCGATAAATTCTTGATATCCATCTCCATACATATTCTTCTCGTAATCTATTTGATGCCGGAGAAACTCTATAAAGTCTGAAAGTGGCACTTCTCCTGTGGTACCAAATGTCATCCGCCATAAGTGGGATGTGATTGCTTTTCAAAGGTGAGTCAATCCACCTATATTTGAAGGCGACGCTACTTCCTTTCCAACAGGCTTCTCTTGATGCTTTGGAACATTGAAAAGCGTCCGGCCCACTAAGTGGTCCAACATTTTCCTCAAGTATTTATCAACCATTGGGCCAAAAGTACTGATCATGATTGCCCGAAGGTATTCGAAAAAAGGTATGTGATGGTTTGTCATGGTTTCTCCCATAGCTTTATAAACCCGGGGCTGCCATCTTCTCGAGCATCCTCCTCTTGATGTAATCAGTTTGATGCGGAAGAAGAACCCTTGGCATTGACCGCTTTTGAAATACTTTATTGCTCTTGTTTTTGGAAAAAGACATCAAGCACTTCCGTTGGTATTGCTCACACGCTTGTAGCACTAAATCCTTGTAATTATCTGGCAATTCTGCCATGCTTACATCCAGAACATGATCATTGTTGATCTCAGATGCCATCTTGAACTAGCAGATGGTCCCACCGGGCGTGCCAAAAAGTGTGTTGACACAAAATGTGACGCGATCGTGTCGCACACACACGCAGTTTAAAAGCGTAGCTTCAATCGGTGCCCGGTGCTTCGTGATCCGGAGCGTGCGGGTCGGTTTTGACTGAAAAAAACCCGACAAGGGATAAAACAGTTAAATGTCAAACCGGAACATGTCGGTGAGACCGCATAGCTCCGTATATACGACCCTGGTTACTTACAACGACATACAGACTATAGGAAGTCATGCGCCAACAAGTTTATAAATCATTCGCTAATCGTAGGATGGACATATGTAAAGATCTGATTGCCGAATGCATATGCATGGGAAGACATGTTTGAACAAGTGAAATTGATTATGCGTTAATGCATATCCAAGCTCAAAGAATCCAAATTGAGTTGGGGTCCATGAAGAAGGAACGTGTAGATAAACACGATTAAGCCAATCTAAAACTCAAATCGCATACGACACCTAGTTTCGTCAAAAACTTAAACGTGATTAACATACATGAACCCACAACATGTGACAATCTAGATTAAAATAATTCAGCCATTATGAGCATGTTATCTATTTGCAAAGGTATTATGAAAAGTAATGATCATTGAAGCTCGAATAAAACCATAGAAGAGGGCCAACAATATCAATCTAGATTGGGCAAAAGTGTGTTACAAATATATAAAATATTTAAAACATGCAACACAGGATAACTTGATGAATCTATTTAGATTTTGCCGTAATCTAATAGAGCCGATAATCTGTCTTGCTTCCACTAAGCATATTGAGCAAACGCTCACGCATACGGTATCTACTCATAAACAAAGTATAAGCAAAGACTTCTTGATTGTCAAGCAAAGATCCGCCGCATACGATCATTGAAAACAAACAAGACTACTTGCATCACGTCTAAATCCACCGCATGATACTAAACATGATAACAAGGTTGTCGGAACTTACGGAGGTCGACGAATCGATGACTCCTCTCGAAGAACTCGACGACACGACAAAAGGACTCGAAAGTTGGCACGGGGCCGGTTGTATTGATTTGGTTGTGAACGCCTATTACAATGGTCGAGGGTCAATATTTATACCCTAGACGAAACACGAGTCCTAAAAGACTACGATTTACAAAGGAACTCTTTAAATAAACTTGGAAACTACGATTCCTTGCCCCAAACTCTCAGAGTCCTTTATTATTACAACTTTCATCTTTTCGATCGGCTTTGCTTGCCATCTTCTGCTTTCCCGAATGGAGTTACCGCCTTCCAGAATAACCGACCGCACAAGCATTTAGCCGACCGCTTGCGTTATTTGCCGAACACTCTTCTTCCTGCATGTGGGTCCACCTGTCATCTTCCAGAATTGACCAAAATCCAGTGTTAACAGGCAAGCTTCAGGGCCATCTCCTCAAAGATCCAGATCATCATAAAGAATTTCCTATTTCAACAACTGCAACGGATCAGCTCACCAGAAGATTCGCACAGCTCATAGTATCCAATTCAAATCAGATTTCACAACCACTCGTATCCGATTCGAATTCAAGCTCCAAGGCGAAGTTTTATCCGAGTGCTTTCAAGAAACCAAGTTCTTTTTTGGCAAGATTCCATAGCACAATCCAAAACAACCCGGATTATCCTCAAAGTTCTTTCAAGAAGTCGAGTTCTTTTCCATTTGGGCTCGACAACATGGCAAAATCCTATCAGGGACAGTTCGAAAGATCTTTCAATCCAAGTTTCGGGATACCACTGACAGGAGCTCAGGAGGGTCTCGTGCTAACGATAACATCGCAAGACTGTATCATCCACTGGCCAGGTTCCGTTCCTGAGGGTAGCGGAACCCAACTAGTCGGCACAACAACAACAGCTATTCTACCTTACCAAGAAGGAGACTCGATCTACGATACCGAGGCATCTACTAAAGTTATCAGCGATTCCGACAGCATGAAAACTAACGCCAATAACAGAACAACTCACGCACGAGAAGTGCTCATGGTTCGACGTCCGCGGTCACCGTTAAATCCCCCGGAAGCACCCGATGTCAGATCATCAGATGAATCAGAATCCAACATATCACCTTTTGCCTAGGGCTACGATGGAGAAACCGAAAGTCAGAAACAAGCTAAAGAAAGAAAAAACAAGTTGAAGCAAGGGCGCCAACACCGTGCTAGGCAGCGCAGGGAAGCTTGGATCATATATTAGTCAGAATTGGCTGAGTACGACAAAAGAAAATCGCAACGAGAAGTCGAAGGAAGACGCACGGCAAATACGCCTTACGATAAAATTCGAGAAGCATTAGAAGAGCTCGGAGCAACTTCACATCCTGGTGAGAAGTATGAACAGCTCCAGGACTTGCTCCGATCAACGATCCTGAGAACGCATGAAGAGAGAGCTCGATCAAGACTACCCGCCAGATCAACAACCCACAGACAAGAAGATCAAAATCAAAGGAAATCCGTTTTCGAAAGACTTGGGCCAGGAGGAAGCCATGACGGAGGAAGTAGGAAGGAACATAATCAGGGCCACCGATTTGAACAACCAAGGAAGACTAGGAGTAGGGTACCTACCCAGACAACCTCGCAAGATTACTCCCATCAGAACGACAGTTGGCCAGAAGAAGGTGCCGAATCTGAATTCAAAGAAGCCAAGGCACACGATAGGTTCCCCTGTTTCGCGAACAGGCTTGCATTGGTACGATTACCTCACAAATTCAAACCGTCTAACCACTCCAAGTATGATGGCAAAACTGAACCAAGGCAATGGCTCAGAATATATTCACAATCAATTGAACTAGCCGGAGGAGACGACGATATCAAAACCCTTTTCTTTCCCATGGCACTGGAGGCCATGCCCCTCCAATGGTTCGACAAACTGAACCCAGGATCTATCAGAAATTGGGAGGATTTGCAAAGAGCTTTTTGTGAGAATTTCGCAGGAATCATTACACACCCAATCACTCATGCAGAACTAAAAGGACTCAAGCAAAAGGGAGGTGAAAGTCTCATAAATTACTATCGACGATTCGGCGAACTACGAGCTCAAGTGCATGACATAACCGAACGAGAAGTAATTGAAGCTTTCTCTCACGGAATCATGGCTAGGTGGCAATTTCAAGACTTCTGCAAAGAAAATCCGAGAAACAATAAAGAATTCAGACGAACAATAGAAAAGATGATTACTGCAGAAGAAAAAACACGAGAGAGGTTCCCGGACAGAAGCAACCAGGACAACTCGGACAAGCAAAATCACCGAAATAGCAGACATCAAGAAAGAAAACGTAGACCAGACAATACTGTGGCAATGGCCGACAAATCAAAGAAGTTTTCCAAACCCAGAAGATATGATGACATTGAAAACATACGTTGCCCATTGCACCCTAGTGGGAGGCACACCATCGGAAATTGCTACACTTTCAATGATCGATACACAAGAAAAGATAGTAAGGAAAACACCAAAGAGGACAATCAGAAAAGAGAAGAAGACAACAACGAGGACAAAGGATTCCAAAAACCCAGGGGAATGGTAGCAGTGATCTTCTCAGGGGCTCCGGATTGCAGAAGCAAACACCAAGAAAAACTAGCACTGCGGACCATTATGACAGCAGAACCGGCTACACCAAGATACCTCAATTGGTCACAGTATCCTATCCAATTTACCAGAGAAGACCAATGGACTAGCGTGGGAAACGCAGGCCATTATCCACTGGTTCTAGATCCGACTATTGCTGGTATGACCGTCACCAAAGTACTAATCGATGGAGGAGCTGGACTCAACATCATCTTTTCAGAAACTCTAAGGAAAATGGGACTACAACTCGCCGGGATGATCACGCCAACAAGCACACCTTTTTACGGAATAGTACCCGGCAAAGCAGCCATGCCACTCGGACAAATTACTTTACCCGTTACCTTTGGAACTCCTTCAAACTACCGAACAGAGTTTATCAAATTTGAGGTCGCCGACTTCGATTCGTCACATCATGCAATCCTCGGACGTCCAGCACTGGCCAAATTCATGGCAATACCACATTATCCGTACTTACTGCTTAAGATGCCAGGACCCAACGGTATCCTTTCTCTTCGAAGCAATTTGAAGCGTGCTTTTGACTGCGACGTTCAGGCAATCCAAATTGCAGCTGAAGCACAAGCCGACAATGGAAGAAAAGAAATAGCCGCAATCGCTGCAGAGACAAGCCAAGAAGAATTAGAAATACCGGCTAAAAAGCCCAGCATCATCGCACCACCAAAAGAAGCCGACGTCAAGCAAATCGACTTAGGCATAGGCGATACCTCCAAGACAGCAACCATCAGTGCTCACCTCTTGGCAAAATAGGAACTCGCGCTCACCAACTTTCTTTGGGACAACAAAGATATCTTCGCTTGGAAGCCGGCCGACATGCCAGGAGTCCCAAGGGAGTTGGCTGAGCACAGAATTGATGTTAATGAAAGCTCCAAGCCTGTAAAGCAACGGCTACGATGATTCTCACCCGACAAAAAGGCAGCAATTAAAAAGGAAATAACAAAACGGATGGTAGCCGGATTCATCAGGGAGATCCTTCATCCAGAGTGGCTAGCAAACCCGGTCCTTGTGCAGAAGAAAAACACGGACGAGTGGCGCATGTGCGTCGATTACACAGATCTCAACAAACATTGCCCAAAAGATCCGTTCGGGCTACCACGCATTGACCAGATAGTTGACTCAACAGCAGGATCTGCATTATTATCTTTTCTCAATTGCTATTCAGGGTATCACCAGATCGCACTAAAAGAACAAGACCAGAGCAAGACATCTTTCATCACCCCGTTTGGTGCCTACTGCTACAAGACCATGTCGTTTGGACTAAAGAACGCTGGCGCCACGTACCAAAGAGCTATCCAGACTTGCCTTGGGAATCAAATCGGTGAAAATGTGGAGGCATACGTGGACGATGTGGTGGTGAAAACAAAGAACCCAGACACTCTAATTGAAGATTTAAAGCAAACCTTCGAAAACTTGAAGAGATGGAGATGGAAATTGAACCCAAATAAATGTGTATTCGGAGTTCCCTCAGGACAACTACTCGGATTTTTGGTCAGTCAGCGCGGGATCGAAGCCAGCACCAAGCAAATTCGAGCTATAACAGAAATGGGCCCACCTAGAAGTGTCAAAGATGTGCAGAAACTAACAGGATGCATGGCGGCCCTCAACCGCTTCATATCAAGACTCGGCGAAAAGGGGTTACCTTTCTTTAAACTACTAAAGAAGACAGACAAGTTCGAGTGGACAATAGAGGCCGACGAAGCTTTCAAAAAACTTAAAGAATACCTCACCTCGTCGCCTATCCTAACACCTCCAAAGAAAGATGAAGATATGATGCTATATATTGTGGCAACTCCTACCGTAATCAGCACGGCAATAGTCATAGAAAGAGAAGAACAAGGGCGCGTGTATAAAGTGCAACGTCCCGTATACTACATCAGCGAAGTACTGTCAGAATCCAAAATCCGGTACCCGCATGTACAAAAACTACTCTACGCTCTACTCATCACCTCACGGAAGCTTCGCCACTATTTTGAAAGCCACAAGATTACCGTGGTGACAGATTTCCCACTCGGAGACATCCTACACAATAAAGATGCCACGGGGCGCATATCCAAGTGGGCAGTTGAAATCGGAGCTCTTGACATCAATTTCACCCCACGGAAAGCAATCAAATCTCAAGCCCTCGCCGATTTTGTGGCCGAATGGATAGAGATTCAACAGCCTTTATCAGATACAATCCTTGACCACTGGAAGATGTACTTTGACGGATCACTCAAACTAGGCGAGGCTGGTGCAGGCGTTCTCCTCATTTCTCCAGAAGGAAAACAACTCAAGTACGTCCTTCAGATATTATGGCAAGCTACAAATAACGAAGCAGAATATGAAGCCCTCATCCACGGGCTACGAGTGGCAATTACCCTCGGAATAAAAAGATTACTCATATACGGCGATTCAGCAGTAGCCATCAACCAAGTCAACAAAGATTGGGATTGCACCAAAGAAAACATGGGTGCTTACTGTGCTGAAATACGGAAACTTGAAAAACATTTCCAAGGATTAGAAATTTTACACATCCTACGCAATTCCAACATTGCAGCAGATGTCCTTGCCAAGCTCGGATCAGACAGAGCAAAGGTTCCACCCGGCGTATTCATAGAAGAGTTATCAGTTCCCTCTATCAAACAACCCGGTGAAACAACACATGAAATTCAGGCTAAAAGCGTTCAGATCTTGGTAATCAACACTTCATGGACCCAAGTTTTCACCGACTATATCAAAGAAAACAAATTGCCAGCAGATAAGGCAGAAGCCACCCAAGTTGTTCGCAGAAGCAAAAACTACGTTCTAGTAGGAGATAAACTTTACAGAAGAGCAGCATCATCAGGAGTACTTCTAAAATGTGTCTCATTTGAAGAAGGTAAAGAGATCCTAGATGAAATACACTCAGGTTGTTGCGGAAATCATGCCGCCTCAAGGACACTGGTTGGCAAAGCATTTCGCACCGGATTCTACTGGCCAACCGCTTTAAAAGACGCAGAAGAGCTTGTCAGAAAATGCAAAGGTTGCCAAATGTTTGCAAGGCAAGCCCACGTACCAGCTCACAATCTTATCTGCATCCCACCCGCTTGGCCTTTTTCCTGCTAGGGGCTAGATCAAGTAGGACCCCTGAAAAAAGCAAAAGGCGGCTTCGAGTACATCTTTGTAGCAATCGACAAGTTCACCAAGTGGATTGAATACAAACCACTCGTGAAATACAGCGCAACCAAAGCAGTCGAGTTCATCCAAGACATTATGCACCGCTTCGGCATGCCCAATCGAATCATCACAGATCTAGGCTCCCCCTTCACAGCTACAGAATTTAAGAGCTGGGCACAAGACTGTGGTTTCAGTATAGACTATGCGTCTGTTGCACATCTAGAAGCCAACGGACAAGTAGAAAGGGCTAATGGACTCATACTAGCCGGATTAAAACCAAGGTTATACGAAGAATTAGTGGACTATGGGTCCAAATGGATTGAAGAACTACCGAAAGTAGTATGGTGGCTACGAACTCAAATAAGCAGAGCAACAGGCTACTCACCCTTCTTCTTAGTTTACGGGTCAGAGGCCGTACTGCCCGCCGACTTGATCTGGACATCCCCAAAGATAGAACAATATGATGAAGGAGAAGCAGAACACACAAGAAGATTAGAACTCGACAGCTCAAAAGAAGTCAGAGTAAACGCAACCCTCCAATCAGCCAGATACCTACAAGGTTTAAGACGGCATTACAACAAGAGTACCCAACCTCGATCACTACAAGTCAGAGACTTAGTACTAAGAAGGATACAGAAGACTGACGGACGACATAAGCTACTCAGTCCATGGGAAGGTCCGTTCATTATCACAAAAGTCACCGGACCAGGCACATACAAGTTAATAACCGAAGATGGAAAAGAAGTCAGCAATACATGGCACATCAGCCAGCTAAGAAGATTCTACGCGTAAAAACAACTCAAGAAAAAACAGATATGCAAGCCACAAGGGACCAACGTTCACAATCGACGAAAAACAATACTCTTCAACAATATATGTAGTAGTTTATACTCATGATCAATAAAGATGATATTCATCCACAGCATTTCTTGTCATGACTTCCAACGAGTTGTTTTCACGAAACAAAAAGCAAAATGGCTGAAAACATGCCTGAGCATCCCGGCCGAGAGCAAAATAGCTGAAAAGACGCTTGAGCCCGCCGATGAGGGTAGCTAAAAGCTAACACCCGAAACAAAAAGCAAAATGGCTGAAAACATGCCTGAGCATCCCGGTCGAGAGCAAAATAGCTGAAAAGACGCTTGAGCCCGCCGATGAAGGTAACTAAAAGCTAAAACTAGTCGACCGAAACTGAAATTCAAAAGACCCTCCAGCTCTTCGTTCCGAAAAGCAAGAGGCTTGGGGGCTACATCCAGATAGGAATACTTTTTCCTCAAAAGCACAAGCGCCAAGTTCGTCAAGGCAACATTCTATGCCGAGTCGTTTTTACATAGCACGGACGAAAGGTTATCAACACAAAGATTTACATCTAACAAGTCATAGCATGGACAAAGCACTCGACGGATCACAAAAGAGGAAGAAAAGAAAAGTACTCGACAAATCGAGGGGTCTCGTCAGAATAACGCACAGAGTTGTTTTGCGGAGCAGAGACGGAAACAGGACAAATTACTCAGCAAGTCAAGTAACTTCAACCGCACCCAGGCAAAGAATACATCAACAAAAATAAAGAATCTTCATTTAAAGAGGAGTATAATATTACAAGGGGATTGCTCAATCGAATCAGGCGTTGTCATCAGAAAGGGAAATGTCAATATTTAGACTGTCTACAACCCTACTAACTAGACCTTCGATCTCAGGCTCCATCCTCTCAACGACGTCAAGGTATTCTTGGCTTTCAGCTTCCTCGGCTATCTTGGACAGAGGCGCCTCTGGAGCAAGGACCCGGACCTGGGCTAGCACATTCTTGGTACATACTTGGGCACACTTCTTCGCGAACTCTTGAAAACGAGTCGGAATCCGAGGAATGAACTACGCCCAAGATTGCCCGTCATCTGCTGGAGTCCGGAGGACATCGGCTACTGAACGAAAAGATTTCCACAAAACGTTCCAATTTTCAGTAGCCGTCGCCAGCTTCCCGGACAAGCCTTCAATAGCTTTTTGGGCCTGCACAAGATCTCTGTCAGCTCCGCGCCTAATCAGCTTAGCAAGGGTGAGTTCTTCCTCAGCATGAGTAATTACCTCCTCAGCTTTATTATGACTAGAGCGGACAAGAGCCTTCATTTCATCGATACTCTCCGAGAGCTTTTGCTTCTCAACTCAGAGAACTAGACAAGACACCCAAGAATAAGCCAGCAGAAAAAGAAGTCAAAATACAAGAAGAAACAGGCAGAACCCGCAGCACCTTTGCATTCATTCTTCGCAGACTC
Organism: Miscanthus lutarioriparius; assembly: GCA_904845875.1. Classification (NCBI taxonomy): domain Eukaryota; kingdom Viridiplantae; phylum Streptophyta; class Magnoliopsida; order Poales; family Poaceae; genus Miscanthus; species Miscanthus lutarioriparius. The sequence goes on from CAJGYO010000010.1 coordinate 122,774,546, forward strand.
CACCGCAGCATCTCTCTGCTTCTCCGTCTCCACTACCCGGCACGAAGGGTCTTCTCCTCCTTTCGGTGCATTTGACGCTCTGTCTCCAACTCAGCCCGGAGAAGGTCGAGATCGGCTTTCAGAGCGTCCACCTTAGAAGACAGCTTTCTCTCATTTTCAGATGAGAAAAAGAAGCCAGAATGATCACGAGAGAAAGACTGAGCGAAAAGAGGCAAAAAGAAACAAGGCGTAAGGACAGAAAAAAAACAAGCGCGTAAAAAAAATAGTGGCAGTAAAACCTACCTGGAGCTTTTCACCAAAAGAAGTCACGAGGGTCGACAAGCTCCCCCAGGCTGTGGTCAGCTCCGATAACCGATGAGTAGCATCGAACTGTTGCACCACACCACCGGAAAAAGAGGGACCGCCGGAAGCAAGAGAAGGGGAAGGAAAGGCCGGCTGGGGCGAAGAAGGAGCAACCAGAGCAACCTCCAGAGAAGCCGGAGCCAAACCCTCAGAAGGACCCGGCACGACGGCCACAGTCACATCCGGAGCAGCCAAATCCGCAACTTCACCAGGTAGATCCGAAGCCCCCGTAGCAACTTCATCAACAGAATGTTGTGAGTCCTGAGGCTCGGAACTCGTTGGCACGGCGGGAGGCAGAGAAGAAGTCGATGGAGAAACGAGAGAAGACGAAACACTAAAAGTGATAAAAAGAAGCACCGATAAGAACCAGAAGAAGGAAGAAAGAAGCCAAAAAGATAAAAGCCAGGATTTACTCACCCGACTACTTTCTTCTTCGCGAAGCCAAAAGAAGGCCTCGCAGGGGGAACCACGACGGCGAAAACGTCCCCGCCACCCGGCGACGGAAGCGGGATAGCCGACAACGGAGCCGCGGAAGAAGCCGGGGCCGGAACCGTGAAAGAACTCCGCACCGGAGGAGCGGTAGAGCTCGGGACAGAGGCAACCAAAGAACTCGACACCGGAGCTTCAGAAGAAGTCGGCGCGGGAGCCTCGGAAGAACTCACACCCGACCTCCGATTACTTCAAAAAGTTCAAGACTAAAAGTCAAGACAAAGAAGAGAAATTCAATGCAGCAAGAATATGAAAAACAACTCACCGCTGCATGATGAGGGGTACTTCATCATCTTCTTCTCCCTCAGCCAAGGAAACCAGAGCACCTTCTGAAAAGAGAATAAAAAGTACTCGGATCAAGAGAGAAACATGAAAATAAAGGAACAAAGAGTATTAAATGTGCTCACCTAAGAGCATGCTAGCAACGATCGGAGTACGAGAGGGAGTACTTGGTTTGCGAGGCTTCTTGGAGACAGCAGGCGAGATGAAGACCCATCCGTTCGCCCCTCTTCGGACACCGCGAGGACCGCGAGGGACTAGACGAGGAACATATTCTTCATATACATCAACAAATCCGTAAGAAACCCCAGAAGGGTCAGAGAGGTTTGGGACTTACTAATTGCAGAAGTTCTAGCTGGACGATCCCCAGTCTCCGCCATGGCAGGGAGAACATCAAGGGGGATCGGATCGACAAAGTTCCGCCCAAGCTCCTGCGAATAAAGATAAAACACCGAGACAAGGAAAAGCTAAGCAAGAACGGATACAGCAAGAGTACATAAAGAACTCAAACAAAAAGATAGACAACTCACAGCTGGGGGCGGGTTGATGGCTGAGAACTCGGAGACGGCAGGAGGAATGACGCTCACTCCTTTCAGCATCTTCTGGAGGCGCTCGAGTACCTCCTCACCGGTCAGCTCAAGAGCTGGGACCATGCGTGAAGGATCCTCGGCCCCAGAATACTCAAAGCCAAGATGCTCCCGCTCCTTCAAAGGCTGAACCCGGCGACGGAGAAAGCTCGAAACGATACCGAAGCCGGTCAAACCCTGCTGTTTCAGCATGCTAATCCTATCAAGGAGCGGCTGGATCACTTGAATCTCAGCAGGTGACTCAAGCTTTTTGTCCCATCGGGCATTCACCACAGGACCAGATCTAGAGTGGACGACGAGGGAAGGGATCAAATTGGCAGCGTAAAACCACTCGGCACGCCAATCTTTTACGGAATCGACCAGGTCATAGTCAAAAAATTTAATCTTGAGACCCTAGCGAAACTGAATCCCGCAACCGCCAAGAACGCTGGTTTCTTCACGGCGGGGTTGGGGTTTCAGACGAAAGAAAAAGCGAAAAAGAGATAGAGAAGGAGGGATCCTAAGGAAGGCTTCACAAAGGTGAACAAAAACAGAAAGATGGAGAACGGCATTGGGGGTTAGATGGTTCAAACTAACCCCGAAATAACCAAGAAACTGATGAAGGAAGGCGGAAGCAGGAAGACAAAGTCCGACGCGAACGAAGGAGACAAAAAGGACAATCTCACCAGGACCCGGAGCTGGAACCCGATGCTCGCCCGGAACTCTCCATTCAGCGATGACTTTGCTTTGGATCAAGCCGTCGCTAACAAGCTCGCGCAGCTGGTCTTCGCTTGTTGTTGGAGCCGGCCAAACCTTTTGAGCAGCCCTCATGGCCACGAACTCCTGGTTTTCGATCAAAGAAAGGGACGACTCCTCGTCCACGAAGGTCGCCTGAGACTTGCTTGCGGTTTTCTTCTTTCCCCTACCTGGCGCGCCAGCTGTCGATGTTTCACCACCGATAGCCTGCCACGGGGGTACCCGGGGCAGTATGTTCGGGCTTCGGCGTATGCCGAACTCGATGGTTAACGCAAGAGACAGTCGATTTATCCTGGTTCAGGCCCTCGATCGTAGATCGAGTAATAACCTTACGTCCAGTCGGTGTTAGCCTTTGCGTTGGATTGATTGTGTTATGCTGTGTCGTACAATTGTTGTCCTCTCAGGAGCCCTGCCCTCCTTTATATAGTCCGGAGGCCAGAGTCCTGATCGGTTTACAATGAGATTTCCTAGTAGGATTACTTAATAGTTCTTACTACTAAGATTACATGGGAAGAATCTTAGTCGGACTAGACCTTCTCTCTCCCTTGCGGGGTATCCTGTGGGTCCCGTGTCGACACTCTATTTATTTTCTTCCATGGGCATATTTTGATCCTTTCTTCGGTTGCTGCTGTCTCCTCTGTTTTTATCGTGAGATGAACCTGCTTGCATTTCTCGGTGGTAATCCAAGTAACGGCTTGTTTGATGCATGTGTATCTATTTCAATTTATATGTGTTGGAGTAACTTAGTTTAATTCCACTCCAGTCAACTTCAACCTATTTGAATTGAGATGAATACATGCGCATCTAAGCAATGCCTCAATTGCTTTACTGATACTGGGTATTCTTTGAATGTTTGACTGAACGACGCAAGGGCAGCCAAGGAGACACCGCTGCTTCTACGGTGTTGAATTCTTGTTTCTCTTGGCCTACCCAGTCAGCTCTTGAACTTGAGATTATTATTTGGAAACTTTGCTTTGCTGGTCAAATAACAAACAAAAGCGACGACGACAAGTAAACAGAGAGGATTCAGCTCGATCCAGCACGATCTCCGGCCCAAAATACAAATGGACCGTGGGCCAATTCCTATTCCCCAGTGAATGCGTCTTTGGGGGCCCGTACTAGAAGAGGTATGGATTATACCTGGATTGGACTTGGACCGAAATCCAGTTTGGCTTTCACTTGGACTACATTGGATTTGGACTGAGCTCGACTCTGTTGTGTGGATCCAAAAAAATTGGATAATCCAAATTCTACTGGACATCCGTTCAGCAGCCGGCGAACCTGCGGCCGCGGTGCGGGCGCTCTCGCAGCCGGCTCCGTCAGTCTCGCGCCGTGGCCTTCTTCGCGTCCTCCTCGGCCAGCACCAGCACGTCCCCCAGCTGCTGCTGCTGCTGCTCCTGCTCTCCAGGTAGGCAAGGGCCTACCGAGGCTGTCAGGGCGAGCGCCTTCCATAGTTCCATCCATCGGCTCTTGCCGCGAGGTGTCGCGGTTCACCGAGGCGGGCGCTCGTATCGGTGAAGCGAGTGCAGACTGTCTGCGTTTTGTACCCTCTTCTCGGCATCCTCCATCTCGATTTGAAGGTCCAGGTCCGTATGCTTGCTGCCCTCAAGTACCCCATATCGTACGCCATTTACAGCTCCTTGTCAATCGTAGTACTACCAGTCTCCAGTGTTGACTTCTTGTGGATTGGATTCTATTGCCAATCCATCTCAGAGATAGGGTGATGCGAAGAGATTGAAAAACCAACTTTGAGCAATCTATTTCCTGTGAATACGTTCAGTTTTAGTTATGTGATGCAGAGAGAGAGAGAGAGAGAGAGAGATTGAAACACCTGAGCAATCCATTTCCTCTGAATTCATTCAGTTTTAGTCTGCTTGGAAGTTGTTGGCATGCAGCAGAAAACCCTGCAGTGTAGAAAGTGAATTGCATGCCAACTAAATTGTACCTATTTGAATCAAAGAAGAAAGTGAAGTTCCTAGTCCACCTGAAATTGGGGCTGCCTCATCATAGTTCTGACTCTGGAAGGCAGGCAAACAAATACAATCCCTCGGGTCTTTCGGGAGCCACACCTGCACACCGTTTTAGCTTGTATGTGGCTGCAGGAGGTGTGATAGGACTCGATGCCCTACCCGTGTTGCTGCGCAGGTTATAAGGGTGGAAGAGGGGAGGACGTGGTCTGTACTCTCGACGTCGGCTGCTGCAGCCCTAGAGTTCACGTCGCACTACAGTAACATGGGTACTGTTCACGCGAGGGAGAGGGCAGTGACGGCTGGCTCCCAAGGGAAGGCAGCAACTTAATTGTTGCTTTCTGCTTAATTCCAATCATCCCCGATTATAAGTATTTATCATTCTCTATAGATGCTATAATTAAGGAACTATATCTATCTCTAAGAAAATACCAAATAAGCGATAAATTGGACCTCTAAACCCCTTAACAGACCGGCCCCCTAGCCACTATTGGGCATGCGCCTGGCATAGGGGATGCCGGTCATAACATCTCTCCCCGCCTGCGCAAATAACTCGTCCTCGAGTTGGAAGTCGGGGAAGTGCTTGCGGAACTCGTCAAGAGTCCTCTGGTGGCATGGCCGCGTCCCCGTATTCCACGGGCTCGACGTCCTCCTCAATGTAGTCCCCGGACTCCAGGTAGAAGAGCCGCTGACACACATGTCCAGGCTCATCGCAGTTGTAGCATAGTCCTTGGCAACGACGTTCCAGCTGCTCCACCGGTGTAAGGCGGCGAAACGGGGGCGCCGCGGGGGCCGCATTGGCCGCGGCGGGGGCCTGCCCCGCCTGGGCTGCCCCGGGTGCGCGCGCCGGAGGAGGCTGACCCTGATGCGGAGCCGGCACCGGCTGCATGGCAGCCGCACGACGCTCAAACGCCCGGGCGTAGTACATGGCCGTCTGGAGGTCCGGGGGATCGCGCATCTCCACGTCCACCCAGATATGATCCGGAAGGCCACCAACGAAGAGCTCGGCTCGCTGATGCGTGGAGACATCCCCGGCGTGACATGCCACCGCCTGGAAAGCGATCGACGAACTCCTACACAGTGGAAACAAACAGCAGCGGGCCCAGCTCAGCCAGCCGACTCCCGCGGATCGGAGGGCCGAAGCTCAGACGACACAGCTCCTTGAAGCGCTCCCACGGTGGCATGCCCTCGTCCTGCTCGAGGGCGTAGTACCAAGTCTGGGCCGCCCCCCTGGAGATGATAGGAGGCGAGCCAGGTACGGTCGGAGGTGAGCGTGCGCTGACCCCGAAAGAATTGTTCACACTGGTTGAGCCAATTCAGGGGATCAACGGAGCCGTCGTATGTGGCGAACTCCAACTTGTAAAACTTGGGCGGCGGCGGGTTCTGTGCGGCGGTCGAGGGCGCCGCGCCCGTGCTGTCCAGCGAGGACGACGCGGTGGTGAGCATCGGCATTAGGCTGCCGCCGTGGAACAGGGGGCCGTCGACCCCGCCGTAGAGGACGCCCGGAGCCGGGGCGCCGCCAGGCGCCATGACAACCCTGGTGGTCGGGAGCAGCGGTAGGTGCGGCTGGGCTGGACATGATTGAACCAGATATCTCTGATACCAGATTGATAGGACTTGATGCCCTACCGGTGTTGCTGCGCAGATTATAGGGGTGGAAGAGGAAGGACGTGGTCTGTACTCTCGACGTCGGCGAGGGGCCGTGGCGGCGAGAGCGGCGGCTGCTGCTGCAGCCCTAGAGTTCACGGCGTGCTACAGTAACACGGGTACTGTTCACGTGAGGGAGAGGGCAGGGACGGCTGGCTCCCAAGGGAAGCCACCAACTTAATTGTTGCTTTCTGCTTAATTTCAATCATCTCCGATTACAAGTATTTATCCTTCCCTATAGATACTATAATTAAGGAACTATATCTATCTATAAGAAAATAACAAATAAGCGATAAATTGGGCCTCTAAGCCCCTTAACAGACCGGCCCCCCTAGCCACTATTGGGCCGCGCCTGGCATAGGGGATGCCGGTCATAACAAGGTGGCTTGCCTTGCCTCATCCCAACTTCTCCAGAATCTTGAGCTGTAGCCATTTTTTTTTCTGTAGAAAATTCTCATTCCAAGCAAAGAGATTGTGCTGATTTAGTTTACATTAAAGAAAGAAAATAGCAGATAAGTGAGGTGCTATTTGGGCAACTGACGTTTTTAAATAAAATTTCTAGTGTTATAATATATGCAATAGGGATTTTTAGTGGATGTGTGCAACAATGATTACTTGCCAAAAATACAGGAGCAAGTCACCAGTGCAGGCTTCAGCAAAATTTGTTTGTGTTTATTTTCTTACTGCACCTGTCTACTCGCTGTCACCAGAAATAGACGAAACCTCTGAATAATATGCGTGCAGATTTCATTGTTACCTTCCAACTGTAACCCTGCATAACATAGCACTATTGTTTTGGGAATGTTTGTGACTCTGCGATCTGATCACATACTTTTCTATGAACAGGTCAACTGAAAGGATGCCTAATAGCGGAAGTTTGGCATTACTTAATGAGGGAGCTGATGAAGTCGTACAGAATTCAGGCCGCGGAAGCAGGAGAAGATCTCCAGTATGGAACTATTTTGAAGAGTTGCCAAATGAAGGAAAAGCAATGTGCATCCATTGCAGATCAAAATTGGCTTATCATCAAGGTCTAGGAATATCACATCTAAGGAACCATATTACAACTGCCTGCAAAGAACTTCCTCCAGATATTGATTGTAGTTCGATTTTTCCAAAGGGTGTGTCTAGTCTAGATGTTCGCAGTTCTATATTGGATCCAAAGCTAGTCAGGGATTTTATGACTAAATTTTGGATCACAGCAAATATTTCCTTCAAAAAGATTGAAAATGGGTTTTTTAAGAGGATGATGAAATTAGCCCACCCAAGCCTTGAAGTTCATGATCGACAGACACTCAAGAGCGACTGCATGTCAGTGTATCGAGAAGAGAAGAAAAAGATTGCTGATGGTTTTTCCAATATAGATTCTTGTGTTAGCTTCACTTCACATATGTGGATGTCAGCCCAGAATCTTGGATACATATGTTTGACTGCACATTTTATAGAACCAGGGGAGCGAAGGCTCGTGTGTCGAGCAAGCCAGCTCCGTCCAATCTCGAGCGTCAAATATGGCGGGGACACCCCGATGTGTGACTAAGGGGAAGATTGTTGGGGTTTAGTCCACTGTGACGAAGGGAGAGATTGTTGAGGTTTAGTCCCACATCATATAGCGATGGTGGAGGAGCATAACATATAAGGTGGGAGAACCCCTACCTATCAAGCTAGTCTTTTGGGTTGGGAAGGCCCAAAGCCTTATATGTCGTAGCTCAGGTAGACCTAGAACCTATGGGGAGCGAAGGCTCGTGGTAACGAGCAAGCTAGCTCCGTCCAACAAGTGGTATCGGAGCCGGTACCCGAGGTCAGAAATCTAAACCAGGGGGGCGAAGGCTCGTGTGTCGAGCAAGCCAGCTCCATCCAATCTCGAGCATCACATATGGCGGGGGCACCTCGATGTGTGACTAAGGGGGAATTGTTGGGGTTTAGTCCCACATCATATAGCGATGGTGGAGGAGCATAACATATAAGGTGGGAGAACCCCTACCTATCGAGCTAGTCTTTTGGGTTAGGAAGACACAAGGCCTTATATGTTGTAGCTCCGGTAGACCTGGGACCTATGGGGAGTGAAGGCTCGTGGTAATGAGCAAGCCAGCTCCACATCGTATAGCGATGGTGGAGGAGCATAACATATAAGGTGGGAGAACCCCTACCCATCAGGCTAGTCTTTTTGGTTGGGAAGGCCCAAAGCCTTATATGTCGTAGCTCAGGTAGACCTGGGACCTATGGGTCACCCTGGGCATTTGGTTAACCGAAACCATTCGGTTCGGTTCATCGGTTCTTTATAAAATTCGGTTAGCATAAAACTGGAACCGATCGGTTAGCTAGAAAACTTGGAACCGAGGAATTCGGTCTCAGTTAGTTCGGTTCGGTTTTGGTTAGAACCGAACTAACCGAGCCATACATTACATCAGCTATACAGTTCGATTCTTTTGCTACTGGACCAATATGTACAGATTCGGTTCTTCAGTTCTGTTCGGTTAACCGAGGTCTGGAACCGAATTACCCGATATTATTTCGGTTCCTGAGAACTGGGAACCGAACTAGGAACCGAAATTTTCGATTTTGGTTAATTCGGTTTCGGTTCCGGTTATTTCGGTTTCGGTTCCGGTTATTTTTTCCCGGGGTTACCTATGGGGAGCGAAGGCTCGTGGTAACGAGCAAGCCAGCTCCAAGATTAAGAACTCGGTGGTCACCACCGGTTCCAACACAAAGCAGCCCAGTGACGATGCTGCACACTTGCTCATCAGCATGTGCCCTTCTCTCTGTCGCGCAGTCTACAGTGCACTACTGGAAAACTATACTTTGCCGAGTGCCTGAGACTTTGCCGAGTGCTTTTTATCGGGGCACTCAGCAAAGAAATATTTTGCCGAGTGCCGCACTCGGCAAAATAAAGCACTCGGCAAAGGTGGCTTTGCCGAGTGCCAGGCACTCGGCAAAGCCTGGCTCTCGGCAAATCTGGGCTTTGCCGAGTGCCGCGGCACTCGGCAAAAGTCCCACTCGGCAAAAGGTGGCCGGCCCGTGACAGCGGGCATCTGCCGTCAGATTTTGCCGAGTGCCTAACGGATGGCACTCGGCAAAAAAAAATTTATTATTTTTAAAAACTTATTTTGCCGAGTGTAAACCTTGGGCACTCGGCAAATTTTTTTTTAATTTTTTAAAACTTATTTTGCCGAGTGCCAGCGTCAGGCACTCAGCAATTTTTTTTTTGAAAATCAGCTTTGCCGAGAGCCCCCTGGGCCGGCACTCGGCAAAGCCCACTTTGTCGAGTGCCCCCCATGGCACTCGGCAATTTTTTTTTGATTTTGGGCCCAAATTTTTTTTCTGTGGCCTTGTGACAGTATTTAAAACTCTATTTTAAAATTTGGGGCAATTTTGACTTTTTTTGATATATTTCATTAGTTTATTTCGTTTCGTCTAATTGTTTGGGATATTTCAAATTTGAACTGCAGGTACATGGAATAATGGACTTTGGTCATCCAAAAATTGATACTCATGATATTTAGGGTATGTTTAGGCCGTATCCAGGAAGTCACATGAAATCTCGAGTATCTCGTTGACGTAACATGTCGAGGTACTTGTCGGATATGTGATTTTAAATTATATAAAATGCAAACGAAGTCCAAAAATCATGAAACTTGTCGAGGCGTCGTGTTATCACATGTGGAGGCTGTGGTAAAAAATTGTAAAGGTTTCGAGCAAATTTTTTTTTTAAAATAAAACCGCCGGCCCAAAATCCCCCCACCCCTAGTACCCTAGCCGCCTGCTCTGCTCCCGACGCCCGCCACGCCTCCCCTGCCGCAGGCCAGCCTTCATCCATGCCATGGCATGCCGGCGAAGCCTCGCCACACCACAAGGCCCAAAGCACCCCCCACTGCCCTTGCTGGCCTCCCAGCGCCCCCACGCCGGGCGAGACCTCGCCCCGAAAGCACCCGACGCCCGCCTCCTCCTCGCCGGCCAGCGCACGCTCCGCCCACATGGCATGGCCACGCGCCGTGAGCCCCCCCCCGAAAGCACCCCTAGCCCCACCACAGTGTACCTACCAGGCACCCACGCCGGCCGCGAGACCACCACTGCGTCGCCCCGCCCCACCCCGAGGACACCCCAGCCCGCCACGCGCTCCTGGCTCATGCACCCGGCGAAGCCCCACATCACAGCCTACCCCGCCCCGAGCACCCCCAACCCGACCATGCGGCTCCCAGTGCGCCCACGCCGGCGAGCCCCCGCCACCGCGCGCCCCCGCCCCCGAGCACCCCCCCCCCCGCCCGCCTGCCCGCCGTCCGCTGCCATTGGCCGCCCCGTGCCGTCACACATGGCCCGCCGCCGCCGTCCACGCGTCTTTGCCAGCCAGCAGGCCTTGTCCTCCCCCTCCCACGCACTGCCCCTGCGCGCCCTGCTCTGCCACTGGCTTAGAAGAAGGAGGAAGCAAGATGAAGGAGAAGAAGGAAGAAGAAGGAAGAAAAAAGAGGAGAAAGAAAGAAAAGGAAAAGGAAGAAGAAGGAGAAGGAAAAAAGAGAAGGAGGAGGAGAGGAAGGAGGAGGAGAAGGGGAGAGGGGGAGGAAGCCGAGGTAGAGGGGAGGAGGAGGTGCCTCGGCCGTCTTCTCCGCGTGCCCGTCCCACCGACGCCCCTACCGTCACCGAACCGCCTACGAGCATGGGTAAGGTATATCCACCCTTTCTCCGTTTGTCGGCCTTCGTGCCATTGTGATGTCGGCCTTCGTGCTGCTGTTCTTATCGGCCTTCGTGCCGTTTGTGATTGTCGACCTTCGTGCCGTTGTTTTTTGCAGGTTTTGGAAACCTCCCCGTGCAAGGGAGGTGCTGCCGAAATTTTGAACTTATAGTGTCGTGTTTCTTCTTTTGCAGAGCAGGACCTGTCGGAGGTGACCCGGAGGTCCCCGATCATTTTTGTCGGCGTCGCGGGTCTGCCTGCACTGCGTCACCTCGCCACTACGTCGACTCGCCACTGCGTCGCTAGCCTGACTTCACCGACACCCTAGGTATAAATCATCTCTTTTTCCGCTTGTCTGTCGTTGTAGATCGGTGTAGCCTAGTTAGGCGTCTCCCGTCCGAAAGAGATATCTTTGGAGGTATGCCGATCTTTGCATATCTACGAGCATTTCTGTTTCGGATTGTCCACGTTTTTTGGACAGCCCGCGGATGCGTAGATGGGTTAGTTTCCATGGTCCGCTCCGGTCCGAGACGGTGTTTCGGCATCACCCCCTATTGTTCTCCGGATACACACTCTCCCTTGCAGGACGTGTATCGGGAGAACAGCAGGGAGGTGCTGGCGAAATTCCGTCTCGGATAGGAGCGGAGCATGGAAACTAACCTCATCTATGGATCCACGGGTGGGATTAGGACCTATCCTTACCTATTAGAGAGTAGGGACACCGCATAGATGCAATTGATGGTGACTCATATGTGCTGATACGTCTGTTAAAGGATGGAGGACCGTGAGTGGATGTACACGCTCCGGAGAGACGAGCACGATTACGACTTGCTGTTTATAGTCAAGGTCGAAGAATTCTTACAGCATGCATTTGGTGAGAGTGCCGGAGGCCATTCTCTAGTGGTTTGTCCATGCAGCGGTTGTGACAACAGAAGAAGGAAAGATAGGTTAACCATGGGTAAACATATTGTGAAGTTTGGATTTACACCGGGCTACCACCGGTGGATCCACCATGGTGAAGCCGATCGTATCAGGGAGGAGGTGGTGAGACCTCGGCTCGAGGCTTTCGATGATGATACTGGGGTAGCAGACATGCTGGATGACACGCACCAAGCTCAGTTCGCTGAAGGACGTGACAAGGAGGAGATGGAGGCTGCCGTAGATGCCTTCTACCTAATGTTGGACTTGGCACAGAGACCCCTTCATGATCATACTAATGTTTCTCAGCTGGACGCCATTGGTCGCGAATGGGGTTGAAGGCCGAGTTAAACCTAAGTCGAGAAGGCTTCGACAAGATGGTGGCCGTGTGGAGCGATATGCTACCGAAGACACACATTATGCCGAAGAACTTGTACAAGTCAGAGAAGCTCCTTCTTGCACTTAAGATGCCGTATGACAAGATACATGTGTGTCCGAAGGGGTGCGTCCTATTTAGGAAAGAACACGCGGATGCAAAGTACTGCCCGAAGTGTAAATCCTCCAGGTACGTGGAGGTAGACTCAGGCGATGGCCAGAAGAGGCAGCTTAAGATCCCCATGAGAGTCCTATGACACCTTCCATTCCTGCCGAGGCTCCAACGGCTATTCATGACCGAGGAATCCGTGAAACAGATGACATGGCACAAAAACGGCACATGATACAATCCTGAGAAGATGGTACATCCATCCGATGCTGATGCATGGAAGTACTTCAATTCGCGGCATCCTCTCAAAGTAGAGGAGGCTCGTAATGTACGTGTCGCGCTGGCAACAGATGGGTTCAATCCATATGGCATGATGGCTGCACCATACATATGTTGGCCCGTGTTCGTCATCCCCCTGAATCTCCCCCCCGGTGTCTCCTTTCAACGGCATACCGTGTTCCTATCGTTGATAATCCCTGGACACTCGGGGAGTAATATGGGTGTCTTCATGGAGCCTGTGATAGATGAGTTGATCGATGCTTGGGTCAAAGGGGTGTGGACATACGACCAAGCTACGAAGACTAGCTTCAAAATGCACGTCTGGTACCACTACTCCCTGCACGACTTCCTAGCATACGGGTTAATGTGCGCCTGGTGTGTTCAGGGGAAGTTCCCATGCCCAATATGCAAGGAAGCTGTGAGGTTCATATGGTTGAAGAAGGGTGGCAAGTATTCGTCGTTCGACAAACATCGTCAATTCCTCCCTCTTGACCATCCATTCAGAGAAGACGTCAAGAGCTTTACGAAAGGTGTCAAAGCGATGGACCCTAGACCGCACTTGAGGACTGGGGCGGAGGTTCGTGCTCAGATAGATGCTCTCATGCCCAACGAAGATGGTGGTTTCGTGGGATATGGTGAGCAACATATGTGGACTCATAAGTCCGGCTTGACGAGGCTCCCCTATTTCGATGACGCCCCATCGCCCCATAACATTGATGTCATGCACAATCAAAAGAATATCGCCGAGGCACTTTGGGCAACGCTCATGGACACCGACAAGTCTAAGGACAACCCTAAGGCTAGAGTGGACTGGCGGTTGTGCGATAGGCCAAACCTAGAGATGCGGCCTCCTGCAACAGAAAGCGATGGAGAAGGCCTAGGGCCCCTATGTCTTGAAAATCGATCAAAGGAGGAAGTACTTGATGGATCAAGAATTTAATGTACCCTGATGGGTATGCAGCGAATCTGAGCAGGGGAGTGAACTTAGAGACTCTGCGAGTCAACGGGATGAAGAGTCATGACTACCACATATGGATTGAGCGCATACTTCCATCGATGGTTCGAGGCTATGTCCCTGAGCATGTCTAGCTAGTGCTGGCAAAGTTGAGCTACTTCTTTCGCCAGCTTTGTGCTAAGGAGCTATCTTCGACCATCATTACAGAATTTGAAACTATGGCACCTGAGTTGGTCTGTGAGCTTGAGAAGATCTTTCCACCTGGCTTCTTCTTGCCGATGCAGCATCTAATTGTGCACCTCCCGACCGAGGCACGGTTGGGGGGGGGCGTGTAGGCCCGTTGGTGCTATCCAATCGAGCGATGTCTAAAGACTCTTCGCAAGAAATGTACAAATAAAGCCAGAATTGAGGCTTCCATTGCAGAGGCAAGCATTCGGGAGGAGGTTGCAAACTTCACGACATCCTACTACAAGCCGAACCTTCCTAGCAAGCATAATCCACCCCCTCATTACAATGCTGGCGAAGTTGAATCGACCCTCAGCCTTTTCAAATGCCAACTAGGCAGCGTAAGTGGATCGACCCCCAAGAGATTGGATCCAGAAGAGTGGCGCAGAATCACGCTATATGTGTTCACCAACCTTGTCGAGGTTGCGCCATTCATTAAGTAAGTTCTCAACGAACTTGTTTCAATACGACGTCACTATTCCGTATCGAACCCCATTGATTCTCTTTGGTACAGGGAATTTGTTCGTCAAGAGTGGCATCAATCAAGGGATCCTACCTCGCACGAACATGATACCCTTCTTTCAGAGGGTGCGGGAGCTGGGAGGCCTGATTTCATTTCTTGGTTCAAACAGAAGGTCGTACGTTCATCGATATTCCTTAGTAGCTTGTACGTTCCAATAGTATAACGATGTATCATGCTTGAGCTTGCAGGCGCAAACCAATGCGTCCATGAGTGACGAGTTGAGATAGGTTGCAAACGGCTTCAAGTTAAGGGTGAAGTCATATACCGGTTATGATGTGAACAGATATCGCTTCCACACGTCAAGACACGAGCAGACTCGGCCCGGTCGGAAAGCCACCAACAGCCAAGTTTTTACGCCGGGCACTAATGGCGTCGAATACTACGGAATAATTGAGGAGATCTATGAACTTGAATATGAGGACCGGGTACCTCTTACTCCTGTCATATTCAAGTGCCACTGGTTTGATCCTGCACGAACGAGACGGACCCCTTATCTTGGGCTAGTCAAGATTAGGCATGATTTCGTCTATAAAGGAAAAGATGTCTATATTGTGGCTCAACAGGCCGTGCAGGTGTATCATACGCCATACGCGTGCCAAGACAAAGACCATCTTAAGGGTTGGTCTATTGTGCACCAGGTATCTTCGCACGGTAAACTACCTGTTCCAAATGATGAAGATTACACCTTCGACACAAACACATATGATGGAGAGTTCTATCAAGCAGATGAGCTACAAGGGAGCTTTGAGATAGTCTTACCCGGTGTGACGACCGCCATGGAAGTAGACAATGAAACGGTTGATGACGAGGACCCTGGAGATGTAGTGCTAAATCCGAAGGACTTTCAAATGCTTGAGCAATTCCATTTAGGCAAAGACAATGAAGAAGACACAGAACCTTTGAATAGTGTTGCCCATTTGGACAATTTTGACAGTGATGATGAGACCTATGACCCCAATCATGAAGATTATTCCTAAACCATGTAATACTATGTTTTTATTAAATTTTGTTATGTTTATTCATTTTGAACTATTTGACATGTATGTACTAACGCTTATTGTTCATTCTTTGTACATTGCAGGTGACAGAACAAAGATGGTGGGCAACCATTCACCGAGGCAGGTGCTCTCAGTGTACCAGAGGCTACGCCCTCCTGATTGAGGCGAGGGGACGTCTTCGCCCCCAGTGGTGAGAGCAGGCCCGGGTCGCCCCAGCATGGGGAGGGGGAGGGGGAGGGGGAGGGGCCGGGGTCGCCCCAGGAGGGACCCGCCTTATCCCCCGGCTCTCGACCAGCCGGAGGACCTGTCTCCTACCCTGGAGGAGCACGTGGCGGCCACGGGCACGACCATAGACACTCCATCGGGGGACGAGGGGACTCAGCAGATGGAGGATAGTTTTGCTTTCTCGGCTCCCTACCTGCGAGGTCCCACAAGCCTTCCTTCGGTTCCGCTTCCTGACCGACGCCCACTGGTTCATCCTGTGGGAAGAAGGTAAGTAACTATTGATGTTATCACTAGTACTTCATATGATACGTTGAAAATCAAAAGAGAAACTGATAATTTTTCGTAATCACTTGTGCAGGGGCTAGCTAGTTCTGTCGGGTGCTCTTGACCCCCCACGCACCCCCGCTACCGTCCTGGGATGTCTGTGCAGGAAACACTTCCCCGGCCTTGTGGACTTGAAAGAGGGGAGGTGGGAGCCGGCCTGGTCGTGGGACAGGTACAAGCTCGGCTCGGATGACGAACAGGACAACAAGCAGGAGCGGGTTTTGGTGGACTTTTGGGTAAGTGTCTCACAACATAGCTCAATACATCTCCTCTATTGCTTAAGTCTTTTATTGAAATAATGAACGGATACATCGTGTTTGTATGCAGAGGTACTTCAAGGTCGAAGAAGGTAGAGAGACCCTGGCGGATCAGACGGCACACAGAGCCTGTAAGAAGTACGTCGGTGACATGATTCACGAGGCGCGACTCCAGGCCCACGTCGACCACTACAGGTCCATCAAGAAAGAGCCCCTCAACAAAACCGGCGCAAGAAATGTGGCGCTGACCAAGGAGCAGTACCTTCAGGTAGGTGAATAATATTAATTCGTTTTGAGATTTAGTAGGTCCAGAATTGATCTTCTTATATGTCAAACACTTGATGATGTGTAGGTGCCGGCCTCATGGTGCATGTCGCATAGATCGGCAAGGTCGAGGATCATGGACAGGTACCTTGACCCGGCGTACATCGCAAAGCACGAGCAAGGCAAGCGGAAGCGGGCACTGAGGACCGCTCCAACTCACCACCAAGGCAGCCGCAACCTCCCCGCATTCAAGTGGGCACTTGTACGAGATGTCATTTATCTATTCTAACGCTCAATTTTGCCTGATTTCTAATCATCTTGCCGTCTTTCTCGTAGGAGGTGGCACACCCGGACGTGCCGGTGTCGGAGTTTGGGGCATGGGCTGTGTCCCACATGGGCCCAGTGAAATCCGGTGTCGTCTTCAACCCCGATGCCCCTGCCCAGGCTTACTCTGACCCGAGCGTCCACGCTAAGGTCAGAGACTACACGGAGGCGGTTAGGGCGCTCCGTGGCTCAGATCACAATCTGAGCACTGAGCCCCTTGAGACAGAGGTGATCGTGAGGCTGGGGCAAGGCAGAAGCACGGGCGGTTGTGGATTGCAGACGGCGCCAACTCCTCGAGCTCTGCACCCTCTCTCTCCGACGTGAGGGCACGGAGCACGGCCAGAAGCCTTCCCATACGTGCACGGCCTACTCCAACACTGTCGTGGGTCGACGAACTTCAGGTAATTCTGGTTTCACTCGTCGTACATTGAACGTTACACACATTGATCAGATTTGCAATACTGAAACATGTGATTGAAACACTGCAGGCCGAGCTGGCAGAGACAAGGGAGACGCAAGCGCACCTGACCGCAGAGCTGGAGGCCATGAAGAAGCAGATGGCGGACATGTATCAGATCATGCAAACCATCGAGCAAGCATCGGGTGTCCAAGTGCAGTTGCCAGCTCCAGCTCCGGTTCGACACTTCACTCCTATGAGTATGGAAGTTTAATGCGTTCGTGCCATTGTGATTTTCGGCCTTCGTGCCGTTGGGATTGTCGGCCTTCGTGCCATTGTGATTGTCGGCCTTCGTGCCATTGTTTCTTGCAGGTTGGAAACCTCCCCGTGCAGGGGAGGTGCTGCCGAAATTTTCAATTTTTAGTCTAACACATGCAATCTCTTCTCTTTTGTGCAGCCTCCGTCGGCGGGTTCAAACAATCCCGCTAGCGTGTCACCGGCGGCTGATCACGTCAACCCTTCGCCGCAGTCCGGTCCTTCACCGCTGTCCAGGGGGCCACACCTGCAGTTTTCGTCGCCGCAGTAGAGATGTTGAACTTGTAATAATAAACTTGTGATGTTGAACTTTGGTGTATTTGTGATGGATTTTTGATAGATTTATTAAATATGCGTGTGCTTGTGATATATAATGCATGTTGGTGATATAGATGTGATGATTGATGTATATATATATATATATATATATATATATATATATATTGTCTGTTACAATGGAATGTAAAAAAAATTACAATTCTCGGGGTCTTTGCCGAGTGCCATGGGCAAGGCACTCGGCAAAGTTTTTTCCAAAAAAAAATCTAGAAATTCTTTGCCGAGTGCCTGGGCTGGGGCACTCGGCAAAGTATTTTTTTAAAAAAAAATAAAAAAACTTTATCGAGTGTCTGGGCAGGGGCACTCGGCAAAGTATTTTTTGTAAAAAAAATAAAAAAACTTTGTCGAGTGCCTGGGCAGGGGCACTCGGCAAAGTATTTTTTTTTTAAAAATACAGAAATTCTTTGCCGAGTGCCTGGGCTGGGACACTCGGCAAAGTATTTTTTTTAAAAAATAACTAAAAAACTTTGCCGAGTGCCTGGACTTGGGCACTCAGCAAAGTAATTTTTAAAAAAAATAAAATTTTGGCCCTCGGCAAAATAACCGTTAACGGCCGATGTGGAACGGCCGAAAATATTTTGCCGAGTGCCGCCCCAAGCACTCGGCAAAATTGTTTTTTATTTTGCCGAGTGCCCCGATAAAAAGCACTCGGCAAAGACCCTTTGCCGAGAAAAATTTTGCCGAGCGGACTTTGCCGAGTGCTACACTCGGCAAAGCCTTTGCCAAGTGCAAATGGCTCTTTGCCGAGGCCTCCAGTAGTGGTGGGAGGACGGGGGCAGGACCAGCTGACGCCGTGGAGCGGCCACGACGTCGTGTAGGGGATCGAGAGGACGTCCGACACAGCCTGACGGTGGTGGGCGTGCTCATCGCCACCTCGGAGTTCACCACCGGGTTCAACGTGCCCGACGGGTACAGCGACGACAACGGCAAGGAGAACCTCGCGGGCAAGTTCGTCTTCGACACCTTCTTGTTCCTGGACATGTTCGCCGTGGCGACGTCCGTGGTCGCCGTGATCCCGTCTACGGGAAGACGTCGCGCTCCGCCGTCGGCTGGTTTAAGAGCTTCGCGTGGGCGCTGCAGTGCATGTGGGTGTCACTCATGACCCTGATATGCTGGCTTTCTACGTGGCTCTGGTGGCCGTGGTGACCACAAGTGCTGCCTGTCAGCACGGGTTGATGGCTATAGAGGCGTGCATCTATGCCCTGCAAATATGCCTAACGACATGGATTAGGCCTGCAAAGACGTGGAGGACGATCTGGAGGTATATAAGGTAGCGCATCAGTCACGCGAAAGGAAGGAATGTGATCATCAGTATCCCCTCACTGGCGCTTCCGTATTCCACTTCCTTCTGTTTACAGTTATAGATGGGCAACGGGCCAGCACGGCCCGGCCTAGCACGGCAACGGGCCAGCACGGCCCAATGAGCAACGGGCCGACAAGGCACGCCGTGCCTTGAAGGCATGCCTAGCAGGCACGCGGGCCTGGCCTTCGGCCCAGGCATGACTCTATGGGCCTTTTTTCGTGCCAGGCTAGCCCGTGAGGCACGTTAGAATTTGTAGGCCATGCCAGCCCACAACCCGGTTCACATGAAACACCTCAAAAAACACATCTACCCCAACACTTTAATAATTTCACGGTTTGAATCATCAATTCACAGTTCATCATGCAGACATGCAACCACAGATTCACACAATCACAATCATCAATTCTAAGCAAGATAGACTAGAAAAAACTGATCAACTCAAACTCTCAAATACACAGCATGTCAGCAACACAGAGAAGATATGAAGACTTAAAAGATAATAACTTGAGTTGTTTGTGCAATGCTGTTTTATTAAAAATATTTTTAGGTAAAACTCACCCTTGTGAGAAAGCCTAGAAAGAAAAAAAAGATTGCAGTCAGCTCTAAATTGTCTTAAGTTATTACAGACCATTGTTCAAATACAAATGATACACAAGTGAGTGAGTGACAAGTCCAGTCTCAACTCACACAAAAGCAAAATCCACTCTCAAGTCTCACTCTCAGTCACCAGCAGCGGCAGCTGTTGGCATTTCTTAATGTCACTACCAGAAATGGAGTATGGAATCCATACCCGGCAACGGCGCCAGAAATGCTTGTTGGCATTTCTTAACGTCACTACCAGAAATGGAGTATGGAATCCATCTCCGACAACGGCGCCAGAAATGCCTGTTGGTATTCTCTAGCATCGCTGCTAGAATTGGGTTATCCTAGCAATGATACTAAGAAATGTCAACTGGTAGGTCATAACGTTTACAGAGGTAATCCGCAAGCGCACGGATCTATCGTTGTAGCATTTCACCCGGAAGTATTATCAGGGTATCGTTATTTATATTTTTTCAAAGGAAGGCATGGTAACAAGATGTCTAGTATGAATATGATCAAGACAGACATACGTGCACAACTAACCAAATGATCACACAAGGGTAAGCAGTTGTAGTTGTAGATAGTGGACACACATACCTATCACATACTACACTCAAAGAGATAGATAGATAGATAAAGAATAAAAGAATGTCCTAACAGAAGTAGCTATATCTTAATATAGTTATATACTATGAACTGGTTAATCATACATGTACATGACCTAGAACTAGACCTATGTGAGATGGATCAGGAGGCCACAGAGTACTGGTCTGCCA
The DNA here is from genome assembly GCA_904845875.1 of Miscanthus lutarioriparius. NCBI lineage: Eukaryota > Viridiplantae > Streptophyta > Magnoliopsida > Poales > Poaceae > Miscanthus > Miscanthus lutarioriparius. Next base: position 122,794,740 of record CAJGYO010000010.1, read on the forward strand.
GCAACCTCATGTGACAATTTACGTACTCCTACATCATGGCCGAACGTGGGGGAGTGCGAAGGACGGACTGGGCTGTCACCACCTGTCGCCTACCCCTCAACCGTGGGACATGAAATGCATTCACCCGCCCCCTATATATCCGGGCACCTCGCCCGTATACATAGTGACTTCCCAAATCCCCCCGGGTCCCCGACCCTACGGATTGACAGGTAAAGGACTTGGGCATACCCGAAAGCATGATGAACCACCACCTCAACATAAATCTATTTCTAACTATGAATATAATATGAACAATGAAGCTTTGAGCCAAATATGATATGAACATGATATAGGGACTATACTCTAGTTCATATATCATGGATATATCAAGAAGACTATACTCTAGTTCAAAGTATAAACTATATAAATAAGATGAAGGCATGACTATTTGGAGAAAGGATATTTCTTTATTTCTCACCAAATTCTTCTCCAAGGAGTCAAGCCCTCTAAGGTAGCTTTGCTACTCCTTCTACTACTACTACTAAGCTAAGAAGATGAAAAGTGGAGTGAGTGAGTGAGTAGTGAAGGTGTGAGGTGTGTGTATGAGAGGGGGGGGCTCCCCTCCTCCTATATAGGGGTGGCTTGGTTGGTTTGGGGGGGATATTCTCCGAATACACCCCCGCACCGCCATCCCCTATTGATGACCGCACCGCCAGTGCAAGGTGGGGCCAGGTGGCAGAGAGGGGGGCACGGCCGTGCCACTACACCACAACACCAAGATTAGCGATGGACGATCTGATGCTAAAAGCAGCTACAACGACAGATGAACTGGCGCTAAAAAGTTACAGCAACAAACTTGTGCAGACGCTGTAAGTCCTGTCGCTAAAAATCTTTAGCGTCATATGGTACTTTTAGCGACAGATAGTCTATTGCAGTGAATATTTACAGCGACAGATAGCATGTTGCCACTCTTTAGCGACAGATAATCTGTTACCATATATTCACCGTCAGATCATCCAACACTCCATACATTTACAGCGACAGGCTGTTCAACAGAACAATTTAATATAGAAAAAAATATAATTTTTAGCACATATCAAAACGATATTCAATGCTCATATAGTGTCCACATGTCACATGAAGATACACAAATACATATCACATGCAGCTCAATACATATAACATCCAATTTGTCTTGTACATCACATCCATCAAAGTCAAGCACCAAATGAATTTGTCTTGTACATCGGTATGGAACAAGATGAAATTCAGTAGAAATCAACGTATATATGTAAACTCACTCCTCTAGCTGCAACAATCTTTATGGGGAACAAAAACATGAATAGTACATATTAATTTATGTTATACCCTTTCTATAAATTTTTATGATGACAAGACACACATAATACTAAGTTAATAGTGTATGGAAATGTCCTATTATACCTATATTGAATTAAAATAAAATATTTATAGATAGTGTATGGAAATGTCCTATTATGCCTATATTGAATTAAAATAAAATATTTATAGATTGTATTGGTTTGTTCGTTAATCATTAGGGAGTTGCAAAAGAGAGTTATTTAGACTGGATAATACTAAATAACAAAGTGCTCAATATTTTATTTGATGGTTTGATTAGCTAGACCATCGGCCTATCCAAGTTCTAAAAAATAGATTTTATTTCTAATCAAAACTGCAGCAACAATTTGATGGTAAAAATCATTTTTTGACAAAAGTCAATAATTGAGAGATATGTAATATTATATTTATTATTAAGAAAGACCCAGATGGAGGACGAAGGAAAAAACAAAAACAAAAACGCATAGGCATAGAAAGAATGAAGAAAAAAACACAAACAAAAAGAAAAACAAAAATAAAGATGCACGAACCACGGAAAGGAAAGGAAAAGAAAAACGGAAAAGAAAAAACACCACAGGAACGCAGGAGCTGACGGTACAAAAAGGAAAGGAACACAGATGAGGAAAGGAAAAAACAGAATTCTATACGGGAAGCACAGAAAAGAAAAACAGAATTGTGAGGGGATACGGAATCCTGTACGGAAAAACTGAATTGTAACGGCGAACCAACGGAACCAAAAACGGAAGCAGTTTTAGAAAAAAAGAATGTATATATAAGATTTTATGTAATTAATTTCTACTTGTAGACCTTTTCTATTTGGGTTAGGGTTTCTATTCACATGCACTATCAGAGAGATATATTTGGATTAGAATTTATAACCGTCTAGGTTACCTTAACCTGTGTTTATTGTACCGTATAAAACATGAGAGTTGTAGAGAGGCGAACCGAGACAATTTGTATATTGACATAGTTAGTTAAGGGAAGACGAAAAAAATAGGTGGAGAGAAATTTGTTAGGTATAGATATAGATATAGATATAGAAATCTAAGCCTGGTCTGATATTAGTAACATGTGTGTATTTTTATTCAAGGCTACGCCCGGAGACTGGCTGTCTGCTCGGCTGGTCTTCTGCTATTCTTCTACTTTAGACCCTGGCACCACATGACTACGTCATCTACTGTCAGACTCGGGGACTAAGTGGGCATACTTCACCTCGCGGTGAGTGTGTTGCTTTAATCTGAAAGACTCTGCACCTCCTGAAGTTGAAAAAGATTATCTCCCTTTCTCGTGGTCGGACTCTAAGTGGGCACACTTGGTCCACTGCGAGGAAATTTTTGATTTTAAACTTGAGCTCCTTACATCCTTATGGCAAGTCTAACTTGGGATACGCTTCTCAGCGACGGTTCACGCTGCTCGGCGACGGTTCACAACTGCTCGGCAACTCATCACGGTGGTTGGACCATGAGTTTGACTGCTCGGCTTTGTTCGCACCTGCTCGGACAAGCTCAAGACGGCATTGCACAACGGATACAAGGCGCTCGTGGACTAGCTATGGGGGGTACGACCCCGGATACCCACGGTAGACCACATGGGCTACGCCCCCAGGGGCGGCCTAGCCCACAAGACGAAGCCTTGTGGGGCACAACGCTGCTCGGCGCCTCCCGCAAGACACCGGGAAGATATCCTGAAGATACTATGAGATCTGTTAGGATACGTATGATCCCATGATTCTTGTAATCTGTTATTACTTTCCGGTTATCTCCTAGATCTAACCGACTTGTAACCCTGCCCCCGGGCTATATAAGGCGGACAGGGACCCCCTCCAAACTCACGCAATATCATACGATAGCCAATACAATCTAACAGACCACAGGAGTAGGGTATTACGTCATACTGATAGCCTGAACCTGTCTAACTCGTGTATCTCTGTTGCCTTCTTGCTCTCGATTACATGCATCTCTGCCGATCAATCTACCTTCGTGGGATACCCCTCGGAGGACTGCCGACGATATTCTATCGACAGCACCACATATGTTATGCATAGAATCAAAACACAAAAGAAAAGGATGAGACGAAAGTTCTTCAAGCAGAATCATGGTCTCAATTGCTACAACATTTGGTATTTCAAAGGGCAGACATAAGTGAGAGAATGATCCTTACTTTAGAAGAGCTAGAGAAAGCCACCAACAACTTTGACAAAGCTCGTGAGCTAGGTGGCGGAGGACATGGAACGGTCTACAAGGGAATTTTATCAAGTCTTCATGTTGTGGCAATTAAGAAGTAAAAGATAGTGAAACAAAGAGAAAGTGATGACTTCATAAATGAGGTTGTTATACTTTCTAAGATAAATCATAGAAATATTGTCAGACTTCATGGGTGTTGTCTTGAGATAGAAGTTCCTCTACTTGTTTATGAGTTCATTTCCAATGGCACCCTTTACGATCATCTTCATGTCGAAGCTTTAGTATCACTACAATGGAAAGATAGAGTGCGGATCGCGGTTGAAATTGCCAGGGCTCTCTCATATCTTCACTCACTCATTTCAATGCCAATAATCCATAGGGATGTCAAATCTCCTAACATACTTCTAAATGATAATTTGACAGTGAAACTGTTTGATTTTGGAGCTTCAAGGTACGTTCCGATTGAAAAAATAGGGTTGGATACAACTATGCAAGGAACATTTGTGTACTTGGACCCTACGTACCATAGCATAGGGCACCTTACTAAGAAGAGTGATGCCTACAGTTTTGGGGTGATTCTTATTGAGTTGCTAACGAGAAAGAAGTCGGTTTCTTATAGATCCCCATAGGGTCATGATCTTGCGAATCATTTTTCAACTCTGTTATCAGAACATAACTTAGTTCACATATTGGATCCACAAGTTCTTAGGGAGGGAGCTAGGGAAGTTATCGATATATCTCTATTAGCAGCAATGTGTGTGAAGTTCAAAAGAAATGACCAGCCGGCAATGAGGCAAGTGGAAATGACTTTAGAAAGCATTCATGCAGCAAAGGAGTATGATTCTAGTGACATGACAGACGAATATGAAGACGATTATATTCGGCTGAATGGCATGTCTATTGTCAGGAGAAATGAGGACACTACAAACCAAGATGGGTTACTAGAACTTGGAGAAAGAATAATTGATGTGAATGATGATATGGAACCACATAGGTAATGTTATAACTTGTTTTCTCTATATGATGGTTGACATGATCAATGGTTGAATTCTTGTATGGATGCATACAAGAATGGATGAAGAAGCAATGAAGTTCAATAATATTCTAGATATTTATATTTACACTTTTCTTTCTAGTAATATGGACTTGTACTATTCACTACAATGTACATTTGCCATCTAGAATCGTATAATTATGTACATATACTATCACATGATCTGAACAAATGCTATGAGCATTAAAGTTTATTGTTTGTGTGATTCTACAATGTGTCATGTTTTCTCCAAAAATTCTAAATCAACTTTATTGCCTCATCTTTGAGAGTTTTGTTTTCCTCTCACTCCTTTACATACTGCATTTATGTTTTGGCAACGTACCATGCTTTGTGCGTTTTACTTCCCAAAGTAGTTTATAGAATAGTGACTAGGGTTGGCTCTAGTTTGTTAAACTAGCTATTTGGATGGCGGTTAAGTAGATATGAAAGGCCCCATGAACACCCAAGAGGGGGTGAATTGGGTGTGTAATTCCAAACTCAAAACCTAGGGATCAATTTAAATTACCACTAGAAAAACCATAAACAACTCTAGCAAGATGTACACTTAAGGTTTTTTTAAGTCTACTCTAACTTACCCTCAACCGAGAAGAGTTTTGCAGCCTAGAGCCAATCCTCTCGATTAACCTATAGCTAATCTAGAAAGGTAAAGGTCACACAAGTAAAACACATATGGAAGCAATAAACTATGTAAGTAAAGAGCTATGGATAAAGAGGGCAAACTCCCAGAGATGTGATGCTGTATCCTATGGTATCAGTTGCCAAATGAAAATCACAACCGCATGAGCCACAAAGTCTCACTACTGCTACTCAACTCTTCTAGTCACAATGACACTATGTACACTCAAGGCTTCTCCAAACTAGTGGGGGGTCTCTTCGTCAGATGGATATTGATACGACGCCACTCCACACAAAGAATGGAGGGTTGCCACTTGAAGGGCCTCCAATGTCCCTACTGGAAGGTCACAACGATGCCATGGCCGCTGTGAGAGCACGGTCGAGGACGTGGTGCCATGGCCGCTATGGAGGCGAGGACCAGTAGATCTAGGTGGAGAGGCACCAGATCCAGGCTAGGAGGTCGTGGATCTGACCTCTCTCTAGCTCTTTGGCTGCCAATGGAGCCAGTGAGCAGACCAGCATATTGGCAGAGATGAAGCTAGAAAAAAATTTAGGAGGGCTGAACAAAAGAATATAGGCTTTTTTATCTTCTCTTAACCTTAGCCCCTCCTATCTAATACATATATGCATAAAATTTTAAGGGAGGGCTTAGGGGGCTCCACATGCCCAGGATCGGTAGGGGGGGCTAGAGCCCCCCCAGCCCCACCGTTGGCTCCGTCGCTGCATGTTGGGGAAGACAAGAGGAGGTGAGGATGAGGGAAGGTACTTGCATGAGCAACCTTTTCGAGCCCTTGACTGTGGGCCGCCGTCGCCACTCGCAGGCGAGCAGCGGTAGCAGCTAGGGATCTCATGCGCGTGGGAGCCTCCGGCGGTGCGGGGTGTCGCTTCCCGAGTCGCTTGGAGGGAGACACTAGTAGAGAAATGACCTTTCATCCGCTTCGATTTTGGGCTTTAGCCTCGGTATTTTTTGTGTCTGGGAGTAAAGGAAGAATTAGTCCCGATTGGAGCTACCAACAGGGACTAAAGGCCCCTGTCCTGGCTCGCTTTTGCCGTAGGCCACCTTTAGTCCCGGTTGGTGTTACCAACCCAGACTAACGGTTGACCTTTAATCCCGGTTAGTGTTACCAACACGGACTAAAGGTCCTTCAACCTTTAGTCCCAATTGGTATTACCAACCGGGACTAAAGGGTGACCTTTTAGTCCCGGTTGGTGTCACCAACCCGGATTAAAGGTCTCCCACCTGGGACTAAAGGTACCCCACAGGTCAATTCAAAAGGAGAGTGTCTAGGACCCTGTCACATGTGGTGTACAGCTGAATTGGTAAGGAGTTTATGCGCGAGGAAAGAGGTCTTGGGTTCGAATCTCACACATCGCAAGAGAGGTCTCCCTACAATTTCTTTTATTTTTCTCCTGTGGATGGACCTTTAGTCCCGGTTTTGTGACCCGGGACTAAAGGGCAGGACCTTTAGTCCCGAATTCGTAGTCCCAGTTGGGAAACCGAGACTAAAGCCCGTTCCCAACCGGGACTACAACCCATTTCTCTGCTAGTGAGACGACGCCCTTCAACTTCACTCTAACATAGTTAAGGTTGAGATTTGGTATCACCAAGTAAAGGATGATGTTATGGCCTTTTTAGGTAAAAATATAATAGAGATTGTACCTATAAGGAACGATTCAGAAGCTTTGCTTGCTGGTTTAAATCTAACCTTTAATAATTTGGCTACTTATTACACTACTGGAAACCGGCAATTTGTCGAGTGCCGCACTCGGCAAAGAGCAGTCGGCAAAGAACACGTCGGCAAAGGTTTCTTTGCCGGGTGCCACATATCGGGCACTCGGTAAAGCCTTTGCCGAGTGTCACGTCAGCACTCGGCAAAAAAAACCGACGTCAAATCTGACGACCTCTTTGTCGAGTGCCACCTCAGTGGCACTCGGCAAATAATTTTTTCTTTTTTTTTGAAAATTCTTTGCCGAGTGCCATACTCTTGCACTCGGCAAAGAATTTTTTTTAAAAAAAAATCTTTGCCGAGTGCCATGGCTCTGGCACTCGGCAAAGCTAGGAAATTGGGTCTCTAGTTCCCAGCTTTGCCGAGTGCCATGGACACGGCACTCGGCAAAGCCCTCTTTGCCGAGTGTGGCACTCGGCAAAGAGGGGGAAAATGCCATTTTTTTTTGTTTTTTGCTTTCCATCAGCGCAAACAAAGAAATCACATATATATCAACACACAACATAGGATATATCACATACACATCCATATTCCATCAGATACACACCCATAACCCATCACATACACATCCACCATCCATAATACATCACATACAAATCCATTGTCCATAATCCATCATACATTCGCATCATCCATGACAATATCCATCACAATATATATATGTCTCTAGTAGTAGTCCAACATAAGGCTAAGTCTAACACAAGTCCATGCAACATGAAAAGAAATAAATAAACGGTACCTACTGCCAGCCTCCCCACCCGGAGTGTGAACTGCCGCCTTGAGGAGGGCTAGTTGTCCACCCGGCCTATGGAGAAGGGCCACCTTGAGGAGTCGGGTTCGAATCCGCCGACTGTTGCTACACAAAGGAGAAGCGAATTCATGAGTATCTACAGGAGGGCCGCACAAGCTAAAGGAATAAACAACCATATATACTCACCGGAGTCCCTACAGGAGGAGGAGGAGCCACAACTGGAGCGAGCAGCGACTGGGGCACGACCACACCTGGCAAGGTCTGAAGGCTCGCCATGAAGCTGAACATGTCTTGTAGCCTCTGCGTCTCGGCCACCCTCTGGGCTTGTACAGCCTCCATCTGCAGCCGATGGGCCTTCGCCTAGGCCGCCTGCTGGGCCTCCAACCTCCGCAAGTCGGCCTGCAACATTCCACCCACCATGTTTAACCAATGCAAAGGCAAGGTAAATGTGTAAAAGCGATGAATGACGAATAAAACAGTACTAACCTGGAGTTCCGCCATCTGCTGCTGTGAGCTCTGCTGCCGAGAGCGTATGGGAAGGGAGGAGCTCGTGCTCCTTGCTCGAATCTCGGCGAGGTTGGGAACAGAGGCGGAGTCGACTGTGCTGTCCGCCATCCAGTACTGGCCATGCTGCTTCCCTCATCCTAGCCTCATCAAGAGGTCTATGTCTAGGGGCTGGGTGGCCGGATCGAAGTCCTTCCCATGGTGCTCGCGGGCCGCCAAGGTGTACTCGCTAAGCTTGCTGTGGACGCTTGTGCTGGTGTACGCCTCGGGCCCGTCCGCCGGGTTATAGGTGACTTCCGGGGCCATCGCCTTGCCCTTGTGTGCCAGGGCGTACGCCATGAACTCGTTGCATTCCTGGCCTTGGTGTGCCTGGGACTGCGAGAAAAACACAAAGATGATTACAAGTAATGAGAATTGAGCGTTAGAATAAATAAATAAAGATGAAAACACAAAGAAGATTACCCATGTCTGGGCGTACGCGCTGAGGCTCCGGTTGCCTTGGTGGTGTGGCGCCCCACCCATCTACAGGCGGTAGTCCCGATGGATGTTGTGCTTCTCCGCCCACTCCTCCGAGATCCACCTGTCCACAATGGCCTCCCAGCAGAGGCGGTGCCTGGCGCACCAATCAGGACATTGCTGCATGCCATCAAGTTATTGATATGTCAGAAGATGAAATGAAGCCTACCTATTCTTCATGGAAGGAGTCAGTATTAATGTTTCATACTTACCAAGAGGTACTGCTCCTTGGTGAGTGTCCTGGTCCTAGCATCGGCCTTCCTCACCACCTGACCAAGGACGTCGGCGCTGTAGTTGATGATGCACTGGAGCCGCGTCTCGTGGTATAGGTCCGAGAGTTAGGACCTACAGACCTTGTCCTGCACTCGCACCTCCTGGTCCTCAAACCCTTCGTCGCACCTGAAGAAGTCCTGCATACAGACATCATGTATCGTTTCATTATTTCAAGAACGACCAATGAATGCGTAGTATTGACCAATTTAGTGCGATGAAGACTCACCCAGAACTCGGCCTTGATCCGCGCCGCAACGGTGCCGAACTTGCTATCCTCGGCAGCGTAGAAGTGGTCCCACGTCTAGGGCGGTGAAGTCACCGAGGCGTAGGTGACCATGCTAGGGTAGTGCTGCCGAATCAGAAGGCCCAGGGTGCCATTGATGTGCCGGCCCGTTCCGGACACAACTTCCCAGTTGCTACAAGAGTCATTAAGAAGAATTGTTAGTCTCTAGTTCGATTTTCAACATGTCATATGAAATAGTAGTGAAATAATACTTACTTGTCGCCGCTGGGTCGAATCACCGGGCGCTGGTGAAGTGGGATCGGCCGCGCCGTGAGCTGCGAGGGCCCACGCAAGTAGACTCCCGACGAGGTAGAGCCAGATGCAGTGCTAGTGGAACCCCCTGGTGTCACTATCGCCGCCTCCCCATGGTCCGACGAGTTAGAGGAAGTGCCACCCCTCCTATGTGCAGGCCCACTGCTTGGTCGTCCTCGTCCACCAACGGGGTGGCAGCCAGCTGCACTCTCATCCTCGGACGGCCGCGGGGGCAGCCTCTCCTCGTCCTCCTCGGCGGCGGCTCTGGCAAGGGGTCCTCCTCAGCGTGGGGTGGTGAGCGCTCCCTCATGTAGAGGGAGTTGACCTCCCGACGGGCCTGCCTTCCGCCCGGCATTTTGTCGAGTGCCTGCAATTTCAAAGAGTAAACCAATTAGCACAATTAAATTACAAGTACTTATAAAGAGATGCAAAATGAATGAAACATAATTGCAATAATAATAATAATAATAATAATAATATAGTATTACATGAATTAGAAATATTCTTCACGATCGGCAGCGGCTGGATCATAGGTGTCATCATCACTATCAATATTGTCGAGTAAATTGGGCTCATCTCCATCGTTGTCATCATTGTCATCGCCTAACTGTAATCGCTCAAGCATTTGTAAGTCCTTAGCATTTTGCACCTCTTCTCCGTCGTCCTCATCTCCATCGTCTTGATCAATGTCATTGTCTACTTCCATGCCCATCAGCGAAAACATGTCTATGTCAAACCTCCCTTCTAGCCCCTCTGGTTGATAGAACTCTCGTGTGTTTGGGTCAAAGTTGTAATCCTCATCGTTTGGGATAGGCAGTTTACCGTGCGGCGATACCAACTGCACAAGGTACCAACCGATAAGATTGGGGTCTTTTTGGCACTCCCATGGGAGATAATAAACTTGTGTGGCCTGTTGAGCCACAATATGGACATCCTCTCCTTGATAGACAGAATCCTATTGAATTTCGACTTGTCCAATCTCAGGGGCTGTTCTCGTGACATTAGGATCGAACCAATGGCATTTGAATACGACTTGATTAGGAGCTTTGCGACACTCAAAATTGAGCTCGTATATTTCTTCTACTGTGCCATAGTTGTCGTGCTCATCGGTGCCAGGCGTACGAACTCCGGTATTCGTGGTTTTCCGATTGGGCCGACTCCGCTCGTAGTTTCTTATGTGAAAGCGATAGCCATTCACATCATAAACGGTGAATGACTTGACCTTGTAGGCGAAGCCTTTGGCGAGCCCTTTCAACTCAGCATGCATTTCCGCATCCTTGCGGGCCTGCAAGGTGAGGCCCGATAGATCGTTACATTACTCGCTCGTAGGAGCAAAGTGGGATGTCAAAGATTGAACGAGGTAAATTGGACGGTACCTTCATATCGAACTAGGATATGAAATCAGGCACACCATCTTTGAGAAGACTATCTTCTTCTTGAGGGAAAGGAGCCCTATTCCCTCTCCAGTATTTTTTTAGAAATTCCCTAAAAAAACAAGAGATAAGGGGGTTCGATAGATGGAGGATAGTGACAAGGGCGTATGTAACAAGCTCATTGAGAACTTACTGCACATAAGGCTTCACTTTGTCAAGGTTCAACAACACATAAAGCATGATAGTGCGCCACTCATCATGCCGCAAGGTCTTGGTGCCCGATGCGCTTGCCTTTCCGAGTTGCCCTTTGAAAAGGCTGAGGTTCGATGAACTCTCATCCGCGTTGTAACGAGGGGGACGATTGTGCACGCTAGGAAGGCCATCCTTATAGTATGCTATTGTGAAGTTTGACACCTCCTCCAGAATGAATGCCTCTGCCATAGAAGCCTCAATTTTGGCTTTATTTCTACACTTTTTCTGAAGAATCTTTAGACATCTCTCAATTGTATAGCACCAACGGGCCTGCACGGCCCCCCCATTCGTGCCTCGTATGTAGGTGCAAAATCAGATGCTGCATCGCCAGGAAAAGCCGGGTGGGAAGATCTTCTCCAACTTGCAGAGCAACACATGTGCCACTTTCTCCAAGTCATCAATCACGCCCCGAGACAACTCCTTGGCACAAAGCTGGTGGAAGAAATAGCTCAACTCTGCCAGCACGCGCCACACATGCTCAGGGACGTATCCCCGGGTCATCGCAGGAAGGAGCCGCTCAATCCATATGTGGTAGTCATGACTCTTCATCCCTAAGACTCGCATAGTGGACAAGTTCACTCCCCTACTCAAATTCGCCACGTGCCCATCAGGGAACATTAATGTCTGGATCCACTACAGTACTTCCTTCCTTTGGTCCTTTTTCAAGACGAAATCGACCGGAGTCCTTCTCCATTTCTTGCCGGGCATAGGAGGCTTCATCACTTGCTTTGGCCTATCGCACATCGTTGCCAGGTCCAGTCTAGCCATAACGTTGTCCTTTGACTTATCAGGAATGTCCATGAGTGTTGCAAAAAGTGCCTCGGCGATATTCTTTTCTGTGTGCATTACATCAATGTTGTGTGGAACAAGAAGGTCATTGAAATAGGGGAGCCTAGTCAAGCCCGATTTATGAGTCCACTGGTGTTCCTCACCATATCCAATAAAACCACCTTTCTCTTTATCATCTTTGAGAGCCTCTATCTCAGCACGGACCTCGGCACCGGTCATCATCTGAGGTGCAGGGTCAGTGACTTGAACCCCTTTCCTAAAGTTCTTGACGTCTCGTCTGAATGGATGATCAAGAGGGAGGAATTGACGATGTTGGTCAAACGAAGAAAACTTGCCACCCCTCTTCAGCCAAGTGAACCTCACAACTGTCTTGCATATTGGGCATGGGAACTTCCCATGAACACACCATGCGCAGAATATGCCATATGCCAGGAAGTCATGCAGGGAGTAGTGGTACCACACATGCATTGTGAAGTTCTTCTTTGTAGCTCAGTTGTATGTCAGTACCCCCTTTTCCCAAGCAAGGATCAATTCATCAATGAGAGGCTCCATGAACAAACACATCTTGTTCCCTGGGTGTCCAGGAATTATCAGTGACAAGAATACGTTCTTGGGTTGAAACATGACGCCGGGGGGGGAGATTGAGGGGATCATGAACATGGGCCAACAAGTGTACAGGGCCGCCAGCAATCCATAGGGGTTGAACCCATCTGTTGCCAGCGCTACACGTACATTCCAAGCCTCCTTAGCTTTACCATGATGTATGCCATCGAAATGGGTCCATGCATCGCCATCCGATGGGTGTACCATCTTGTCAGCATTGTATCTTTTGCCATGTTTGTGCCATGTCATCTGTTTCGCGGACTCCTCTGTCATGTACACCCATTGGATCCTTGGTATGACAGGAAGGTACCGTAGGACCTTCGTGGGCATACCAAGTTGTTCCTTCTTGCCATCACTAGTGTCGACCTCCAGATACCTAGAGGATTTGCACTTTGGACAGTGCGTTGCTTTCTCGTGATCTTTCCTAAACAGGACGCAACCATTCGGACAAGCATGGATGTGCTCATACGGCATCTTAAGGGCACGGAGAAGTTTCTGTGACTCGTATAAGTTCTTCGGCAGAATGTGACCCTCCGGAAGCAGGGATCCAACAACTGCCAACATACCATCGAAGTTGTCTCAACTCATGCTGCACTGCAACTTGAACGCCATTAGGCGTCCAATGGCATCCAGTTGCGAAACCATTGTCTTTTCGTGAAGGGGCTTCTGTGCCGAAGACAGCATATCGTAGTACGCCTTTGTGGATTCCTCTGGCTCGTCCTCTAATCCTTCACCGAACCGTGCCTCCTGAAAGTCATCCATCCAGTCTGCTACCCCCGCATCTCCATCAAAATCCTCGAGGCGTGGTCTCACCACCTCCTCTCTAATACGATCGGCTTCACCATGGTGGATCCAGCAGGTATAGTTTGGCGTGAATCCATACTTGCAAAGATCTTCCCCCACGTTCTTCCTATTCTTTCTTACACGGTTGTCACATTTGCTGCAGGGACACGGCATCCGACTCGACCCTCTAGCAGTCTCACCAAATGAATGCTTGAAGAAAGCATTAGTCTTAGTCATCCATTCTGGGGTCATACTTGCGTGGCCCATGTACATCCAATCACGGTTCTCCATCCTCTGGCATATAAGCGAGTAATATAACCACAATTGTATCTGCATGGCGTTTCTACCATCTAATAGGTGAGGATAGGTCCTAATCCCACCTGCGGATGCGTAGATGAGGCCAGTTTTAATGCTCCGCTCCTATCCGAGACAGAATTTCGGTAGCACCTCCCGTTGTTCTCCCGATACACGTCCTGCAAGGGAGAGTGTGTATCCAGAGAACAACAGGGAGGTGATGTCGAAAGTCTGTCTCGGACCGGAGCGAACCATGGAAACTAACCTCATCTACGCATCCACGGGCTGTCCAAAATACGTGGACAATCCGAAAGAGATACGGTCGCAGATATGCAAAGATCTGCATACCTCCGACCATATCTCTTTCGAACGGGAGACGCCTAACTGGGCTACGTGACCATATAAAACATGCATGCAAAGGAGGAGGGGGTTATACCTAGGGTGGCGGTGGAGTCAGGCTGGCGGGGCAGTGGCGTGTCGGTGCAGTGGCGAGGCGATGCGGTGCGGGCAGACCAACAGTGCTGATGAAGATGATCGGGGTCGCCGAGTCCCTCCCACGGGTCCTTCTCCTACATAAAAAGGCAATAGGTTAGAATCCATTGAAAATTTCGGCAGCACCTCCCCTGCACGGGGAGGTTTCCAAAACCTGCAAGAAACGTAGGCACGATGGCCAACAACCACATATATACCAAATATAGGCACGAAGGCCAACAAACATATATATACCAAGATGAGCCATGTACTTTAGTTCTCTTTCCATGCAGATGAAAGTATCGAAGTAGTACAACAACAAGTACTACTACCACTACAACTGCTACCAACACTAACACTACTACTACTAACACTACTACTATCACTACTTACTACTAACAATACTACTAACACTACTAACTACTACTACTTACTAACTACTACTAACACTACTAAGTACTACTACTAACTACTACAGGTGTAGGGCATACCTTCACGATGAGAATGGCAGCAACGAGGGTCGGCGACGACGGCGGGGACGACCACAGCGGCGTGAGGGTTGACGGGCCTAGGCAGGCACCTTCCTTCTCCTCTCCTTCTCCTTCTCCTCCTCTCTTCTCCCCTTCTCCTCTCTTCTCCCCTGCCTCCTCCTCCTCTCTTCTACAGTGTTGCGGTGGCCGGGCCGGGGTGGCACGGTGCCGTGGAAAAAATTTGAAAAATTTTGACAACGTGCTCGAAACTTTTTCAAATTTTTTTCACGGCATACGCATACGATACGGCGACAACTCGACAAGTTTCATGATTTTCGGAATTCGTTCGCATTTTATACAATTAAAAAACCACTCCCACGCAGGTTGGCGGCGTTGCCCCATGAGCACGTTGATCGAAATTTCGAGACAGTTCCTGTATTTAGCCTAAATTTACACTAAGAAACAAGGATAACATTTTTTGAACGAATGTAATCCATTATTCGATGCACCTGCAGTTCAAACTTACATTTTCTGGAAAAAATCAACAAAACAAAATAAACTATAGAAATATGCCTTTAGGCAATGAAAATGTCCCAAATTTAAACATGTTGTTTGTGGTAGTGTACTAAAGCTTTAAAAAAATTGGTGGCAAAAAACAAAAAAAAAATATTTTGCCGAGTGCCTAGGGTTGGCACTTGGCAAAGTAAATTATTTGTCGAGTGCCAAACGGGGGGCACTCGGCAAAGAGGACGCCGCTGGATGCCGTTAAGCCCTACCAATCTTTGCCGAGTGTCTGCCTTTGCCGAGTGCCAGGCACTCGGCAAAGGCCTCTTTGCCGAGTGTCATATTTTGCTGAGTGCGGCGCTCGGCAAAGCAGGTCTTTTCACTCGGCAAATGACGTGTTTCCCATAGTGTTAGCACCCTTCTTGCTCTATTCCGTGCTCCACCACTGCACATAATCCAATTCATTACAAGACGAGAGGATCCAATAGCGTAAAGACATGAACACCCAGCTGTTTTCACCATATTATAAAGAGCATACATACCCTAGTCGATGCAGGCGCTATATATTGTGGGTGTTGGTGTGCGTGGCTGCAGGGATGTAGCAGAGACGGACGAGGTTCGGCGATGAACTTTAAGTTCCAGCCAAGATTCTGTCGATCAGTACAGATTGCACAGGATTGTGTTATTAACTGGCCTCGCTCCTTAATTAATCCTCCACTACTGGAGTCTCGCATTTTTCTGTGTGTGCGAAAACACACAGAAAAATGCGAATACCGTCAGAAAAATACCCTCAGAAAAATGCGAATATTTTTCTGACGGTGTACCCTCAGAAAAATACCCACAGAAATATAATGATAGAAAAATTCAATTGTTCTGTGTGTTCGCCGTCAGAAACAATTTTTCTGTGGGTGTTACACGCACAGAAAAATTGCGTTAGCCCAGATTAAATTTAAATGTTGTGTCGGTCTCGGTTAACGCACAGAAAAATAACAGAGCACCGACAGAAAAACCCTTAACCATGCAGCAAATTGGATACAATAATTATATAGAAACAGAACAGTAGCAACAACATATTAAATATGGACTGTCCATACTGTAATTTCATCACAACATAATAGATAGCATACATATAAAGATCCAAATGTTCAGCACATTCATTAATGCACCCTAGAAAAATTCCCATTTCCGTGAACTGTCGACATCTCATATGACAAGGGAACCCATGGTCCAATTTTTATTTCAAAAGAACTTCTTGCTCATACTTGCAAGAAGCAACTGAAGAATGTAAAGTCAGGGCTAATTACAGATTTATGAAAAGATGGACCATGCACTGTGTTCTAGCTCCCATCTGATCAGTTCAGACAACTCTTTTTGGACGGTCATGATTGCTTCACAGCAACATTTGGACTGAGGTCCATGCTCATGTGGTTATAGGCAAGAGGTGCGTACATCCATGTATCTTCAGAGCTCAGGAGCTATTACGGAAAAAAAGGGAAGGTAAATGAGAGGCATGCTCCTGCACATCGAATTAGTATTTTTAGATGCAGAGTATACAATGCTCTGTTCTCCCAAACCTAATATGTAACCTTTTTTGTTCAAGCACTAAAATGGCCTCAAGATGTATTTGCATAGAGTTGGCTTTACAACTTGAGAATAGTATCAGATCAAGACAACGACTAAACCTAGTTAAGTAAAAAAGAGATCGAATGATACTGCTCGACAAAAGGAGCCAACCACAGGCAATATGAACATATGGAATAAATCAAAACTAAACCACATGTCCATGAAGGCATGAATACCAGCATAATTGACTACTTGGTTCTCGCTTCCCACTACAAAAACTCAAGGATAACACAAAAACCATACTACTCAGTTGAAATAGTATTACTGATAATAATGATTGAGAAACAATGCTAAGATAACAATAACATAGCCACGAATAAGATATATTGTTAAAACTAGTTGAGCGTCTTAATTGCAAACTACAATAGCAAGTGCAACCTTGTAATCAGAGAGAACAAAAAAAATATTTCAGGCTGCAAGTCTAATGACACGTTGAAGAGCAAATTTAAGAGAGAAATTAGAAATTTGGATGACTAAAAAATAACATCAGCAGGTGATTTGACACCCAAAAAGAGAAGTGGAAGGGAGGGGGAAAAATATACCTTCGGACCTGGTCACAGCCTCTCTGCTTGTAACAGTTACACCTGGCCATTAAAGAAAGAGTCAAACTAGAAGTACAAGGAAACACTGATTGGTTTTATTTTGGTCTTTTGGAACAAACCAGTACATGCCAATAACATAGAACGGTCATAATTCATAGCTGTCAATTCAATACATACTAACTCAAGTCAGTTTGCTTTCAAAATTGCATAATAATACATAACTGTCAATTCATAGCTGGAATGCCAATAACATAGAACGGTCATAATTCATAGCTGTCAATTCAACAACATTAATCAAGAAAATTGAGTGAGCGAGTCTAACCGAGAATCTTTAACCGTGACCTGAGCCGCTGTTGAAGTAGGCGATGAGAAGGATGACACCCTGCAAACATGAGCGCATAACACCATCAGCATCCGGAAAATTACAACTAACAGCAGTAGCAGTCGGGTAACAGACAGAGAGCTAGAATTACCAGGACGACGAGGGCAAAGGTGAGCACGGGAGGCGAGCGTGACTTGGGGTGAGAAAGATAAGATGGAATGATGTGACTGCTGAGAACTCACAAGGTACTGCTCAATGAAAAGAGACAGTTGATTCTAGTAACAAGGACTGGAAAGCAGATGGATGGGGTGCCAAATCTGGTAACAGGAGCAACCAAAGAAACAATCCTGGGAGACCCCCAAGGAGACCGGATGAGAGGGGTCCACCTCCACCAAGACAACAGTTTGAACTAACAATAGAGGAGAAGAACATTCTTCTAGAAGTTGACCATCTCCAGAAATTTCACATTTGAAAGTATTACCTAAGTTTCACAGTCCAAGGCAACAAATATATGATTTGCATGCAAGAAAGTCATGTTCTTCTATAAATAGCAATGCAAAAATCACAGAGCTCTATTGAACTGAGCTAATAGAAAAGAAACTATTGGTCATTCCAGATCCATTAGAGAGCAGTATGTCAAAAGCACAAGAACTACATATATTTCACCTGGAGCAAAAGAACTCAAGAAATGGCTCAGATTTACCCATTATCAGCATGACAACTGCAACTTAATTTCACCTGGAACTTAATTTAATTCTCTCTATCTAGTGGGAATTGAATTGGCCACAGAACTGGTTTCTTGTACTGGTACAAGCCATCCTAGTTAAGCAGCAAACAGAACAAAATATCCCAAGTACCAGCTCATAAGGTGCTAAAGTGCAGAAGTTCTCTAATGGGAACTTGATTCATCACAGCCACTCAAGAGTAGTACAAAACAAAAAAAGTCACAAGGCATAGTTAGGGAAGGGGAGAGCAGCGCGGCACGAAACTGCAACATAGAAGGTGGTAATTAGATTACTATAAGTATGATGGCTGCAGTCACTAATATGTATATCACAGAAAAAAGAGCAAACCTGTTCAACGTTAGTAAAAGTTGCCTCCTCTAGAATCTCAGAAATTCCAGATGACAATAGGTGACAAGAACGTTCACGTGTGTTGTACAATTTATCCCTGACATCACCAAGTATGACACGATATGGTTCATTTGGAGGAACTTGCTTCCAGAATTCTGCGAGCAACAAAGCAACAACGCTCAATTAGTAATATAAACCTTTAAACAAATGCAGTAAGCCTCTTTGCAGGGAAAAATGTAATAAATCATCCACTCTACAAGAGAATGTAGGGTGTAGCATCCAAGTTGCTGATTAGGGCTCTGTTTGGTATTGTGGTGGTGGCTCTAATAAGACACTTAGTTCTAATTTTGGATGTTGCTAGTTTGAAAATCTATTTGAATCTGTAACAGTAAAAATCCATGTTAGGAGTAGGACATAAAAAATATATTCAAGTCTATTGAAGAACTATAGTACAATAGATTAATGATTCAAATGAAAGAGGTTTGCAGCCTCCAGAACATATTTCGAAGCTTCTCTCACCTAGCTTTGCTACGTAGGATGTATTAAATTGAAATTATTTTCTACAGACTCAATTTTAGCTGCTTTGACCTAACATATGCAGTTTCTAAAATATCTGATGAGTTCAAGCTTGACTGTGTATCCAAACCATATATAAATTATAAATGGCAATTAGCATGCACACTTTTCTCGAATTAGTATGCATACTTTTTGTAGTGCATATGCACTAATCCATATTAAGTGCAAGTAGAGTGTTCCAGAATTCAAAAGGTATACAGAACCAATATGTGGTTAATCATTATACATAATCCTACGGTTAACCATAGATAATAAGAATAAAAATAGAAAAATGGCATACTTAAAAGGTTATTATCCACACAGGCACAGTAATGGCATTCTTCAGAGTTAATTGTTTGTACAGTTTTTAGATCAGAACTCTCATTTAAGTGAATAACTTCACATGGCCAAAGCAGAAAAAAGCAAGAATAATAAGCAAATCAACAGTTATGCAGTTTAATCCAAATCCGGCCGCCACCACGCCAGCACCACGAAGCCCGCCGCCACGCCGCACGTCGCCCACCGCCCGCCACCACCAGAGCCCAGATCCGGCCGCCACCGGCCTCCACCGGCCGGATCCAGGAGAGGGAGGGCTGGATCCGGGAAAGGGAGGGGCGGCGCCAGGGAAGAAGGGGAGGGGCGGCGGCAGGGAGGGGAGGGGCGCTGGGGGTCGGGTGCCGGGAAAGAGGGAGGGGGCGCTAGGGTTCGGGTGCGGAGGAAGAAGAAGGGAGGGGGAGGGAGCGCTAGGGTCCCAAAAGGGAGGAAGAAGAAGGGAGGGGGAGGGAGCGCCGAGGTTCGGGTGTGGAGGAAGAAGAAGGGAGGGGGAGGGGGCGCTGGGGTTGGTCGGAGGAAGAAGAAGGAGGGGAGGGAGCACTGGGGTCCAAAAGGGAGGAAGAAGAAGGAGGGGAGGGGGCGCGGATTCAGGTGTGGAGGAAGAAGAAGGAGGGGAGGGGCGCCAGATTCAAAAGTGCGGAGAAGAAGAAGGGAGGGGGGGGGCTGGGGTTCGTTCAAAAGGAGGAAGAAGAAGGAGGGTTCAGTGCGGAGGAAGAAGAAGGGAGGGGAGGGGGCGCTGGGGTTCGGGTGCGGAGGAAGGGAAGAAGAAGGGAGGGGTCCTGCTCGTTTGAATTTTTCTGTGCGTACATATATTTTTCTGTGTGTTTTTTTAAGAACCGATAGAATAATTTGCATTTTTCTGTGAGTGCTGATTTTTTCCGTGTGTATTATCACGCACAGAAAAAATGGGTTTTCGTATTTTTCTGTCGGGATATTTTGAAACCGACAGAAAAATCGTAATTTTTCTATGCGTACCGAAAAAAACGCACAGAAAAATTAAACACCCACAGAACAATTCGAGTTTCCAGTAGTGCTCGTCTCCCATGCATGAAATTTCGTGGACCCGTCCTGGCGTCCTCGATCGTTATTTATAGCTGGCACACAAAAACCTTTGGAACAAAGCCAGAAAAGATGTTGGATTTGGTGGATTTTGGTGCACTGATAAATCCTGCAAGCCCTTGCTTGGCTAACAGCCAACTATTGCCCTGTCCTCATGCATGCATGGACACCAATTAGCCGATCTACTAGTGTGTGTGCATATTTCCACGTCCATTTAGATCCTTGGAATTGAATTCATTCTAATAATTATAATTTAGGCATACATTAATTAAGCTAATATGATTTTATATGGAATATATTTGTATATTATTGTTAGCCATACAAGGGAGATACTTGTTTGTTGCATTTCTACTATAGAAAAAAACGAGTTGAAGAGCATGCTATAAGTTGCAGAGTAGAAATATATCATGGTGATCTATAGAATCAATTTTCACCTAACACCCTATGAATTTGAGATATGCTTATTATTTGTCATCTTGGGAAAGTTGTGTAATGTCAACTTCTAAGTCAAATAGCCTAATTCATTAAGTGGATTTTAATTCCTTCGAAATGAAGGAATCCAAACGGACCCCCACCTCCTTAACATTGTCTGTCGTTCATGTTCAACGTTTGGACGACCTTGTATTGGATGAGTTGGTGGTGGCTTGGTGCATGACATAGCTGAGGCGTGGCGTTGTAGTTCTCTAGCTCTGATGTGTCGTGTACTCAAATGTAAAATGCTCTCATCTCTTCCTTTTCCCCTGAACATACCCAGCCATTACAGACACAGCAATACCAATGCATGGCAATGCCGCAATAGGTTTATTACCTGATGATAGCGACCGGTAATAAGCTAGGTTTGAGCAGTTCTGAGGCGCTCGTGTTAGTCGTCAGCAAGTTTGGATTTTGGGAAGGGATGTTGGGTCCTCGGGGGTTACAAGGGACGTCTCATCTCCTGCTGCATGGGTTAGGCCGTCACTTGGAGCTCGGAACCAACAGACAGTGCGTATGATGCATGCGTCAGACGACAACTAATGCATACCTGGCTTGAACTGGAAGTGGAACTGTATATATAAATGTGCGTCGATCGAGCACCATCGATCGATCTCATTGGTAAAAAAACGGGAAAGGGAGAGTGAAAGCCATGCCAAAGTACAGTTCATCAAGTAGTGCTGCTGCGGCGGCGACGACGACGACATCAGCGGCGGCGGCGGTGTGGTTGCAGCTCGTCTTCTCGCTGTTACTGGTGGCCGCCGCTGCTGGGGCGGGCACCGGCGACCTATGTTATGAACGACGTATAGGAGTATGAAGTAAAGAATCAAGCCACAGAGGAGGCACATGATTTAACGTGGAAAACCCCTCCGATGTGAAGGGGAAAACCACGGGCACCAGCCAGCAACAATCTTACTATCACAAGAGTTTTGGGTTACACGCCTATGGCGGCTTACAAGAGAATCAAGTCTCCACGAAACCCTAGCAAGGGTGTATATACGCTCTGGCCCAAGCCTCCGGCGACGGGCCTCCGCTTCGCTCCGTCAGAAGCCCGGCCTATATCCTGGAGTGAATTAGGAACAACTCCAACAAACTCCACCTTGAGACAAATTCATCTTGTATCATAAATCAACCCTTCATCCTGAACATAACAAAGATAGAAAATCACTGGTGCCAACAATAGTCTCTTGGACTATCCAATTAAACCAACTAAGCTTGAGCACAGCTCAAACTTAGCAACAGGAACAGACTTTGTCATCATATCAGCAGGATTATTATGAGTACTAATCTTGCATACCTTCAGCTTACCTTCTTCAATCACATCACGCACAAAATGATACTTAATATCTATGTGCTTAGTTCTCTCATGGAACATCTGATCTTTAGTGAGGTAAATTGCACTTTGACTGTCACAGTGCAAACTTATGCAAGATCCAACTCCACAAAGCTCAGCGTACAAACCTTTCAGCCAAATTAATTCTTTGCACGCTTCACAAATAGCCATATATTCTGCTTCAGTAGTAGACAAAGCAACAACTGACTGTAAAGTAGCCCTCCAACTCACAGCACAACTGCCAACAGTAAACACATAACCTGTAAGTGATCTTCGCCTGTCCAGATCAGCAGCATAATCAGAATCCACATAGCCAATAAGACCCTTATCAGTTCTTCCAAACTTTAAACAGGAATCTGCTGTGCCTCTGAGGTACCTGAAAATCCACTAAACTGTCCTCCAATGTTCTTTGCCAGGATTAGACATATATCTACTAACAAGACTCATAGCATATGACAAATCTGGACGAGAGCAAACCATGGCATACATCAAAGACCCCACAGCACTAGAATAAGGAACCCTTGACATATATTCAATCTCTGCATCTGTACTAGGACACTGAGCAGCTGACAACTTAAAGTGAGGTGCAATAGGGGTACTAACAGCCTTAGCATTTTGCATGTTGAAATGCTGAAGAACTTTCTTGATATAATTTTGTTGACTAAGAAATAGCAAACCAGATTTTCTGTCTCTACTAATTTCCATACCAAGAATTTTCTTAGCACTACCAAGATCTTTCATATCAAAACCACTACTCAATAGCTTCTTTAACTTAGTGATTTCAATCTTACTCTTGGCAGCAATCAGCATATCATCAACATATAACAGCAAATATATAGGTGATCCATTAACATGCTTGATGTAAACACAGCTATCATACTTAGATCTTTTAAAACTGTGTGCTAACATAAATGAATCAAACCTCTTGTTCCACTGACGAGGGGACTGTTTCAAACCATACAAGGATCTCTTCAACTTGCACATATTTTTCCTTGCTGGGCACTATGAACCCTTCGGTTGGTCCATGTATATGTCCTCCTCAAGCTCTCCATGCAAAACGCAGATCTTCACATCTAACTGCTCAAGCTCAAGATCATGTGAAGCAACAATACTAAAGAAAGTACGAATTGAACTGTGTTTTACCACCGGAGAGAACACATCATCATTGTAGTCAACACCGAATTTGATCAGTAGCCTTTAGCAACTAACCTTGCCTTATACTTTGGAGGCTCGCTTGGAGATAAACCCTCCTTTCTCTTGAAGATCCATTTGCGGTGATGGTCTTCTTATTCTTAGGCAAAGGTACAATCTCCCATGTCTTGTTCTTCTCAAGAGATCGCATCTCCTCATGCATAGCGTAAATCCAATTCTCAAGATCACCACAACGAATAGCTTCTTTATAGGTTCTTTGGCTCATGAACATTCTCCACTGTTCAAAGACAACTCAAAGCATAGTAAGACAAATTACACTCTTCAATAAGACGCTTAGGAGGTGCAATTGTCCTTTTTGACTTGCGTTGAGCAATAGGTAAATCCTCCTCTAATCGCAAAATAGGAGGAGTTTCTTGAACATCATCATGAGCATCATCCTCAAACAACATCATTATCATGGTCACCATGCTCATCAACAGCTCCACACACACACCAGTATCATGATCAACATGCTCCACACGCATGCGCATACGCTGCAGCTCTTTTTCTGGAACATGATCTGATGGCAAACTGTCAGTAAACATTACAGATTCATTGAAAACAATACTCCTGCTTATAAAAGTCTTTCCTGTTTCAGGATTCCATAATTTATAACCTTTGACTCCCGAACTATAACCAAGGAAAAGACACTTAACAGCTCTAGGCTCTAATTTTCCATTATCAACATGAGCATAAGCAGTGCATCCAAAAACTTTCAACTGTGAATAATCAGCAGGCGTACCAGACCATACCTCAATGGGAGTTCTTTTATTTAGTGGAATAGAAGGCGACACATTTATCAAATATAACAGCAAGTATTAGCGGCTTCACCCAAAAATGCTTGCTCATCCTGGCATTAGACAGCATGCAACGGGCCTTGGACATGATGGTTCTGTTCATGCGTTCGGCCACACCATTCTGTTGTGGAGTATGGGGTATGGTGTGATGCCTAACAATGCCTTCCGATCTGCAATAATCATTAAATTCACGCGAACAAAATTCTCCACCATTATCAGTACGAAGCAATTTTACCTTCCTTTCAGTTTGCCTTTCTATCATTATTTTCCAGTCCTTAAAAGCAGCAAAAATATCATCTTTCTGTTTCAGAAAATAAGGCCAAACCCTTCTAGAGTAATCATCAATAATTGTAAGCATGTAACGAGCACCACCAAGTGAGGACTTACGGGAAGGACCCCATAAATCAGCATGAACATAATCAAGAGTACCTTTAGTGGTGTGAACAGAAGTATTGAAATGTACCCTTTTATGCTTCCCGAAAATACAATGCTCACAAAACTTTATTTTACTCGAAGTGCAGCCATCCAGCAGGTTTCTCTTCATCAATTCTGCCATACCATGGTGACTCATATGTCCCAAACGCATATGCCAAAGGTTAGTTTTACTAGGTTCATTATTAGTAACAGCAGCAACAGCGGAATCAGAACCAGGTAAAGTACACCCTCTAAGAACATATAACTTTGCAGAATTAAGATCACCTTTCAAGCAAACAAGAGAACCTTTTGATACCTTCAGAACGCCATCTGAACCGGAATATTTGTAACCTTCTGCATCAAGCGTGCTCAATGAGATAAGATTTCTGGACATCTCTGGTATATACCTGACGTTTTTCAGCGTGCGTGTCATGCCATCATCAGTCTTGATCTGAACTGATCCAATCCCCACAATGTCACACGGGTTATCATCTCCCATCCGCACAACATCCCCTTTCTCTGCACAGGCTTATACGAGCTAAACCAATTTCTGTTAGTGCAAATATGAAATGAACATGCGGAATCGAGAATCCATTCATCATGACCAGCAACACAACCAGCAAATACTACTAGACAATCTCCAGAATCATCATCAGACGCAGCAGCAGCAACAGAGACCTTACCAGCCGACTTGTTTTTCCTCTTCTCCTTATTCTGTACTTTTCTGCAATCCTCAACATTATGATTTGTCAGCTTGCAATAAACACAGAACTTTTTATTACCATGCGGCTTGGACTTTGAACGGCCTCTCCTTTCGTAATTCTTTCTACCATCATTGCCATCATTGGAGGATATGTTTTCAGTTCTACCTCTCACATGCAAAGCATCGCCCTTGGAGGACGACGTCCCGTCATTCTGCACCATGCCTCTCATCTTCTCCCTAGACTGGAGAGCCTCATAAACTTCCTTTAGGGTTAGTTCATCACGGCTCAAAAGTATGGTGTCACGAAAATTTGCATACGAATTTGGCAAAGAACATAGCAGTAAAAGACCTAAGTCCTCATCATCATACTTCACCTCCATCGACACTAGGTCGGCGACGATCTTCTTGAATTCAGCGATGTGGCTCATCAATGAATCCTCCTCCTTCATCTTCAGGGTGAACAGCTTCATCTTCATCTGCATCTTACTGGTTAGATCCTTGGACATACAGATCGATTCCAGTTTCAGCCATAGTTCTGCAGCAGTTTTCTCTTTCAGACACTCCTGCAAAATATCATTATGAAGATGCAACTGAATTAGGGCGAGCGCCTTCTGATCCTTGCGGATCTCTTCTGGAGTCCACTCGGCCTTCCTCTTTCCGAAACTATCCAGCGCCTCATCATAGTCATGAGTCTGCGCCAGAATCCCCCGCATCTTGACTTGCCATAGCGAGAACCGCGTGTCGTAGTTCAGCAGCGGAAGATCGAACTTCATCGACGTCGTCATGAACCCTAATAGCAACCAAAGCTCTGGTACCACTTGTTATGAACGACGTATAGGAGTATGAAGTAAAGAATCAAGCCACAGAGGAGACACACGATTTAACGTGGAAAACCCCTCCGATGTGAAAGGGAAAAACCACGGGCACCAGCCAGCAACAATCTTACTATCTCAAGAGTTTTGGGTTACACGCCTATGGCGGCTTACAAGAGAACTCCGGCCCAAGCCTCCGGCGACGGGCCTCCGCTTCGCTCCGTCAGAAGCCCGGCCTATATCCTGAAGTGAATTTGGAACAACTCCAACAACCTGCAGGGGCGCCATCGCCTGACGATAGGGCTGCCGGGCTGCACGACCCGCTGCGGGAAAGTGAGCGTGCCATACCCGTTCGGCATCGAGCCAGGGTGCTACCTGGAGGGCTTCAACGTCACCTGCAAGGCCACCGGCTTCGCGACGCCGCGGCTGGTCTTCTGGATGGGCGCCATCCAGTACGTCGTCACCAGAATCTCGCTCGACCGCTCCACCATGAGCTTCCGGCCGCCCCAGGTGGTCATGGCGCCGTCTCTGGTACCAGGGCCAGCCGACACGAACTGGACCGGCGCCGAGAACCGCACGGGCTACCACTTCTTCTACGAGAAACTCAAGATGGGCTGGGAGCTGGGGTCCAAGGCGCTGGCCGGCCGCCGGCACCATGCGAGCCGGCCTGGGAACGAGACGTGCCCTAAGGATCCGGGCACCGCCGCGTGCCACAGCAGGCACAGCACCTGCAGCACCAGCCGCGCCACGTACAGGTTGTTCAACTACACCACCGGCTACGTGTGCAAATGTGACAAAGGGTTCCAAGGCAACCCTTACCTCCCCGACGGATGCCAAGGTAAACTTTGTGTATGTCGTAGATGCATGCACGTATATATGTCTCTCTTTTTTCATCTGCATATGTATACAAAAGTTTACCCTGGATGAGATTTCGTCGTCGTTGCTTGTAGATATCGATGAGTGCACGATTCCAGATAACTGCTATGGCAATTGCACAAATTTGCTTGGAAGCTTTTCGTGCCACTGTCCCAAGGGAACCAGCGGCAACCCAAAAGTTCAAAACGGTTGCATAAGTCCACCTGATCCAAATACAGGTAACATATGCTAAAGCTCACTAACATCTTTTCAGCAGGACGCACTACAAAAACTCCCACTGACGTTCACGTAAATGCACGTACACACATTCTCTAGCTATGAACACCATAGTTTTAAATCTTCCGTTAGCTGCCGTTATCGCCCACTATAGCCTTTTCAGGCAGGGTGCCACTATTTGAGTTCATGTACAATTTAGCCGCTATATCCCGCTATAGCCCGATATAGCTTCGCTATTAGCTGTTTTAGAGATATACCGCTAAACATCTTAGCCCGCTATTTAAAACATTGATGAACACACATACGTATACCCTACCCTATGAGCACCTTCAAAAGATTAAGCCAGCGAATTTTGAGATTAACAAAGTCACTATACATGCATTATATCGTTCTTAACGAGCATATCACCTACCATGAAAGAGTGACGTTCGTGCACCCAGTTTTTGCAAAAGATCCCTATGTGCCTTAGATAACCCAAGCACGGGTGTAAGTTTTCGGAATTTATACTCTAATAGTAAACTGACAATTTGTGTGTCACCCACAGGGCTAATCATTGGTCTAGGCATTGGAAGTGGTGCGATGCTTATCTTTCTTGTCATAATCACAACATTAATAATCAGTAAAATCAAGACACAAAGGAAGGAAAAGACGAGACAAAGATTCTTTAACCAAAACCGTGGGCAATTGTTGCAGCAATTGTTACCTCAAAGGGCAGGCATAGCTGAAAGAATGATTGTTATTACTTTGGAAGAACTAGAGAAAGCAACTAACAACTTTGACAAAGCTCGTGAACATGGTGGTGGAGGGCACGGAACAGTGTACAAGGGAATCTTATCAAGTCTACATGTTGTGGCAATTAAAAAGTCAAAAATAGTGATACAAAGAGAAATTGATGAGTTCATAAACGAGGTTGCTATCCTTTCCCAGATAAATCATAGAAATATTGTGAAGCTTCAAGGTTGTTGTCTTGAGACTGAAGTTCCTCTACTTGTTTATGAGTTCATTTCCAATGGCACCCTTTACAGCCACCTTCATGTTAGAAATTCAACATCACTACCATGGAGAGATAGATTAAGGATTGCAGTTGAAACCGCCAGGGCTCTTCCATATCTTCACTCACTCACTTCAACGCCAATAATCCATAGGGATGTCAAGTCTCCAAATATACTTCTGGATGACAATTTAACTGTGAAGTTGTCAGACTTTGGAGCTTCAAGGTATATTCCTATTGATCAAAGTGGGCTAAATACTGCTGTGCAAGGAACATTTGGGTACTTGGATCCTATGTACCATAGCACAGGGCACCTTACGGAGAAGAGTGATGTCTACAGCTTTGGTGTGCTATTGATAGAGCTACTTACTAGAAACAAGCCTGTTTCATATAGATCCGTAGAATGGCCTTGTGTATCATTTTGTCACTCTCGTGTTGAAAGGCAGCTTATTTCAGACACTGGATCCACAAGTTGTCAAGGAGGGAGATGGAGAAGTTGTTGACATTGCTCTATTGGCAGCAATATGTGTGAAGCACGAAAGCAAGGACCGGCCGACAATGAGACAAGTAGAAATGACACTAGAATGCATTTATGCAGCAAAGGAGTATGTTTCATGTGACATGACAGATGACCAATGGTCTGAGGAGATTACAAATGTGGATGCTACTATGTATACAGATCAGGATTGATTGAAAGGTCCATGTTTGTTTGACATAGGAAGAGATATGATTACTCCTTCCTATATGTAACTTCAATATGTGGTGTGAATAATGGTGACACACATACGATGCAAGTATACCTTAAGTGAACTTTTTTTCTATATTAACCAATGTTTTCCTAAACGGTAAACGGTCTTTATACGGTCGCTCTTCGTTTAGCGTTTAGGTTGTTTACACGGTGTTTAAACGAAGTTAAACAGTCTAAACGGTTTTGTACTTTTTAAACAAAATACATATAATTATATATGTGCATGTAAAAAAACAAGTATTCTAGCATTTATACATATTTATCTGAGTAAAAATCAATTGTTTTGGTATGTATATATATTTATGCATGTGAAAAGAACCAAATATAGATATTTATGCATGTAACATATCAAGTTTACACATTTATAAATATAATAAACTTAAGTATACAAATTTATCCATACAAAACTGAACTAGATTTACCTCATGTTTACCTAAACAGTTGTTTAGCCCGTTTAATGCTGTTTATCTTCGTTCCGTTTAGGCCGTTTAGACCGTTTTCCCCGTTTTTTAACCGTTTAAACAGTCAACCATTTAATTTCCGTTTATCCCCTAAACAAAACAGTTTACCACCATTTACCGTTTACTGGTCGTTTAGACGAACACTGGTATTAACAGTGGCAGAACAGGATAGTTATTTAGAATGTAATATGTATAAGTAGTTTCATATATTTTCTACAATGCCTCAAGTAACTTTTTCGTGTTATTTTATTTTTAATAACAATAGAGGCAGATAATTTAGATTCAAATTCATGAGTTACTTTATATTATTTTTCGTAATCGCATAGGTGGCCCACTTTGACTAGCAAAGGTGATGTCCAATTAAGATACAACGTTAGGGATTAGTAGTTTGTATAATTTGTAAGGTGGGCCACTTAGATAAAAATAAGGGGATTATTTTGGGATGTTTTTCATAATAATAGATGTTGGTAATTTGCAGATGTGGATTTTGTGATTACCTTAGAGCATCTCGAGTCTTTCTAAAACTCATTCTCTGAGTCATCATTTTGCGAGTCATTTGAGTAAAAGTTATTTTCTTTATCTTTGTACCCTATAATAGTTTTCCAATATCGAGAGAATTCATTATTTGACACCAGACAAATGACCCCTTCCTTTCTTGGCCCTCAAAAAATTTTCGTTCCCTATTTGACACCGAGTTCAACTTTCATTCCTTATACGACACTACGTTAGATTTTCCATCCATGAACCGTCAACTGCCATGTGAAAAGACGATTTTGCCCTTGTGGGCCCCACCACCCTTCTCCCTCTTCTCCTCCCATTCTCTCTCTCGGTGTCGATGGCAGACGCAAGGGCGACCTCAGAGGACGCGGAGCCAGAAGAGGGCCGCACGGCTCGAGGTCCATCTCCGTCGGGGCTTCTCGGCGTCGTTTGCTGCAACAGTGGCGTGCAGGGCGCCGCGGGAGCCGTTGTGGCCGTCGGCGACTGCTGCGCGAAGGGCCCGCCGTCCGCTTGGCCGCTGGCATCCGCGAAGGCATCCGCCGGAGGTGGCCGAGATGGCCTCGTTGGTCGCTGCGTCGAAGGCGCCGCTGTGGACGCGTGCCCTCTAGATCCGGCACTCACGCACTTCCCTGGGGCGACCACGACCGCGGATGCGGTGGCCACGGCGGCGGCCACCCGGTGGCGGCGGTGGCGGGGACGGGGACGGGGAGGAGACTCGCGACGAGGCAACAGCGGAGGGGTTGGGGAGGTGGAGGGGAAGGGAGGGAGGGGCGCCAGGCTAGGGTTGGCCACCTCGGTCCGTTCGTCGCGAAACTGCGAGCTGGCTTCAGCAGGAACGGTGGGGGAGGTGGAGGGGGGAGAAGGGCGCCGACGCCGTGGTGGCAGTCAACGCCGCCGCCGGCGGCAGGGTCGGGGCTTCAGCGTCGGGCGGGTCAGGGGAGGAGAGGAGGGAGAAGGGTGGTGGGGCCCACAGGGACAAAATCGTCTTTTCATATGGCAGTTAACGGTTCACGGATGGAAAATTCAACGGAGTGTCATATAAGGAACGAAAGTTGAACTCGGTGTCAAATAGGGAACGGAAATTTTTTGAGGGCCAAGAAAGGAACGGGTCATTTGCCAAGAAAGGAACGGATCATTTGTCTGGTGTCAAATAAGAAATTCTCTCCTATACTTATTGGACGGCTATGCTGGCTTGTTGATAGAAAGGAGTACACTGGGTGCTTTGTGGGCTAGTTATCTAGCGGTCGTCATCATACTGGTTGCTTTGTGGGCCTTTAAAATTTTGCTTCGGGCAAACTAGGCTCCGTCCACGTGTCTATATTTGGAGTTACATTTATAGAGGCTACCAGAGGATATTTTTTCACTAAAATATATTCCTATAGATTAGGAAGGATATATGAAAAGTCTTTTAGAGTTGCTCTTAGAGTAGCGGATTTAGGCAATTTTCTAGAAAGCGGAATTCAGATCGAACGACTATTATTGTCTATATATGCCATGGACGCGGATTGTTCATAGTTTATCTTTTTTGTAGAGTCAGTAAAGTATATCTTTTTTGTAAGTGTGTGTCCCGTGAGAATTATCTAAACCAGCAAAAGTGCCCGTACGTTGCAACGGGAGAAAAATACCATAAAATCTTTATGGGGAACAAAAACATGAATAGCCCCTTTCTATTTCTATAAATTTTTATGATGACAAGACACACATAATACTAAGTTAATAGTGTATGGAAATGTCCTATTATACCTATATTGAATTAAAATAAAATATTTATAGATAGTGTATGGAAATGTCCTATTATGCCTATATTGAATTAAAATAAAATATTTATAGATTATATGGTTTGTTCGTTAATCATCAGGGAGTTGCAAAATAAGTTATTTAGACCGGATAATACTAAATAACAAAGTGCTCAATATTTTGTTTGATGGTTTGATTAGCTAGACCATCGGCCTATCCAAGTTCTAAAAGAATAGATTTTATTTTTAATCAAAACTGCAGCAACAATTTGATGGTAAAAATCATTTTTTTTTTGGCAAAAGTCAATAATTCAGAAATATGTAATATTATATTTATTATTAAGAAAGACCCAGATGGGGGATGAAGGAAAAAAAACGCATAGACAGAGAAACAATGAAGAGAAAAAAAACACAAACAAAAAGAAAAACAAAAATAAAGATGCAATTAATCTTTACTTGTAGACTTTATGTATATATAAACGGAAGCAGTTTTAGAAAAAAAAGAATGTACATATAAGATTTTATGTAATTAATCTCTACTTGTAGACTTTATCTATTTGGGTTAGGATTTCTATTCACATATGCACGATCAGAGAGATCTATTTGATTAGGATTTCTATCTGTCTGGCTTACCTTAACCTGTGTTTATTGTATACCATATAAATACGAGAGTTATGGAGAGACGAACAAGACAATTTGTATATCGAAGATAGTCGAGGGAAGACGGACAAAAAAAAAATGGGTAGAAAGAAATTTTATCTTTTTAATATTAGGTAATATAGATATAGATATAGAAATCTAAACATAGTCTTGTGATTAGTAATAGTAAGGCTGATGGTGTAGATAATAAATGTACTGGATTGAAGCTTCCACATGGGCAGCATCTATCGGGCTGGTGGATGGTCGTGACGGGTGGCACGTACGTAGCCCAGTAGCACTGTGGGAGGCATGAGATAGTGCCTGTTTAGTTTCTAAAATTTTGTAAAATTTTTTAAGATTTTTCGTCACATCGAATCTTTGGACACATGCATGAAGCATTAAATATAAATAAAAAATAAAACTAATTACACAGTTTAGACGAAATTCACGAGACGAATCTTTTAAGCCTAATTAAATTATGATTGGACACTAATTATCAAATAACAACGAAAGTGCTACAGTATCCTTCTCAAAAAATTTCGCCAAATAAAAAAGGCCTACCTATCGAATAAGGAGTTGATGGCGTAGGCATGCCGCGATGATGACGTGTGGGCGGGGGCGGGCGGCTGGTTGGCCGCGAGGAAGCATGTGTTGGGTGAGGGGTGTCCCATGGACCCGGACAAATTAATAAAAGCATCGATGGTCTTCGGTCGTCGTCGTCTTCTTCTGCCGAAATTCTGACGGAGCCGGGGCGAGGATCGGAGCAGAGGCGTGTTCGGTACGGTGCTCTCAGTGGCCATGGGCTTGTCTGCTGGGTCTGCAAGTTTGGTCGTCGGCATGGACTCCGACCGAGACCCTCAGACCGTGTACTCTCGGCACGTTGGTTTGGCCGTGACTAATCATAAAAAATCGTAAATTTGTAGTTGAAATAGTATTTTTCTCTCACACAAACTAGTCAATAGTATTTCTTCACGAACCAGCAACGATACGAACCAGCCAACCGAACAGGCTGTCTATCATAGGAGTTATGGAGTACCCTGTTCTGACTGTGAGTAGTAGAGGCAGAGCCCCCCGTGCCACTGACACGACTTGGGCAGCCTGTGTAGTGTGGCCTCGCCACCTCGGGCGGTCGGCGAGGCTTACGCTGACGTTTACGCTGAAAGAGCAAAACACTGTTCACTGTTCATTCATTGAAAAATACTAGCAGTGCAGCAAAACGGTGCCGTTTTTTACTGACATGCTCATCCATCTGCTTGCAATCTGCAACATCATTCGTTCATTCGGCTGGGGGCTTTTTTAACCCAAAAAAAAAAAGAAAAATGCCTACTCAAAAGACAAGCAACCAAATTTAAAAACCAGCGTCGTTTCAAATGGGCTTTAAGTCACCTGAGTTTCAGAGTCAATTCGACCCGTATTCCAAGTGGACGGATACAGCTATACACCTCAGGTGTTATCTAAACTGGGTTGGAAATGGGACGGGGAATAATCGTGGGTCATTTTGTGAGCGTACCGAGAGTTGTGCGACAAGAGGTGCTTTAGAGGAGACTACTTGCACATATAAAGAGATGCGTACGAAACCAAACAGTCATCCTTTGTACTACCTCCAATAAGAAGATATACGGGTAACCGATTAGACTCACATTTATATATCGGAAGTGCTAGCGCCCGAATGTCCGGACGGATGCTCGTGTGCTACACTCCGTTTCGCACTCCACGCAGGGCCGCGTTGCCCGAGCGACAAGTGGGGAAGGGCGTGCGACGACTACGATTTAGAAGGACACCGCCGTGGCATCCTATGGATGCCCAGCCGGCGCCGGAAGAGACGATGCGGCAGAAGGTGGGGAGAAGAGATATAACACCCGATCTACTTTTGAAACATCAAAATACAACGGTTGCTACATACGCCTGAAGGCAGTTGAAACACTTAAAACATGCTTCTGAAACACATGAAAAACACTTGAAAACCATTGCAACCATACGCAAACATCCAAATAAACACATATCCAACGTATGTGTGAAACATATGCAACATCCAGATAAACACACTTGCGACATGCGTTCGGAACACAGATGAAACATACCTCTAAAATATCTGAAACACTCGAAACATATGCTTGCAACATGCCTCTGAAACAATTGCAACATGTGCAACATTCCCCGATCTACTTTTGCAACATCCATATGAAACAAATGCAACATACATCTGAAATGTCTGAAACACTTAAAACATACATATGCAACATATGGGAGGGGAAGGTTGGCCGGTCGATTCCGGGCGCCGGGGTGGGGGGAGCTCAGTCACCAGGGTGAGAGAGGGCGTCGCCGAGAGTGGGAGGGCGCCTGGGCGTGGTGGGGCAAAGCCGCCCACTCCCCTGCTACACCGCTGCGCCACCTCCATGGATCTTGCTCGTGCTCCGTGGATCTCGCCGGGGTGGGGGGAGAGGGCTACTGTATCCGCGGGCGTTGGGCGCTCCCAACGGGTGAGGACGCCAAGGTGGGGGGAGAGGGGCGCCACCGGAGTAGGGGAAGGGGCCACTGGGGTGGGGGAGGGGGGCCCCGGGGTGGGGGAGCGCACCGCCGCCCCAGTCATGGCGAGCACGAGATGTGTGTGGGTGGCCTCTGCCCCGACCAGTCGCCGCGAGCCGCATGGTCCTAGCTCCGCTGCGGACGTGCGGCGTTTTTTTTTGTTCTCAGAAACTATGGTGACTCAGTGAGTCGATAAGCTGGACGAGGCGAGCGGATAGGAGGTAGTCATTTGGGCTGGCTATGCGGCCCATGAACGGAAGCGTCCGGGTGGACGGACGCCCTGTTACAAGCATTACCGATTATATATTGGTGAGTCATGAGAGATAACAAGGTAGGGTAGTCATCGCTAGTCGCTATACGATGGACGATATCACCATCTCGTTATTACCACCTCTGTCCCAAAAATATAATATAAATCTCACTTTTCGATGAGTCAAGCAATTTCAAAATTAATTAAATATATAAAAAAAACAGGTACATTCATAGTTAGTATTGCTACATGAATTATAAAATGTATTTTTCCTAATAAACATATTTAAAGATAAAGTGTTGAACCTAGTCAAACAGGATTATCTGAAGATGAAAATTGGTTAGTTCTCATTCTTCTTTGGGGCGGGAAGGAAATTAAAGGACGTGCTGCTGACTCTTGCTCTGTCGCTGTTTTATTCACTTTGGCCTGCCTTCATCTCGACGTATCGTAGGGTCTAAGCTAACAATAAACATCATTATAATGTTTGATAACGATCCATTCGTTTTAATTGGTGCTATCTTGGATGGATTGGCCTATTAGCTGATTAGCTGAATGAATGGCACTGTTGCAGCACCGGGCGATCAATGGTCATCAATAATGAGAATGGATGGATCACCAGTTCACCACCAGGTAGTTAAATTACTGATCGATTCTTATCTTAGTTTCTTAATGCACCGAACGAAAAATCGATTCCTATGTACGAGACAGTCTAGGAGCAACGAGGAGAAACAAGCAGCTACTAACCACCGATGCAAGCAAGATGCTTGTTCATGCATCCATCCATGGACAGACACTGTCATCATCTATCAACGGATCAACTAATCCATCTTACGTATGAGATGGATTATATATCGTGGATCATGTTCGTGTTCATGGATGCGAGCTAGTACAAGAGAGCGTCCCACGACTCCAAGGTCGGGAAGCCGCCGGCGCCGGCGCCGCAATCGCTGCTGCTGTAGCCCGCTACCCCGAGTCCTGCACGAACACCGACACCGGCCCCCACATCCACCTCCGATGCCGCCGAAAGATGCACCGACGCGTCCGGCCCCAACGTCCCCCGGGCGGACCCGGACCCGGACCCGCCGTCGCTGTTGCCGAGCAGGAGCGCGGACGTATCCAGCGTCGGCAGCGCGCCGGCCGCCGCGGCGCGGGACGGCGCCGGGCGGCAGAGGGTGGTCGCCTCGTGCTGCGGCGCCAGAGGCGGCAGGTCGTCGGCGCCCGTGACCTGGTGCACCATGCGGCGGAAGCTGGCGGCGTCCGCGGTGATGTACGTGTTGGGCACCTTCCGCGACGGTCGCGGGCGGCGCCTGCTGGACGGTCGGCGGGCGGCCGCGGGGCGGAGGTGGTGGTTGTTGCGCGGCGGCGGGGAAGGGGACGGGGATGGGGATGGCGCGGAAAGGTCCTGCTGCTGGTGGTGGGTGGGCACGGGTACGGGTACGGCTGGGTGCCATGGCGGCGGCGATATGATGATGGACCCTGTGGAGGACGGGTGGGTGGAGTCCATGTGCATGGCGGCGGCGGCCATGAGCATCCCGCGGGATCGCAGCGGAGCCGAGCCGTGGAGGGAGATGAGCACAGCAGAGCAGGCGATGGGAGACACGGGAGGAAAGGCCGCGCTGTGCGGCGGTTTATATGGACCGGAGCTGGAGGTGGGGGGCCACCCGCCGGACCCACAAGACCACACGCACTGTAGCTAGCTAGCGGTCCCATGATGACAGTGACAGTTAACCAAAATCACCTACTCTCTCTGACTTTTACTTTAAAATCGACTTTGAAATTGATACAAATTTCAACAAACAATCAGCCTGTTCGCTGGTTGGTTTCTAGGCTAATAAGCTCGACTGATATTGTTTTGATGTGAGAGAAAAATATTGTACCATAACTGATAAGTCATGGCTAAAACCAACGAGCGAACAGAGCCCATGTTGCGGCACAAGGTAGGTTGGGTGTCGGTGCACGCAGTTGGACCATGGTTATTATGGGCAGCACCGGCCTGGGAGCTTGGGAAGCCAGGCACACAACAAACAATCTCGTTGCTTGTTTCACCGACGTGCCAGCAAATTAAACTGATTAGACACGCATGCATGCAGTACGTTGCCAAACTAAAGCGTCCATGCTGCAGCCAGTCGTCCACGCGACGTCGCTCGATCAAACCATACATACTACGTGCACTTAAATAAACTTGCTTGTATTTGCATCATATCTCCTCCGTCCTAGAATAATGGTAGATATATTTCCATAAAAAATAGTCATACAAATTAGATGTTACTGTACTCCCTTAGTTTCTTTACAATGTTTTTTTAATTAGTACTGTTTGCTACGTACAAAATAAAATATCAGAGGTACTTGTCTGGAGGCAAGCAATAAGCGACCTGTGACAGCTTTGGGGATATGGCCTTTTTTTCTGAAATGTTTGATACCACGTCACAAGTGCATGCGGCCAAATTAAATTATTAGCAGATCGAATCGGTACGGGAATGGTGAACTCTGCTCGATTGGTCAGATAACATGTTTGCTTGTTGGTTTTAGCCAGACTTATTCAACTAGCTAATAGTATTTTTGTCTCAAAAAAACCAGCACCAGCCAGCCCAAATCA
The DNA here is from genome assembly GCA_904845875.1 of Miscanthus lutarioriparius. Lineage (NCBI taxonomy): Eukaryota > Viridiplantae > Streptophyta > Magnoliopsida > Poales > Poaceae > Miscanthus > Miscanthus lutarioriparius. Next base: position 122,832,540 of record CAJGYO010000010.1, read on the forward strand.
GCTCAGAAATTAACCAGCGAACACGCAATGTATATAAACGAAGATAGACCACACCATGCATGCCCCTTTTTCAATTCTGATCTGAGAGACGAAGATAGACCACATGCATGCAATTCTCGCGCGCGCATTCACACACATGCACAACATGGCCTGCAAAACCATGCACGCACGCACGAAAACAAACTATTGGCCACCCAAATAATTGAAAGTCACATATGTACTCCGAACAATATAAGATATAAACGAAATTAATTAATGTCGTGGGGAGAGGAATGAAATGCGACGACTTGTACAGAGTTGAACGCGTGCATGCATTTTGAACATTTGACGCCCCTGCTTCTTCCGTCGTCGTAGAGAGTACCAATCGATGGATATGCATTGCGTGCCACTTGCTTTGATAGTTTGTTCCGATCCAATGATCATTCAATTCAATTCAATTCACCACATATATATATATATATATATATATATATATATATATATATATAGCATATTCAGTTACCAGCTATAAAATAAGTTATTCCGTAGCCATCTCCATTTACGATAATTTTATATACTAATTTATGATAATGTCAATACATATTTACGATAGTTGGGTTACTATAACACATGGAGATATTTACCATAACGTTATAGTAAACCACTTAATATGAAGTTACTATAATCTCATAAATTAACAAAGTAATTATCGTAACTCAAAGTGGCTACAAAATAAGTTATTTTGTAGCCGGCTACAGGGTAGTAGTTATATATAGGGAGAGGTTATTCAGTAAGCGGCTACAAAATAAGTTATTCTGTAGCCACCTCCATTTACGATAATTTTATATACTATTTTACGATAATGTCAATACATATTTACGATAGTTGGGTTACTATAATACATGGGGATATTTACCATAATGTTATAGTAAACCACTTATTAGTAAGGAGTTAATATAATATAAGTAAATTAACATAATAATTATCGTAACTCAAAGTGGCTCTGAGAATAAGTTATTTTTGTAACCGATAGTAGTTCTCTCTCTCTCTCTCTCTATATATATATATATATATATATATATATATATATATATACTAGTAGAGAACAGACCTTTCATCCGAGGTCAAAATGGGCTCTAGTCCCGGCATTTTTTTGCGCCCGGGACTAGAGAGACCTTTAGTCCCGGTTACTGCGCTCGGCACAGTGGCAGGGGACCTTTAGTCCTGGTTGGAGACACCAACCGGGATTAAAGGTGGACCTTTACTCCCGATTGGAGCCACCAATCGGGACTAAAAGTCCTCCAACCTTTAGTCCCGGTTGGTAACACCAATCGGGACTAAAGGTCCCCCGATGGGTTAGTTCAAAAGGGAAGCATCCCATCCATTGTTAGATGTGTTGTATAGGTGGGGTGGTAAGCTACGCGCGAGGCAATGCATGTGGTCTTGGGTTCGAATCTCACGGGACGCAGCGGTGGGAGGCATTATTTTTTTTAAAGCTGGGAGGACCTTTAGTCCCGGTTGGTGTTATGCACCTTTAGTCCCGGTTCCCGACCCGGACCTTTAGTCCCGGATGCTTACTCCCGGGTGGGGAACCGGAACTAGAGGGGGTTCTCCACCGGGAGTAAAGCCCGTCCCTCCACTAGTGTGTGCTCCATGTGTTGCGCCACCTTTGTTATTTTTCTCCCCGTTTGTTTGGAGTTTGTACGTACGTGGGATCATAGTCGGAGACAGAGGCGTGCGAGTTCCGGCCAGTTCATGTTGTGTCCGGGTCAACACAGGCGCACATTTGTTTCTCATATTCCTTTTTTTGATTTATCATGCATTTTTCTATTCTTTTTTTCGAACATTCTTCATGCGCTGCGTTGTTCTAGTTCATTGTTCATGATCACTCCTTTAACATACACTGCAATATATGTACTTGAGCTGCAAGAAGAAGAATAATAGCAACACTACGCCACAACAGGCAATCACTCGGAGCCGGGCCTGTTTGACCGGTTAGTTAATACTAGTATAATATACGTATTATACATCTGTTTTTTTATAAACAAAAGAAGATGTTGAACAATCGGTTTCTAACAAGAGCGAGAGATGGGCGGAGGCCTTCGTCTAAGGTCGAAGACCTTCGCCTAAGATGGGCGGAGGCCGGCCTCCGCCTAAGACAGACGGAGGTCTCCGGACGCAGCGCACTCCTGTCGGACAAGATCCTCCGTCAGAGGCTCCGGGTAGAAGGTCGTTAAACGAGGGATTCAGTAGGCTTTGGCAAAGTGGGAGTAAGAAAGGGGCGGAGGCCTTCGACTTTGGCCGAGGCTCCGGACTCTAGCTTCGGCAGAGGTACTGCCTGAAAGAGAACGATGATCAAATATCGACTCACAAGAACTAGGGTTTCATTAATTCATTCACCAACCCCCTGTACAGTTACAAGTGTTCCCTATTTATAAGGCTCAACTACCACTTTACAGAGTTTACAACAGTGCCCCTCAACTGCTACGGTACATTCCAAGAATATTCCAGCCCTAGTGTCTAACCTCAGGGGTGTTCTCATCACACCGTCTCGCGATGTCTTCACCTTGGGCCTAAGCCGACGCCCACTGGAGGCCCATCAACTGTCCTCACGTATGCCTTGCTGACTTGATCGTCCCGCACCTTGATGGGCCTCCGACGCCTCGGGGAACACCTTCGCCACGATCACTGCACTAGGCATCCACTGTCCCGGGGAGAGCCTCCACCGTCCCAGGGAGAAACTCATCGTCATCCTTGTACTAGTCCTCCGCCATCTCGGGGAGAGCCTCCGCCATTATCCTTGCGCTAGGCCTCCGCCATCTTGGGGAGAGCCTCCGCCATCTCGGGGAGAACCTCCGCCATTGTTCCTGTGCTGGGCCTCCGCCGTCTTGGGGAGAGCCTCCGCCGTTTTGGATAGAGCCTCCGCCGTTTTAGGGACAGCCTCCGCCATTATTCCTTCATCAGGCCTCTTCGAGGGGGAGTTGGCCCATACTTCGTATGGGCTCCCCCAACAGTAGCCCCTCAGCTACTAGGTTATGGATGGTACTACATGACCTAGTAGATGCTCATACAAGAAGAGGCACTATACAACCCAGATCTTGGTTGCGAGGATTTCCCTCCGCAACCCGTTCATGCACGCCTCGCTAAAAACTCCATCCCAAAAACCCTGTGGAAAAAAAGGGCATGGAGAAAAGAGCACGTGCATGACTCTAACCTATACATGCACTAATTCCTTAGGCTTTTAGCTCTGGGTGCCCTTATCTTCCAGATTTCTTCATCTATGGCCTTCGTCTCCATGTCTTCTCGGTGCAGGGGTCTTCAATCGCCTCTGGTATGACCTTGGCGTGCGGGTCTCCGCCTCCGAGGCCTTCCCAGGTCTTCATCTTCGAGGTCTTCACCTCCGAGTCTGGTATCGTCTTGGCGTGCTGGCCTCCGTAGGCCTTTGACTTTTCTTCGGGCGGAGGTCTTCATCTCCGATCCTTCTTTGGTGGAGGTCTTCGTCTTTTCTTCAGGCGGAGGTCTTCGTCTCCGATCCTTCTTTGGGTGGAGGTCTTCAAATAAATCCTTGCTCACGAGCGCCAGACAAAAGACCTCACGCTCCTGAGTGGTTGGTCCTCCGGTGCACTCCCCCCAGCCCCTCTTGGCTGGCGTTTGTGGCCGAGTTTTAACCACGATTGGTGTAGTCGACGTAGTCGTAGTAGTCGAGGTAGAAGGTTGTTGTGAGGCCTTCAAACCGTTGCTCACGAGCACCAGGCAAAAAAAACTTGATGCCCCGGAGAAGCTTGTCCTCCGCGTGCTTCCCTAGCCCCTCTTGGCTAGTGCTCGTGACCATGTCCTTAGTGACGCTTGGTGTAGGCGACGCAGTTGTAGTAGTGGAAGTAGGTGTTCAGAACCAAGTTTGTCGATGTAGATGTCGACGAAGGTGTTGTAGAACTTGGTGTCGAAGGTGTCGACGGAGGTTCTTGAGCCATATGGCAAAAGTTGTTTGACATAGGCGATTTTGTTGTACACGATGAAGGTGTCGATGAAGCCCCTCATGCCGTCGCGTTGGCGGAGGCTAGTTATCGTGGTTTTGCCGAAGGTCCTCCTGCAAAGCTGCTTGGCGAAGGCCCTCCTAAGAAAAAGTTGTTTTGGCGGAGGCGATGTTGGTGAAGTTACCCAAGATGGTAGCGGAGCCCCTCATGCCGAAGAGCTTGGCGAAGGCAATGCCGACATAGACGCCGACGCCTCGTGTCGAAGGCCGGAGAAGTCGTAAAAATGCAACTGAGTTGATCTCCTGCATTTTTAGGGACTTAGGTTGGGCATTATAGCTTCGTCGAATATCGACTTGCTTTGCAAGTCTTTCGACACCTGGAAAGGCACTGACTTTCCCACTAGCTGCAAAAGATGGTTAGTCATTTATATGATACGTGAAGGTAGCACGAGAGCCTTAGCTTCGTGACCTGGTGCCCGTGTTGGTTCAGGACTTCTTCCAGGATTTGATGCATAGAGTCACGGCACCCGTGCATTCTCGGCACGACAGCCTTAGCTTCGTGACCTGGTGCCCGTGTTGTTTCGGGACTTCTTCTAGGATTTTGATGCATAGAGTCATGGCACCCGTGCATTCTTGGCACGACAGCCTTAGCTTCGTGACCTGGTGCCCGTGTTGTTTCGGGACTTCTTCCAGGATTTTGATGCATAGAGTCATGGCGCCCGTGTATTCTCGGGACTTCTTCCGGGTGGCCCGGGCCATGCATTGCAATGTACTTACGCAATATATGTATGCGATGATGAGAATGATAGTATTTGCGCAAAAATATTTAAAAGGTGTAAAGTTATTATGCATCCTGCAAAAATGATGGTAAAGTTTGAATAAAAGATAAGCTCGCATTATATGAGAGGTTTATAGTTCGATAGCTTGCGAAGGTCATCATTTGAGGACTGCCTGCGGGTATGGATGTAACTAGTATTGAATATATAAGTAATCAGTTCCCTATGAAGGTTAGACAAAGTAACATTGGGTTGATGCATATTAATATATTATAAATACTTTAAGGAAGGAATTGAACAACGCCACCTGCAAAAATGAGGGAAAGTGTTAGCGTTAGAGGGCTCAAAGGTTTAGTCATTGCCGAAGGTGTAATGCTGATGGAAACCAACTAACTGACGAAGGCCACTGCTTGATGGAGTTTGCTCACTGTCGAAGGCCTATGACTGATGTAGGTTGCCTGAAACCAATAATATATGAAGTCCACTGATTGATGAACGAAGACCATGACTGACGGAGGCTCAAACTGACGAAGGTTATTGACTGGTGAAGGCCAATACTTGTCGAAGGCTGTGGAGAACCAATGATAAGGTGCACTAACATATGATGAAGACCAATAATCGGCGGAGGTTGTTGGCTGTCGAATACCACTTACTGGAGAAGGCCATTTATAGATGAATATTCACTGACTCATAGAGGATCACTGAGTTATCTGATAAGTGTTGAATATTTCATGAGAACCACCAACTGGCAGAGGTTGTAGACTGATTCATATAATTGTTGGACATATATGTGACGAAGGCTGAGTGCTTAATGAGAACCGTTGGCTGATGAGGAGTACTGACTGATTTGTCTTGAGTAGGTGCAAACACGCATATAACAAATGAAATATATTCTAAGGGGGGTTAGCTTGGGAGGATAAGAGATACTTACAAATATTTGTGACCTGCATGTTATTGAAAAAGAGATTCGACAATAGTTGAAAATTGTTTTAAGTTAGCCGGGTCGGGGCCAAGCATGTATAGCCACTCAGGCCATGCTTTCGATGCGGGGAAGGCCACAACAAGTTTTTTGGTCACATTGGTGACAAGTTGTACATGAAGGTTGGTTTACAAACTTTGCCTCGAGGCAAAGGTTAGACCAAGAATGTGTAAAAATAAATGTCAAGGGCGAAATTTGTTAGGATTATAAGCTGATGAAAAGTATTCTCTTATGCTATTTTGATACCTTTGGTGTTGTAGTCCAAGAATTCGAAGTTGCGAAAAGTTAAGCAATTTAGCTGCGGTTTTGTGTCGGAGGTCAAATCCTTTGTTGCCAACAAGTTGGGCGGCAACAATGGATAAAAATCAGTTGGCCCCTTCACTTCTTGATGTGGTTGGAGTTGTTACGGGTTGTGGCGAAGGATGCAGCCTCCAGCGGGCATGGTTGGTGTGGAGTCTGGGAGCGGAGGTCCATGGCGGAGGCCCACTTTGGCTGTACCTTCGCCCATACAAGCGTCGCGTCTGCCTTCGACCAATGCAAAGCCAAGGAACAAAGCTGCGATGCACACAGAGCACAAAAGCTTGCAAGGTAATCTGGTTAGCGTCTTGCGGAGGTTCCGTATGTGGGGCTGCTCATTTAAGACCCATGTGCCCGTGAAGGATACGACGATCTCAATTCAAGAAGGTTAGCTCATGTATATGTATATGAACTTTTTTTTTGTACGAAGGCTAATATTAAGGTGGGCAGCATACTTATCTTTGGGCGGCAGCATTGATTGGAGTTTTGCATGGTCATTCGAAGGCTCATGCTCAAAATAGATGGGCCAAACATGATACGAGCCGAAGGCAAAAACTAGCTAGAGTCATAGGCTGCCAAAGATATCTCCGTGCACTGCTCCGTATACTGGTAGGAGAATGGAGAGTTGGAGACACACATACACCAAGAGCCGAATATAAAAACACAAATGGCGAGAGGTAAAGCCTGATGTGATAGCTCTATCAGACTTGGTGGTTCGGAATGGGAGGTAGATTGAGGCCGGAGTTGTTCGGGAGTCGCGGCAAAGGATGCAGCCTCCGTGCGGGCACGGTCGACGCTGGGCCAGAGGTCGATCGCCAGCACCATCTCGGCAGCGGGCAAAGTATTGCCGTCCTCCTGCTTGGGTCTTCGCCCCTACGAGCAGAGGGCGAACCGGCGCGCCCACGCCGTCCGCGAGCGCCTTCCTCTGGTTACCTGCACACACATAGGTATCATTGGCACTTGATTAGCTTTGCAGCGGGGCGGAGCGTCTCTGGGCGGAGGCTGCGCCAGGGTCTCCGGCAGCGTCCTGCAAGCACAGTCTTTGGAACCGTCATCCTGGTGGTGGGGCCTCCGCGCGCTGCATCATTAGTGTCGGCAGATGGTGGAGTCGACGAATCGAGGGCGTTTCTCCATGTCTTGCTGGCTGGAGGTGCATGTCATGTGCCTTCGCCTTAGTGCAATGCAGAGCCGCGGTTTGGTGGCTCTGCGTGACCTCCGACAACATGAGCTCTTCTAGAGGAGCATTGAGTGCCAAGCTTTGCAGGGTGCAACGTTGACATGCTGTTACGAGACCTTTCCTGCAAAGTTGCAGATGCAGCTCTGCATGGTGTATGCGTTGGATCGCCAAGGTTGCAAAGGTAGCATATATGTGATCCAAATCTCTAAAGGCTTATATAGATTCTGCACATCTTTTCATAAACAGAGTAAAGGCATCTAGTGGCTAGCGGAGGTTGTATGATCAATATGAAGAGAAGATCTGGTTACGAAATCCAGACTCATAAAACTTTTTACTGGATTTTGCAAAATTATTAGCAAAAATAGAAATAAGAGCATAGTGCGGAGTTATCAAAAAATATAAAAATGTGAGCAAAGATGAAATCAGAGGGTAGTGCTGCTTTTATTTCTGAAGGCTTTCTAATCTTTGTAGAAACCTTTTTTTAAGTAGTAGCGGCCGAAGGCTTTAGGATTTCGGCTAAAAATTCTTCTTCTTTTCTTTGTTTTCTTCTTTTTTTTGGAAAAAAGGTCCGTGAAGTTTTTAAGATCTCAGATAGTCTTTACGGAGGTGTAAGTATGTCGTACACTCATACGTTCGCCCAAAGGTTCTTACCATCCCTTGAGGTTCACTGCCAGTCTGCTAATGAAGTCAGGTCGGAGAAGGTGCGCCGATGTAGGTGCGCCGACGAAGGCAGGTCGAGAAGGTCCTCTGATGAAGGTCTAGCTAGAGAATGTCAGCGATGAAGGCCAGTGGCGACTAGCGAAGGACGGGCCGGAGAAGGCATGCCAACGAAGGCTCCAACTTCTAGCTCTGCCAAAAATTTCGTGCCGACCATGGTGCGCGCCACTGTTGAAACATCGGTTTCTAACAAGAGCGAGAGATGGGCGGAGGCCTTCATCTAAGGTCGAAGACCTCCGCCTAAGATGGGCGGAGGTCTCCGGACGCAGCGCACTCCTGTCGGACAAGATCCTCCGTCAGAGGCTCCGGGTAGAAGGTCGCTAAACGAGGGATTCAGTAGGCTTTGGCAAAGTGGGAGTAAGAAAGGGGCGGAGGCCTTCAACTTTGGTCGAGGCTCCGGACTCTAGCTTCGGCAGAGGTACTGCCTGAAAGAGAACGAGGATCAAATACCGACTCACAAGAACTAGGGTTTCATTAATTCATTCACCAGCCCCCTGTACAGTTACAAGTGTTCCCTATTTATAAGGCTCAACTACCACTTTACAGAGTTTACAACAGTGCCCCTCAACTGCTACGGTACATTTCAGGAATATTCCAGCCCTAGTGTCTAACCTCAGGGGTGTTCTCATCACACCGTCTCGCGATGTCTTCACCTTGGGCCTAAGCCGACGCCCACTGGAGGCCCATCAACTATCCTCACGTATGCCTTGCTGACTTGATCGTCCCACACCTTGATGGGCCTCCGACGCCTCGGGGAACACCTTCGCCACGATCACTGCACTAGGCATCCACTGTCCCGGGGAGAGCCTCCGCCGTCCCAGGGAGAAACTCATCGTCATCCTTGTACTAGTCCTCTGCCATCTCGGGGAGAGCCTCCGCCATTATCCTTGCGCTAGGCCTCCGCCGTCTTGGGGAGAGCCTCCGCCATCTCGGGGAGAACCTCCGCCATTGTTCCTGTGCTGGGCCTCCGCCGTCTTGGGGAGAGCCTCCGCCATTTTGGATAGAGCCTCCGCCGTTTTAGGGACAACCTCCGCCATTATTCCTTCATCAGGCCTCTTCGAGGGGGAGTTGGCCCATACTTCGTATGGGCTCCCCCAACAGAAGAAGAAAAAAGTCACCTGGATCACGCCACCACGGAAGCACGAAGGCCTAGGATGCGGCGGCCCACGCAGCAAGAGTGGCTTTTCGTAGTATTCTAATCTTTGTCTCAATCGCCGATTGGGAGATTTGGAGGCCAGAAGAAATCACTGAACATGCCGCCGCCACGATGCCCTGACAGCTGTCGCCGACGCCGTCCTGGTGAGGTGTGACGCTGTTACGGTGACCGGAGCCATCTGCCCTGCTGTCCCTCCACCGATCACTTGTCTTAGTCTACAGTTTGCACGGCTCCTTAGTCACGAAAACTCCCCGATTCGCTATCTCTCTTAGACAAAATTTAATATTTTGCTCTTCGTCATTTTTAGAAAATTATTTATCTACTTTTGTAGCTATTCAACATCAGAAATAACACATTGTTTAGTTATATAGCATTGTGTTTTTTTAATATTTGTGCAGTTATAAAGAGAAACTCGGATATTGCATCTTTTTTACATGATTGTCTAGTCACTTTCATTGGATGTGATATTTTCTTTGAAGTTGATGAGGATGGTATAATCAAGACATTCATGTCCCTTTGAAAGCATCGAATAAAATAGTCAGAAAAATAACATGGTAAGTCTCTAGTACTCTTTTATGTCTATATTTGAATTTATCGGCGTGGCTTTTGAATTTATATTGTATTTAGTAGATGGTTTCAACTTAATCCATAAATATAAGCCTTATCGTGTTACTCAGTGCATGTATACCGAATCATATTATCAATTTTGCAATTATCACTGAATTGCTAAAACAGATTTATCAAATTGCATAATTTTTTTTTGAGCGGCATACCCTTCGCTAAAATCCTGGATTCGCCATTGTTACTGCCCAAGTAGCACTGCAGGGTGGTGTTGGAGCCGGCAGTGATTGCTTTTCCCTGCTGGTTCGTAAGCCTAGGATCCAAAAATTTCTAGTAAAGGTACACACTATGTAGTGAAGGCACCTATCACTACCGGCTTAAACCACCACCCGACAGTGATATATCACTTCCCAGTCAATCCACAAATCGGTTGTGATTAGTGTAATAATATCACTACCAGCTTAGGCTATATCACTCTCGGGTCAAGGTACAACCCCGGTAGTCATATTTTTGTATCACTAACAGGTTTTATATTGACCGGATATATAGTGTTATCTGCCATTGGATCCGCCTAACATATCAATTGATCTGACTATCCACCATTGGATATACCTATCACAACTAGTTCTAGTTATAGAACCAGCGTCCGGGCGCCTCCACGGATAGAGGAGGTCCACTGCATGAGCTGGACACTAGTAGTTCCACAAATTGGTTCACCATTTGTGTCTAGTCTCAGTATCTGCTCTCTGTGGGAGAAAACTCTCCTCATACAGCTTTCGTTAGTAGTCAAGATGGTGCACGAGAGGTATTAGAATAATGTTTGTGAATATGTAGCCACGGCGAAGCCAGGGCACACTGACAACAATAATGCAAGCGTGATCTGGTTGGTTGTTAATTTTGCGGCAAGCGCGAGGCATGGGTTCATCATGGCTAGCAGTCATAATGCACCCCGGTTGGCTCATCACAGCTCGTAGACATAGCATGGCTCCGACGCCCCCACTGGCATGCTCTTGCACCTTCAAGACAACCGAGCTCATAGCCGTGAGTTCCTTGTACTCCATCTTTTCTGACAATGATCAACAAAGCAAAAACAAAAGCAATTAATAAACAATAATATGAATGTTGACAATAAAAAAACTAATAAAAAACAAGTATTTTTAGTTTCTTAATCAAATAAACTGTTTTAATGAAAACAATTAGCAGCAATTAATATCTTACCTATTATTGTTCATGTAAACTCAATCCCGTTTATTAAACAATAATATGAATGTTGACAATAAAAAAACTAATCCAAAACGCTAGTACTAGATCAAACCAATCCCTACCTAAAAACAAATAAATAGAGAGCTAAAACCAAGACATGGCCACTAAAAAATCATAGAATCTTATTCCCTACTAAATTCACCCTAATACCTTCAAAGATTTTGATATAATTCGATCCATAAGTTCCTCAATCACCATGGAAGAGAGACAAAATGAAAACCCTAACTACACACTAATCTACCGCTAAAACTTCAAAAACAGGCTTGGAATAGCATTTACTTAGTGTCGGATGTTTGGGCCAGGGGTACCCGCACCGCCTGTATATCCGGCCACGACCAGCTATCGGGCCAGAAGCCATGGCAAACGAGGGCCATGAGGGCTGAATGAAGCAACTGACTTGAAGATCAAGGCACGCCGAGAATATTCGGAGCCGACATATCTGGAGGATAGCATAGGATCAATCCATACGCATTCCACGTAACAAACTAAGAAACCAATATGTTAGCCGATCGCCCTCATTGTAACCCTACCCCCTCAGTCTACATAAGGGAGGGTTCGGACCTCGCAATCGGGATCCATCTCATTCCTTTCATCCCATCTACTATGTAGCTAGGAGCAACAACCCCTATAGTCGACCATACAAATACGAGAAGAGCATCATCACCCCAACTAGACTAGGGCACCTCACGTCACTCGAACCAGTGTAAATCTTGTGTCTCGTGTGTTACTATATGAATCCTGTTACACAAAGTAGTTGCTAGGCATTGCCAGAGCTAAATCATATGATACTTACCTCCTAATGCCTCCATCACCAAAGGAATAAAAATCAAAACCTCCCCCTTAGATTTGCATTTTTTTGGGGTAGCCCAAAGCCCCCTTCCTTCCTCCTCAGGTTACAGTAAAATTCCCAAGGAAGAGGAAAGAGGGCAACTACATATAACCTGTGGCTTTTTGTTGAGAATTGTTTCTGTCGTAGTGATTCACAAAATGTTTGTTCCACTACTACAAAAAAGATTTTGCGAGACATTGCACAAACATTAAGGGAGGCGGTCACAAAATCCAACCGCGCGCCTCGTAAAATGCCTAAGGATTTTTGGAGGCTGTTGTTTTCTGTTGGGGAGAGACACCCTCGCCGTGAACCCCCTATTAGCTCCGTGGCCTTTGTGCAGCTTCCGCTCTCCATTCCCGCCACGAAATGTGGAAAGTTATGATCTCACCCCACGTCAGCGTTTTTCATCTCACTGTGTCTACAGGATGATGGGAAAGCCAGAATCGCCGCGCCTGGTGACCTTCGTCGGGCTTCGAGGTTTCTTGGAACCCCCGCGTGACCTTCGGAGCTAAATACTGGTGCCTCGTCGTGCTAGCAGTGACGGAGGGAGACTCTGCCCGGAGAAGTTAGGGTTTGAGACGCAATGTACAGTATTGCCCCCGGGTGACCCCGCAGGTAGTGTCATACGAGGGCGAGCCCTAATGTAATTTGGCCATGCCTCTCGGTATGGTCTATAAATACCGAGAGGCACCACCCCCGCAGGGGGACTTTTTTTGTGGACAATAAATTGGAATTTACTCCACGTTCATTTTCAACACTCGCTCCGCCCACCACCATCGCAGTTTGTTACCAGCCTCACCCGATTCCTATGGTAAACCCTTGTCCTCCCGCTCTAAGCTCCATGCGAGGGCGGGAGACTAGGTGCGAAACCCACAGCTGGCACCGTCCGTGGGGATCGAACAAAGAATTACCAACAATGGCAGCCACGAGGAGGGGCAACCTCTCATAGCCACCATCGCCTGCGTCAGGGATCACGACCTTCGCCGGCGTAACAAGTAACCACGTCGACGTGTAGCCTACCGGTCCACCCGCGGGCGGCTCAACGGGGCAGAGTGGGGCAGTCCCACAAGGGTCCGTCGAACCGTCATCGCCCAGACCCCAACCCCATCTGTTCATGTCCGGCAAACCACGCGAGGAGCCTTCCGATGACGAGGAGGCTAAGACGACGGGCCTCGAAGCACCTCGTAAACTGCCTAAGGATTTTCGAAGGCAGATGTTTTCATTTATGGAGGCGGTCACAATTAAACATCTCGCAAAATGCATTTATGGAGGCAGTACCTAAAATCAATTTATGGAGACGGGCCTCCAAAATCAGGCCAATTCCACCCCAGTAGGCCCGTTGCTTATGTCCACATATATAAGCGTGACATAGGGTTTTCTGCTAAAAAAGCATGACTTAGTGTTTGGGAGCCACTCACTCTCTGTGCCCGACTCTCTCTCCTCACTATGTGGTGGCCTCTCTCTTCTCTCTTACCTCTCTCTATCGGTGGACCCTCCCAGCGACAGTGGGCCACTCCCTTGGTGCTGGTGGTTGCGCTTGTGGCGGTGGTGGCCCGCTCCTACCCTCGGCCTCCCAAGCACTTTGTTGGTGGCCTTCTGCGGAGGGCGCTAGGCGCGCCGCTCCTTCCGGTGGTGGATCCGTTGGTGCTTTAGCTGGATCTGCTAGTGGAGCATCTAGATCAATGGTGCGGCGGTGAATCCAGCTGACGGCACGTGGCCTCATCCCCGGTGGCCGCCTCCACCACCAAATCTAGTAGGCCATGGGGAGAGGCGGATCCGTGGGCGGCGCTCGGCCTCCTCCCATGGCAGCGCCACCACCACCATCCCGGTGGGGCATGGCGGGACAGGATGGTTGTGGTGGCATGGCACACCGCCTCCTCCTGCAATGCGGCCTCTACCACCAGATCTAGCGGCGGGCCCATGCAGAATAATGGCAAAGCGCCACCCGGCGTGTCGGGGCCCAAAGAGGCCCGTGATCCAGCTCTGGCTCGGTCGATGAGTTTTGTTTTTTTTTAATTTATTTCATTTGGCGAGCATTTGGCCGTCTGGGTTAATCCGCATTAACCGAGACCTTTCGACGGAGGCGGTTGCTTTGCCGCCTCCATAAATCCAAAATGCAATAGTGTTCACTAGTTAGTCAGAATTAGCACCAAAGACACCGACGCTGAGGTTAAATAAATGAGTCAGTCTACTCCACAACCCTGTGTTTTATGCAGTTTCAACACATGTTTTTTTGAACCATAGGATGAAGATCAAACAGCCTCCAGCCTTCTTCTACCGCTGGCATCCAGCCTTCCTCTACCTCCAGACGCACTGCAGAACTCGCCCCAGCACAAATCATAACTAACAAAGATCCGTGGCTGTGTCGGCACAAATCACAAGAAATAATTTTTTTCTATCAAAGGACAACGACAAAATTAAAGGCGAGGCTCGCCGGAACCCTTGCCACCGCTGCCGTCGTCTTTATCTCCGATCAACACAGATCCAGGAAAAGGAGGAGGAGGAAGAGGAGGAGGAGGAGGAGGAGGAGGAGAAGAAGACCTACCTCATGCGGATCCAGCATGGCCGGGGACAGATCCGCCAGTGCCGGCGAGCACGCGCGCGTGTGGGGCTCGCCGGGTGGTCACCGAGGCGTCGGGGCGAAGGGATGACGACGGCGACATCGGGGCAACCTGGGGGGCCGCGGAAGAGGGGAGAAGGATGGGCGTCGGGGCCGGACAGGACAACGACGGTGGCGCGAGGGCGAGCGCCGGGGCCGAGGGAGGGAGCGTCGGTGCGGGGACCGCCCGGGAAAACGCGACGGGCGGAGGAGCACTTGCGGTCACGGGCAAAGCGCGGAAGGACGTCGAGCGAAGACGAAGAGCCGCGGCCTGGGAAAAATTGTGTGCTGGAACCTGTCAAAACAACCGAATGTCCTATAGCATTACTGTAAATATAATGAGGTCTGTTGGACCAGAAAAACACAAGCCAATAGGTTGTGTGTATGCCTAGCTAGTCAGCCAAGGTATGCATACTTTCTACAGTAAATTTACAAAGCTAGAAGCTACATGGTGCACGTTCTATTTCATCAAACAACCAACACGCCCGTTCAGGTACACCTATTTTCGAAATCTCCATCATACACTCAGGTAAGCAAAATTGACCATTTTGGAGCCAACTGAAAGCTCTAATTGTCCTCGGAGCTCAAATTCATGACCAAATTCCACCCCAGAACGCTACAAATACTATCGTACACTTAACTTATGTTCTAGCTCAGAATGCAAAGCAGCAGTAACCTAGGCAACAAAAGACCATCTCGTTCCATCCCAACATTACAAAGGCTACACTATAATTCACGCAGGCCAAATTGGAGACCTTTATCCAACATCGCCCACAACTCGCAAGACAGGGAGGGAGCCCCGAGTTCGATCCCAAGAAGCTAGTGTGTTCGTCGTCATCTTTGGGCCACCACCCCTTTGCAAGATAAACGAACGCCGCCTGCTCATTAGGCCGTGTGACCCTTGGTCGAGGGGGCCGCGACCTCTGTGCACCGCCCTTGGCTGCTGAGGCCACAACCTTATTTGAGATATGCACGTTGACTAGACCCATCTATAATGACTCTCATCAAAGACGCACGTTGACTTGATCCATCTGTAATTACGACTTTCATCAGAGACATGGAAATCTCCTTCTGTGATGACTATCCTCACATACAATTAATCTTTTTGCCTATTTGTAATGTGGTCACATCACAAATCCATACTTAAAGACGCGGAAATTCCACATCTGTGATCAAACTGAGCCCCATCTCTGACTAAGGTTTCTGGCATAGTGTTGCTCTCCAATTTTAAAAGGGCTAGATTGCTCTCTAAAATATGATTGTCCTCTCATGATTTTTTTTTTGGTACAAGCAAAATTATGATCCGCTACTGGAATTTAAAGAATAAAAATTAGAGAGATTTTGGAGACATGAGAGATATAAAAATAGAAAACTCACTAAATGACTCTCCAAATAGAGATATATAAATTTACAGAGGTTCTTGGAGTTGGTTTGAGGTTTAGGGAAAAAAAGCTAAGACAGACTGACATGTGAATCGCACATGCCATAGAAAAAATATCAGGGAGCTTAGTAATCAAATGTACAAGTTACTCTTAGAATGCACGCGTGCAAAAAATTGCATGACTTATGACTTGGAACATACGTTACCATGGTATGGTGTTTGCGAATAAGCTTCTCTCAGGATAAAAAACTTTTGATATTTTTTCCTGGGCTTTGTATATTTTTTGGACAATCATTTCTATGGGTTATCGTCCTTAAATTTGACAACCATAGAGATAAGCCACCTTGTGTTCAAAGAGAAAATAATTGGTAGTGCTATGGCTACCGGATCCCATCAAATTAAATATCTACTCTAGCTAGAAGGGAGATACTATACTAGAGAAATAATTTTAGGAGACATGCTCTCTTGTTAATTCAGAAGGACACGTCTGCCTCTGTAAATGTTCCGGACGCTTCTATTAAAATGGCTATCTATGAAAATCATTTACGGAGGCGGGCGTCCTAAGGCGAACACCTCTGAAAATCATCGATTAACAGAGGCGGTCACCTTAGGACGTTGTAAATCGATTTTCAAAGGCGGGCATCTTAAGTTGCATGTCTCTGAAAATCGCTATTAATAGAGGCGGGCATATTAAAATTCAGAGATGGCCATCTTAAGATGCTCCTCTATAAATAGATCAATCCAAAAATAATCCATAATTTTTACTTATGGACTCGGATAAAGACAAACTTGATATCAAAATTATGGGTCTCAACGCGATCTACACATCTATAGTAGAAAAGTTAATGATTTGAAACTATATAGAATCCCAGAATATTGTTTTAAGTTCACAGTTTGAAATTTGGAATTTAAAATGTTCAAACAGCCTCAGATGTTGAAATGGTCTGTAGTCAAAAGTTTTTTATTCAAAAAAATTTAGAGTTCAAATATGTGTCGTAAATTCATAGATTTTGAAATTCAAAATTCAGTATTCCTGGACGACCATACCTTGAAGGTTCACATAGTTAATACCAAAGTTGTAGTAGCTGATCATGTGATCTTCATTTTTTCTGTTGATGAGATTTTTATTTGAAGTTATTCGGTGTCTCAATTATTGGTTTTAAATTAACGTATTTTGGGATTCAAAATTTTGATTTTTTCAAACAATCTTAGATGGAGGCACATCATGTACCAAAGTTGTTGTAGTGCTTGACAAGATTTAAAACTTTATATGTAGTTGAAACTTTTTTTTTGAGTTCATTTAGTAGCAAAAATATTCAATATAAGATTACAGAATATTGATATAAAAAGATAGCATCTTATATATAGTCACAAATGAGTTTGTCGTGAGGCGTTATGGCCGAGGGCTAGGTTATGGGTTCGATTCCTCAAAGACACGGCTTCGGAAATGGCCGATTAGCAGTGTTAGTTGGCCGCCTCCGTAAATACAAAATGCATGACCGCCTTTGAAAATCATTAATCCGGTAGTAGTGAGACTCGGTCATCGATTGGTGGATTTATTACAAGTCCCCGAAGTATATATGTTGAACTAGAATCTATTGTTATTATGTTGACAAGCAGCAAGATCGATGTTGTCTGACTGAGGATTCAAAATGTGTATATATATACATATGATGCTGGAAATTATATTGTTAGTGAAGTTTGTTGTCCAACTTGAGGTTGAAATAAAGGAACTTGATTGCCTCTTCAATTCGCACTAATGGATGCAGAGTCACTCGCTCCTTGTGTTTGGAAGAAGTATGTGTAACTAGCAACTTTAAGCTTGTGCTTGCTGCCGGCCGGCCGGCTATATGCATGGATGCATAATATATAAGCTAGCTAGCTAGATTCATTCTGTATATTGTATATGTTATGCCACTGTCAATCCCAAGCTACGAAACTGAACTGTGCTAGCTGCATGCATCTTGGAAAGAATGAAAGGGACCACCAAATCGCACATGGACAGAGGTTTTGTCACTGCTGCGTTATTAGCGAGCAACGGAAATCGGCACGCAAAGTAAAGTTGAGCATGTGCTGCAGCCGGGTGAACAGATCAACAATCTAAACTACCCACTTTTTCCTTTTAATTTTTGGAACTACTATTTATATTTTAATTTGTTATAATAGGGGTGATCGATGGATGTTATGTAACGTCGTAATTAATAAAGGGGATACAGATTACAATAGTATATGGTATTTAAATATATTTATATTAGAGGAGGAGGAGGAGGATGAGGAGGAGGAGGAGGGGTGGTGGCGGTGGATAGCACATGGATAATGCATGTTTAGCACCCATGCATGCTAACTCAGTTTATTGGTCGCCAGATGGATGTACGGTGAAGGAGAGTGGTCTTACAGAAGGATCGGATCACATTGCATGTAGCACTAGAGGACACAGTAGAAAATATATATATGTAATTATTATTATTATATATGCAACAAGTCAACCAAGGTCAAACGAACCAGTAGTGCGCTTGCCCGGCCATACATACATGGATGGATCCATCGGCCGTACAAATACAATACAAATACAATACATACATACATACATACATACATACATACATCAAGTTAGGCATTATTAGGCAGCATATGCATATCCATCCCATGCATGGGGTGGTTACTCGTACGTTATAATACAATAATATATATATGATGGATGCGTACGAAATTAAAGATGATGTAGGATATGATGGATGGGTGCATGCAGCATGCATTATTGCAAGTGAACCAATTAACCAACACAACTTAGTTTATCTTGCTGAAGCAGCCCTTGGCGATGACCCTCTTCACGAAGCAGGTAGCGAAGCTGGAAGGAGTCGAAAAACCCAAGCAGGAGGTAAAGCCCTCGACGAGGCACTCACGGCAGTTGGTCTTGCAGCTCCCGAGGTCCAGCAGGGACAGATCGTCCTCTAGCAATAACGCCGACGTAGCAGCAGGCGGGGGAGTCGTCATCCCCTGCGGCTCGCTGTGGCTGCTGGTGGCGCTGCTTCCTGCTGCTGATCCCGGGACCGGGCGAGAAACCACCAGGATCAGTACGACCCCGACGAGGAACGACGTCGTCACGCCAGTGGTAGACGCCATGCTCGATCAATCTGTGGTCGATGTGTTGCTTAATTATATTCTGTGTGGGTGGCATGCAGGCGCAGGGGCAGGCTCTCTATATATACAATACACAACCGAGTCGATCGCGCCATGTATGTTGTTGCATGTGACTATCACAACGCAAGGTCGGGTCTTCCAAATGCACAATCCCAGTGCATGTGCCAGCAGCCAGCTAGCATGCATGGCCCCTCCTCCTCTTTTGATTGTGCATTGGGCCACTTCAATTCCTGTCACTAGCTTAATTGACTAAAAATATATTAAAACCCTTAACACGCACTACCCCAGATCTTGACATCACTGCCGATTCAAAAATCCCCTTCACTGCCGGATTTTGAACAGGGTGACGTGGGATTAACATCACTGCCGGTTCTTATGAACCGATAGTGATGTGAATCGGCAGCGATGTGGTTTCTAGGAAAGCCAAAAAATTAATTGAAAAAATAGAGAATTTTTTTAATACCGGGAGAGGCCCCCACCAGACAACCACACGGTCACACGTCGAAGTCACAAATCAAGCGATTTTCACCCAAAAACGCGTGCTTCATGGCCACCGGCGCTCGAACCCCGTCGTCTCCTGCTTCGCGTCTTCGGCCCCTAACCACTACACCCGCAAACTGTTTGTGTCCATATGAGATTTTCGTCCTAACCATTTTATGTTCATCTAATTTTGAAATAAGTATCTGGGTCCCTAAACGAATTCAAATGAAAAAGTTGTCAACTAGAAACTTTTATAACTTTTCGAGATCTACAACTTTTATTTTGACAATTTCTCCATCCAAGGGGAGCGTTCGCTAGTCTGAACCAGCCAGCCAGCCGGCTGATCCCCCTCTCAAGTTATTGTTCATCAAACCAGCCAAACAGTATTTTTCTCTCACAACAAACCAGCCGGAACATTGTTTTTTCAGCCAAATATTCACTAGTGTTCACTAATTAGTCAGAATTAGCACCAAAGACACCGACGCTGAGGTTAAATAAATGAGTCTGTCTACTCCACAACCACACGTGTTTTATGCAGTTTCAACACATATTTTTTGAACCATAGGATGAAGATCAAACAGCCTCCAACCTTCTTCTACATTGGCATCCAAATTTTCTTCTACCTCCAGACGCTTTTGCTGAACTCGCCCCAAAGACAAATCATAACTAACAAAGATCGCGGGTCGTGTCGGCACAAATCACAAGAAATAATTTTTTTCTATCAAAGGACAACGACAAAATTAAAGGCGAGGCTCGCCGGAACCCTTGCCACCGCTGCCGTCGTCTTTATCTCCGATCAACACAGATCCAGGAAAAGGAGGAGGAGGAGGAGGAGGAGGAGGAGGAGAAGAAGACCTACCTCACGCGGATCCAGCATGGCCGGGGACAGATCCGCCAGTGCCAGCGAGCACGCGCGCGTGTGGGGCTCGCCGGGTGGTCACCGGGGCGTCGGGCCCGAAGGGGATGACGACGGCGATGCGGGGGCAACCTGGGGGGCCACGAAAGAGGGGAGAAGGACGGGCGTCGGGGCGGATGGGACAACGACGGTGGCGCGAGGGCGGCGCCGGGCCGAGGGAGGGAGCGTCGGTCGGGGGACCGCCGGGGGAAAACGCGACGACAGGCGGAGGAGCACTTGCGGTCACTGGCAAAGCGCGGAAGGACGTCAAGCGAAGACGAAGAGCCGTGGCCTGGGAAAAATTGGGTGCTGGAACCTGTCAAAACAACAGAATGTCCTATAGCATTACTGTAAATATAATGAGGTCTGTTGGACCAGAAAAACACAAGCCAATAGGTTGTGTGTATGCCTAGCTAGTCAGCCAAATTTTAATTTCAAATTTTAATTTCAAACAGCATTTTCAAGTAGTAAATGATCTCAAATTAAAAAGTTTTTCAACTACAAAGTTGCATAACTTTTCAAGATCGACAACTTTTGTTTTGGACGTTTCTCCATCTGAGGCCGTTTGAAAAATTCAAATTTTAAATTTTAGAAATCAAACGTAATTTCCGTTAGATAGATTATTTCAAATGAAAATATTTGGACATCCAAACGATCTCAAATTAAAAATATTTGAACCACAAAGTTGTAGATCTCGTCGAGTACTACAACTTTGATATAAAGTTCGTCTTCATCGGACATCATATGAGAAACTTATGAAGTTTTCTTACAGCATATCACTGTCGGTTCAAGCCACGAACCAACAGTGATAGTATCAGTGTCGGTTCTTGGCTAAAACCGACAGTGATGACCCAATATTACTGCCATTTCTTGGCTAAAACCGACAGTGATATGAACCGACATTGAATACCCTAATATCAGTGTCGGTTGGTCCTATCACTGTTGGTTTTTTAAAATTCGGCAGTGGTGAGGCCAGCAGTGATGTCCAATTCTACAGTATTGGCGGATGACATCTATCTTCTATCCACCCTAGCTTAGAGATTCATTCATTCATTCAATAATAATCTACACGTACGTAGCTGGCCCAGTCGCCTCCCCCACATTCAATTCGTTCGCTGAACCGATGCAATGCATGCAATATATACATCTCTGCGTGCTTGCCCCGGACTACACACACAAAAGTAACTTGCCAACCAATGAACAAAGTAAAGCTAGTAGGCACGCTCAGCTCCTCCTATATTGGTGGGTATTGCCATGCATGCCAGCCGGCCTACAACTCCTATTGCCATGCTAATTTAATTAAGCCGCTGCCTTACATACCTTGGCACGATCGAGACGATGCATGGTGCCCGACAATGGTTCGGTTAATTCAATTTTTGCAATCATATATATGGCTGATCAGTTTTATTGAAATCTATCACATTAGGCGCGCGGGGCAGGCCGGGCAAACCATGCATTGCATGCATCCAGCTACGGTTTTTATTTTGGCATGAAAACAGATGCGGCAATATTAATTCCCATCCCGGTCCGTTCTGTTTTATTTCTGTGTACGTACTTTGCCCAGCCCGCATTTGGTATTTGCCATTGCTACCATGTATACTGTGTCAACGCCGAATTAAAATTCTCACATGCACACCTGCTAGGGAAAGATTGCCCGGGTCGCCACGGACCGAATAACGCAGCAAAGATAACACTTACCTACATGGCACGGTGAAGAACAGAGATAGATGTTTACGAGCAAACCACCAAAGGTTAACCAAATCCCTTGCGCTTGCGCTTGTGTGACGAAGAACGGCTAGTTCGAGACAAACTTACAAAGGAACCGTCCGAAGCTCTCGCCGGGAGGCAAGGATGTCTCCGTGTTGCCCTAGGTTGGCCGGCAAGCCTAGGGACACCATCCTTGGCCATCAAATCAAGCGATGAACAACATGGGGTTGGAAGGAGATAGGGCAAAGAGAGGGTTTGTACGTGTTGTATTTCGACGATTGTGAGTTGGGATCCTCGATCGGCCATATGTTCTCCTCTCGTTTATATAGAGGGAGGTCTTATCCGGAGAGGCTTGCACGAGGCAGTGACACACACACTATGTAAAAAACGACATTACAGACGCGCCTTTAGAGACATCACAGACGCGCGTTTCGCATACGTCTGCCATAACACATCGGGTAATAAGGTTTTATTTAGAAGCGCCAAAAGCGCGTCTGTAATATAATAAGCTTATACTACAGACGTGTGTTGCCAACACGCGTTTGCGGTATGCAAACACGCGTCTATGATTAAGTTTAAGACAGACTTGTGGGAGCAAAAATGCGTCTGTAATAAGCTTTACAATAGACGTGGGTTACCAAACTGCGTCTACGATAAGGGTACACGCGTCTGTGATAACCCCTTAGCACGGACGCGCATAGCCAACACGCATATGTGATAATGATTTAGAAAAACAAAAAAAAAGAAAAATCTTTCCCCCAAGGTGTACATTTGTGAAGGTTATGCTTCGCAAAAAAGTACATTTCTGCAATGGAGTTACAAAGGCAGTAAAAACGTCTAGAAAAATGGACCTTATATAAGACCACCATCAAAATACATAAGATTTTATATAAGACTTATCACCATCAAAATGCATAACAACAAATGTGGTTCACAGTACACACCGTTATCTTGATCACATAGTCAGTTAAAGCTCAAGTGATTACAAAGACTTTCTATCACAAGGAAAGCTAAAGCTACTGCTAACAGAAAAGTATGATATGGAGATTTAAAGCCGTAAACAGATTCAAATGAAAAAAAAGTTTCAACTGCAAAGCTTTAGATCTTATCAAAATCTACAACTTTGCTTTTGATCGTTTTCCCATCCAATGTCCTTTGAGAAATTTAAAAAATATGAATTTTGAAATCATTAATCATGCAACATAATTTCTGTATCATAAATGATTTTAAATAAAAAAAAGTTGTTAACTACAAAGTTATATATCTCTTTGAGTGCTTCAACTTTTTGTTTAGAATATTTCTCCATCCAAGATCATTTGAAAAACTCCAAAACTTAATGTCAAATTAGTTACAGTAGAGCTAGGTTAAGCAAACCACCAATATAAATTCATTTTTACTGGCTATTTTCTTAAGACTACCGCCAGTAGAAATCATGTATTTCTACAGGCGATAGACTTACGAAAAATAACCAGTAAAGATAAACTTACACCGGTGGTTTATAGCCTAGGCCCACAGTTTCATTTCTAGTGGTGCCCGTACATTATGAACCGCCAGTTAAAAGAATAGCAACCATCAGCGAAAATTGATTTTATACTTGTGAAATGCCCGTATGTTGCAACAGAACATATAACTTATTGTGCGACCACTTGGATGATGACTTAAGTCACTGGTATTTATTATGTCACATGTTCTAATGTCTTGCAATTGGACTCGATCTGTTCCAGGTCATCAACATGAGTACTTTCTGAATAGACTCGATACTATGGCTAGACGTGTGTGTTGTTACTCATTTAATCATGTGTTGTGAGGACATATCATGGACGGGCCGAGAGTTGTATGGGAGGGCACATTTAAGAAGTACTTCCTCCATTATAAATTAAAGGATATTTTGGATTTTCTAGCTCTATTATTTTGCAATGTACTGAGATTACCATGTTTAGATGCATACTAAAAATAATATTTATTTTACTAGCTTCGTATATATTTATTTTTTTATTTTTGGCTAGACGTTATTTTTGGGTGGCGTGTGGTGTTTTTTGATTTGTTTTTATTTATTTTATTTTCTTCATTTTTAATAGACATGTCAATGTTTAAATCTTTTAATTTTGTCTTTCGACTTCCCTTCTCTACATGTCCTCCTCACATCACAAACCTATTAAATTGAGTTTAGAATCAAACAACTCACACAAGATAAAAAACCACTCAATGTTTCTTTATTAATTATTTTATTGGGCCTGTTTGGCAAGCTCCTCACTTGGCTCCTGCTCTGGCTCCCTTCAAAGGAGCCGTGCCAAACGTTTTCATGGAGGAGCCTTTTTCAAGAAAAAGAAGAGGAGTCGAGCCATTTTGGAGGAGCCACAAATTGTGGCACCTCCAAAAGCTCTCAGCTCCTCCTCAGGAGCGCCTCGGAGGAGCCATGCCAAACACCCAAACAACTCATGCATACATTTTTTATTACGACCGATTTGTAAATCTTAGATGACCCATCGTGTGTTTTGGTATTTTTAGCGACCCCCTCGACGATACTAATTTTGGGATGCCTATTTTTTTGCTGTAGTGATTATGCGTATATAGAATAAAGTACCACATTTAACAACATTGGCTAAAATATATTAGGAAAATAATAAAAATAAAAAACATATGGACCCACTCGACCATGTGGCTATGGAACATGCCAACATAGACATCAATGTTTAAAATATCAATAAATTACTTTTGTGACACACAAAGTCTATCATAGATTGATAGCATTTGTAAATTAGATTTTATGACGAGAAAAATACCTATGTGACATAGCAAATATCATCATTGGATGAAATTGGACTAGCCATATGACTTTTTTGTGACATACAACTTTTTATTATCTGTCGGGGTCATAATACACCGTATCTCAAGGCATGGATTAGTCGGTAGGCCGAATACGCTAGCCAGTATAAGCCCAAGCGACCGAGGCCTAATTATACAGCGAAGGCCAAACCAAGCGCCAAGGCAAGGCCTATGTTGGTGCAAAAATATGGCCATGCAGTCAACACACAGCAAGCCGGACGATCTGAACGGAATCAGATTGGAGATCTGCTTAGCTTCAACACAGTACCAGTTGATTCTGAAAACCCAGCGGTGTGCCAGTCAATTTGACCTGTAATTGACAAGGAGAGAAAATCTTATGAGTAGTTTAAGGTGGAACATGTCGGTGTTGCTCTAGACAGTTCCAAATATGTGGCTAAGCAGCTAACAAGTGCAATACACCCATGGGTCATAGCGATTTTATTATGACTCATTAATCCAGACATAACAAGTGCAATACACCCAATATAAGTAATATAAAGAAACTTCATCAGCTAGATGGATATAACCAATGTAAAGCATTGAGCCGATAAGTTTAACGAGAAAGGATATAACATGTGAACAAATCAACTGTCTAGTACAAATGAATCTACAAACGCTCTGTATCTAATCTGTTACCCTGAACAGTGAGGTTTGATCGGATCGGTACAACTATGATAATAATAACAAACTAAAGCCAAAGAATCTATAGAACCGTCTATATATCGACAGGTTCATAAACAAACATGCTATATGCGTGAAAAGCACATGCGAATTGGCTAAAATAGCCGATGCATGCATAGCAAATAAACAAAGTGCATATCTTGATCATGAACAAAACCACTAATCAATAATCTCTAATCCAACGTCTTACCAGTGAGGTTCGGCCCGGATCGATGCAAACTATAGTTGTGTTATTAGATTAGATCTTATTAACTAGTGAACTTACTCAAGATTAGAACATGTCTTTGAATGCATACTATGTTTGATTGGAATAGAGATAAAATAGCCGATCTAGCAGAATTAAGCCATCAATTATAAGATTCAAAGTGTAACCATACTAGAAGATGACCAATTAAGATGATGTGATGCCGATTCTATCTCTATCTCAATCAGGTGATTCGTTATAATTAATAAAACATTAATTATAACAAGATCGATAACTGGTGAATCAACCAAAAATAGCATGGAAAATCTTACTAATCTTAGTAGATTCGATAACTAGTGATATTGTGTTAAACAACAAGTCATCTTAACACAAGATCGATAACTTTGATATATATAATGGTTCATAAGAGATCAATCAAATTTGAAGCGACCTTACAAACAACAATATGAATCGATAACTAACTTATATTATAACTCATAAAAGGTCAATCAAATGATGCGACTTTACAAGCATAATACAAGTCGTGATTGTGCTCACAGATAAGCCGGAGGTCGATCACCGATGCAGCCACCGCTTGTTGAAGAACTCGCCGAGTTTCTACGGTACTCCTACTCCTAATGCGATGGCAAAAGCTAGAAAGATTGTGTTGATTGATTGTTTGTGTCCTTGTACAATAACCGGGTCCAATATTTATACTCGGAATCTAAATATGAATCCTACTCAAATGCGACTTATTATAATTCTTGGAGTAAAAGAAAACATTCCTAACTTAAAATAACTTGGACCCTAATATTTCTCTTTCACGTGAGTCCTACATATCTTTCCCCATTGTCCATCGACGTCGTCTGTTGACGTTGTCCAAAAAGAGCCGATTCCAGTACCGCATCTAAATCAGCTAATATCGATCCTTACGCAATCGATTCCTTAATGACACAATCCTGAAAGCTTCGAGTCCCCGCGCTCCTTCCAAAATTTTGGTGTAAATAGCCTGCCTGACCTCTCCCCTCCTTTTTAGTCATGCACCGAGGTAGCGGCTCACGACCTCTCCACCATGACCTCCGGGAATGACGATAAGGGACCAAGTCCCGCCAAACGCGTGTCTTGATCCGACAGGGGATGTGCGCCAGACTGACCTCATAAGGACCGAGGGAACAGCGGTCACCTCGGTTCGGTCAGACGCCATCCCCACCATGTCGTAGGGAAAACACGATACCGCCCAAGCGGTAACGGTCGATATGATGGCCCACCGTCCACATACGGTTCGACAAGACACATGTGCGTTTCCACCCACTACGGGATGGGAACCACGATGGAGGCCTTGAGGCCTCCTGAACCAACAGAGGCCACGACCGAATATGAATAGATGTTGAGTTGGATTTGGCAAAGCCATAGAGAGTGTAAGGAAAATGGACCCTAGGCCCATTTACTTTGGATTTTGGTGTTTGATGACCAACACAACCAAATTGGACTAATGAATTTGCAAGTGTTTGTTTTGTAGTTCAATAGGGTGCAAGACGCGACTTGGACGAAAGGCGACGTAATGATCCGATGATCAACACCATAAGCAAGACCTTAGGAGCACAAGAAAAGATCCAAGATATCAAGCAAAGTCCAAGCACGAAGATAGGAACTAAGCCGTATGCAAGATCGCGAAGAAACGAGCTCACAGAGGTGACCGAACGCTGGACCGAACGCGTTGGCGAAGCGGCCGGACGCCGGGAAGAAGCGATCGGACGCTAGGCTTGGGCAAACGGGCGACCGGACGCTGGATCGGATGTTGGCGGTAAAACCGACGGACGTGGGACAGCAGCGTCCGATCGAGTATAGAGAGGGTCTAGAGCGGCGATATTGCGACCGGACGCATCCGATGGCAAGTGACTAGACGCCGGCGGCGTCCGATAAGTAAATCGCGGCTTCAATGGTCGGGACGACCAGAGCGCTGTCGGTCGAGACGATTTCAGTCGTCCGGTCGATGCGTAAAAGCGGGATTTCGTCCCCAAACGGCTACTTTCTCAACGGGGGTTATAAATACAACCCCAACCGGCCATTTGAGGTGTGTGGAGCTGAGGAAACATACCAAGGGTGTTGTTACACCATTTTAGTAATCTCCACTTGCATAGTGATTAGTGTTTTATTAGGTCATTAGCGTAGGTGCTTTATGAAGTGCTTAGGTTGATTAGACCACCGCTTGCGCGCTTGCTCTAGGTTTAGGCCTAGTGTTTAGTGAGGTTTGCATACCTCTTACCGCCCGGTGCTTGCGAGCACCATTGTTGTACATCGAAGGGGCTTGTAGTCCTGCGAGATCACACCAACCGCGTTTGTGGTGTGGCCGCCACCATGTACCGGAGGGAACAAGGCCCGCGGCATTTCGGCCGGAAGCTTGAAAGTGAAGACGGCGGGGAGCATCCGGGAGAGGCTTGCCAGAAGGCACGTCGGAGACCCACTAGTGTGTGGGGAAGGCCCGAGGCTATCCACGGAGTTACCCGACCGAGAGCTTGGCCCTTGCGAGGGATTCCTTGCGAGGGGCTCCAACGAGGACTAGGGGAAAGCTTGCGCGCTTCTCGATACCTTAGTAAAAATACCAGAGTCGTCGACGGGAGTTTGCATAACTCTACCTTGCTCTTTAACTTCCGCATTTACATTGTTTATATTATTACTTTTATGTAGAGATAGCAACACACATTAGCAAAACCATAGTTGCACATTTAGATAGTTTATCTTTTGCATAGGTTTTGCTAAGGTTAAAAAAAGAGGCCATAGTTTAGAGTTAGAATTTTAAGTTGCCTAATTCACCCCCCTCTTAGGCGTCACGGTCCTTTCGAGAGTTTGTTCCCGTTTGGTGTCCCAAATGAAACACTACCAAAATGGTGGAATTCTCCTAGTGTTTTTAAATAGTAATAAAACACTATCACTAGTCATAGCATCAAGAAGAGTCCACGCTTTGAAGAAGGCAAGCGTCGGGGCGCCGCCCACAACAGGTGGAGCCATTCTCGGACTTGGCCGAGATGGTGGGAAAACATGCACCGCAATCGTCATTGCTCGGACGAAGGGGTGCCACCCGCGCCACACCGCATGAGCTAATCGGACTCATAGCATGGGGAGAGCAGCGCCGCGGCGTCGACAAACCGAGCCACCTTAGACCCGTAATTGCCGACGCCATCACTTCACCCAAATAGCACTCGCCCTCTCGATGATTGGCGAGAGAAGGCCCTCAACGGCCGGAAGTCGACTAGAGAGCGTAATGGAAGGAAGGACGTCCACCGGTCATGCAGCCCGTCATCGCCAAGCCCATTGCCAAACCTCGCGCCTCGCTACGCGCTATGAGACCCCGCACACGAAGAACACAGCATGCTGCCCCACCGCCATCACGCTCGTGGCCAAAGTGCACGCCCCACGCCCATGCAGAGCCACCCCAAACAGCCCCACGTTCGCCTCGATAACAATGGCAACGCACCGGCGGCGGCACCTTGCCCGCTGCCTAGCCGATGCCCACCGAGCAGCCATAGCACGCTCAGCTAGCACCATCTTGCTTTGGCGCAGAGCTGGACCGGAGCTCCAACGTCCCGGACGACGCCCCACGCCGGGCATCGGCAGGAGGGAGCCTCGCAGCAGGCGTCGATCCGGGCACAAGGCAAGGCCACTAGATCCGGCCGCGAAGGACTAGTACTGATGCCTTCCATCCGCCCCACCGCTATCTGAAGTAGCAGGAGATGAGGAGTAGGTGCGATCGCCGGCTCCGCCGGAGAAGACGAAGATGGGGTTGGGGGCACCGACCGCCGCTGCATGACCGCACCATGTGGATCCTGCCGCTGTGAGACAACGCGCTTGGAGCACCAAAGCCACGTAGCCCCGGCCTGCTCGAGCCGATCCCACACGGAGGGCTAACGAATGCGAGGCGAGGTCCCCGCCATCGCCGTCCTTGGGAACCGTGCGGGGACTCGGCAGCTTCCTCTGGCGGCGACGAGGAGAGGGATGGGAGGGTGATCGACATCATGGTGGCGGCTAGGGTTGCCGCCTTGACTTGCCCATGCGGGAGGGCGATGCGGGGGGTTGCGACTCACTCAGTAAATGCACTTGTCCCGATTGATCGTGAACTGCATTTTGTCACGATCGATACAACAACCCCTAGTAAACACGGCCCACCAACCGAGAAAAAAACAATTTTTTGTATCTTGTGAGTCCGGATATGGGCATCTAATCCGAGATTTTATTCAACGTTAATGATGGACAAAGAACAGATATGATGTTGGTAGACGCGAGTTGTTCTAACTCATATGAGTGTGGGTCATGAATCCAAGTTACATACGAGAGATACGTAAGGTCACGAGTCCGAGTCTTATACGAGCAATTGAGGGAGTGCAGTTTGGGAAGTAAAAAAAGCGGATAGAAGTAGAGATGGCAAAGGGGCGGGTGGAGCGTCTGCGGGCAAGATCGGCCCCCACCCCCGAACCCGCTAGATCCCCGAAACCTGACGGGTTTCACGAAACCCGTAAAGTCTACAATAGGGAAAGGGCAGCGGCAACCCGGCAGATGGTAGGGGCAGCGGCGAATCGGCAGGGGCAGGGGCAACTGGCAGGGGCAGGGGCAGGGGCAACTGGCAGGGTTGAATCGGCACCCGGCGAAGGAGCTGGCTGTGGGTTGGGGGGAGATGCTGCGCCGGTGATGAGTGCTGACTGCTGTGTGCGGCGGCGAGCAGAGCAGGCGAGCCGCAAGGGCCATGAGGCGAAGGGCAGGGCACAATGCAGCAG
The DNA here is from genome assembly GCA_904845875.1 of Miscanthus lutarioriparius. Taxonomy (NCBI): domain Eukaryota; kingdom Viridiplantae; phylum Streptophyta; class Magnoliopsida; order Poales; family Poaceae; genus Miscanthus; species Miscanthus lutarioriparius. The sequence goes on from CAJGYO010000010.1 coordinate 122,862,910, forward strand.
CTGCAGGGATGGTAGGGGCTCAGGCTGGAATAGACCGACGTGCAGAGGTCGGATTCCGATATCCGCCAAGTGTGGCTGCCTCTGCCGGTCCACCCGCGGAGTGCTGGGTGGGGCGCGCTAGTGGAGAGGTGGCGACGGCTACAAGCTAGGTAAGTGGTGCCTGAGTAGTTGCGAATTAGAGACGGGGAGAAGTTAGCCTAGGGTTAGTCTATGGGCTTTGGGCTATACATGTATATGGGCAGATTTCAACCAGCAACGCCAGATATTCGGGGGCCCACGGCGACCCGCGGGGGAATTATAAAACCAGCACCCGCCCCGACCCGATTCGGGCCCCTGACCTGCAGCCGGGGCCCCGAACCGCATACCCGAGGGGAGAGAAGTAGACCCGCCCCACCCCCCCGCCGGTTGTGAATTAAACGCGTGGGTTTCGGGTCTAGACCTGCCCCGTTGCCATCCTTAAATGGAAGAAGCTCTCCACTGTCTAGGTAGTTACGGAGACGTCGACGAAAAAAGTGGGTTAAAATTTTGGCTTTTTTAATATTAGATATGGATAAGGGCATGACTATGAGCAGTAAATAAAACACTAGGAACAACTACAAAGAAGATCCAAATAACTCAAAATCTAGCACCAATAGGCACCTTATATTGTTAGGGAAAAAAATCCGGTGCGGGTTTCTTATTTTTCTGACTAAAAATGAGCTAGGTATGAATTTTATAAGATAAAATTAGCTTTTATTATTTTCAGTGAATACATAAGCACCATTGTAAACAGCTGGATGGTCAAAATTTTCTAGTATTGACAGTTCATTATTGCTCAAAGATTCCCAGTTACGCAATGCATGGAGGTAGCTAATTTTGGACCCCAAACGTAACCTAAGCTCACCCACGAATCTCCATTGGCCTTAGCTACGCTATATATATCAGCATCCACTATTTATAGAAATGCCATCCATGGTTAAAACGGCTGGCGATTGAGCAACTCATCAACGTAGGCCCGCAAAACATCATCTTCTTCTCTCCCAATCAAGTCCTAGCGAAGATATATTATGGCACTAATGGCCAAGATCCTCCTACTGATCATTGTTGCTATTACACTCACCGCAGAAGCAGCTCCAGACTCGGCGAAGCTCAAGAGGGCCTTCGATGGTGTCATGGCTGCTGCTCCACCAGGGAATGATTCCGAAGCCGCTGAAGCCGCCGTGATGGAGCAGCAACTTCAAATTCTAGCTGCTGTCGCTCTGGCAGAGAAAACAGGAGGTAAGGAGAAAGTTGTAAGCTTGACCGGTTCGTATGAGAAAGCTGCCGACCAGGTCATTGCGGCGCCACCAGCTGATAAGCTCAAAGTGATGAAGAAAGAATTCACCGCGGTAACAGATGCAGCATTTCGCAGACATGAGTTCGTATAGACATGCATCGACAATATATCTATATATATATATATATATATATATATATATATATATATATATATATATAAGTGCCACTGCTTGCCACCCACTACAGAAGAAATGCTAGGAATAAACCATGTGTTGCGCCACCTTTGTTATTTTTCTCTCCGTTTGTTTGGAGTTTGTACGTACGTGGGATCATAGTGGGAGACAGAGGCGTGCGATTCCGGCCAGTTCATGTTGTGTCCGCGTCAACACAGGCGCACATTTGTTTCTCATATTCCTTTTTTTGATTTATCATGCATTTTTCTATTCTTTTTTTGAAACATTCTTCATGCGCTACGTCGTTCTTGTTCATTGTTCATGGTCACTCCTTTAACATACACTGCAGTATATGTACTTGAGCTGCAAGAAGAAGAATAATAGCAACACTACGCCACAACAGGCAATCACTCGGAGCCACGGGGTATGCCGGGCCTGTTTGACCGGCTAGTTAATACTAGTATAATATACGTATTATACATCTGTTTTTTTATAAACAAAAGAAGAAAAAAGTCACCTGGATCACGCCACCACGGAAGCACGAAGGCCTAGGATGCGGCGGCCCACGCAGCAAGAGTGGCTTCTCGTAGTATTCTAATCTTTGTCTCAATCGCCGATTGGGACATTTGGAGGCCAGAAGAAATCACCGAACAAACCGCCGCCACGACGCCCTGACAGCTGACGACGACGCCGTCCCGGTGAGGTGTGACGCTGTTACGGTGACCGGAGCTATCTGCCCTGCTGTCCCTCCACCGATCACTCGTCTTCGTCTACAGTTTGCACGGCTCCTTAGTCACGAAAACTCCCCGATTCGCTATCTCTCTTAGACAAAATTTAATATTTTGCTCTTCGTCATTTTTAGAAAATTATTTATCTACTTTTGTAGCTATTCAACATCACAAATAACACATTGTTTAGTTATATAGCATTGTGTTTTTTTAATATTTGTGCAGTTATAAAGAGAAACTCGGATATTGCATCTTTTTACATGATTGTCTAGTCACTTTCATTGGATGTGATATTTTCTTTGAAGTTGATGAGGATGGTATAATCAAGACATTCATGTCCCTTTCAAAGCATCGAATAAAATAGTCAGAAAAAATAACATGGTAAGTCTCTAGTACTCTTTTATGTCTATATTTGAATTTATCGGCGTGGCTTTTGAATTTATATTGTATTTAGTAGATGGTTTCAACTTAATCCATAAATATAAGCCTTTATCGTGTTACTCAGTGCATGTATACCGAATCATATTATCAATTTTGCAATTATCACTGAATTGCTAAAACAGATTTATCAAATTGCATAATTTTTTTGAGCGGCATACCCTTCGCTAAAATCCTGGATTCGCCATTGTTACTGCCCAAGTATCACTGCAGGGTGGTGCTGGAGCCGGCAGTGATTGCTTTTCCCTGCTGGTTCGTAAGCCTAGGATCCAAAAATTTCTGGTAAAGCTACACACTATGTAGTGAAGGCACCTATCTCTACCGGCTCAAACCACCACCCGACAGTGATATATCACTTCCCAGTCAATCCACAAATCGGTTGTGATTAGTGTAATAATATCACTACCAGCTTAGGCTATATCACTGTCGGGTCAAGGTACAACCCCGGTAGTCATATTTTTGTATCACTAACAGGTTTTATATTGACCGGATATATAGTGTTATCTGCCATTGGATCCGCCTAACATATCAATTGATCGACTATCCACCATTGGATATACCTATCACAACTAGTTCTAGTTATAGAACCAGCGTCCGGACGCCTCCACGGATAGAGGAGGTCCACTGCATGAGCTGGACACTAGTAGTTCCACAAATTGGTTCACCATTTGTGTCTAGTCTCAGTATCTGCTCTCTGTGGGAGAAAACTCTCCTCATACAGCTTTCGTTAGTAGTCAAGATGGTGCACGAGAGGTATTAGAATAATGTTTGTGAATATGTAGCCACGGCGAAGCCAGGGCACACTGACAACAATAATGCAAGCGTGATCTGGTTGGTTGTTAATTTTGCGGCAAGCGCGAGGCATGGGTTCATCATGGCTAGCAGTCATAATGCACCCCGGTTGGCTCATCACAGCTCGTAGACATAGCATGGCTCCGACGCCCCCACCGGCATGCTCTTGCACCTTCAAGACAACCGAGCTCATAGCCGTGAGTTCCTTGTACTCCATCTTTTCCGACAATGATCAACAAAGCAAAAACAAAAGCAATTAATAAACAATAATATGAATGTTGACAATAAAAAAACTAATAAAAAACAAGTATTTTTAGTTTCTTAATTCAAATAAATTGTTTTAATGAAAACAATTAGCAGCAATTAATATCTTACATATTATTGTTCATGTAAACTCAATCCCGTTTATTAAATAATAATATGAATGTTGACAATAAAAAAACTTGGGTTCATGCTTCCAGGCCGGCTATAAAATGTCTATCCAACCCCGTGAGAGCAACTCAACAATTCAGCCATGTCTTTCTCTATATCTGTCTTCTCGAGTGCCCCGACTCCGCTGGACCCTCCATGGTCTATTCTCTTGCTATGAAGATCTTGAGCGGTTAGAAGAATTCTTGTGCATGGGGCGATTGTGTTGCTCATTCTAGCGCATTGTCGAGCAAGAGGATCAGCTATTGCGGTTAGAGGAATTCTTATGATATCACCTGAGTCTTCTCTCCATGTTAGCAAAGTTGTTCTAGTGTTTGCAAGGGCTAAAATGTGTGGACACCTTCCCCTTGTTTGTTCCTCCAAACGCCCACCGGGAAAGCCACAAGCTTCTTTCCCATAGTTCCTCAATTTTCCGAGAAATCAGCTGAGCATATGTTAGGCGGGCAATTTTTCCTCTTCTCTGGCACAATTTTATCAACGGGCCAATGTTGATTCGGTTCACGACGACCTTCGACCTTGTGGGGGCCCGGACTCCCTTCAATCCAAAGAAGCCTTGATAGGTTGATCTCTGGTCAATGCAAAATCTTTGAATCCATCTCATGATATTTTGTAATTTTGGGGAAGCAATAAGTTCGAATCTGTTATCTCTTCGTTATCCGTCCCCTGAATTCCCGGAGTACGTGTCGTTTCGCTTCCGTTTCCGATTCCAATTTCACACCCCCGACGAAAGCTATCTTCTCGCCTTCCAAGGCTATATATACGGGCCACGGTTGTGGATCTAACAACAACCCGCTTCGTCTCAAACCTTCTGCATCCTTAGTATAGCTCCTGCTTTTCCGTAGGTTTAAGATCATGGAGAACAGCAAGAGGCCTGCTAAGGAGGCCCTCGATGGATCTGCATCATCGCACCAGCGCATCCATCGTCAAGGGGGTGCAACTTGCGATGCTCCTATCATTCTAGAGCAGAGGACCAACTCTGCTCAGCCTTTGGGGTCATCCTCAGGACCAATTTGTCGCCAGCTCCCCTGCTATCCAAGGAGGCCGAGAGATAACGACGACCTGATCGCTTCCATTGACCGGACCGGTGAGAAACTTGCCGACTGCCTCTCTATTGCGGAGTTGGCTCTGGCCATAGTTCAGGGCCGATCACCTCCTCGAGGCCAACCCAAAAGGGGAGAGGCTTGCCAAGGTGAAGCTTTAATTACCGTGAGACATTTACCATAATTTTCTCGATTCTTCTTAACTTTCATTCTCCAAGATCCTGCTCACCTCTTCTTTAAATCCTTTAGATCTATCGGCTCACCGAAAGCCTTCGTTTGGTCATGGACCATGTGGCGGATTTGTCAATGCTAGGGCGCCATTCCGGTGGTTCACTTGCATGACATCCCAAACCACGTTAGGGAAGTTGCTCTTCACGGCGTTAGTCATGGTGCTGCCATGGCGTTGGCTGCTGCGCAAGTTCACTCCAGCCACGATCTTCGGCTTCTTCCTCGCGGAGCTTCAGTCATCGGATACCCCGGGGATTACGAGCGACTGGTCGAGGATTTCTTCGACGCCACCAATTCTATAGCCCTGACCTCCCAGGCTCATGATATAGTAAACAAAGTGTTTTCTGATCTGTAGCTTGTAATAAGTGATATCAGTAAACAACTCCTTCGTCTCCAATGATTTTTACTTCATGCATCACCTTGCTCATGTTTGCCTTGCTCCTACAGGCAATACACATTGTACCAGCTTTTATCCTTCTAGGTTTATCTACGTACTAGAAGCGATACCCTTTTGGTATCGGCTATTAGAGCTGACAGCCAAACAACTTGGCTGTCAAGTGTTAATCCAAACGTTAGGGTAATTTTGCTTTAAATATTCCCCATTTGATTGATCTACCGAATTCCTCTTCTCCTCTCGGTGTCTCCAAGATGCAAATATTACCAGGCACACAATGTTTGATCCAATGAGGTTTCCCTCGATTGCGCGACCATACCGGCTATCTTGCTCTTGGCCATCAAGGGTGATCCATCCCTAGTTTTTTTGAGTCTTATTGCCATCGACCACCATAAGCACATCCTCGAGAGCATCCTGGATTAATCAAGAAGGCAAACAATGATAGCGGGGAGTTGATGCTATTCGGATAGAAATGTTGAGAGCGATCCATGATGTTCCGACGTCAAATCGCATGTCAACGTGTATCTTGTGTAGAATCGATCATACTCTCCGTTATTTAATTACGCTTCTTGTTTCAAATTAAAGAGCCGATTTGATATAGCCGATCCTAGGTTTCTAATCTTAATGCAATCAAGTCTCGAAAACATGGCTTTTTGTTAAGAGAACCCTTCGACTTCCTACCCTCGCCACTTACCAACGCCAGTATTCCCATCAAAGATCAATGAAGTAGCACTTCACCTTCCATTAATTGTGGTTGCCTTTTTACACTTCCGATGCACCCACCTCTTTGCTTCATGTCTTCAAACACCAGCCAATGACTTCGCCTCGAACACATCTTCACTCATCAGAATCGTTCCTTTGCTCTTCTCGCCTCAGTAACCACAGAAGCGGTTTTCTTTCTCTCTTCCATAGATCCAATCATTTTCCATGGCCAGCGAGGACAACCGAGGCAAGCGCTAGCGAAGAAGAGATCCCGGAGGAGAATATGCCGATGAACCAGGCGTCTCCGACGCATGAGGTGAGATTGACATTGCATGTTTATGATGATGAACTTTTCTCACCCGCCTATAGGTTTGTTGTGAACGACAGTCTTTGCCCTCTCCCTAGGGCCGGCGGTCCTTCTGACGCCGCATCTTCTATGCTGGCCTCGTCGCCGGATTCTTCCGACTCCTACAATGGCGACGATGCCCGGCGCTATCTTCATGAGTGGAGGATGGCTCAGAATCGCTATTTCGAGGTGACTTGGGAGAACAGCCAACTGGAGATTCGCCTTAGGGTCTCTCATGCCGCCCTTCACGCGGCTGAGGAGGAGGCCAGCGCTGTCCAAGCGCGACTGGCTGAGTCCGACGCTATGGTGGCGGGTAAGATAACTTCTAGGAACACCTCATTCCAATTTCCATTATCTTTATCTTGATAGTCTACTCTTCCTGTGACTGTTAGCCCTGATGGTGCAGTTGGAGTCCCTCCAACTGGCAGCGAATGCGGCCGCGGATGCCGTCAATGCGCGTGGGGTTCCCCATCGCCACTGCTCCAAGACATCCCGCCCGCATTCGTGAGAGATTGCCCTCCATGGCGTTAAATCACGTGCTGCGGCGGTGGCGCTAACCGCAGCTCAAGTCCAAACTGGGTACGAGCTCCATGCCATGGAGACTGGTTTTCCAATGGGCGATGGTCCTGAGGAACATGAGGACTTGCTCGAAGAATTCGTTGTGGCAGCGGAGGCCATAGTAGACATCACATCTGCCCAGGATGTGGTGAACAAGGTTCTTGATTAGATTGTACCAAGGGTAATCTAATGAACAAAGACTCCTATTCTTTTCATGTATGCGCCTCAGTGCAATGTCCTTGCGTATGACTGTTTTTGCTTTTTTGTTTTTGCTCTATAGGCGATACATATCATATCGGCTTTTATTGCCTTTGAAGATTTTCATTTTTGAACCAGAGGCGATACCCTCCTGGTACCGGCTGTTAGAGCCAAGAACGAATCGGCTATCAAATGTTGACCAGATGTTATGATAACATTCCGCAAAACTTCTCATATCAAAGGTCAAATGATTAATCAACCCAGGTCAAGCATCCTATTAAGCGAAACAGAACTTCTTCAAGTCCATTAACTCTGAATCGCACTTACAATTCCATTTAGCATTCATACGTTGGCCTAAACGTCAGAACTAATGCTTGTTTTCCTTTATTCCAATGGCCAACGTGAAGCCGTGACTTCTCCACTAAATCAAACTCTTAAAGCTGATCGCTTGCATCGGCTGTTGGCTTTCAGTGCTGATCTTAATGAAGCCTCCTTCCCATGACTTGCCAGAAAAACATTCGAAGTCTCCTAGTTCCCAAAAGACTGGATCAGCTGTTGCGATGCTCATGGACTCATCAGCGCGAACCTATTCGACATCATCTCCATGCCATTGAATCAAACACTGATGCATGGTCGATGGTATACAACAATTCGCATGAATCCAATCACAACCAAGGAGCAAACTGTACGACCCTTTTCCATCGATGACGAAGAATGTGGTGAGCAGAGTCTTGCTTCTGAATGTTAGTTCGATGTTTATTGCCCCCTGGGTCTTAGATGTATTACCCCCGAAGTCCTTAAGCATCATGTTAGTCTCCATTAGATCTCCTAGTCCTTTGCCAAGCTTACAAAAAGTGGTGTAAGGTATGAGATTGACAGAAGCACCTCCGTCCACCAACATCTTGTTCATCGGTTTCCCATCAACAAGACCTTTCATATATAAAGCTTTCAAGTGCCGATGTTTGACTGGTTTGTCAAATATTGCTTGTTGTACAACTGCTAACTTGGCAACTATCTCCTCGTACTCTGATTCATCGAAATCCGAATAAACTTCTTGATCTGCTGGAGCTCTAAATTCCAATGGCAACAAAAAAGCCATTTGGATATTAGCCGATGGTTGCTTTCTATCGGTTGTTTGCTTGGTACGCCATACTTGAGGTTTACTGGATGCCTGAGCCTGTTCCATCTCCTTATTCCTGAGGCGTTGCACCCTTCTCTTCTGGCTTCTTGTTAAACCTCCTAGGCACCACTAGCCTTCCTGCCAAACATATTCTTTTTCGCTGTCTTCTTCTCCATAATCAGCCCAATCCTGGTCAACGACTCTTTTTCCAAGCTGATCATGAACACTTTTATTTTTTAAGCGCCGATCCATGTTATTATGATGATATGCATCTTGAGCATGGATAGACCGACGGTTGGTTTGAGACTGCCTATACTCCCGATATTGATTGCTATATTCTGGACAGTCATGCCTGGTAGGCAACTTCAAACCTTCATTCCAGCAATGTCTGAAGAAAGGACAATTCCAATGGAATTCGGCTTGCTTCCTTTCATACCTCTCATCTTTTAGTTGATGCTGGTATGTTTGATCCTTTAACCAACGCTGATAATCCTTTTCCTTCTTCCACCACCATTTATTCAACAGAATCCGAGATGTAACTCATGACTTTGTCATCCCCGCTTTTGATGTCTCCCCCCTCAGATCGACTCTTTTTGGTCAAGACGGCGCTCTCCTAATCTCTCTGTATCTCGTTAGCCGATATTTGCATCTTGGGATCGACTGTTCCAGCTTCTTTTGATTTGGTTGATGTTAGGACCTTAGTCTTTCCTTTGAGTAACCCAACATCAACCATGTTTTGATCTCCTGGGAAAGGATTATCATCAACTCTCATTTTTTGAGGCGTATCAAATTTGAGCCTCTCCTGCTGAATAGCTCTCTATATATGCTGCCTGAAGATTCTACATTCATTAGTGTAATGAGAAGTGGCATTATGGAACTTGAAGAACTTCTTATTCTTCAACTGATGATGGGGCAACATGACATGACCATCGGGCAACTTGATCTGCCCTTTCTCAAGCAAGAAATCGAAGAGCTTATCGGATTTAGTGACATCAAAGTCATAGCTCTCCTCGACTCCTCTTCCCCAAGGATTTGGCACCATCACTGTCTTCTTGCCCCAATTCCATTCAGCCACAGCAACCTCTTCTTCTTCATCTTCATAGCTGTCATCGATTGAGTATGGATCATAAGCTTGGCTACCGTGGTACTCTTCTAGAAACGGGTATCTCTGCGCATACTCTGGAATTGGCTATTGAGCGCTGCCACTCATTGAGCCAATTGAGCCAAGTTGTCAAATTCTTGTCCCAGTAGCTTTTCTTTCCATATTGGCAGCATTCCTTGAACAGCTAACGTAGCTAGTTGATCATCGGCCAAATTTAAGGAGAAGCACAAGTTCCTGGTTTCTCGGAATCTCTGAAGAAATTCAGTGCCTAATTCATTAGTCTTCTGTCTTATAGATGTCAGATCGGTAATCTTCGTTTCTCCAGTCCCAGTGTAAAAATATGTATGAAACTTCTTCTCTAGGTCAGCCCAATTGGCAATGGAATTGACTGGTAGTGACAAAAACCAAGTGAAGGCTGGCCTCGATAAGGACAAGGAGAAGAAACGAACTCGATGGGCATCCTCAACTGATGCTTCACCTAATTGTGTAAGATACCGACTGATATGTTCTATCGTGCTTGTACTATCTTGGCCAGTAAACTTAGCAAATTCTGGGAGCCTGTAATTTGTGGGAAGAGCGACCAAATCATACCATTCTGGATATGGACGTTTGTACGAAAAGGTCAGCCCTTTTGGCTTTAGACCGAACTGATTCTTCATCATCTCGGTTACCCTCAGCAGGTAATTCATCAGCTTTCATATTTGGATTTCTTTGCACCTGCTGACCCATATGTGGATTGAAATCCCGTGTGCCTTGATATCCTAGATTTGACATCATGTGAACGGTGTTATAATCTGTGCCAAAGTGGTACCCTTGTGGAATCTCGATATGTTGGGTCCTTTGCTGGATTGCTGCTTGAAGTCTCTGATTGTAGACATAAGGATCTATATCTCGACGGATCCTTTGAATTGATGGTGCTATTTTTGAGCCGATGACGGTACGTGGCCTGATGTGCCAAAATTGATCACCTAGTTCTGACTTTGCCCCGCCGGATGTTGCACATGTTGTATCGACGGTCCAGGATTATACTGTATCTGATTCGTAGTAGTTCCTTGAGCCTGTTCAGATGAACCCTGAACTATCTGGACATCGCCACTACCAGCTGGTGCTGCTTCTTGATGGCTGGTACCAACTTGATTAGTCCCTTGGGTCGACGGATCTGGAATGTTGTAATAAGCTGGCCCACCTTGACCAACTAGAAACCCATGAATTGCCTCTCTCATGGCGTTGTGGAATATGTCCACGAAGGCTTCGTTATGGCTTGATATGGCATCACGGACAGATTTGTCTACAACTTCCTTAAAGAAACGCATGTCTTCATCTTCAGTTGTATCTGTCTGCCCGTGTAGTAGAACTCTTGGTAGTGGAAATTTTTGAACAATTGTGTTGTCATGTGTTTTGGTGTAGGACAACAAACATTTGTTCTGAAACTCTTCTGTAGCTTTGCTGATGATACCCTTATCCCCATCAGGTAGATCTTCATAATACAGCATAAGGATGTCGTTGTTGTTGTGAACCGCCATGACGATTGTGGTGTCCCACCGGGCGTGCCAGAAACGTGTGTCGACACAGAATTTCGTCTCGTGCCGAGGACACACGCAGCAAGCCAGAAGGGTCCGCTCGAAGGAGCTGGAGATCCGCCTAGCTTCAGCGCAAGGGTGGTTGATCCTGCGCACTTCTCCTGAGACGTGCTAGTCAATTTGACCCTGTAATTGACAACGAGAGAAAGTTCATCAGTAATTAAGGGTGGAACATGCCGGTGTTGCCAGACAGTCCCGAATGTGCGGCTCTGAGAGCCGATATGAAAGGAGATCGACTAAATAGTCGATTCCACCTTATTAGTAAGGATGAATCGGTTAAAGCTCATGGGGTTGTATAAGAAGAATCGGTTATCATTCTGGATGAATATCATTGTTTTATACAAATACTGGTCACTGGCAAAAAGATATCAACAGTAATTAGTTCAAGCTAGGCCAATGACTACAAGTAACCGAACTTCTTTATAAAGGAAACAATTCAACACTATTTAACCATTTAATAAAGATAAATCTAATGAACATATTAGATCTCATCTATCGCTATGACCAGTGGGGCATGAGGCAGAATCATGCAGGCCGTAGAAACAACAATAGACTCGACGACCCTAACTTATTACTAATATCAGTGGGGCATGAGGCACAATCATGCAGGCCGTAATACAATAACAAGATCATGGGGCTAACATATCTTTCAACCTATCTTTACTTCAACGGTCTGTAGTCAAAAGTTTTTTATTCGAAAAAATTTAGAGTTCAAATATGTGTCGTAAATTCATAGATTTTGAAATTCAAAATTCAGTATTCCTGGACGACCATACCTTGAAGGTTCACATAGTTAATACCAAAGTTGTAGTAGCTGATCATGTGATCTTCATTTTTTCTGTTGATGAGATTTTTATTTGAAGTTATTCGGTGTCTCAATTATTGGTTTTAAATTAACGTATTTTGGGATTCAAAATTTTGATTTTTTCAAACAATCTTAGATGGAGGCACATCCTGTACCAAAGTTGTTGTAGTGCTTGACAAGATTTAAAACTTTGTATGTAGTTGAAACTTTTTTTTGAGTTCATTTAGTAGCAAAAATATTCAATATAAGATTACAGAATATTGATATAAAAAGATAGCATCTTATATATAGTCACAAATGAGTTTGTCGTGAGGCGTTATGGCCGAGGGCTAGGTTATGGGTTCGATTCCTCAAAGACACGGCTTCGGAAATGGCCGATTAGCAGTGTTAGTTGGCCGCCTCCGTAAATACAAAATGCATGACGGCCTTTGAAAATCATTAATCCGGTAGTAGTGAGACTCGGTCATCGATTGGTGGATTTATTACAAGTCCCCGAAGTATATATGTTGAACTAGAATCTATTGTTATTATGTTGACAAGCAGCAAGATCGATGTTGTCTGACTGAGGATTCAAAATGTGTATATATATACATATGATGCTGGAAATTATATTGTTAGTGAAGTTTGTTGTCCAACTTGAGGTTGAAATAAAGGAACTTGATTGCCTCTTCAATTCGCACTAATGGATGCAGAGTCACTCGCTCCTTGTGTTTGGAAGAAGTATGTGTAACTAGCAACTTTAAGCTTGTGCTTGCTGCCGGCCGGCCGGCTATATGCATGGATGCATAATATATAAGCTAGCTAGCTAGATTCATTCTGTATATTGTATATGTTATGCCACTGTCAATCCCAAGCTACGAAACTGAACTGTGCTAGCTGCATGCATCTTGGAAAGAATGAAAGGACCACCAAATCGCACATGGACAGAGGTTTTGTCACTGCTGCGTTATTAGCGAGCAACGGAAATCGGCACGCAAAGTAAAGTTGAGCATGTGCTGCAGCCGGGTGAACAGATCAACAATCTAAACTACCCACTTTTTCCTTTTAATTTTTGGAACTACTATTTATATTTTAATTTGTTATAATAGGGGTGATCGATGGATGTTATGTAACGTCGTAATTAATAAAGGGGATACAGATTACAATAGTATATGGTATTTAAATATATTTATATTAGAGGAGGAGGAGGAGGATGAGGAGGAGGAGGAGGGGTGGTGGCGGTGGATAGCACATGGATAATGCATGTTTAGCACCCATGCATGCTAACTCAGTTTATTGGTCGCCAGATGGATGTACGGTGAAGGAGAGTGGTCTTACAGAAGGATCGGATCACATTGCATGTAGCACTAGAGGACACAGTAGAAAATATATATATGTAATTATTATTATTATATATGCAACAAGTCAACCAAGGTCAAACGAACCAGTAGTGCGCTTGCCCGGCCATACATACATGGATGGATCCATCGGCCGTACAAATACAATACAAATACAATACATACATACATACATACATACATACATACATACATACATACATACATACATCAAGCTAGGCATTATTAGGCAGCATATGCATATCCATCCCATGCATGGGGTGGTTACTCGTACGTTATAATACAATAATATATATATGATGGATGCGTACGAAATTAAAGATGATGTAGGATATGATGGATGGGTGCATGCAGCATGCATTATTGCAAGTGAACCAATTAACCAACACAACTTAGTTTATCTTGCTGAAGCAGCCCTTGGCGATGACCCTCTTCACGAAGCAGGTAGCGAAGCTGGAAGGAGTCGAAAAACCCAAGCAGGAGGTAAAGCCCTCGACGAGGCACTCACGGCAGTTGGTCTTGCAGCTCCCGAGGTCCAGCAGGGACAGATCGTCCTCTAGCAATAACGCCGACGTAGCAGCAGGCGGGGGAGTCGTCATCCCCTGCGGCTCGCTGTGGCTGCTGGTGGCGCTGCTTCCTGCTGCTGATCCCGGGACCGGGCGAGAAACCACCAGGATCAGTACGACCCCGACGAGGAACGACGTCGTCACGCCAGTGGTAGACGCCATGCTCGATCAATCTGTGGTCGATGTGTTGCTTAATTATATTCTGTGTGGGTGGCATGCAGGCGCAGGGGCAGGCTCTCTATATATACAATACACAACCGAGTCGATCGCGCCATGTATGTTGTTGCATGTGACTATCACAACGCAAGGTCGGGTCTTCCAAATGCACAATCCCAGTGCATGTGCCAGCAGCCAGCTAGCATGCATGGCCCCTCCTCCTCTTTTGATTGTGCATTGGGCCACTTCAATTCCTGTCACTAGCTTAATTGACTAAAAATATATTAAAACCCTTAACACGCACTACCCCAGATCTTGACATCACTCTGCCGATTCAAAATCCCCTTCACTTTGCCGGATTTTGAACAGGCAGTGGTATACCGGCGATGGATTGGGATTAACATCACTGCCGGTTCTTATGAACCGATAGTGATGTGAATCGGCAGCGATGTGGTTTCTAGGAAAGCCAAAAATTAATTGAAAAATAGAGAATTTTTAATACCGGAGAGGCCCCACACCGACAACCACACGGTCACGCGTCGCAAGTCACAAATCAAGCGATTTTTCACCCAAAAAACGCGTGCTTCAAGACCACCGCGCCGAACCCCTGTCGTCCCTTGGCGTCTTGATTCCCCTAACCACTACACCCGCAAACTGTTTTGTGTCCATATGAGATTTTCGTCCCTAACCATTTTATGTTCATCTAATTTTGAAATAAGTATTTGGGCCCCTAAACGAATTCAAATGAAAAAGTTGTCAACTAGAAACTTTTATAACTTTTCGAGATCTACAACTTTTATTTTGACAATTTCTCCATCCAAGGGAGCGTTAAGCTAGTCTGAACCAGCCAGCCAGCCGGTGATCCCCTCTCAAGTTATTGTTCATCAAACCAGCCAAACAAAGTGTTTTCTCTCACAAACAAACCAGCCGGAGCAGTGTTTTTCAGCCAAAATATTCACTAGTGTTCACTAGTTAGTCGAATTAGCACCAAAGACACCGACGCTGAGGTTAAATAAATGAGTCTGTCTACTCCACAACCACGTGTTTTATGCAGTTTCAACACATATTTTTTGAACCATAGGATGAAGATCAAACAGCCTCCAACCTTCTTCTACATCACTGCATCCAAATTCTTCTACCTCCGGACGCCTTCAGAACTTCGCCCCAAAGACAAATCATAACTAACAAAGATCCGCGGCTGTGTCGGCACAAATCACAAGAAATAATTTTTTTCTATCAAAGGACAACGACAAAATTAAAGGCGAGGCTCGCCGGAACCCTTGCCACCGCTGCCGTCGTCTTTATCTCCGATCAACACAGATCCAGGAAAAGGAGGAGGAGGAGGAGGAGGCAAAGGAGGAGGAGGCAGTGACACACACACTATGTAAAAAAACGACATTACAGACGCGCCTTTAGAGACATCACAGACGCGTTTCCGCACGTCTGCCATAACACATCGGTAATAAGGTTTTATTTAGAAGCGCCAAAAGCGCGTCTGTAATATAATAAGCTTATACTACAGACGTGTGTTGCCAACACGCGTTTGCGGTATGCAAACACGCGTCTATGATTAAGTTTAAGACAGACTTGTGGGAGCAAAAATGCGTCTGTAATAAGCTTTACAATAGACGCGGGTTACCAAACTGCGCTCGATATAAGGTACACGCGTCTGTGATAACCCCTTAGCACGGACGCCAAGCATAGCCAACACGCCAGATGTGATAATGATTTAGAAAAACAAAAAAAGAAAAATCTTTCCCCAAGGTGTACATTTGTGAAGGTTATGCTTCGCAAAAAAGTACATTTCTGCAATGGAGTTACAAAGGCAGTAAAAACGTCTAGAAAAATGGACCTTATATAAGACCACCATCAAAATACATAAGATTTTATATAAGACTTATCACCATCAAAATGCATAACAACAAATGTGGTTCACAGTACACACCGTTATCTTGATCACATAGTCAGTTAAAGCTCAAGTGATTACAAAGACTTTCTATCACAAGGAAAGATAAAGCTACTGCTAACAGTAAAGTATGATATGGAGATTTAAAGCCGTAAACAGATTCAAATGAAAAAAAAGTTTCAACTGCAAAGCTTTAGATCTTATCAAAATCTACAACTTTGCTTTTGATCGTTTTCCCATCCAATGTCCTTTGAGAAATTTAAAAAATATGAATTTTGAAATCATTAATCATGCAACATAATTTCTGTATCATAAATGATTTTAAATAAAAAAAAAGTTGTTAACTACAAAGTTATATATCTCTTTGAGTGCTACAACTTTTTGTTTAGAATATTTCTCCATCCAAGATCATTTGAATAACTCCAAAACTTAATGTCAAATTAGTTACAGTAGAGCTAGGTTAAGCAAACCACCAATATAAATTCATTTTTACTGGCTATTTTCTTAAGACTACCGCCAGTAGAAATCATGTATTTCTACAGGCGATAGACTTACGAAAAATAACCAGTAAAGATAAACTTACACCGGTGGTTTATAGCCTAGGCCCACAGTTTCATTTCTAGTGGTGCCCGTACATTATGAACCGCCAGTTAAAAGAATAGCAACCATCAGCGAAAATTGATTTTATACTTGTGACATGCCCGTATGTTGCAACAGAACATATAACTTATTGTGCGACCACTTGGATGATGACTTAAGTCACTGGTATTTATTATGTCACATGTTCTAATGTCTTGCAATTGGACTCGATCTGTTCCAGGTCATCAACATGAGTACTTTCTGAATAGACTCGATACTATGGCTAGACGTGTGTGTTGTTACTCATTTAATCATGTGTTGTGAGGACATATCATGGACGGGCCGAGAGTTGTATGGGAGGGCACATTTAAGAAGTACTTCCTCCATTATAAATTAAAGGATATTTTGGATTTTCTAGCTCTATTATTTTGCAATGTACTGAGATTACCATGTTTAGATGCATACTAAAAATAATATTTATTTTACTAGCTTCGTATATATTTATTTTTTTTATTTTTGGCTAGACGTTATTTTTGGGTGGCGTGTGGTGTTTTTTTGATTTGTTTTTTATTTATTTTATTTTCTTCATTTTTAATAGACATGTCAATGTTTAAATCTTTTAATTTTGTCTTTCGACTTCCCTTCTCTACATGTCCTCCTCACATCACAAACCTATTAAATTGAGTTTAGAATCAAACAACTCACGCAAGATAAAAAACCACTCAATGTTTCTTTATTAATTATTTTATTGGGCCTGTTTGGCAAGCTCCTCGCCGGCTCCTGCTCTGGCTCCTTCAAAGGAGCCGTGCCAAACGTTTTCATGGAGGAGCCTTTTTCAGTAAAAAGAAGAGGAGTCGGAGCCATTTTGGAGGAGCCACAAATTGTGGCACCTCCAAAACGGCTCTGGCTCCTCCAGAGGAGCGCCTCAGGAGGAGCCATGCCAAACACCCAAACAACTCATGCATACATTTTTTTATTGCGACCGACTGTAAATCTTAGATGACCCATCGTGTGTTTTGGAATTTTAGCGACCCCCTCGATACTAATTTTGGGATGCCTATTTTTTTGTGTAGTGATTATGCGTATATAGAATAAAGTACCACATTTAACAACATTGGCTAAAATATATTAGGAAAATAATAAAAATAAAAACATATGGACCCACTCGACCATGTGGCTATGGAACATGCCAACATAGACATCAATGTTTAAAATATCAATAAATTACTTTGTGACACACAAAGTCTATCATAGATTGATAGCATTTGTAAATTAGATTTTATGACGCAGAAAATACCTATGTGACATAGCAAATATCATCATTGGATGAAATTGGACTAGCCATATGACTTTTTTGTGACATACAACTTTTTATTATCTGTCGGGGTCATAATACACCGTATCTCAAGGCATGGATTAGTCGATAGGCCGAATACGCTAGCCAAGATAAGCCCAAGCGAATCGAGGCCTAATTATACAAATGAAGGCCAAACCAAGCGCCAAGGCAAGGCCTATGTTGGTGCAAAAATATGGCCATGCAGTCAACACACAGCAAGCCGGACGATCTGAACGGAATTAGATTGGAGATCTGCTTAGCTTCAACACAGTACCAGTTGATTCTGAAAACCCAGCGGTGTGCCAGTCAATTTGACCTGTAATTGACAAGGAGAGAAAATCTTATGAGTAGTTTAAGGCGGAACATGTCGGTGTTGCTCGAGCATAGCCAAATATGTGGCTAAGCAGCTAACAAGTGCAATACACCCATGGGTCATAGCGATTTTATTATGACTCATTAATCCAGACATAACAAGTGCAATACACCCAATATAAGTAATATAAAGAAACTTCATCAGCTAGATGGATATAACCAATGTAAAGCATTGAGCCAATAAGTTTAACGAGAAAGGATATAACATGTGAACAAATCGACTGTCTAGTACAAATGAATCTACAAACGCTCAGATCTAATCATGTTACCCCAAAGCAAAGTGAGGTTTGATCGGATCGGTACAACTATGATAATAATAACAAACTAAAGCCAAAGAATCTATAGAACCGCCTATATATCGACGGGTTCATAAACAAACATGCTATATGCGTGAAAAGCACATGCGAATTGGCTAAAATAGCCGATGCATGCATAGCAAATAAACAGAGTGCATATCTTGATCATGAACAAACCACTAATCAATAATCTCTAATCCAACGTCTTACCAGTGAGGTTCGACCGGGTCGATGCAGCTATAGTTGTGTTATTAGATTAGATCTTATTAACTAGTGAACTTACTCAAGATTAGAACATGTCTTTGAATGCATACTATGTTTGATTGGAATAGAGATAAAATAGCCGATCTAGCATAATTAAGCCATCAATTATAAGATTCAAAGTGTAACCATACTAGAAGATGACCAATTAAGATGATGTGATGCCGATTCTATCTCTATCTCAATCAGTGATTCGTTATAATTAATAAAACATTAATTATAACAAGATCGATAACTGTGAATCAACCAAAAAAAGCATGGAAAATCTTACTAATCTTAGTAGATTCGATAACTAGTGATATTGTGTTAAACAACAAGTCATTTAACACAAGATCGATAACTTTGATCTATATAATGGTTCATAAGAGATCAATCAGCTAAAGCAGCCTTACAAACAACAATATGAATCGATAACTAACTTATATTATAACTCATAAAAGGTCAATCACCGATGCGAGCTTTACAAGCATAATACAAGTCGTGATTTGCTCATCATAGATAAGCCGGAGGTCGATCGGTTGATGCAGCCCTTCGCTTGTTGAAGAACTCACCGAGTTTCTACGGTACTCCTACTCCTAATGCGATGGCAAAAGCTAGAAAGATTGTGTTGATTGATTGTTTGTGTCCTTGTACAATAACCGGGGTCCAATATTTATACTCGGAATCTAAATATGAATCCTACTCAAATGCGACTTATTATAATTCTTGGAGTAAAAGAAAACATTCCTAACTTAAAATAACTTGGACCCTAATATTTCTCTTTACAGAGAGTCCGACATATCTTTCCCCATTGTCCATCGACGTGCGTCATTGACGTTGTCCAAAAAGAGCCGATTCCATTACCGCATCTAGATCATAATATCGATCCTTACGCAATCGATTCCTTAATGACACAATCCTCAAAGCTTGAGTCCCCGCGCTCTCCTTCCAAAATTTTGGTGTAAATAGCCTGCCCTGACCTCTCCCCGCCTTAGTCATGCACCGAGGTAGCGGCTCACGACCTCTCCACCATGACCTCCAGGAATGATGATATAGGGACCAAGTCCCGCCAAACGTGCCCGTGTGCGAGGGGGCAGTACGCCCTTGACCGACCTCATAAGGACCGAGGGAACAGCGGTCACCTCGGTTCGGTCGAGACGCCATCCCCACCATGTCGTAGGGAAAACACGATACCGCCCAAGCGGTAACGGTCGGTATGATGGCCCACCGTCCACATACGGTTCGACAAGACACATGTACGTTTCCACCCACTACAGGATGGGAACCACGATGGAGGCCTTGAGGCCTCCTAAACCAACAGAGGCCATGACCGAATATGAATAGATGTTGAGTTGGATTTGGCAAAGCCATAGAGAGTGTAAGGAAAATGGACCCTAGGCCCATTTACTTTGGATTTTGGTGTTTGATGACCAACACAACCAAATTGGACTAATGAATTTGCAAGTGTTTGTTTTGTAGTTCAATAGGGTGCAAGACGTGACTTGGACGAAGGCGACGTAATGATCCGATGATCAACACCATAAGCAAGACCTTAGGAGCACAAGAAAAGATCCAAGATATCAAGCAAAGTCCAAGCACGAAGATAGGAACTAAGCCGTATGCAAGATCGCGAAGAAACGAGCTCACAGAGGTGACCGACGCTTTGGACGAACGCGTTGGCGAAAGCGACCGGACGCTGGGAAGAAGCGATCGGACGCTAGGCTTGGGCAAACGGGCGACCGGACGCTGGATCGGATGCTGGCGGTAAAACCGACCGGACGTAGGACAGCAGCGTCCGATCGAGTATAGAGAGGTTCTAGAGTGGCGATATTGCGACCGGACGCATCCGGTGGCAAGTGACTAGACGCTGGCAGCGTTCGATAAGTAAATCGCGGCTTCAATGGTCGGGACGACCAGACGCGTTCGGTCAGGACGATTTCAGCGTCCGGTCAGTAGCAGAAAAGCGGGATTTCGTCCCCAACGGCTACTTTCTCAACGGGGCTTATAAATACAACCCCAACCGGCCATTTGAGGTGTGTGGAGCTGAGGAAACATACCATGGGTGTTGTTACACCATTTTAGTAATCTCCACTTGCATAGTGATTAGTGTTTTATTAGGTCATTAGCGTAGGTGCTTTGCGAAGTGCTTAGGTTGATTAGACCACCGCTTATGCGCTTGCTCTAGGTTTAGGCCTAGTGTTTAGTGAGGTTTGCATACCTCTTACCGCCCGGTGCTTACGAGCACCATTGTTGTACATCGAAGGGGCTTGTAGTCCTGCGAGATCACACCAACCGTGTTTGTGGTGTGGCCGCCACCGTGTACCGGAGGGAACAAGGCCCGCGGCGTTTCGGCCGGAAGCTTCAAAGTGAAGACGGCGGGGAGCATCCGGGAGAGGCTTGCCAGAAGGCACGTCGGAGACCCACTAGTGTGTGGGGAAGGCCCGAGGCTATCCACGGAGTTACCCGACCGAGAGCTTGGCCCTTGCGAGGGATTCCTTACGAGGGGCTCCAACGAGGACTAGGGGAAAGCTTGCGCGCTTCTCGATACCTCAGTAAAAATACCAGAGTCGTCGACGGGAGTTTGCATATCTCTACCTTGCTCTTTAACTTCCGCATTTACATTGTTTATATTATTACTTTTGCGGTAGAGATAGCAACACATTAGCAAAACCGTAGTTGCACATTTAGATAGTTTATCTTTTGCATAGGTTTTGCTAAGGTTAAGAAAAAGAGGCCATAGTTTAGAGTTAGAATTTTAAGTTGCCTAATTCACCCCCCTCTTAGGCGTCACGGTCCTTTCAGAGAGTTTGTTCCCGTTTGGTGTCCCAAATGAAACACTACCAAAATGGTGGAATTCCCCTAGTGTTTTTAAATAGTAATAAAACACTATCACTAGTCATAGCATCAGCAAGAGTCCACGCCTGGAAGAAGGCAAGCGTCGGGGGGCCGCCGCCACAACAGGTGGAGCCATTCTCGGACTTGGCCGAGATGGTGGGAGGCATGCACCGGCAATCGTCATTGCCTGGACGAAGGGGGGTGCCAGCCGCCGCCACACTGCACAGAGCTAATCGGACTCGCAACAGTGGGAGACGCGCACCGACGTCGACAAACCAGAAACCACCTTAGACCCGTAATTGCCGGCGCCATCACTTCACCCAAATAGCACTCGCCCTCCCGATGATTGGCGAGAGAAGGGCCCTCAACGGCGGAAGTCGACTAGAGAGCGAAACGAAGGAAGGACGTCCACCGGTCATGCAGCCCGTCATCGCGAAGCCCATTGCCAAACCTCGCGCCTTCTTAGCCGCTATGAGACCCCCGCACACGAAGAACACAGGCATGCTGCCCCACCGCCATCACGCTTTCGTGGCCAAAGTGCACGCCCCACGTCCATGCAGAGCCACCCCAAACAGCCCCATGTTCGCCTCGATAACAGCCGGCAACGCACCGGCGGCGGCACCCTTGCCCGCTGCCTAGCCGATGCCCACCGAGCAGCCATAGCACGTTCAGCTAGCACCATCTTTGCCGGGCGAGCTGGACCGGAGCTCCAACGTCCGGACGACGCCCACGCCGGGCATCGGCAGGAGGGAGCTCGCAGCAGCGAAGCGTCGAATCCGGGCACAAGGCAAGGCCACTAGATCCGGCCGCGGAAGGACTAGTACATGCCTTCCATCCGCCCCACCGCTATCTCAAGTAGCGAGGAGATGAGGAGTAGGTGCGGTCGCCCGGCTCCGTCGGAGAAGATGAAGACGGGTTGGGGGCACCCCGCCGCTGTTGCACGACCGCACCATGTGGATCCTGTCGCTGTGAGACAACGCCTTGGAGCACCAAAGGCCACGTAGCCCCGGCCGCTGGAGCCGATCCCACACAGAGGGCTAACGAATGCGGGGCGAGTCCCCGCCATCGCCGTCCTTGGGAACCGTGCGGGGACTCCGGCAGCTTCCTCTGGCAAATGACGAGGGAGAGGGATGGGAGGGGTGATCGACCGCGGTGGCGGCTAGGGTTGCCGCCTGACTTGCCCATGCGGGAGGGCGATGCGGGGGTTGCGACTCACTCTGTAAATGCACTTGTCCCGATTGATCGTGAACGCATTTTGTCACGATCGATACAACAACCCCCTAGTAAACATGGCCCACCAACCGAGAAAAACAATTTTTTTTGTATCTTGTGAGTCCGGATATGGGCATCTAATCCGAGATTTTATTCAACGTTAATGATGGACAAAGAACAGATATGATGTTGGTAGACGCGAGTTGTTCTAACTCATATGAGTGTGGGTCATGAATCCAAGTTACATACGAGATATCGTAAGGTCACGAGTCCGAGTCTTATACGAGCAATTGAGGGAGTGCAGTTTGGGAAGTAAAAAAGCGGATAGAAGTAGAGATGGCAAAGGGGGGTGGAGCGTCTGCGGGCAAGATCGGCCCCCACCCCGAACCCGCTAGATCCCGAAACTCCGACGGGTTTCACGAAACTCGTAAAGTCTACAATAGGGAAAGGGCAGCGCAACTGGCAGATGGTAGGGGCAGCGGCGAATGGGCGGCGGGCAATCCTGGCGAAGGCAAGGCAGGGGCAATCGGCGAGGTTGAATCGGCACCCGCCAAGGAGCTGGCTGTGGGTTGGGGGAGATCTTTGCGCGGTGATGAGTCTTGATCACAAAGTGTCTTGGCGCAGCGAGCGAGCGAGCGAAGCAGCCGCAAAGGGCCATGAGGCGAAGGGCAGGGCACAATGCAGCAGCTGCAGGGATGGTAAGGGCTCAGGCTAGAATAGACCGACGTGCAGAGGTCGGATTCCGATATCCGCCAAGTGTGGCTGCCTCTGCCGGTCCACCCGCGGAGTGCTGGGTGGGGCGCGCTAGTGGAGAGGTGGCGACGGCTACAAGCTAGGTAAGTGGTGCCTGAGTAGTTGCGAATTAGAGACGGGAGAAGTTAGCCTAGGTTAGTCTATGGGCTTTGGGCTATACATGTATATGGGCAGATTTCAACCAGCAACGCCAGATATTCGGGGGCCCACGGCGACCCGCGGGGGAATTATAAAACCAGCACCCGCCCCGACCCGATTCGGGCCCCTGACCTGCAGCCGGGGCCCCGAACCGCATACCCGAGGGGAGAGAAGTAGACCCGCCCCACCCCCCGCCGGTTGTGAATTAAACGCGTGGGTTTCGGGTCTAGACCTGCCCCGTTGCCATCCTTAAATGGAAGAAGCTCTCCACTGTCTAGGTAGTTACGGAGACGTCGACGAAAAAAGTGGGTTAAAATTTTGGCTTTTTTAATATTAGATATGGATAAGGGCATGACTATGAGCAGTAAATAAAACACTAGGAACAACTACAAAGAAGATCCAAATAACTCAAAATCTAGCACCAATAGGCACCTTATATTGTTAGGGAAAAAAATCCGGTGCGGGTTTCTTATTTTTCTGACTAAAAATGAGCTAGGTATGAATTTTATAAGATAAAATTAGCTTTTATTATTTTCAGTGAATACATAAGCACCATTGTAAACAGCTGGATGGTCAAAATTTTCTAGTATTGACAGTTCATTATTGCTCAAAGATTCCCAGTTACGCAATGCATGGAGGTAGCTAATTTTGGACCCCAAACGTAACATAAGCTCACCCACGAATCTCCATTGGCCTTAGCTACGCTATATATATCAGCATCCACTATTTATAGAAATGCCATCCATGGTTAAAACGGCTGGCGATTGAGCAACTCATCAACGTAGGCCCGCAAAACATCATCTTCTTCTCTCCCAATCAAGTCCTAGCGAAGATATATTATGGCACTAATGGCCAAGATCCTCCTACTGATCATTGTTGCTATTACACTCACCGCAGAAGCAGCTCCAGACTCGGCGAAGCTCAAGAGGGCCTTCGATGGTGTCATGGCTGCTGCTCCACCAGGGAATGATTCCGAAGCCGCTGAAGCCGCCGTGATGGAGCAGCAACTTCAAATTCTAGCTGCTGTCGCTCTGGCAGAGAAAACAGGAGGTAAGGAGAAAGTTGTAAGCTTGACCGGTTCGTATGAGAAAGCTGCCGACCAGGTCATTGCGGCGCCACCAGCTGATAAGCTCAAAGTGATGAAGAAAGAATTCACCGCGGTAACAGATGCAGCATGAGTTCGTGCAGACATGCATCGACAAGGCATCTACAGTAATATATATATATATATATAAGTGCCACTGCTTGCCACCCACTACAGAAGAAATGCTAGGAATAAACCATGTGTTGCGCCACCTTTGTTATTTTTCTCTCCGTTTGTTTGGAGTTTGTACGTACGTGGGATCATAGTGGGAGACAGAGGCGTGCGATTCCGGCCAGTTCATGTTGTGTCCGCGTCAACACAGGCGCACATTTGTTTCTCATATTCCTTTTTTTGATTTATCATGCATTTTTCTATTCTTTTTTTGAAACATTCTTCATGCGCTACGTCGTTCTTGTTCATTGTTCATGGTCACTCCTTTAACATACACTGCAGTATATGTACTTGAGCTGCAAGAAGAAGAATAATAGCAACACTACGCCACAACAGGCAATCACTCGGAGCCACGGGGTATGCCGGGCCTGTTTGACCGGCTAGTTAATACTAGTATAATATACGTATTATACATCTGTTTTTTTATAAACAAAAGAAGAAGAAAAAAGTCACCTGGATCACGCCATCACGGAAGCACGAAGGCCTAGGATGCGGCGGCCCACGCAGCAAGAGTGGCTTCTCGTAGTATTCTAATCTTTGTCTCAATCGCCGATTGGGACATTTGGAGGCCAGAAGAAATCACCGAACAAACCGCCGCCACGACGCCCTGACAGCTGACGACGACGCCGTCCCGGTGAGGTGTGACGCTGTTACGGTGACCGGAGCTATCTGCCCTGCTGTCCCTCCACCGATCACTCGTCTTCGTCTACAGTTTGCACGGCTCCTTAGTCACGAAAACTCCCCGATTCGCTATCTCTCTTAGACAAAATTTAATATTTTACTCTTCGTCATTTTTAGAAAATTATTTATCGACTTTTGTAGCTATTCAACATCACAAATAACACATTGTTTAGTTATATAGCATTGTGTTTTTTTAATATTTGTGCAGTTATAAAGAGAAACTCGGATATTGCATCTTTTTTACATGATTGTCTAGTCACTTTCATTGGATGTGATATTTTCTTTGAAGTTGATGAGGATGGTATAATCAAGACATTCATGTCCCTTTGAAAGCATCGAATAAAATAGTCAGAAAAATAACATGGTAAGTCTCTAGTACTCTTTTATGTCTATACTTGAATTTATCGGCGTGGCTTTTGAATTTATATTGTATTTAGTAGATGGTTTCAACTTAATCCATAAATATAAGCCTTGTCGTGTTACTCAGTGCATGTATACCGAATCATATTATCAATTTTGCAATTATCACTGAATTGCTAAAACAGATTTATCAAATTGCATAATTTTTTTTAAGCGGCATACCCTTCGCTAAAATCCTGGATTCGCCATTGTTACTGCCCATGTAGCACTGCAGGGTGGTGCTGGAGCCGGCAGTGATTGCTTTTCCCTGCTGGTTCATAAGCCTAGGATCCAAAAATTTCTGGTAAAGCTACACACTATGTAGTGAAGGCACCTATCACTACCGGCTCAAACCACCACCCGACAGTGATATATCACTTCCCAGTCAATCCACAAATTGGTTGTGATTAGTGTAATAATATCACTACCAGCTTAGGTTATATCACTGTCGGGTCAAGGTACAACCCCGGTAGTCATATTTTTGTATCACTAACAGGTTTTATATTGACCAGATATATAGTGTTATCTGCCATTGGATCCGCCTAACATATCAATTGATCGACTATCCACCATTGGATATACCTATCACAACTAGTTCTAGTTATAGAACCAGCGTCCGGACGCCTCCACGGATAGAGGAGGTCCACTGCATGTGCTGGACACTAGTAGTTCCACAAATTGGTTCACCATTTGTGTCTAGTCTCAGTATCTGCTCTCTGTGGGAGAAAACTCTCCTCATACAGCTTTCGTTAGTAGTCAAGATGGTGCACGAGAGGTATTAGAATAATCACTATGCCAGAAAACGTTATCAGTGACACGACGATTCGTGACACAAAAACGAAACGCGTCACCAATAATCTATCCATGACGCGGGTTCACGAGACGCGTCACCGATTAGTTGTTGCCCATGCCCCAGGAGCAAGACGCGTCACTAATAACGATGTATTCGTGACGCGCGTTAACAAAACGCGTCACAGATAAGGCATGTGACGCGTTTTTGCTGGACGCGTCACCAATAGGAAAGCATATCCGTGACACTTCTCGATAACACGAGTCACAGATAATAAATGTGACGCGTGTTCTAAAGACGCGTCACTGAGTTGTGGCCGGGGACACATCTACAACACCGATCTTAACTCATGTTTATTGGCTTCGTCCCCTAAAAAAAATGTCCCGGTCGAAATAAAAAACGCGTGGAGCTCCGACCGCCGACCGCCGCCGTCAACCTGCAGCTCCGGCCGGTGCCCTGTGGAGTCCCCACACCACGGCACCTACAGCTCCGGCCGGAGGCAGCCCCCACCCCACCCCGGTGGACTCCAAATCCCGGCGCGTCTAGAGCTCCGGCAGTCGCCGCGCGCCGCGCGCCCACCTCGGCTCCTCCAGCTCCGGCCGTCGCGGCCGCCCATCTCGGCACCTGCATCTCCGGC
This sequence comes from Miscanthus lutarioriparius, assembly GCA_904845875.1. Taxonomy (NCBI): domain Eukaryota; kingdom Viridiplantae; phylum Streptophyta; class Magnoliopsida; order Poales; family Poaceae; genus Miscanthus; species Miscanthus lutarioriparius. Next base: position 122,890,288 of record CAJGYO010000010.1, read on the forward strand.
CAGAGCCCCCCACCTCTGCGCCACCCCATCACTCGAGCCCAGGCCCCGGCGGTCACGTGTCGTCGGCGGCCTCCAGGGCGCAGCATCGTCGGACCAGATCGAGCACGGCCGTCTTCGTGTCAGCAAGGGCGAGATTCGCTCGCGTCCATCGCCCACCTCGAGCAGAGGTACAGCATCGCTCACTTCTTTTCCCTTTTTCCCTTCGGCTGTGTTCTTGATTGTGCGAGAAATGGATCCGGTGCTGTCATGTGGAAGCGTCCAGAGAGTCTGTAACTGTCAATTGACAGCAATCTGTAGTGTACACACTATTGCTCGGATGCAAAATTATCTCTAGTGTCAGGTACAGGTACTATTGCTTATCTCTAGTGTCAATTGAAGCTTGACACAAAAAAAAATAGTGTCAATTGAATCCCCACTATTGCTGGTCTCCTGGAATTAACTTTGAGATGCAGGCTTGTTTGGATGGAATCATGGAAGCGTGGCTAGCTAGACAGTAGTAGACTTGTGCAATATCCATCCATCCAATGATTCAAAAAGTTCAAAACTGCTACTTAGAATTGATGTTAAATTGAAATAGCTTCGCAGTCTAAAATGTGTTGCCTACGTGGCTCCCAGAAAAAGAATTATGGGAAGACATCTGCATGTTCTTTCTTGTTTCTGGCAAACAAACACTGACTGCTACTAATAGGTAGTCTACTTTGTCAGGCAAAATTATCAGGTCCCGTTATGTTCCATTGTTTCTCTGCTACAAACGTGGAATTAGTCCAAAACTAAACTAACCAAAGACAGATTTCAGTTTCTGTTATATATATGCCTATGATTATATATATGAGGTTCCTAATGTTTCTCTGCTATGGTCAAATAACCAATACTGCCAGACAGTACTTAGCAGCAAAATTTCTTGAGGTCGTGCCTATACTAAACCAGTTACTCGAATGCTTGTGTGTTCAGATTAATAATATCCGATATGCTTGATTTCTGCAGGGAGCAAAGCATCAGATACTCGAGGAATAGCAAAGCCTGATTCCTGACAACTACGTTTGTTCCAAGCTGCAAATGCTTTACTGCTTGAAATAATCAATGGAGGATAGGAGTGCTGAACACCACTAGCCAAGAAGTCTACTAGTCGGAGGAAGCTGCTACTGTCCAAGTAGGTATTTTCTGCTGATTTAGCATCTTCCCAATTGGGTCCTCACGGTGTATTATTGGTTGTTGGATTGAGACATAGTGGGATTGCAAACATAAAGTCTAAAATTTAGTATTTTTTGGATTATTTTTGTTGGGATGGATTGGACTGATGCCGTGAGGGACTGGTTAAAATTCCAGCAGTTTTGGTTTTGAAAATTTCATTGCAAAATAGACAGTACGTGTGCTCTCTGTTCAGTTTAATGCATAATATTTTTCTATCAGTGGTATACAGCTTAGTACCCTGTTCTAGCTAGTTGTTGTCTTCTTTGGCTGTTAGTTCAATATCAGGTCTGACTGAACTCACATAGCCAAGCTAAGCTCTACTTCAGTGCAACTTGTTTTTCATAGAGCTTTGGCTAGTCATATCTTTTTCTTTGGAGTGTCACACTGATGCAATAGTAAATTTACTATTCAAGTAATTTATAGGATTTTCATGCAAGGATTAGTTGATTTCATTTGTTTTCATACTTTTGTAGATATGGAGGATCGGAGCTGGATGTCTCTTCGCAACCGTGCATGTGCTCAGTACTTAGATGGTCTGAAATTATTCATAAGAGCTGCAGAGGCGGATATGTTGAATCGGCACAAGACAACTATGTGGTGTCCATGCATTGATTGTGAGAATAAGAAGCAGTTCTCGAGTTCATTAACACTCCATGCCCACCTGATCCTCTGAGGATTCATGGATCACTACAGATGTTGGAACAAGCATGGAGAAGGAGTTAATGATCGAGACTTGCAAGCTGGTTGTATGGACCAAGGATTCTCTGGTGACCTACGTCAGGATGATGGAACTCATGGTGCTGGTCAGGACAACGAGGAAGGACCCTTTTGCATCCCGGATCTCACCGATGACAAGCTAGTAGATATCAGTGCCAATTATGCCCAGAAGTCACAGGACCTTGAGGAAATGGTGCGTGATGCCATGGGCTTTGATGAGTACACTGAGGCGGAGATGAAGAAGCTGAAGAGGTTGATGGCAGACATGAGGACTCCTCTCCATCAGAGCTGCAAGGCAAAGTATTCAAAGTTGTTTGCTACTCTCACGCTTCTCTAGTTGAAGGCGACATATCATTGGACTGACCGGAGCTTCGATGCATTGCTACATCGATTAGAGGACATGTTGCCTAAGGGGAATGAGTTACCCAAGACCACATATGAGGCCAAGCAGATTGTTTGCCCTATGGGATTGGAGGTTGAGAAAATCGATGCCTGCAAGAATGACTGTATACTGTACCATGGTAAAGAAAACGAAAAACTGACCGAATGCCCCGAGTGTGGAGTCTCTCGATACAAACGAAGAAATGACGGGGGTGATGAGGACAAGAGGCATGGAGCTCCTTGGAAGGTGGTATGGTACTTCCCTATAATCCCTCGCCTGAAGCGTTTGTTTGCAACTGCCAAGGACGCGCAGTTGTTGAGTTGGCACAAGGAGGGACGCAAGAATGATGGTTACCTACGGCATCCAGCAGATGCTATTCAGTGGCGCGTCATCGACTCCAAGTATGCATCTTTTAAAGATGAGCCAAGAAACATTCGCTTTGCACTGAGCACAGATGGCATGAACCCGTTCGGTAACAGGAGCAGCTCGCACAGTGTCTGGCCTATGTTGTTATCGATCTACAACATTCCATCATGGCTGTGTAACAGGAGGAAATACATGATGATGCCACTTTTGATCTCGGGTCCGCATCAGCCAGGGAATGACATCGACGTGTATCTGAGGCCGGTTGTCGATGAGCTCAAGACGCTCTGGTCAGACGGTGTCAAGGTATATGATGGGTTCAAGAGAGAGTCATTCAAGTTGCGTGCAATGGTGTTAACCAGCATCACCGATGTTCCGGGACACCGTTGCTTGTCTGGGCAGTCCAAAGGAGAGAAAGTTTGCTTTCAGTGCTTAGATGATACCGAGAGTCTTTTGCTGAACAACTCAAAGAAGAGGGTGTACATAAGACATCGCCGTTTCCTTAGCCGATCCCATCCTTACCGGCTCATGAAACGCCAGTTTGATGGCACAATTGAGAAGGGATCTGCTCCGAGGCATTTCACTGGGCACGATGTCTATGGCCAGGTAAAGGATGTCAATGTTACATTGGGGAAGAACAAAAAGAGTGCCCTTGGAAAGAGAAAGCGCAAGGAGGAAGAAGTCGCTGATAAGAGGTGGAAGAAGAAGTCCATTCTATGGGAGCTACCCTATTGGAAAGACTTAGCAGTTCGCCACAGCATCGATGTCATGCATGTGACAAAGAATGTTTGTGGGAGCTTACTTGGAACACTCTTGAACACCAAGGGGAAAAGCAAGGACCATGCAAATGCACGAGCGGACATGAAAGATTTGGATATCAGGCCCGAGTTGTGTCCCGAGGGCCCCAGTGCCCAGCTACCATTATGTGCCATAAATCTAACTAAGGAAGAGAGGCAGGAGCTGTGCGACTTCTTCCGTAGCGTGAAAGTTCCCTCCGGATACTCAGCGGACATCAGGAAGCTCGTGGCGCCAAAAGAGAACAAAATGCTCCCAATGAAGGCGCACGATTGCGATGTCATGCTCACAACAATGCTTGCGGTTGGAATCGGGAACATTTTGCCAGAAAAAGTCCGAATGGCAATCATGAGCCTATGCTTCTTCTTCAATGCAATATCTCAGAAGGTTCTTGATGAGAGGTCACTGGACAATCTTGAGAAGAAGCTTTTCCAGACAATGTCTCTTCTAGAGGCGTACTTCCCACCGGCATTCTTTGATATATCTGTTCATCTCATTGCTCATCTGGTCAAGGAAATAAAGTATCTTGGTCCCGTGTTCCTGCATCATATGTACCCGTACGAGAGATTCATGAGCACTTTGAACCGGTATACAAAGAGTCGGGTTCATCCTGAAGGAAGCATGGTCCAGGGTTACTCTGCTGAGGAGGTGGTTGATTGGTGCCTTGGTTACATTGATCCTACAAATCCAATTGGCTTATATAAGTCTCCCCATGAGGGAAGGCTAGCGGGGATAGGGACTCTTGGGAAGAAGACACTTAATCCAGATCCGGATGATTACCAGCGGGCTCACTTTCTCGTGTTGGTACACACACTAGAAGTGTCTCCTTATATCGAGGAGCATAAGGAGCAGTTGCGTCAAGAGAATCCAGGTCGGAGCGAAGCATGGATAGGGAGGGCACATATGAAGGGATTCAACATTTGGTTCAAAAACCGGATCCTCAGTTTAAGCTCTTGCACAGATGAAGGGCTTCGGAACCTAGCAGAAGGCCCTTTGTTCACAATCACAAGTTATCAGGGATATGACATAAATGGATACACATTTTACACCTTGGCTCAAGACCAGAAAAGTGTGTACCAAAATAGTGGTGTTCGTGTAGTTGCTTTGGACAACACTGACGTACAGAAGGATGCATACTATGGTCAGATAGAGGAGATCTGAGAGCTAACTTATCCTGGGGTCAAGGAGCCCTTCAAGGTGACTGTTTTTCGGTGCCGTTGGGTTAAGGGCACAAGGGGCATCAACAAGGACAGATATGGATTCACTACCATTGATTTTGAACAGGTTGGGTACAAGGATGAACCATTCGTACTTGCAGCTCAGGTTTCACAAGTCTTTTATGTGCTCGACGCGCAAAACAAGAAATGCCTTGTAGTTCTCCCCGGTAAAAAACGGGTTGTCGGAGTTGAAGATGCTGTGGAGGAGGAAGAGTACAATCAATTTGATGAAGTCCCTCCTTTTGGTGATTGGACCCTCCCTATGATTCTCGAGAGTGAGGAAACTTCATACTTACGACATGGTCATGTAGAAGAGGCCACCGTTGCAAAAGGCCGCCGAAACCGGCAAGTACGCAAGAGAAAGTAATGCTTATCTGTTGAAGGTACGCAAGAGATATTACAGTGTTAGGTTCTCAAAAAAGTAATGCTTATCTGAACTAGTCACTTGCACCAAAATATGTATGTTGGATAATTCACAAAAAAGGTGTTTGATTGTACTGGCATGCTTGCACTTCTGTAGGTGCTTTGCAAATGCTGAGGAAACTCCATACTTGCAAATGGATATTTGTGGTGCTTTGCATATCGAGGTTCAGTGCTCTCCTTTCAGTAGAGCAGAGGTAGAAACACTGTTCTTTTTTACATCTAAGCATAATGTTTGCAATATTATTCATAAATATTTATTGGTGTAATTAGCAGGTATGTAAGATCCTTCAGTATATTGAGGCTTACCAGGAAGAACACAAGCTTGGTCCAATGCCAATCATCTTTTGTGGGTCTATACAGTGTGCACAGTAATTTATAATAAGGTAACAAGAAGAATATCTTTGCTATTTTAATTGTTCAAAATAGCAGTACTGGAAGACCGAACTGTATGTTTACAACTCTGGTAAGTATCTCCATCCTTGGTCTGTCCGTAATTCATATACGAGCGTAGTAGGTTCAGTCACAGTGATACTTAAATGATGAAATCAGTGAAACTTCGTGATGCTAACAGATGAAATGAAATATGAAACTACTTAGTCACTGCATCTATTTCGAGTGATTCGCATGACCAATTTGGGTTTCTGTAGCTTTATTAGTTCACGTTATGTTTTATTGAAGCACAGTTAGCATTTCGTTGTTCTTGCTGTCAGGGATACTTCTGAATTTGCTATGGTTTGATGATCTGAACGGACGTCCTCTGCACTCTGCAGGGGTGTACAAGCCGGCTGAGCTATGGCAGGCGAAGGAGCATCAGCCGCCTTCCAAGAAACGCAGCTGCACGATGGTGTTCACGATCAAGGAGATGGAAGAGGCCACCAACATGTTCAGCGATCGCAACCTCGACGGCAAGGGCGGCTTCGGCCGGGTTTACAGAGGCGTCCTCAAGGATGGCCAGGTGCTTGCTTGCTTGCTTTTCACCAATCGTTCTATTTTGTTTGGGCCGGAAACCAGCAGGCCCAAATTCAGTCCCCAAGTCCCCGCAGCCCCGTAGTCCCGCAGCCCCGCATCTCTCCCGTGCGCCGCCGCATCCGCAGCCCCGCATCTCTCCCGTGCGCCGCCGCATCTCTCGGCGCGCCTCTCCTGTGCGCCACCGCCTCTCCCGCCCTCGACTCTCCCATTCGCGAGCAAGACGCAAGAGGACGCGCAGGGCAGCCGCAGCGGCTTTGCCGGCGGCGGGAAGAGTTGGGGCCCCGAGCTGGAGATCCACCGGTCACCACCCCCGTCACCCCGGCCTCCTCCTCGGTCATTTCAAGTTCCACATCAAAATGGTAAGCTATCACCACCCACAGTCATTTCAAGTGTTTAGCATATTTCTAGCATCTAAATTTGGTCTTCTGCAATTTGCTAAACCACATCTTTCTCGAATTTGATTGATAGGTGTCTTCCACGGATTCTTCATCAAGTGGTGACGACGAAGCGGGGACACAAACTGTTTCTGAGGAAGTAGAATCACCCATTGATGATGAGCAGCAGCAGTCTGTGCCTGAGCCTGTGCGCCGACCCAAAAAACCAAAGACAGCATCTAAGTGGCCTACTGACATGATCGAGGTCACAGAGATACATCCAGATGGGAAGCCAATTGAGGTGAAACAACAACGAAGATTGCGATTGCTTGCTCGTTTGATTGCTAGACAACAGCTATCCTTAGTTATGCCATCATTCAAAAACCTTACTGATGAGAGGAAATGGGAATTGTTTAATAAACATGTCATGCCCTACTTGAAGTTCCCAGATACAATGAAGACTGAGGGGCTTAAGTATATAATGAAGGTGATATCTAAGAGTTGGAGAACCCACAAAAACAGGCTAGTGACCGATTTTATCGAGAAAAACCTCAGTCCCTTTCAGAAGCACCCCTACATTCAACCTGAAGATTGGGCAGAATTTGAGGTATTGAAGAAGTCCCGAGAAGAAATAGCGAAAAGTGAGAAATACAAAATGCTTCGGCAACAAAATGTGCACAACCATTGTCTGGGCTCTGCAGGGTATGATGGGAAAGAGAAAAAGTGGGAGGTGGAGGATGCAGAGTTAGTCAAGAAAGGCATCCCTAACCCATGGGATGACTACCCTGAAGGCCGCCCTGTGAGGTTTCTACGAGCAAGGAGTAAGCTTGAGGTATCAGAAGATAAAGCTGAGATCATCTGGAAATAGGATTCAACACAAAAAATCTCTGAAGACATTAAAGAGAAGCAATCAGCCGCAGAATCTTCAGGCGTCACTTGGGTCAGGGAGAATGATGTGCTAACTGCATGTTTGGGCCCTGAACAGCCAGGCTGCGTGCGCGCTGTTTCAAGTTACACTGGCTGGAAGCATGGTTGGCCTGGGTGTTCTGGCATGTACAGAAAAAGAAAGAGGTCTGGTGCAGTAGATGTGGATGTGCAAGCGATAGCAGCTCAAGTTAGAGAAGAAGTTACAGCTCAAGTCACACAAGAAGTGACGGCTAAGGTCACGAAAGAGGTTACCAGCAAGGTCACACAGGATGTCATGTCCTATCTTGCAGACCAAGGCTTGTTGGTAAGACCACCATCTTCTAGGACCCCTAGTCCTGCCTGCGGATGAAGGAGCAGTTGTGCATCTGCCTCCAACGCTGTTCCAAACGACTTGGAGTTGGGGCCCAGTTCAGTTGCTCCAGATACTATTGATCTTCTTGAAGAGCCAACCCAATGTTCCTTGGTAGTGAACCTTGGAAACTATCGACCTGTGGTTGCAGAGGGTCGGGTGTTCCCAAAGGAGTTTGTGCTAGAATCAGTCCAAATAGATTATGATTATGCAATAGTCCAAGTGGAATGTGTACATCAGGGTTATGAGGATTATGTGCTGCAGCCGCCCCCTAATGATGATATCAAAACACTTAGAGAAGCTCTACTACAGAGGATACTGTGGAGAAGGGATTGGATTCTAGTGAAACAAACACATGAGACCCAGCCAGCCCAATCTCAACCAGATGAGACCACAAAGAGTGCCAAGAGTGTTTCGAAGGGCACTAATGCTATTATTTCTACAAAGCTACTTTGTGGAGCCAATTCAACTCCTTCAAATCATCAATCTCCGGCCACATCTGATGCAACAAAGAGTGTGCCAAAGGAGCATAATACAGCCAACCCTTCAAAAAATCCAAACAGCTCAGAGAAGGAGTGCACTAAGCTGCCCACGCAGCCAAAAGTGGGAACTGAGGCTGTTGGAAGCGGTGCAAGGCCACCCAAGCAACCCAAAGGGGCTAGTAAGGCTGCTGGAGAGAGTGAAAAGGCAGCCACAAATAAAAAGTTGGCTAGTAAGGCTGTTGGACAGAGTCTAAAACAACCGCAGCAGCAAAAATGGATTGATAAGTACAAATGTGGCCACCCATTTCTCCCAGCAATGGACCTCAAGGCGGTAGGACCTGGATGTACTGCTCTTCATTCTCATTACATGAAAGATTGCGTCAACAATAAGCATGGGATAGTGGTTAGGTTCAGGGGTATTTATATGCTGAACTCATCAAATTTCGAAGTCAGGCTTGTGAGATACAATTTTCTGTATGACCTCTTCCAATTTGGGGCATTGGATGCCTCTCTTCTTCAATGCTGGATATTGTAAGTACCTCCAAACAAATCTGTGTTCTTTACTTTTGTTACCCCATGGTAGAAGAACAGAAATAAGGTCATAACTAAAATTTATAACAATCAGGCAAAGATAGATCCAAACTGTAGAGAGAGCGTCTGATTGGTTGGTGTGGGCCGCATGCTTCCTGGAGGCTGGAAATGGGAGCTCCGGCGAAGAGCGGCTGGGGAACCAAAGGCGTGGCACCTCTTTGATGGACTCATGCAGTACTTATTTCTGCGTTTTCTCTCGTAACTTAATCTATTATTATTATCGTGCCCTTGGTACATGGGTTGTGTAACTTGTGACTTATGCACTGTAAACTATAGGGTGCTTAAACTATAATCCTGTATTGATCGTTCATGTTAGCTATCAACGACTGTTTCCATTTTGAAGAAAAAAAATGCAAACTCAAATGATCATTTGTAATACTCCGTAGCTCACTGTTCAGGAACAAGGTACCTCTGCTGTTTTATGTATGTTGCCGCCTAGATGCTTGCAATTATGTAAGTGAAACGGAGGACTGCCTTTTTCACACTTTGGTAGCTGGACTAATTACGACTGAAGCCAAGTTTCCTTGTCCTTCACTTCCTCAATGAATTGAATGGGCACATCAAAATCGTATAAATCGCTGTAAACTGAGATAGCAGTGTCACGTTATGTGTGCACTGTGCAGAACTTCACCGGAAATTGATCCGTTCCTCGTCACTTTCCAGTGACCAGTGCAATCACGCCGGATGCGCTGCACACGTACGAGACTACGAGTCAGTTCCTACTCTGGTATAGTGGTACTCCCTCCGTAAAAATAAAATAATTATGACTTCCGACTCGGTCAAACTAGCTAAAATACTCTAAATATGCTCTTTCAACTCAACCTTTGCGTTGCTCTGTTAACTTCATGTTGAATTTGGTTTGGTTCACTGACTGTATTTTGATTATTGTCTGAGTGACGTTAAACTTCAATTTTCATGCTCTGCATCATGTGTATTCTAGCTGACCCAGATAAAATGCAATTAAGCTGGTTGAAGTAGCTGACCCAGATACATATGCTTGCAGTTCATCGGCTGTTATGTACTCATTTTCTCTAGGCATATCCCTTTTGGTTTATGTACTCATGTTGTCTACATGTTCTTTCTTATTTTTAGATCACTGGTTGTGGAAGCTAAGGCTAAGGACATTCATGTGGGCTTTCTAGATCCACAAGTGATGTCACTGGACAGCATAACATTTGATAGAGACAAAGTTCTGCAGTATGTACAAAAGGCCTTCACCAAGTATACCAAGAATGACTACATAATGTTTGCCTACAACTCTGGCGGCTTAGCTGGTGATCATTGGATCGTCGTGGTAATAATTCAAAAGTGGAATAAGGTCATATACCTTGATTCCAACAGATCTGAAAACCATGATTTCAGCGTGCTAAAACTGTTGATTGACGAGTGAGTTGTTTGCTTACCTACTATTGACTTGTTTCATAAGTGCCAATATCATTGAACCAACATAATGAGCCATATATATGTGTGTGTTGTACTCTTACATGTAGGGCTTTTGCAAGACACACAAACAAGCTGAAAGACAGACCACATCCATTGAAACACGCTTTTAAATATGCGGTAAGTGCTTCCAAAAATAAAAGTCAATATTGTGCCTCTAGTATATTAAGTACTGTGTTCAACTTCCATTTTCAAATTATTGTGTTCTATATATATTTGTCGCAGTGCCTTCAACAATCTTCTGCTAAGTCATCTGGCTGGTATGCTGCACACCACTTGTTTTTAGCTATGAGAAAGACAAACTTGGAATACTCTGAGGTATTCATATCTAAACTTTGGATGTGCAAATATAATGGCCCATGGTTGTTTGAGTGTGTGTGACTGTGTCATGTCCTAGTATAGTTTTTAGCCCATGGTACTTGTTCTGCTACCTGTCTTTTTCTATCTCAAGAGAAGATAAAAGGTGGAGGCTTTATTTGTATTGCTACCTGTCTTTTCGTTTTGGGGAGTGATCTGATGAGGGTGGAGGAGCAGGTGCCAGCTCTGTGCTTTTACAGCTGAACCTCCTTATGCTCCAGGTAGTTTAGTGATTGGATTAGGAGCATGCAGCTAGCTAACAGATTATTTTCTCTGATTGTTTATTTGTTTCCTAGCACTCGGATATAGTGTGGCCATTGTCGCAGTGGCCAGTTTGTGTTTCAATTTGAGTATCATTATTCGGTAATAGTGGCACTAGCCGATTGCTCATAGTCTTGATGAAAAAGTTTGTGTGGCCTCAGCATTCTGTCTTCAAATCAGTCTCAAGGAAACAGTCCTGCGTGTCCAGAAAAAAGTCTCAAGTAACAGTTGTATGTCAAACCTTAATGCGATTTCACTACATTTGTAGGCTATTCCCTTGATGTAGAAGAAAACTCTGCAGTTTCTTTTCAGTGGAAACATGCACAGTACTACTTTAGTCATAAGCTCGAATGCTCGATGATTTACGCTGCCTATATATTTTACTCAGTGATAGACATAGGCACAGCACCATCTGCTTGCTAATGAATTTCCACATCTGCGGGTGTTCCTATGTCCCTTGATTGTTTGCATCAAGCTTAGCAACTGTGATTTTTTACATTGATTGTCTATATTGTCCTGTACATTGTACTGTACCATGTTTTCTTTTTTACCAAAGTTCTATCTTGACACAGGAATTTGAAGTGTTGACGACGCCCATCGATATGCTCATGATTAGAGAAAAGCTAGCCAGGTTCTTAGTGGAACAAGTCATCGAGAAGAAAGGAGAGTTCCATCATGACCAGTGATGTGTGTTTGCCATTATCAGTGTGAGTCCAGTGATGTAGCGTGTGACTAAATAAATTAAGCCCATTGTTTAGATGGATTTCGAACAAGTTGTGATGGATTTTGAACAAGTTGTGAACATTTGATATAAATGTGAATCTGTTGAACTTGATGTCTATCTCGTGTGAACATATTACATATTGATGACTTATATATATTTCTTCTGTGAACGATGTGGGGTTCTAATGAGCAATGTGTACATTTGTTATATGCTATCAGTGACACATTAGACAGACATGAGTCACTGATATCAAATTATCAGTGACGCAAATCAGTGATGCATATTCTTAGTATGTGTCACTCATATATCCTTATTGGTGACGTGTGTTACCATAACGTGTCGCTGATATAGACTTATTAGTGACGCGGGTTCCCACAGCGTGTCGCTGATATGGATTTATCAGTGACGCGTATTCCCGTTTTCAGTGATGCGTATTCTGAATAAGCGTCACTCTATTTCCTTATCAGTGACGCGTCTTACAGTTATCGGTGACGCATGTTCGCGTTATCAGTGACTCGTGTTCTAAATATGCGTCACGGATAGTTTCCTATCAGTGACGCATTTTTACGCGTCACTAATGTGCCCTTATCACAGACGCAAGAATAGTGACGCGTGTTTTACGCGTCACTGATGACCCTCTACACGCGTCACTGATAAGGTTTTCTGGCATAGTGAATGTTTGTGAATATGTAGCCACGGCGAAGCCAGGGCACACTGACAACAATAATGCAAGCGTGATCTGGTTGGTTGTTAATTTTGCGGCAAGCGCGAGGCATGGGTTCATCATGGCTAGCCGTCATAATGCACCCCGGTTGGCTCATCACAGCTCTTAGACATAGCATGGCTCCGACGCCCCCACTGGCATGCTCTTGCACCTTCAAGACAACCGAGCTCATAGCCGTGAGTTCCTTGTACTCCATCTTTTCCGACAATGATCAACAGAGCAAAAACAAAAGCAATTAATAAACAATAATATGAATGTTGACAATAAAAAAACTAATAAAAAAACAAGTATGTTTAGTTTCTTAATTCAAATAAACTGTTTTAATGAAAACAATTAGCAGCAATTAATATCTTACCTATTATTGTTCATGTAAACTCAATCCCGTTTATTAAACAATAATATGAATGTTGACAATAAAAAAACTAATCCAAAACGCTAGTACTAGATCAAACCAATCCCTACCTAAAAACAAATAAATAGAGAGCTAAAACCAAGACATAGCCACTAAAAAATCATAGAATCTTATTCCCTACTAAATTCACCCTAATACCTTCAAAGATTTTGATATAATTCGATCCATAAGTTCCTCAATCACCATGGAAGAGAGACAAAATGAAAACCCTAACTACACACTAATCTACCGCTAAAACTTCAAGAACAGGCTTGGAATAGCATTTACTTAGTGTTGGATGTTTGGGCCAGGGGTACCCGCACCGCCTGTATATCCGGCCACGACCAGCTATCGGGCCAGAAGCCATGGCAAACGAGGCCCATGAGGGCTGAATGAAGCAACTGACTTGAAGATCAAGGCACGCTGAGAATATTCGGAGCCGGCATATCTGGAGGATAGCATAGGATCAATCCATACGCATTCCGCGTAACAAACTAAGAAACCAATATGTTAGCCGATCGCCCTCATTGTAACCCTACCCCCTCAGTCTATATAAGGGAGGGTTCGGACCTCGCAATCGGGATCCATCTCATTCCTTTCATCCCATCTACTATGTAGCTAGGAGCAACAACCCCTATAGTCGACCATACAAATACGAGAAGAGCATCATCACCCCCAACTAGACTAGGGCTAATAATATCACTACCAGCTTAGGCTATATCACTGTCGGATCAAGGTACAACCCCGGTAGTCATATTTTTGTATCACTAACAGGTTTTATATTGACAGGATATATAGTGTTATCTACCATTGGATCCGCCTAACATATCAATTGATCGACTATCCACCATTGGATATACCTATCACAACTAGTTCTAGTTATAGAACCAGCGTCCGGACGCCTCCACGGATAGAGGAGGTCCACTGCATGAGCTGGACACTAGTAGTTCCACAAATTGGTTCACCATTTGTGTCTAGTCTCAGTATCTGCTCTCTGTGGGAGAAAACTCTCCTCATACAGCTTTCGTTAGTAGTCAAGATGGTGCACGAGAGGTATTAGAATAATGTTTGTGAATATGTAGCCACGGCGAAGCCAGGGCACACTGACAACAATAATGCAAGCGTGATCTGGTTGGTTGTTAATTTTGCGGCAAGCCCGAGGCATGGGTTCATCATGGCTAGCAGTCATAATGCACCCCGGTTGGCTCATCACAGCTCGTAGACATAGCATGGCTCCGACGCCCCCACTGGCATGCTCTTGCACCTTCAAGACAACCGAGCTCATAGCTGAGTTCCTTGTACTTCATCTTTTCCGACAATGATCAACAAAGCAAAAACAAAAGACTAAGTGAGATGTAAGAATCATTAATAACCTAGAAGAATATAATTAGTATATACCAGTATAATTCTGGAACGTCATTCTTATTTGAAGTTATAGATTTGTTCAACCTTTTCAATCATGCTCTTATCCTTAAAAAAACATATACGCACTACATATTCTTCGTGCAAGAGAGAATAAACAACATAATTAACCAACTAATGTACTACTAAACAAGTATTTTTATTTTCTTAATTCAAATAAACAGTTTTAAAGAAAACAATTAGCACCAATTAATATCTTACCGATTATTGTTCATGTAAACTCAATCTCATTTATTAAACAATAATATGAATGTTGACAATAAAAAAACTAATCCAAAACGCTAGTTCTAGATCAAACCAATCCCGACCTAAAAACAAATAAATAGAGAGCTAAAACCAAGACATGGCCACTAATTCGATCTATAAGTTCCTCAATCACCATGGAAGAGAGGCAAAATGAAAACCCTACACTGGTAGAGAACCGAGCTTTACTCCCGGTGGGGAACCCCCTCTAGTCCCGGTTCCCCACCCGGGAGCAAGCATCCGGGACTAAAGGGGGGTCCTTTAGTCCCGGGTCAGGAACCGGGACTAAAGGAGGACCTTTAGTCCCGGTGGGTAACACCAACCGGGACTAAAGGTGCCTCCTGACATGCCACGATGGCCGGCACCTTTAGTCCCGGTTGGTAATACGAACCGGGACTAAAGGTTTTTTTCTTTTTTCTTTTCTTTTCATTTTTTTGTTTTCTTTTCAAAATAGGTTTTCGAAGTCGTATTGTACGCTGCTAATTATACATTTATACGCGCGTATAGTATGTTTCGGTTCAAGCACAATGAACGTATTAAATCACACAATTCAAGCATAGAAATATATATATATATATATGCATGCATGCATCATATATATATTTACATGCATGCATGCATATGTGTATTTTACATTATATTATTTCATGTGCATATATTACAAAAGATTGCATTACAGTTGTTGTGACATAACAAGTTTCCTCTCATCCTCTAGCTTGGCTTCAATGGCGGTGTTGGGTCAAGTAGAACTCATTTCTTGGAATCGATGACCTGCTCATTAAAAAATCTGGCTATAGACTCTTGAATTGCTTTGATTTGGTCTTGCCATATGACATTTTCCTCCAACCATCGAGTCTACAGTTTGAATTAAAGGAAAATAAATTAATATATGTACATATATATATAAAAGACATAGTAACACAATCAATAATAATAATTAAATGAATATATAGTGTATTTTTAACGTACTTTTAGTCTCTCTCAGAGGAGTTCTTTGGGAGAGCACCTTGATAAACTTGCAAACATAGTAACCACAGATAGTTGTTCCCCTGTTCTCGCCTCGAGACACCACTTTACGAGAAAAATTTGTCATCCAATCTGGTGATCCGTGAAAGCTATATGTTTAATTAATAAAGATGATGCGATTCTGTGGACTTACTTTCAAAGGGATTACATTTAGTGGCGCTTTGCATTTTTCCATGTGTTGCTTCTCAATAAAGGTTTTCCAAACACTGCCCAATAAAAAATTTGCCACGTCATCAGATATAGTTAATCATCATGTTTGTGTGTATATATAGTTGCTAGAGATCCCGAAATTACCTCTGGATAATATCTATCATAACTTGGTAGTCTTGTTGTGGTTTTCTCATCGAGTCATAGATTATCAAGTGACTTTTCACCAGATCGATGTCCATCAATATCCAGTGATTGCTGCATGTGTTTATAGGATATAACGCATAACACTCATTAATTAACTAGAATCAACATATGAGCCATTAAGGATGATCGACATGATTAACACTCACTTGAAGTTATAGGGAAAGAGTATATCCTTCTTGTGGCATTGGTTCACTAAGAAGTTCATGAGGTTACTCTCTGACTCAGACTTCCAATTAGTCTTTGGAGTAATTGGGTCTTTGAATACTATATGGGGATCAACAAAACCAATTTCATTGCAGCCTTCCTTTCTGAGCTCTGTCATTATAAATCTGCATATATATAGTACTTGTTAGGATAATTTATATGCATATACACACATATGATGAGTTTAATAATAGATCGAAAGAATTATTACTTACAGGCAATAGCAGCTAATGATAACTTTGTCCACAGAGGTTAGGTGGCATAGTTGATGAAATTCTGCAAAGTCAACATACATAACATCATCGCCACGGAACCAATGTTCGTCTCTAATTCTGACACCAACGCAGAAGTCTCCACTGGTAGACGCCTGCATGTACCACTTGTTTAGCAGGTACATTTGCGTCCCTAGATCAGATAAGGCTTGAGGGTTGTATAGACTCTGGCCTAGTACAAATTTTTTCTTCCAAATATCAACCTCCGCCGCACTCTCAATGTTTCCATCATCAAACATCTGGTAAAGGTCGAGACCAGTCTCATCAAGAAATTCACCAAGGTGATCCAAATCGACATCCGGAGGTATGTTTGCCTGATGCATTAATCTTAAATTCGAACCATATTCATTACCAACAACTAGCGGGGGGATTGATTGGTGCGCTTGTTGTCCGAGTTGGGCAACTCCTTTCCCTGCCCGCTTCTTTTTCTGTGCCTCCTCAATTGACTTGGTGAGAGTGCGGTCATAGTCCGATAACGTTGATTTGGATGGCTTACGAGATTCCCGTTGTTGTTGCTGGTAAGAAGTCACCTTTTTTCTTAGAATATCTGGAGCTACGAAGAAGTACGGTTTCTCCGGGTTTCTCCTTGCTTCTTGATTCATTTTAAGTTTGTCATAGAATCTAGACATGTCTTTTTTATATGCATCAGTTCCTTCTTCCTTCTCTTCAGATATTATTTTGGGAATAGCCCTTGGTTTCACGGTGGCTTTCTTTGCAGGCGGGGACTAGTTCTTTGTTTGAGGGGCTGGCCTCTTGCTAGGCTTCTTGGTAGGCGGGGGCAGGGGAGGCGTTGGAGACCTCCTTGGAGGTGTTGGCAGCGGCGTTGGAGACCTCCTTGGAGGTGGCGGCTGCGGCGTTGGAGACCTCCTTGGAGATGGTGTGGATGCAGCCTCGCCTTCCAACACAATGTCATCGTACAGAGCACTATGATGATCTGGCGATTGAACAATTGGATTTAGGTTGGGGGAGGATCTGCTACAAAAAAAAGGAATGACATATTATTATGAGCAGATTGTTAATTATTTAAGCCAATACAAATTAATGATGTAGTGTTTTCATCCGCACGTACCTATGGTGAGGTAGTTCAGGAGGAGGTGGAGCCGACATCCCTGGAATGATGATGTAGCGCTTGCACCATAGAATGAATGTCTTCTCCGCTTCTCCTAGAGTCTTCTCGCCATCACCTCCAGGAATGTCAAGAGGCAAATCACTAAAACCTTTTTCAGCTTTATCTACCGAGATGGTAGCATATCCTTCTTGGATTATATTCCCATGAATCCTTGGTGTCTTGGTTCGGTCGATAGGATTAACAAGACCGATAGCCACCTTGATTGTGGAATTCTCCTTCGGAATGTGTAGCTCACACGTTGTACAAGGTTCAGTGACGTCATCCACAGGGAAGCGCAGTCCTATGTCCCCTTGATTTGGTATCTCCGTTGAAGCGCAGCTGCTTTTCAACTGAACAGATTGGCTAATGTTGATTCCTGGCTCTGATGCCTGCTTGCTTGCACTCACTGCTATTTGCACTTGCCTTCTGATTTCCTCCTGCATTCTCGCTTCAAGGTTTTTTTTCCGCTCCTGTGCTTCACGCACTGCTTCCTCCAACCTCTGGAGCCGTTGTGCCTTTTCTTCCTTCTTTCTCTGGCGACTTCTGTAGGAAGGTCTGTCCTGAGGGAATCCATGCTCCCACGAGACACTTCCTTTGCCTCTAGTTTGGCCACCATGTTCAATAGTCCCGATGGCGTATGTCAGCTCATCCTTCTCTCTGTTGGGCTTGAACGCACCACTAGCAGTAGCTCTCTGAGCATAAAACAATCTGTCTGCTGCTTCTTGCAGTCTTGCGCCATAAATGCACTTCCCTGTCTCCTGGTCCAGTCTTCCCCCATGAGCGAAAAACCAATTCTTTGCACGTTCTTCCCACTCGAGTGATTCTGGTCTAATACCCTTGGCAAGAAGGTTTGCTTCCATTTTGTTCCACTTCTTAATGGCAGTCGGGTAGCCACCTGATCCCAAGTTATGGTGGTATGTCTTCTGTTGGGCATTACGTTGGTTCTTTATCACCCGACTCACACCCTCTTCCAAAGTCTTGTACTGTACAAACTCATCCCAATAGGGCCTCTGCTTTGAGATCGGGCCTGGGACAGTAAAATCTGGTGCTATGTTCTTCTTGACATACGTCGTGTATAGGTGTTTCTTCCAAGTCTGAAACTGGGTGGCCATCTTCTTCATTGCCCAATCCCTAACTTGCTCCTTCAATTCATCACCATCTATTATATCATCATAACCATCTGCTTGGAGCGTGAAATGTACCAAGACATCTTTCCAAATTAACGCCTTGTCACGATCGGAGACAAAACCGATATGAGGAGCATTGGTCTTCTTCTTCCATTCATGGGTACTTGATCGGGAGCCGGTCCCGCATAAGGTAACACACAGTGGTGCACAAATTTCATTTTATTCGCCCCGGTTCTCCTGTATCCACATTGAACTCGAGATGATGAAGCGACCCTCCAATGGCTTTTTGGGACCTCGAACATTTTTACTCTTCGTAGTAGTTGTTGATGTCGATCCGTAGGGCTACAAAACATAAACATTATTTTTAATGTCATGAGCACACATAAGACATATGATAATATATATAGCTAATAATAAAAATATATACTTGGCCAATATGTTGTTGCTCATTTTGTTCAAGAGCTAAGTCATCGACTCCCACATCCGCATCCTCTTGCATGTTATTTTTAGCACCATCATCGTTGGCAACTTGAGTGCCGTGTTGATCAAATTCATCATCAACTCCTCCTCATCCATGTTTCTCGGTCGGCCATCTAGCTTCAAAAAACAAAACCAATATATAGTACGTCAAATCTTTGCTTACATGCGTAAAATCTACGAACAATATGCATTATTAAATCTTGCCCTCGGCCACGGACGCAATTAATTGCCACACTAGGGCGAACTACGCCGATACTAGGGCAAATTAGGGCTATACATAAACGGTAGAGGGCAAATTGCGCTCGGTGACTAGGGCGAACCACGTCGGTGACATCAATAAAGCGGTTCGCCTGGTGTGATTGTTTAGCATTAACGATAACGATAATACGAATGTTGATCAACTAGGCCATGAGAAAGGGCGGTCAGACAAGAGTGGCGGTGCTCCACTCCGCCAGATATATATCTCTGTACATGGGTGAACGAGGGTGGCGGTGCTCGCCAGATATACATAGAAACGCATGGGCGAACGAGGGCGGCGGTGCTCGCGACGATATATACATGCATATGAATACAAATGACGTATATATATACGTGTCGGTAGCTGATGGCGGTGTCTTGACGACGACGACGACGTGAGGCGGCTTGCACGCAGTCGACGACGCACGACGACGACGTGAGGCGGGCCAAGCGTCGTCGGTGCGTGATGTTGTGATCCTATGTACCATGTGAACCATGTAGTCATTCATCATATGAGAAAATTCTATGTTGATAATGTAAGTATAAGTCATTATGAAATGTAAGTATATGTGTCTTATTGCTAATATAACCATTACTATTTCTGAAATGATAAGAATTTATTTTCTTCTTCTACAGGCGATCTCTGATGCTATGATATAAAGTTGAAAAAATATGTAATGCTCATATTACTTTAGCAACATTAATATATTATATCTGTATATTCAAAGTTCACAAATGAAGAAACATTGAAGTTTTCCTTCATTGTCTGTAGCCATGCATGCAAGTCCAACCAAAACTGCTTACATCATCACATGTGATATTTTTTATAAACTAAAAAACTCTTAGTTTACAAACTGGGTATCCAAATTGAGTTCCTATTTGACCATTATATATCCTACAACAAATCCTTCAAAAAAAAGACCCTACATAAATATATTTGGATAAAATTTCATTAACAAACATTGATCTATGAAGATAGAAAAAATTCTTCTATTGAGCAAAGGCAGTGGAGGGCCTCGTCTGAGAATGTACAGAGAATGTACCAAGAGATCGATGAACATATCACCTCGAGCTCGGCAGTGGAGGGCCTCGGGCGCGGTGGAGGGCCACGGGCGCGGTGGAGGGCCTCGGGCGCGGAGGAGGGCGCGGTGGAGGGCCACGGGCGCGCGCGGAGGAGGGGCACGGGCGCGCGCGGTGGAGGCCGCACGAGGAAGAAGAGGGCAGCGGTGTCACGGAAGGCGAATGGACGGCGGCGCGAGGAAGAAGAGGGCGGCGGTGTTCGACGAGGAAGAAGACGAGCGGATCGATCTGCGCCAGGCGCTGGAGGTTATATATCAGAGAGAATTACTCCCGGTGCCAGCCACCAACCGGGAGTAAAAACCCTTTACTCCCGGTGCGTATTACCAACCGGGAGTAAGAATCTTTACTCCCGGTTGTTAACACGCACCGGGAGTAGTAGAGACTCCCTTGTTGGTAACACGACCGAGGAAGAGAGTTTTTGCCTGCTGTGCAGCCCACCTTTACTCCCGGGTGGGCTTCCCACCCGGGAGTAAAGGTGGGCTGCAGTTTCGTTTCCCGCCTGTTTTAAGCAATAGTTTTGTTAAATACAATAGAAATGCAATAGTTTTTGTTAAATACATAGTAAATTAAATAAAAGGCATAAAATTATTTTGTTAAAAATATGGATTTTCTTTTTGTTTATTGCACATAGGAAAAATCTATAACCTAACTTTTTTTATTTTTTGTTAGAATTATAAAACATAATGTAACTAATATTTATTATTTCGTTAATGCAAAAATGTAGTGTTTAATTAAAATTATTAAAACTATTGGTTTTGGACAGGAAATTTGTTTTCACGTCATTTTAACGTTAATATTTTAATTTTTCATCACTCAGTATCCTAATTTACCTTTTTGAGAGAGAAATCCCACCAAATCAAACATTGATTTAATTTGAAACATGACATAATAAACATCTGAATTCACAATTATTACATAATATCTCAAACACACACTACATTAAATCACTATATCATCAAGTGGGCATAGCAGTGAACTTCTTCTTTACGTATGTCCCTTAGTTATGATCGCTTCGTAACCATGGAGTGTCCTCATCATTTACCAAGATGCTAGGGTCTTTGTTCACTTTGAAGGGCGGAATTCGGTCATCCTTTTCATAATCTTCTGACATGTCCGACTTGTCCTCAATTCCCACGATGACTCTTTTCCCTGAAAGAACTATGTGGCGCTTTGGCTCTTTGGTTGAGTCATTATCGTTTTTCCCTCTTTTTGGTTTGGTAGACATATCATTGACATAGAACACCGATTCACATCCTTGGCAAGGACGAATGGTTCGCCTTTTGTACCCAATATTACTAAGGTCTCTCATTGTCATTCCATACTCGTTGTTCATCACATTTACCCGCCTTCGGTCACCTTGACCCATTGGCACTTGAACAATGGGATCTTCAAAGTAGGTGCATATTCTAGTTCCCATATTTCATCTATGCGTCCATAATATGTCCGCTTATTCCCATTCTCGGTCTGTGGCATCTATGCGGACACCACTCGCTTTTGGTTGGTACTCCTTTGATCTTGGGCTCATCGTAGTAGAATATGTTCCCATTTATCTCGTACCCTTTGTATGTGACGATATGCCATGATGGTTGCATAGCCAATAAATACAGTTGCTCATGGATGCTCTCATCACCTTGACATTTTTTTCGCAACCAACCGCCAAAAGTTTCCATGTGCTTACGCGTAATCCAAGCTTCAGTCTTCCCTAGAAACTCGGATCGTAAGAGATCCTTGTGTGTCTCAATATACGGATCTACCAAAGAGGAGTTCTGTAGAACTGTGTAGTGCGCTTTATTGAAATAATCATCATCCGTACCAATATATGTTTTCCTCCCTAGTGTCCCCTTTCCGCTTAGTCTCCCCTCATGTCTCGATTCAGGAACACCAATCGAGTCAAGGTCGGGAATAAAGTCAACATAGAACTCAATGACCTCTTCTATTCCATAGTCAACATAGAACATAGCTTCGCGGTGGCTAGACGTACATTTGGAGGTAGAATTCCTCTTAATGCAACTGGAAGTAATTGCGTCATGAGAATGTGACAGTCATGGGACTTTAAGTTATAGAATTTCTTCTCTGGCACATTTATAATACCCTTTATATTCGAGGAGAATCCAGATGGTACCTTGATGTTGTTTAAGCATTCAAACATGATTTCCTTCTCCTCTTTGCTTAGAGTGTAGCTAGCAGGACATAAGTAATGGCGTCCATCATCTGTCTTCTCTAGATGCAGGTTGTCTCTTTCTCTCAAACAACGCAGGTCCTGTCGTGCTTCAAATGTGTCCTTAGGCTTTCCATACACACCCATAAAGCCTAGCAGGTTCAAACAAAGATTCTTCGTTAGGTGCATCACGTCGATCGAGCTACGGACCTCTAGGACTTGCCAATAGGGTAGGTCCCAAAATATGGACTTCTTCTTCCACATGGGTGCGTGACAGTTAGCGTCTTTCGGAACAGGTTGGCTTCCATGTCCTTTTCCAAAGACGACTTTCACATCATTGACCATATCGAGTACATCCTCACCGGTTCGGTTGTGAGGCTTGGTCAGGTGGTCTGCCTTCCCTTTAAAATGCTTGCCTTTCTTTCTTATGGGGTGATTTGTAGGAAGAAATCGACGATGGCCAAGGTACACGACCTTTCGACATTTTTTCAAGAATGCACCTCTAATATCACCAAAGCAGTGTGTGCATGCATTATATCCCTTGTTTGACTATCCTGAAAGATTACTTAGAGCAGGCCAATCATTGATTATTACAAACAACAATGCTCGCAGATCAAAGTGTTCCTGTTTGTACTCATCCCACACACGTACACCTTCTTTATTCCACAAAATGAGAAGTTCGTCAATAAGTGGTCTTAGGTACACATCGATGTCATTGCCAGGTTGCTTCGGGCCTTGGATGAGCACAGGCATCATAATGAACTTCCGCTTCATGCATAACCAAGGAGGAATGTTGTAGATACTTAGAGTAACAGGCCAAGTGCTATGACTCATCGCTCGCTTCTCCAAAAGGATTGATACCATCTGTACTTAAAGCAAACCTTAAGTTTCTTGCGTCATTTGCAAACTCCGGGAATTCTCTATCGATTGCTCTCCACTGGGACCCATCAGCAGGGTGTCTCAACATATTGTCTACCTTACGATCTTCTTTGTGCCATCGTAACAATTTTGCATGTTCTTTGTTTCTGAACAGACGTTTCAAGCGTGGTATTATAGGAGCATACCACATAACCTTGGCAGGGATTTTCTTACGCGGATGTTCGACCTCAACATCACCAGGGTCATCTCGCCTGATCTTATACCGCGACACATGGCATACCGGGCATGCATCCAATTTCTTGTACTCTTTGCCACGCATGCAGATGCGCCATTAGGACATGCATGTATCTTCTCTATTTCTAGCCCCATAGGATGTATAACTTGTTTTGCTTCGTAGGTAGTGGCGGGCAATTCATTGTACTTCTAAGCATCTTCTTTTGGATTTTTAGTAACTCTCCAAATCCCTTGTCGATATACACCATTCTTTGCCTTCCATTGCAGCAATTCTAGTGTGGTTTCCAACTTTTTCTGCCCTGCATCACAAGTTGGGTACAACAATTTCTTGTGATCTTCTAGCATCCGCTCGAACTTGATCTTCTCCTTTTCACTTTCACATTCTCTTTGTGCGTCACGAATGACCCGAGAAAGATCATCACCGGCTCATCTTCTGCGGCTACCTCTTCTTCACTTTCTTCCATTGCAAAGATATCATTGAAGCACGCACCATCGGGAATAATATCATTGTCGTCCCATTGTTCTTCTTCACCTTCTTCCATTACAACACCGGTTTCTCCATGCTTTGTCCAACAAATATAGTTTGGCATGAAACCCGACTTGAACAAGTGTGAATGAAGAGTACTTGGGCAAGGATATTCCACCGTATTCTTACATATGGCACATGGGCAAGACATGAAACCGTCAAGGTTTGTTTGCCTCGTCCATAGACGTAACAAAGAATGCACACCGTCAATGAACTCTTGGGAGCGGCGATCAGCATTATACATCCAATGACGGCTCATCTGCATTACATGACATAAATATCATATTAAAACCTAGATCATAATTAATTATTTATACAACATGCGTGCCACCACAAAAGATACAAATTTATGAAAGCATCGCTACAATGTAGACAATCCCAACTACCACTAAAAGAACTAAAGCTAAAATACATTTCAGAGCACAAGGATTTCATGCGACCAATCTCAACAAAAATGCAGACAGATCCCCGATTGTGCAACATCTTTGGGCTTCTTCGGCTGGATCACCGCCTCATTAGCCAGATTCTTTCATGTGTGTGTAAGATATTTTTGCACGAGTTCAACATACTCTTCCTCCCAAAGAGAAGCCCCGAACATCGCCCACTTGCCATCCCACTGAAATTAAAACAAAAAATTAGAACTTTAATCACAACCATCATGAAAATAGGTATAAACTAACCATAATCATTAAATACGATAAAATAACTCACATTGCGATCCGGACACTTGTAGAAGATGCGATCCTTGTTGGGACCCTCCTTCTTCACTCGGTACTCCATCATAATCTTTGTCTCATCATGACACTTGCCGCATGGAATGAGAGGGAGGCCCGCCCTAAGTCGCTTTGGAAACCCATGAGAGGTCGAGGACCCAAGCGCCACCATCTACTCTCTATACTCATTTTTAATACACTATAAATTTCTCCTTTTATAAACAAATAAAATTAAGAAACTATAAAATTATCTAGATCTCTATACTCATTTTTAATACATTATAGCTCAAAAACATGTTTTAATAAATAACCATCCGTACTAGTTGACCTTGCTTACGTGGTCAAGGAAGAGCTCCGATTCTACGAGGAAGGGAACACGGTCTTCCACGACCGTTGTCGCTCTCCCTCGTAGAATCAAAGCTCCTCCTTGATATCCGTTACCGCTCGGCAGAGAACATGATCGCCGAGATGAACACGGTCCGCAAGTTCAACTAGTATGGATTTTCTATAATTTTCTAAGTTTATATTTATATATACTACATTTAGGTACGGTGATTGACAGACTACTGCGATGATATCAGGACATGTGAATAAATAACCATCCGTACTAGTTGACCTTGCTTACGTGATCATCTCGGCGAGCATTTCTCCATCGGGCGGCATCAGCATTTGGTCAAGGAAGAGCTCGATTCTACGAGGAAGGGACACGGTCTTCCACGACCGCTGTCGCCTCTCCTCGTAGAATCAAAGCTCCTCCTTGACGTCCGCTACCGCTTCGCAGAGAACATGCTCTCACGAAATGAACACGGTCCACAAGTTCAACTAGTACGGATTTGCTATAATTTTCTAACTATTTTCTAAGTTTATATTTATATATACTTTAACCTTCTTTCATGTAAATATGCAAGCTTGAAGTGATTTTGAGCTCAAATTGCTTACAAATGAAAAAAACCACAATAAAGAACCATATATATATAGTGAACAAAATGGCATAAGACAATGATGAAAAATGAGAGTATGAGATTGGTAACCTTTACAACTGAAGAATCGACGGAGGAATCGAAGAAATCGATGGAGGAATCGAAGAATGGATGGAGGAACAATGGAGGGAGGGAGGAAGTAAGAACACTAGTGCAGTGAGCTTCAAAATGTGCTGAGCTCGGGCTCAGAGAGGAAGGAGACAGCCGATATATAAAGGGAGAACATTTAGTCCTGGTTGGTGGCTCCAACCGGGACTAAAGGTAACTTTCCAACCCCGGGCACAGCCACGGCCCGGGAGTAGACCTTTACTCCCGGTTGGATCCACCAACCGGGACTAAAGGTATTTCTAGTCCCGGGGGAAAAATTCTGGGACTAGAGCCCATTTTGGCCGAGGATCAAAAGTCTGTTCTCTACTAGTGCTAACTACACACTAATCTACCGCTAAAACTTCAAAAACAGGCTTGGATTAGCATTTACTTAGTGTCGGATGTTTGGGCCAGGGGTACCCGCACCGCCTGTATATCTGGCCTCGACCAGCTATCGGGCCAGAAGCCATGGCAAACGAGTCCCATGAGGGCTGAATGAAGCAACTGACTTGAAGATCAAGGCACGCCGAGAATATTCAGAGCCGGCGTATCTGGAGGATAGCATAGGATCAATCCATACGCGTTCCGCGTAACAAACTAAGAAACCAATTGTCGACACAGAATTTCATCCCATGCCAAGGACACACATAGCAAGCCAGAAGGGTCCCCTCGACAGAGCTGGAGATCCGCCTAGCTTCAGCGTAGGGATGGTCGATCCTGCGCACTCCTCCCGAGACATGCCAGTCAATTTGACCCTATAATTAACAAGGAGAGAAAGTCCATCAGTAATTAAGGGCGGAACATGCCGGTGTTGCCAAACAGTCCCGAATGTGCGGCTCTAAGAGCCGATATGAACGAAGAACGACTAAATAGTCGATTCCACCTTATTAGTAAGGATGAATCGGTTAAAGCTCATGGGGTTGTATAAGAAGAATCGGTTATCATTCTGGATGAATATCATTGTTTTATACAAATACTGGTCACTAGCAAAAAGATATCAACAGTAATTAGTTCATGCTAAGCCAATGACTGCAAGTAACCGAACTTCTTTATAAAGGAAACAATTCAACACCATTTAACCATTTAATAAAGATAAATCTAATGAACATATTAGATCTCATCTATCGCTATGACCAGTGGGGCATGAGGCAGAATCATGCAGGCCATAGAAACAACAATAGACTCGATGACCCTAACTTATTACTAATATCAGTGGGGCATGAGGCACAATCATGCAGGCCGTAATACAATAACAAGATCATGGGGCTAACATATCTTTCAACCTATCTTTACTTCAATGGTCTCGTGATATGAACTGTTCATGAAAGCACTCGATATCGGCTAAACCAGCCGATTCAGGCATAGCGCATAGTTAAAGTCATGCCTTATCAGGAGTAGATCCACCAGATAATGATCCTCACACCACATTGCTAACAGTGGGGTGTGAGGCAGAATCACACAGGCCGTGATAGCGGGCCATGGAACGGTTTTCACTAGCCAATAGATCTACTTAAGATGCAACATGCCTTAACCACACGCTATGCACGATCAAGATTGACATAAAACAGCCGATAAAATGTAACTCATCGTTTAAAGTGTAGGTTGGATTGGTTTCAGATTAACAAACGATGAGCTAAACAAGATATAATGCCCATCTAGATCAATCCCAATCGGACAGAGTGATATTGTTGTAATCAGATAAATAATGAAAGCAATAAGCAACATCGGTAACTTAATGAATCTACCAAAGACTGCCATTCTAAGGTAGAGCCGATAACTTGACCTTAATCTAGTTCATGCAGTGGGGGTCGATCGAATCGATGCAGCCATACTTGAACTAGACATGAATCGATAACTAACCTATACCAGAGTCGCAGTGGAGGTCGACCGGATCAATGCAGTCGTACGAACATAGGTATAAGCCATGACAGTACTTACAACAAACAGTGGAGGTCGACCGGATCGATGCAGCCATACTTGCTAAAGAACTCACTGAGATCTACTCTACTCCTACTCCTAAGGGGTGGCCAAAGCCAAAAAAAGTAAATGACTTGTATATTGGATTGATTGTGTGTGTTACAATAGTCGGGGTTTGATATTTATACTCGGGACCTGCATATGACTCCTGTCTAAGCCCGACTCATCACAATTTTTGACCCTAGAGAAAACATTCATAATTTAAGATAACTTGGACTCTAATCTTTCCCTTTTTGTAGAGTCCAACATGTCTCGTCCTAGAGTCGATCATAGCCTTTGTCGTTATCCGCTGGCGCTGTCTGAAGAAAGCCGGTTCCAGTTCTTGCATTAGAATCAGCTAGTTTTGATCTGCACGCAAATGATTTCTTGATGACATGATCTTGGGAGCTTTTGAGTCCCTGCGACTCTCCTTCCAAATTTTGGTGTAAACACCAATATGTTAGCCGATCGCTGAAAGCTCTAGTTTGGTTCTGGTTAATTGATGAAACCCTCAGTGCTAACCTAGTTTATCAAAAGTGATTTTGAGATAGGTAGCACTACTCCAAGTGATGAAGCAATGGTGAAGATCATGACAATGGTGATGGCTTGGTGATGATCGAATGCTTGAACTTGGAAAAGAAGAAAGAGAAAAACAAAAGGCTCAAGGCAAAGGTATAAATGGTAGGAGCCATTTTGTTTTAAGTGATCAAGACACTTAGAGAGTGTGAACACATTTAGGATTGAAAGCCGTACTATTAAGAGGAGTAAAGTTCGTATCGAAATACGGTTGTCAAAGTGCCACTAGATGCTCTAACTCTTTGCATATGCATTTAGGATCTAGTGGAGTGCTAACAACCTTGAAAATATTTGTGAAAATATGCTAACACATGTGCACAAGGTGATATACTTGATGGTTGGCACATTTGAGCAAGGGTGAAGAAGATAGAGGTGAAAGAGGGTTAGTCTCGCTGTTCACAAAGTGACCGGACGCTGGTCTCAGAGGGACTGGTGCGTCCGGTCATGCATGGTAGCGAAGACCTGGCGTCGGTCATTCGACCGGACGCTGGGTCTCGGACTGACCTGATGCTAGAAGGCAACGTCCGGTCAGAGCTGACGTGGCAGTACTGAGATCAAGGAGACTGATCGGACGCTGGCTGCGTCCGTTCAAGGTCGACCGGACGCGTCCGGTCAAGATTTGCCATCTCTGGGAGCTTACTGGAAACGACCGGATGCTAGGGGTTCAGTGTTCGGTCACTTTTGCCGGAGCGTCCGGTCATGTCTCGACCGTTGAGATCCGGTGGTTCCGATTAAACGCAGTGTGACACGTGGCTGTCATCGGGCGACCGGATGCTGAGTCCAGCATCCGGTCAACGTGACTGGAGCATCCGGTCAGCCCGTGTTGTGCCCAGTGAAGGGGTACAACGGCTCTATTTCGTGGGGGCTTCTATTTAAGCCCCATGGCCGGTTCAAGCTCACCCTCTTGGCCATTTGCATTGACATAGCAACCTTGTGAGCTTAGCCAAAGCTCTCCCACTCATCTCCATCATTGATTCATCATCATTGTGAGATTGAGAGAGAATCTAAGTGCGTTGCTTGAGTGATTGCATCTAGAGGCACTTGGTATTCGTGTTTTGCTGTGGGATTTGCTTGTTGCTCTTGGTGGTTGCCACCACCTAGACGACTTGGAGCAGCGGAGGAGGATTGGCATGAGTTGGTGATTGTTCGTGGCCATCTCCGGTGATTGTGAGGGGATTTGTACCTTCCCCGGCGGAGCGCCAAAAGGTAACTCTAGTAAATTGCTAGTGCCATTGAGTTACCTCACTTGTGGGTAGGTTCTTGTGGTGTCCAATCGTGTGGACGAGGTTCGTGCAACACCTCTTAGCCGCCGAACCACCAAGTGTTGGTCGACACAACGGGGACGTAGCGTGTTGGCAAGCACGTGAACCTCAGGAGAAAATTGGTTGTCTCTTGCCATTCGGTATTCTCCCGGTGATTGATTTCATATTCATATTGTGATTGGTTCACTCCTCTACACGGCGGTATAATCACCCTACTCACTTATTTATATTGTTGCAAACTAGTTGTGACAAGCTCTTTAGTGTAATTAGAATTGAGAGCTTGCCTTGTTATTTAAGTTCTTTTAGTGGAGCTCTTTAGAGTAGCAAGATTGAGAGCTCTTAGTGAGTAGTAACATAGCAAGTTGTGTGTCTAGCAATCATTGCAACTAGAATTGTTGAATAGGTGTCTTGCAACCCTTGTAGAGCTAGAGCAAGTTTGCATTTCGCTATTTGTCATACTAATATAATTGCTCTAGTTGATTTGTAGATTTTTAAATAGGCTATTCACCCCCCTCTATCCATATTAGGACCTTTCAATCGCCCTCATTGTAACCCTACCCCCTCAGTCTATATAAGGGAGGGTATGGACCTCGCAATCGGGATCCATCTCATTCCTTTCATCCCATCTACTATGTAGCTAGGAGCAACAACCCCTATAGCCGACCATACAAATACGAGAAGAGCATCATCACCCCCCATCTGGACTAGGGCACCTCACGTCACCCGAATCAGTGTAAATCTTGTGTCTCATGTGTTACTACATGAATCCTATTACGCGAAGTAGTTGCTAGGCATTGCTGGAGCTAAATCATCTGATACTTACCTCCTAAAGCCTCCATCGCCAAAGGAATAAAAATCAAAACCTCCCCCTTAGATTTGCATTTTTTTGGGGGTAGCCCAAAGATCCCTTCCTTCCTCCTCGTGTTACAGTAAAATTCCCTAGGAAGAGGAAAGAGGGCAACTACATATAACATGTAGCTTTTGTTGAGAATTGTTTCTGTCATAGTGATTCACAAAATGTTTGTTCCACTACTACAAAAAAGATTTTGCGAGACATTGCACAAACATTAATGGAGGCGGTCACAAAATCCAACTGCGCGCCTCATAAAATGCCTAAGGATTTTTGGAGGTAGTTGTTTTCTGTTGGGGGGAGACACCCTCGCCATGAACCCCCTATTAGCTCCATGGCCTTTGTGCAGCTTCCGCTCTCCATTCCCGCCCCAAAACATGGAAAGTTATGATCTCACCCCGCGTCAGCGTTTTCCATCTCACCGTGTCTATAGGATGATGGGGAAGCTGGAATCGCCACACCTGGTGACCTTCGTCGGGCTTCGAGGCTTCTTGGAACCCCCGTGTGACCTTCGGAGCTAAAGACTGACGCCTCGTCGTGCTAGCGGTGACAGAGGGATACTCCGCCCAGAGAAGTTAGGGTTTGAGATGCAATGTACAGTATTGCCCCCGGGTGACCCCGTAGGCAGTGTCATACGAGGACGAGCCCTAATGTAATTTGGCCATGCCTCTCGGTATGGTCTATAAATACTGAGAGGCGCCACCCCCATAGGGGGACTTTTTTTGTGGACAATAAATGGGAATTTACTCCACATTCATTTTTAGCACTCGCTCTGCCAACCACCTTCGTAGTTTGTTACCAGCATCACCCGATTCCTATGGTAAACCCTTGTCCTCCCGCTCTAAGCTCCATGAGATGGCGGGAGGCCAGGTGTGAAGCCCATAGCTAGCGCCATCCATGGGGATCGAACAAAGAATTACCAACGATGGCAACCACGAGGAGGGGCAACCTCCGAGAGCCACCTTCGCCTACATCAGGGACCATGACCTTCGCTGGTGGAACCAGTGACCACATCGACGTGTAGCCTACTGGTCCACCCGCGGGCGACCCAACAGGGCAGAATGGGGCAGTCCCACAAGGGTCCATCGAACCATCATCGCCCAGACCCCAACCCCATCCGTTCATGTCTGGCAAACCACGCGAGGAGCCTTCCAATGACGAGGAGGCTAAGAAGAGGGGCCTCGGAGCGCCTCGTAAACTGCCTAAGGATTTTCGAAGGCAGATGTTTTCATTTATGGAGGCAGTCACAATTAACCGTCTCGCAAAATGCATTTATGGAGGCAGTACCTAAAATCAATTTATGGAGGTGGGCCTCTAAAATCAGGCCATTTCTGAAGGCGGGCCTCTTAAGAGGCCCCCCTTTGTAAAAAGGACCATGGCCTAGTAGGCCCATTGCTTATGTCCACATATATAAGCGTGATATTGGGTTTTCTGCTAAATAAGCATGATTTAGGGTTTGGGAGCCACTCACTCTCTGCGCCCGACTCTCTCCTCACTATGTGGTGGCCTCTCTCATCTCTCTTACCTCTCTCTATCGGTGGACTCTCCCAGCGGCAGTGGCCCACTCCCTCGGTGCTGCTGGTTGCGCTCGTGGCGGCGGTGGCCCGCTCCTACCCTCGGCCTCCCCAAGCACTGTTGGTAGCGCTCGCGCGGAGGCGCTGGGCGCGCCTCTCCTCCCGATGGTGGATCCATTGGTGCTGTGGTTGGATCTACTAGTGGAGCGTCCAGATCAATGGTGCGGCGATGAATCCAGCGACGGCACGCGACCTCATCCCCCGGTGGCGACCTCCACCACCAAATCTAGTAGGCCATGGGGCAGAGGGCGGATCCGTGGCGGCGCTCGGCCTCCTCCCCCGGCAGCGGCCACCACCACCATATCCGGTGGGGCATGGCGAGACAGGATGGTTCTGGCATGGCACGCTGCCTCCTCCCGCAATGCAGCCTCTACCACCAGATCTAGCGGTGGGCCCATGCAGGAACAGCGGCAGCGCCACCGGCATGTCGGGGCCCAGCAGACCCAGATCCAGATCTAGGCTCGGTCGATGAGTTTTTCTTTTCTATTATTTTTTAATTTATTTCGTAGGCGAGCATTTGGCCGTCTGGGTTAATCCGCATTAACCGAGACCTTTCGACAGAGGCGGTTGCTTTGCCCGCCTTGAGAAATCCAAAATGCAATAGTGTTCACTAGTTAGTCAGAATTAGCACCAAAGACACCGACGCTGAGGTAAAATAAATGAGTGTGTCTACTCCACAACCATGTGTTTTATGCAGTTTCAACACATGTTTTTTGAACCGTAGGTTAAAGATCAAACAGCCTCCAGCCTTCTTCTACCTCTGACCTCCAGCCTTCTTCTACCTCCAGGCGCACTGCAGAACTCACCCCGGCACAAATCACAACTAACAAAGATCTGCGGTTGTGTCGGCACAAATCACAAATCACAAGAAATAATTTTTTTCTATCAAAGGACAACGACAAAATTAGGGGGTGGCTCGCCAAAACCCTAGCCACCGCCGCCGTCGTCTTTATCTCCGATCGGCACAGATCCTGGAAGAGGAGGAGGAGGAAGAGCAGGACGAGGAGGAGGAGAAGAAGACCTACCTCACGCGGATCCAGCATGGCCGGGGACAGATCCGCCATGGCCGGCGAGCTCGTGCGCGGGTGGGGCTGCCGGTTGGTCATCGGGGCGTCGGGGCCGAAGGGGATGTCGACGGAGGCGCGAGGGCAACCTGGGGGGCCACGCCAGAGGGGAGAAGGATGGGCGTCGGGCCGGACGGGACGACGGCGGCGGCGCGGGGGCGAGCGCCCGGGACGAGGGAGGGAGCATCGGCGCGGGGACCGCCCGGGAGAACACGACGGGCGGAGGAGCACTTGCGGTCATGGGCAAAGCGCCGAAGGACGTTGAGCGAAGACGAAGAGCCGCGGCCTGGGAAAAATCGGGTGCTGGAACCTGACATAACAACCGAATGTCCTATAGCATTACTGTAAATATAATGAGGTGTGTTGGACCAGAAAAAACAAGCCAGTCGGTTGTGTGTATGCCTAGCTAGTCAGCCAAGGTATGCATACTTTTCTACAGTAAATTTACAAAGCTAGAACTACATGGTTCACGTTCTATATCAGCAAACAACCAACACGCCCATTCAGGTACACCTATTTTCGAAATCTCCATCATACACTCAGGTAAGCAAAATTGACCATTTTGGAGCCAACTGAAAGCTCTAATTGTCCTCGGAGCTCAAATTCATGACCAAATTCCACCCCAGAACGCTACCAATACTATCGTACACTTAACTTATGTTCTAGCTCAGAATGCAAAGCAGCAGTACCCTAGGCAACAAAAGACCATCTCGTTCCATCCCAACATTACAAAGGCTACAATATAATTCACGCAGGCCAAATTGGAGACCTTTATCCAACATCGCCCACAACTCGCAAGACAGGGAGGGAGCCCCGAGTTCGATCCCAAGAAGCTAGTGTCCTGTCAGCTCTTAGCCGTCATCTTTGGGCCACCACCCCTTTGCAAGATAAACGAACGCCGCCTGCTCATTAGGCCGTGTGACCCTTGGTCGAGGGGGCCGCGACCTTTGCAAGCCGCCCTTGGCTGCTTAGGCCACAACCTTATTTGAGATATGCACGTTGACTAAGTACGGAAAACAGAGACTTTGCCGAGTGCAAAATTCTTTGCCGATTGTAAAAAATCGGGCACTCGGCAAAGACCTTCTTTGCCGAGTGCTGCACTCGGCAAAGACCTTCTTTGTCGAGTGCTGCACTCGGCAAAGAATTGCACTCGACAAAGAGTTCTTTGCCGAGTGCCGGGCACTCGGCAAAAAAGGGCGCTCGGCAAAGGACTTCTTTGCCGAGTGCCAGACTCTCGGCAAAATCTCTGCACTCGGCATAGGCTACCCGCGAAATGGTGTTCGGTCACGTGCCTTCTTTGCCGAGTGCCTGCTGTTAAGCACTCGGCAAAGATTTGATTTTTTTTAAAAAAAAATTCTTTGCCGAGTGTCCCAGATCTGGCACTCGGCAAAGATTTAATTTTTTTTTAAAAAAATTCTTTGCCGAGTGTCTCAGATCTGGCACTCGGCAAAGATTTTTTATTTTTTCAAAAAATACTTTGCCGAGTGCCCCTGGCACGGCACTCGGCAAAGATTTTTTTTTTTAAATTTCTTTGCCAAGTGCTCCTGTGGAGGCACTCGGCAAAGAGGAAATTTTTTAAAAAAATTCAAAACCCTCTTTGCCGAGTGCCTTATTCTTGGCAGTCGGCAAAGACCCCCTTTGCTGAGTGCCATGCCCCGGCACTCGGCAAAGTTTTTTTTTGTTTTTGGCCTCCAATTTTTTTTGGGAGCCCTTTTAAAGCACCAGGAACTCCTAGTTACAATTTGGGGATTTTTTTTGTGGCTTTTTGATATATTTAGTTACTTTATTTCGTTTACTTGAATTTTTTTCAAAAAATAGAAATTTGAACTGCACGTGGTACGAATAATGAATTTAATGATTCAAAAATTGATAGTCATGTTAGTGAGTGTTGTGAGAGGCCGTATCCAGGAACGGACCTGAAATTTCGGACATCTTGTTCACGAAACATGTCCGCGAAATTGCGTGTGAAGTGTTTTTAAATTATATAAAAAGCAAACGAAGTCCGAAAATCAGGAAACTTGTTGAGATGTCGTGATATCATATGTGGAGGCTATGATAAAAATTTCAGAAGATTTCGTGCACGTTGTCACGTACGATGCTTACAAACTAGGACATCTCTGCCTCACACCCAGACCCCCCGCGTCGTCGTGCTCGGTCGCGCCTTTTCAAGCCGTTCCCCCTTTGGCCGCCCCTCACCCCGGGCTCGTCCTGCCCCTTGCGCCCTACCGCCCACCGCCCCTGACCCGCCAGCCGCGCCTTTGCCCGCCATACCCCCGACCCCAATGGCCACCCCACGCCTTTTTCGCGGCCTACCTTACCCTGGTCGCCCTACCCCCACCCTACCACTGCCGTGCCCGCCCGTGGATGGACCTGCCCCGACGCCACCAGTGCCGACCCGACCCCGACCCGACCATGACCACACTCGACACCGACGCCGCACCGCCTACCCCTTGCCACCGGTCGGTATGCCTTCTCTCTTGTTGTTGTCGAGGTAGTGGTAGTTGTAGTAGTATTAGTTGTACTAGTGGTAGTAGTAGTACAACTAGTTGTAGTATTAGTAGTAGAATTAGTGGTAGTAGTAGTAGAAGTAGTGGTAGTAGTAGTAGTAGTTGTAGCAATAATGGTAGTAGTAGTAGTAGAACCAATGGTAGTAGTAGTAGCAATAATAGTGGAAGTAGTAGTACAAGTAGTGGTACTACTTGGATATATTCTTCTGCATGGATTGATATCCAAACTACATGGCTTCTCTTGAGACATATGTGCTTGTCGACCATCGTGCCGTTGTTTTTTGCAGGTTTTAGAAACCTCACCGTGCAGGGGAGGTTCTGGCGATTTTTTTTTGTAAATGACAGTATTTTGTTCCATTTTTGTAGAGAAGAGCCCATCGGAGAGCCGAGTCGGAGTTCCCGCCACCGTGCCGATCTGCTTGCACCGCGTCGTCTCGCCACTGCACCGACCCGCCATGGCCCTGCTACCCTGACTCCGCCGCCACCCTAGGTATCATGGTCGTAGATCGCGTAACCCAGTTAGGCGTCTCCCGTTCGAAAGAGATACGGTTGGAGGTATGCAGATCTTTGCATATCTATGACCGTATCTATTTCGGATTGTCCACGTTTTTTGGATAGCCCGCGGATGCGTAGATGGGTTAGTTTCCATGTTCTGCTCTGGTCCAAGATAGAGTTTCGTCATCACCTCCCTGTTGTTCTCCGGATACGCACTCTTCTTTAGCAGGACGTGTATCTGGAGAACAGCGGGGAGGTGCTGCCGAAATTCTGTCTCGGATAGGAGTAGAGCATGGAAACTAACTTCATCTACGCATCCGCGGGTGGGATTAGGACCTATCCTCACCTATTAGACAGTAGGAACACCATGTAGATGCAATTGATGGTTACATTACTCGCTGATACATATGTTAGAGGATGGATGACCGTCAGTGGATGTACATAGGCTGGAGAAGTCAGAGTGATTACACCACGGAATGGATGAACAAGACCGATGCTTTCTTGAACAGTGCATTTGGCAACGCTGCTAAAGGACATTGCCTAGTTTTGTGTCCCTGCACAAATGTGGAAATAGGAGAAGGGTAAACAAGGTGGAAATGGGTAAACATCTTGTGAAGAATGGATTTACGCAGGACTACACCCGGTGGGTCCACCATGGTGAAGCCCATCGTATGAGAGAGGAGGTGGTGAATGGATATTGTTTTCACACAGCAAGCTACGAGCAGAGTCGGCCCAATCAACAAACCACAAACAGTGGAGTTGTTACGCCCGGCACTGATGGACTCGACTATTATGGAAGAATTGAAGAAATCTATGAACTATCATTTTATGGTTCCAAACCTCTTACTCCTGTCATATTCAAATGCCACTGGTTTCATCCTGGTGTAACGAGCCGGACCCCTAAGCTTGGGCTAGTCGAGATTCGACAGGATTTCGTCTATCTAGGAAAAGATGTCTACATTGTGGCTCAACAGGCCGTCCAGGTTTATTATATGTCATACGCGTGCAAAGACACCGAGCATCTTAAGGGTTGGTCTATTGTGCACAAGGTATCACCACACGATAAACTACCTGTCCCAAACGATGAAAATTACAACTTCAACCCAAACACATATGATGGAGAGTTCTATCAAGAAGAGGGGCTACAAGGGAGGTTTGACATAGACTTAACCGAAGAGATACTCCTGTAATAAGACCGTTGTAGATCATATTACTCCAAATTCCAGTCGAATATCACATCCATACAACGATAATATCAGAGTACAATAGTGCGGAATTACATAAATTATTACATCGCCGCATTGGCGGAATCAGAAGTAGCATTCAATCAGAACAGCTTGAAGATAAGATCGCCAAACTCGAGCGTAGGAATGAACCCCTCAACCGTCAAACTCCTCGGAGCTATACTCCTCAGCAGAACCTGTGTACCAAAATTTATCAGTACAATTTGTACTGGCCACTCCCACCCTATAAGCATTGCTTGTGGAAATTGGATGCAAGTTGGATATAATCAAAAGGAACCTATAAGGCTGGGGTTTCCTATGCATTAGCATTTCAAGTATATATTAACAGTTGGTCAAGTTTTAACACTATTCCCACACCCATTCCACCCCATTCCCATTCCAGAGCCAGGTTTCGATCCTGGGATCGATATACCACCATCTCCACACCATCACCATACCACACCCATACCATCACTCAGTCGACAGGCCAACTCCCTCTCGGCACTGTCTCAAGGCCCGTAGCCCCTGGCTACGTCCGAACACTCACTCCTAGGGGGAGAAGAGAAGGACTCATCTCATATCTAGTTTAAGCGAAACCCAGGAAAGGTCCATAGCCGACAAGTCGGCATATGTATCGATCGATCAACCATACACTCTGCAGAGGTTTTACATAACCACAAGATCCGCCTTCCTCGCTGACCATCATCAACTGGGCTAATTCTGGCCGCTTGCTAGCCTAGGATAATGCCACTCTACCATTCAGCCCTGGTACACCCCAAGTCTAGTCTGGGGTGGCTGAAACTATGAGTCATGAGCCGGGTCCACAAGGTCTCCACGAAGTCTCGGAAGGGTGTGGGGGAAATCCTCCGCGCCCCATACCTCCTTACACGGTCCGCTATCAACCTAGCAGTAGTGGCAATATCCTACAAAGTAGTCCGGCCGTCCCGCACCATATAGGGCAAGTGGTACGTAAGGCTTCCCGGTGAATCTAAGTACTAGTAAGTCCTTAGGGATGACCAAGCCAGAATGTCTTCATTAGGGTTTCCATTTACCGTGCCACCACAGCACCTCCACCCGGGGCTCGTCCCATCACAGGATCACACCTAGGGCCACCTCTTATACCATTTACCCACCACAGGTATCCATTCCAGGGGTGCCCAGGTAGCACCCCACGGAAAGACTTGCCCCAGGCTCGTCGTATACTCCAACTTGGTCGACACAACCCTCACCCTCCACGCACCCAAGTCACACACGCAGCACTCTCCCCATGGTCCAGATAACACCAGTTTCCACCACGCATCAATGTAGTGCAAGCGTAGTAGAAGTGATAAGCAATGAAATATAATATCAAACGTGTGACTAGCCTAACGGTGGGGTGAGCAGGGGTAAGGTTGCGTCAAGGTAAAGGCCATCAAGAAAGCATACTACCATGCAAGTCCTATCATATTGTGATTATAACAATAAAGTAAAGCACTAGCATTTCTATATTAGCCATGTGTAATAGGTGCTACGAGATTGGGTGGGATGTGGCACCTTCAGTGTAGTCGTCTCCGTACTCCTCACGGTACTCACGATCCTCGTCCGTCCGGTTCTCCTCCGAGTCTGCAAACGATCGCATTATAGTCGCGTTAGCGACGTCTATAGAATAGCACAAAGAAGCAATGAAAATTGAAAAGAGCCAAATGCACTCAAACATGGATCATTGCATAGAGCTTGATTTTAGATGAATTTTGGTCCTGGTTTCATATTTTTCTAAGGTCACATGAATTAGTTATGAATTTCCGAAGATTAAATCCATTTCTGAAAATGAAAAAGGCTGAATTAATCCTGGGCTGACACGTGTCACGTTGTGACTGGTCCACGTGGCATGTTGACGTCAGCATGATGTCAGCATGACATCATCGTCTCGGTTCCGAGCTGACAGGTGGGGTCCAGCTGACGTCAGCATGACATCATCAACGTCGTCAGTTCCGACAGGTGGGTCCAGGGGCTCTTGGGTCACTGACATGTGGGTCCGGTCAAGTCAACATCAGTCAATAGCGAGTCAACGGTCAACGGTCTATGGTCAACGGTCAGGGTCACTAACGTGTGGGGCCAGGGCTACTGATGTCAGCAGCTGACATCACCGTGACGTCAACATGACGTCACCTCGGCTGTGTTGCTACTGACAGGTGGGTCTCGTGTGACGTCATCACGATGTCAGCATGACGTCACCCACCGACATGTGGGTCCCGAGGCTCTGTGACACTGACATGTGGGTCTAGGTCAACAGTCAATATGGGCCGGGTCTCAAACGGGCTCTGGTGGGCTCGGGTTGGGCCAGGCTTTGGCCCGCCATGTGGCATGCTGTGGCGCTGCCACGTCACGTCCTTGGGCCTCTATTGGGCTTCGTCTCCACGCTGTGGGTGTGAGCGTGGCTCATGGTGGACCCATGTTCACGGTCCATGGACCTAAGGCAGGGTCCATGGTGGACCGAGTCCATCGTCTTTTCCCCTCGGCTCGGCTCATGAGCACCGAGTGTAGGGCTGCGCTGCTCAACTCGCCCCTTCTCCTCTGTTTATTCCACGGCATGCTCTTGCCGGTGGCAAGCTGGCTGGTGAGCCCTCGCGGCGGTGCTAGTGCATAATTAATGTGGGTGGAAGCTCTGCCGAGCCTCGGCGTCTTCGTTGGTGGGGTTAACACGGCATGCGGAGTCCCGTGGTGTGCCGGCCACGGCGGCGGTCTCCCGGGCATGACGGCGGCGTCGGTGAGGTGGCTACGGCCTCGGAGAAGCATCTCGGTGGGGCGGGTAAGCTTCTACAGATCTGTGGGGACGCGGCATGGGCGTCCAAAGCTCAAGGCGGGGCTTCTGGTTTCCAGGTGGTCGGTAGGGACTCCCCGGCGGCCATGGCGATTTGGTGACGACGGCGAGGCATGCGGTGCACTACGGGGCTGCGGTGGGGTGGTCACGGTGTGGTCGCGGGTGTGCGCGTGGGTGCGTGTGTTCCCAGAGGCCGGAGACGGCCCTGGCCTACGCGCTCTCGCTGTGGAGCGCCATGGCCGACATGGTAAGGTCTGGCCACACGCAGGGAGAGACCGGGAGGGGGCTCACTATTGGTGTCGAAGGCGATTAGGGTGGCGTTGCAGTGGTGGTTCAAGGCCGTGTAGCTCCGGAAGCCGTGCAGTGCCGACCCACGACCGTGATGATGACGACGGCGTCGCCCTCGGCTCCGACGACTTTGGCAGCACGCGGGTGGTTCCGATCCTCCTCTCCCGAACTCCTTCTCGGCCCTCTACTTTCGGTGCGGTGTGGCTGCTGGTCCACCAAGCGGCGGCGGTGGCTGAGGGAGAGGCTAAGAAGCCGGGCGTGGCTTTATAGCCGAGCACCATGCCTCCAATGGCGTCTGGTATCGTGCGGTGGAGAGGCATGGGGCGCATCCGATAGTGGCGCGAGGTTGCGTGACCGCGGCGCATGGGGGAGCATGGCCATGCCCCAGGTGTGACCACCTGGCCCACCCTTGCCACCGCTGTCGGTCCTTGGTCGTGCGGGTGGTTGAGCGTGGCATGGAGAAGATGAACAGGGGAAACCTGACGGGTGGGGCTCGGCAGGCAGCGACAGCAGGCGAAGCGGAGGGCGCATGGGCGTGCGCGGCGTGCTGGGCCGGCTCGTGGGCCGCGAGCGTGCGCTGGGAAGACGGGAAGGGGGGGGTTGGCAGGCCGGTTGGGCTGGCTGGCTGGCGCGGGCCGACCAGGCTGAGCCTGCTATGGGTCTGCTTTCCTTCTTTATCTTTTTCTGTTTTATTTTCTTCTCCTTTGTTTGATTTCAAATTTGGTTTGAAATTTGAATTCCAAATTGGTGCACCATATTTATTGGAGTTTTAGATATGAGGCCCACAACATACTTATATAAATATTATGAATTTATTTAGCTATTTTGTATAACAAAAATAGGTGTAGTTTTGTTATACAAAAATAGAAATAGTTTTCTCTTTAAACATTTATTCTTTGGTCGAGTAATAATTACTTTACGGTGTATTTCTTTTAAAGGTGTTGTTAGACATTACATAAATCAAATGAAAATTTCCAAATCACTATTTGAGTTGACAATGTATGCTATGTTTCATTTGTTAGTATTTAAATAAACATGATAACAAACGACATGCCATGCTCATGAAATTGTCTAGTTGGGTTACTTCTAATGCAACACTTAGGGTTGGCTCCTATAATGTCACTCATCATCACATGGGGTTTTGAAGAAAAAATTTTGTAGTTGTGATTTTTGGTGTGTGGATTTTTGGGTTGTTACACTCCTACCCCCTTAACAGAATCTCGTCCCCGAGATTAAAGCATAACGTACTCTTCGAAGAGGTAAGGATATCGTAGCCAGAGGTCAGACTCTTTCTCCCATGTTGCTTCTCTCTCAGTGTGATTACTCCATTGGATCTTGCACATAGGAATAGTCTTGCTTCGGGTCTCTTTGGTATCTCTGCCCAAAATTCTGATAGGATGTTCTTTATACTCAAGTGTATCTTGTATGTCAAGTGTCTCAGTTGGAACTACTTCATCGGGCACTCTCAAACACTTGCGTAGCTGAGAGACATGGAATACGGGATGTACACCCACCAATTCCTCAGGTAGCTCAAGTTTGTAGGCGAGCTTTCCAATCCTCTTGCAAATCTTGTATGGGCCAACAAATCTAGGGGCAAGCTTCCCTTTCACATGGAATCTGACAGTCCCACGTAGCGGAGATACCTTGAGATAGACGAAGTCTCCCACATTAAACTCAAGTTCTCTTCTCCTTTTATCAGCATAGCTCTTGTATCGACTTTGAGCAATTCTCAAATTCTCCTTCACTTGAGCAACTCCTTCTGCATCCTGAATCTTAGTGGAATCAAAGAATGATCTTTCACCCAGTTGAGACCACATCAAAGGTGTCTTACAACGTCTGCCATACAGAGCTTCAAATGGCGACATATTGATACTGGCTTGGTAGCTGTTGTTGTAAGAGAACTCTGCATAGGGTAAGCATTTCTCCCAATCAGAGCCATAATTCAGTACACTAGCGCGAAGCATGTCTTCTAAGATCTGATTTACTCATTCTATCTGTCCATCTGTCTGTGGGTGGTAAGCGGTACTGAAATCAAGTTTGGTTCCAATGGACTTGTGCAGAGCTTCCCAGAATCGGGACACAAACTGAGGACCACGATCAGATACAATACTAGAGGGAGCTCCATGCAGTCTGAGAATGTGCTCAATATATAGATCTGCTAATTTTTCTGCATTAGTCTTGGTCTTCACTGGTACAAAGTGAGCAATCTTGGTCAAACGATCAACAATCACCCAGATGGAATCATTGCCTTTCTATGAACGTCCAACAATCCAACTATGAAATCCATGGATATGCTCTCCCATTTCCACTCGGGAACGTCAAGAGGCTTTAGCAATCCTGCAGGCCTTTGATGTTCAGCCTTGACTTTATTACAGGTGTCGCATCGTGCCACATGTCCTGCAATGTCTGTCTTCATGCCTTTCCACCAAAAGTGTTTCTTCAAGTCTTGATACATCTTTGAACCTCCAGGGTGAATACAGTACTTAGAATCATGAGCTTCTGACAGAATTTCCTCTCGTAGGGCTAGATCAGAAGGTACACAGATTCTGTCCTTGAACCAGATGGTTCCTTGTTCATCTTCATGGTGGTTGGTCTTGTAGCCTAGTTTCATCAGACCACGGAGATACTCGATCTCTTCACAATTTTTCTGAGCTTGACGAATACGATCTATGAGATCATACTGTATGCGGAGCTCATTCTACAAGCCATGCGGTAGTATCTCAAGTTGGAAATCATCAATCTCTTCCTTGAGCTCAGGTGGTACGGATTCTATGATCAAAATGTGACAGTAACTCTTGCGGCTGAGAGCATCTGCGACTACATTAGCTTTTCCCAGATGATAATGAATTTCCAGGTCATAGTCCTTGATCAACTCTAGCCATCGGTGTTGCCTCATATTCAAATCTTCCTGAGTGAAAAGTACTTCAAGCTCTTGTGATCGGTGTAGATATCACACTTTTTGCCTATCAAGTAGTGCCTCCAGATCTTTAATGCATGCACAACTACTGCTAACTCAAGATCATGAGTAGGATAACGGTTCTCGTGTTCTTTCAACTATCGAGAAGCATAAGTTATCACTCTTCCATCTTGCATCAATACACAACCAAGTCCTTGACGGGATGCATCACAATAGACCACGAAATCTTTGCTGATATCAGGCAATGCTAGCATAGGAG
Source organism: Miscanthus lutarioriparius (assembly GCA_904845875.1). NCBI lineage: Eukaryota > Viridiplantae > Streptophyta > Magnoliopsida > Poales > Poaceae > Miscanthus > Miscanthus lutarioriparius. The sequence continues at coordinate 122,933,866 of CAJGYO010000010.1, forward strand.
TTGTGGTAAGCTTCTGTTTCAATTCCTGGAAGCTTTGTTCACACTCGGGCGTCCATTCAAACTCCTTAGTCTTCTTCAGGAGGTTGGTCATTAGACGGGCTATCTTGGAAAAGTTCTCGATGAATCAGCGATAATATCCAGCCAACCCCAAGAAACTTCTGACTTCTGTCACATTATAGGGTTGTTCCCATTCTTTCATAGCCTTAATCTTAGCTGGGTCAACTGCAACACCATCAGCTGATAGTACATGGCCTAGGAAGGCAACTTCCTATAACCAAAACTCACACTTGCTAAACTTTGCGTAGAGCTGATGTTGGGCTAGTTTCTCAAGTATAGTTCTTAGATAATGTTCGTGTTCTTCAGCGGTGGGTGAATAGACAAGGATGTCATCAATGAATACTACAATGAACTTATCTAGATCATCCATGAAAACCTTATTCATCATGTTCATGAAGTATGCGGGAGCATTCGTGAGTCCAAAGGATACCACAGTGAACTCAAACTGCCCATACCTAGTCACGAAAGCTGTCTTTGGGATGTCACTCTCTCGAATCTTCATCTGATGATAGCCAGATCTGAGATCAATCTTGGAGAAATACTTGGCACCTCTAAGCTGATCTAGCAAATCATCAATCCTTGGCAGGGGGTACTTGTTCTTGATGGTGACTGCGTTCAAGTTCCAGTAATCATTGCACATTCTCATCGAGCCATCCTTCTTCTTAACAAACAGAACAGGGGATCCCTAGGGTGAAGCACTGGGTCTGATATATCCCTTCGAGATGAGCTCATCAAGCTATTTCTTGAGCTCGGCTAGTTCATCTACTGACATGCGATAGGGTCTCTTGGCAATGGGTCATGTTCCCCCCATAAGATCAATGATGAACTCTACATCACGGTCTGGTGGCATACCCGGTAATTCTTCAGGGAATACATCGGGATAGTCTCTGACCACAGGCACATCATGAACTGTCTTTTCCTCTTTTTATGAATCTAAACTTGCTTTAAGGGCACATAGGATAGAGGTGGACTTTCCGGACTGGGGTTCACATCTAATGGCTTGGCCTGATGGGTGGGTCACTTGGACGTATCTAGGTGAACATGATATGATACCTCGGTGAATGGTTAGCCAATCCATGCCTAAGATGACATCTAGGTTAGTGGAAGGTAACAGGGTTAGGTTGGCTTTAAAGGTAAGACCCTCAATGGTAAGACTCACTCCCTTACAGATGTGGGTGCATTTTAGGTCTCCTAAAGGTGAGCTGGTGATGATAGGCTTTTCACATGGGGTTACAGGCAGGTCATGCTCTCATGCAAACTTGGATGATATGTATGAACAAGTTACTCCAGAGTCAAATAGAACTGATGCAGTATTGCCATTAACTAAAAACATACCGTACACCACGTCAAGGGCAGCCTATGCTTCCTCGGAGTCCAGATGGTTGAGACGTCCACGAGTAGCAGATCCCTTGAATTGAGACTTCTGAGCAGCTGAGTTCTGAGGGCACTTAGCGGCTTTGTGACCCGGTTGGCCACAAGCGAAGCAGGTGAAAGGCACACCGCCTGTAGGGGTTGGCGCGGGTGCCTTCCAGTTTCCAGTGCCTGGTGCGGAGCGGTTCTGTGCTGGGCGTTCATTCATAGAGCGGGAACGGTTGAAACGGTCCTGAGTGTTGCGGTCCTGAGCATAACGGTCCCGGGTGTAACGATCCTGAGCAGGGCGGGAGTATTTGGTGGTGTAGCCTCCACTACCCCTACTCGATCTAGGGTTGTCATCCCTGTTGTGGCGAGAGCGCTCCCTGGATGGTGCATCTCTGTGGAACCTCTTGCGATCACGTCCACGGAAGGACTCCTCAGGCTTATGCTTCCTCTCCCTGTACTCCTCTCCAGCTTCAGCACGATCCTTCTCAATCTAGATGCAGTGATCCACCAGAGCACGTAGTGTGTTACTCTCAATACCGCCAAACTTCAGCTTGATGTGCGGGTTAACTCCTTTGTGGTAATAGTACAACTTCTCCTTCTCAGAGTTCACAACATAGGATGGTGCATAGCATAGAAGGTTGGTGAAACGAGTAGTGTACTCAGTCACCTTGTCCTTTCCCATCTTGATGTTGTGGAACTCCTCGGCTTTGGCCTCCATGTTACCCTTGGGAATGTGATACTCAGTGAATGCTTCGGCGAACTCATCCCATGAGATATTGGCAGGGTCCTCATGGGAATCACTGAAACTGTCCCACCAGGCACGTGCTGCACTGTGAGCTGGTGTGTGGCAGCTCCAACACACTCATCGTCGGTGAAAGTGGTGAGGTCAAGCTTCTTCTCCATCTCCTTGAGCCAGTCATCGGCTACAAGTGGGTCAGGGTTGGTGCCATCATAGGTAGGTCGCCTTAGCTTCAGAAATCCTTCTAGCTTCCTTTGGAAGTCATTCTGCTGACCTCCCCGGTGACGGCTTGCTCCGTCAACAAGGGCTACAAGAAGCTGGGTCTGCTACGCCATCACTTCTGCCAGGTTCGGTGGTGGTGGTGGCGGAATGTTCTCCTCGGCAGGCGGCGGGGTATTCTCTAGGTTGAAGGGTATTCCTCCATGTCCATGGCCACGGCCACGGCCACGGTTGTTGCCACCATGTCCCCCATTTGGTTCGGCTGGTTTAGGGATGGGCGCTCATCCACGGTTCATTAGGCGAGCAGATCGGCGGTTCGGCATCTGCAACACGGATCATAGGAATTTTAGTGCTTGTGCCATAAGTGCTTATAATTCAATATGATTACATGATTTTGATGATTTAAAGAAAAACATTTATACTATCCAACACTCATTACAAAGAAGCAATAAGATCCATAAGATGCAATAAGATCCAAAAACATTCATTACATGGGTTTTATTACATAGCATCATCTCCAATAGCTACACTTGAAGACGTGCGAGAATCGTACTACGCATAGTGTCTCATAATACATCTCATAAAAGGTACATCTTGCAATACAACTTATGGAATCCACTGACATGACTCATGACCATGCAGGGTCATCTACTCTAACTCGTACACCGTAGCTGGGATACGACTGTTCTCGATCTCGATCTCCTCGTCTGACTTGTGAAGTCGGGACACGTACTTCAAGGCCTCGGCGAGCTCCTTAGTAGGCTTGGCTCCAGGTAGGGTAGGGTAGGCGTCTAGGTTGAGGCGAGTCGGGGCTAACTCAAACTCCTCTATCCTAGGCTTCATCTTGCTGCGAATCTCCTTGGGTAGCTGATCCCACATACCCTTCATCTCCCTAAGGCGCTTCTTGTCAGACTTCTGCCAAACCTGCCAAGTCCTCTCACACTTGTCCTGTAGGTACTCGTTCTGCCTGAGTGCCTCGATCAGGTGACCCTGGTTGCGAACGGCCTTCTTCCTGAACTCCTCTAGCTCCTGGGTCATGGTCTTGTTCCGAGATTGGATTTTTAGCATATCAATCCCCTTAGACCTCTCTCTATCTCCTCTACGGTTGAACTTGGCCTTCTTGTCGTCCAACTCTCTCTGCAGCTCCAAGACTTTGCTGTCGAGGTAGCAGTTCCTATTGCCTAGGTCGGCTACTTTGTACTGTAAGTCAACGACCTCGGCTCTGTGGACTTCCTCACGACAGTTGAGCTCGTCCTGTAGCTTGGCAACTGCCTCGAGCAGACTAGCTCGCACCTGTGCTCCCTGCGAGTCTCGCTCCTGGCACTCCCACAGAAGAGCCCGGTCCTGACGTCTCTTCTGCTCAAGCTGGGTCACGTACCTATCCTGCTCTAGTAGGTGGATAGCTAAGACACGAAGGCATTTGTCCTCCTCTGCAAAGATAACTCTGCCGGCTGCGAAACTCTGCTCACTAGGGGTAAGGCTGAGGTCGAGGCTCTGGGGAAGTAGACGGAACTCTGTCGTCTTCAGGTGCTCGTAGTGGTCCCTCATCACTTTGTGAAGTGCCTTGTGTGAGACAGCTCGCAGTCCCTCCACAACTGTGTCCTCTATAGTCAACTCGGTGAAAGCTGGGATAGACGGTAAGGTAGTGCTAGCTGGGAACTCGACTGAGGTGACAACTGGTCCTTCGATTCCTCCTCCCTGAGTTGACTTCCCGGTACAGGTGACCTTTACCAGCTCATCAGGGACTCCTAATGTGACGAGAACTCGGCAGAGGGTCTGTGCAAAACCCCTGAGCTCACATAGGTCGAAGGTAAGCTTGGCGTGGTCCAGAGGTAGCGCTCCTAGAGGCGGCCATTCGACGTTCGTTGCCATCTGCATGTTTTAAGGAAACAGCTGTTAGCAGGTCAATAATAGATAAGCCTTGCATAGAAGTAAATGCAGGGTCAGTATATAACCGAAAGAGGGGCTGTTCATGTCCTATTCTATCGTCCATTTTTGAGGGTTTTGTCCTAGGGTCAAGTATGGCTCTGATACCAACTGAAGCGACCTGATTTCCACGAAGGGAAATCCATAGAGTCAAAGTGTAATAAGACCGTTGTAGATCATATTACCCCAAATTCCAATCGAATATCACATCCATACAACGATAATATCATAGTACAATAGTGCGGAATTACATAAATTATTACATCGCTGCATTGGCGGAATTAGAAGTAGCATTCAATCAGAACAGCTTGAAGATAAGATCACCAAACTCGAGCGTAGGAACGAACCCCTCAACCGTCAAACTCCTCGGAGCTATACTCCTTAGCAGAACCTATGTGCCAAAATTTATCAGTACGATTTGTACTGGCCACTCCCACCCTATGAGCATTGCTTTGTGGAAATTGGATGCAAGTTAGATATAATCAAAAGGAACCTATAAGACTGGGGTTTCCTAAGCATTAGCATTTCAAGTATATATTAACAGCTGGTCAAGTTTTAACACTATTCCCACACCCATTCCACCCCATTCCCATTCTAGAGCCAGGTTTTGATCCTGGGATCGATATACCACCATCTCCACACCATCACCATACCACACCCATACCATTACTCAGTCGATAGGCCAACTCCCTCTCGGCACTGTCTCAAGGCCCGTAGCCCCTGGCTACATCCGAACACTCACTCCCAGGGGGAGAAGAGAAGGACTCATCTCATATCTAGTTTAAGCGAAACCCAGGAAAGGTCCATAGCCGACAAGTCGGCATATGTATCGATCGATCAACCATACACTCTATAGAGGTTTTACATAATCACAAGATCCGCCTTCCTCGCTGACCGTCATTAACTGGGCCGATTCCGGCCGCTTGCTAGCCTAGGATAATGCCACTCTACCATTCAGCCCTGGTACACCCCAAGTCTAGTCTAGGGTGGCTGAAACTGTGAGTCATGAGCCGGGTCCACAAGGTCTCCATGAAGTCTCGGAAGGGTGTTGGGGAAATCCTCCGCGCCCCGTACCACCTTACACAGTCCGCTATCAACCTAGCAGTAGCGGCAATATCCTACCAAGTAGTTCGGTCGTCCGGCACCATATAGGGTGAGTGGTACGTAAGGCTTCCCGGTGAATTTGAGTACTAGTAAGTCCTTAGGGATGACCAAGCCAGAATGTCTTCATCAGGGTTTCCATTTACCGTGCCACCACAGCACCTCCACCCGGGGCTCCTCCCATCACAGGATCACACCTAGGGCCACCTCTTATACCATTCACCCACCACAGGTATCCATTCCAAGGGTGCCTAGGTAGCACCCCACGGCAAGACTTGCCCCAGGCTCGTCGTATACTCCAACTTGGTCAACACAACCCTCACCCTCCACGCACCCAAGTCACACACGCAGCACTCTCCCCATGGTCCAGATAACACCAGTTTCCACCACGCATCAATGTAGTGCAAGCGTAGTAGAAGTGATAAGCAATGAAATATAATATCAAGCGTGTGACTAGCCTAACGGCGGGGTGAGCAGGGGTAAGGTTGCATCAAGGTAAAGGCCATCAAGAAAGCATACTACCATGCAAGTCCTATCATAGTGTGATTATAACAATAAAGTAAAGCACAAGCATTTCTATATTAGCCATGCGTAATAGGTGCTACGAGATTGGGTGGGATGTGGCACCTTTAGTGTAGTCGTCTCCGTACTCCTCACGGTACTCACGATCCTCGTCCGTCCGGTTTTCCTCCGAGTCTGCAAACGATCGCATTATAGTCGCGTTAGCGACGTCTATAGAATGGCACAGAGAAGTAATAAAAATTCAAAAGAGACAAATGCACTCAAACATGGGTTCATTGCATAGAGCTTGATTTTAGATGAATTTTGGTCCTAGTTTCATATTTTTCTAAGGTCACATGAATTAGTTATGAATTTCCGAAGATTAAATCCATTTCTAAAAATGAAAAAGGCTGAATTAATCCTGGGCTGACACGTGTCACGCTGTGACTGGTCCACGTCATCTCAGTTCCGAGCTGACAGGTGGGGTCCAGCTGACGTCAGCATGACGTCATCAACGTCGTCAGTTCCGACAGGTGGGTCCAGGGGCTCTTGGGTCACTAACATGTGGGTCCGGTCAAGTCAACGTCAGTCAACGATGAGTCAACGGTCAACGGTCTACGGTCAACGATCAGGGTCACTGACGTGTGGGGCTAGGGCTGCTGATGTCAGCAGCTGACATCACCGTGACGTCAGCATGACGTCACCTCGGCTGTGTTGCTACTGACAGGTGGGTCCCGCGTGACGTCATCACGACGTCAGCATGACGTCACCCACCGACATGTGGGTCCCAAGGCTCTGTGACACTGACATGTGGGTCCAGGTCAATGGTCAACGTTGACCGGTCAACGGTCAATATGGGCCGGGTCTCAAACAGGCTCTGGTGGGCTCGGGTTGGGCCGGTCTGGGCCGGGCTTTGGCCCGCCACGTGGCATGCTGTGGCGCTGCCATGTCACGTCCTTGGGCCTCTATTGGGCTTCGTCTCTAGGCTGTGGGTGTGAGAGTGGCTCACGGTGGACCCATGTTCACGGTCCATGGACCTAAGGTAGGGTCCATGGTGGACCGAGTCCATTGTCTTTTCCCCTCGGCTCGGCTCATGTGCACCGAGTGCAGGGCTGCACTGCTCAACTCGCCCCTTCTCCTCAGTTTCTTCCATGGCGTTCTCTTGCCGGCGGCGAGCTCGCTGGTGAGCCCTCGTGGCGGCGCTAGTGCATAATTAATGCGGGTGGAAGCTCCACCAAGCCTCGGTGTCTTCGTTGGTGGGGTTAACACGGCGTGCGGGGTCCCGTGGTGTGCCGGCCACGGCGGCAGTCTCCCGGCACAACGGTGGCATCGGTGAGGTGGCTACGGCCTCAAAGAAGCGTCTCGGTGGGGTGGGTAAGCTTCTACGGATCCGTGGGGATGCGACGAGGGCGTCCAGAGCTCAAGGCGGGGCTTCCGGTTTCCAGGTGGCCGGTAGGGACTCCCCGGCGGCCACGGCGACCTAGTGATGACGGCGAGGCACGCGGTGCACTACGAGGTTCCGGTGGGGTGGTCACGGTGTGGTCGCGGGTGTGCGCGTGGGTGCGTGTGTTCCCAGAGGCGGAGATGGCCCTAGCCTACACGCTCCTGGTGTGGAGCGCCATGGCCGACATGGTAAGGTCCGACGGCGAGCAGGGAGAGACCGGGAGGGGGTTCACTGAAACGACCCCAATTTCCGCGAAGGGAAATCCACAGCGTCAAAGTGTAATATGATCGTTGTAGATCATATTACCCAAATTCCAGTCGAATATCACATCCATACAGTGATAATATCAGAGTGCAAATAGTGCGGAATTACATAATTTATTACATCGCCGCATTGGTGGAATCAAAAGTAGCATTCATTTAGAACAGCTTGAAGATACGATCGCCAAACTCGAGCGTAGGCACGAACCCCTCATCCGTCAAACTCCTCAGAGCTATACTCCTCAGTAGAACCTGTGTGCCAAAATTTATCAGTACGATTTGTACTGGCCACTCCCATCCCTATGAGCATTGCTTTGTGGAAATTGGATGCAAGTTGGGTATAAGCAAAGTGAACCTATAAGCCTGGGGTTTCCTATGCATTAGCATATCAAGTAAATAGTAATAGTTTGTCAAGTTTTAACACCATTCCCACACACATTCTACTCCATTCCCTTTTCCGAGCCAGGTTTCAATCTTGGGATCGACATACCACCATCTCCATACCATCACCATACCATACCATCGCTCAGTCAACAGGCCAACTCCCTCTCGGCACTGTCTCAAGGCCGTAGCCCCTGGCTATGACCAACACTCTCTCACGGGGAAAGAAGAGAAGGACTCATCTCACTATCTAGTTTAAGCGAAACCCAGGAAAGGTCCATAGCCGACAAGGCGGCACATGTATCGATCGATCAACCATACACTCTGCAGAGGTTTTACATAACCACAAGATCCGCCTTCCTCGCTGACCGTCGTCAACTAGGCTGATTCCGGCTGTTTGCTAGCCTAGGATAATGCCACTCTACCATTCAGCCCTGGTTCACCCCAAGTCAAGTCTGGGGTGGCTGAAACTGTGAGTCATGAGCCGGGTCCACAAGGCCTCCATGAAGTCTCGGAAGGGTGTGGGGGAAATCCTCCGCGCCCCGTACCTCCTTACACTGTCCGCTATCAACCTAGCAGTAGTGGCAATATCTAACCAAGTAGTCCAGCCATCCCGCACCATATAGGGTGAGTGGTACGTAAGGCTTCCCGGTGAATTTGAGTACTAGTAAGTCCTTAGGGATGACCAAGCCAGAATGTCTCCATCAGGGTTTCCATTCATCGTGCCACCATAGCACCTCCATCCCGGGCTCCACCCGTCATAGGTTCACACCCAGGTCCACCTCATATACCATTTACCCACCACAGGTATCCATTTCCAGGGGTGCCCATGTAGCATCCCATAGCAAGACTTGCCCCAGGCTCGTCGTATACTCCAACTTGGTCGACACAACCCTCACCCTCCACACACCCAAGTCACACACGCAACACTCTCCCCATAGTCCAGGTAACACCAGTTTCCACCACGCACGTAGTATAAGCGTAGTAGAAGTATAAGTAATGAAATATATAGCAGTATGCATGTGTCTATCCTAATAGCAGGGTATGCAGGGGTACGGTTGCGTCAAGGTAAAGGCTTTCAAGCAAGCATACTACCATGCAAGTCCTAGCATAGTATAATTGTACCAGTAAAGTAAAGCGATAGCAGTTTTATATTAGCCATGCGTAATAGGTGCTACGAGATTGGGTGGGATGTGGCACCTTCAGTGTAGTCATCTCCGTTCTCCTCACGGTACTCACGGTCCTCATCCGTCAGGTTCTCCTCCAAGTCTACATCGTTTGCATTATAGTCGCGTTAGCGACGTCTATAGAATAGCACAAAGAAGCAATGAAAATTCAAAAGAGCCAAATGCACTCAAACATGGGTTCATTGCGTAGAGCTTGATTTTAGATGAATTTTGGTCCTGGTTTCGTATTTTTCCGAGGTCGTATGAATTAGTTATGAATTTCCGAAGTTTAAATCGTTTCTGAAATTGGATAAAGGCTGGATTAATCCTGGGCTGACACGTGTCATGCTGCGGTTGGTCCACGTGGCTTGCTAACGTCAGCATGACGTTGTTGTCATGTTTCCGAGCTGACAGGTGGGGCCCAGCGACGTCAGCATGACGCCAGCATGACGTCATCAACGTCGTCCACACCGACAGGTGGGGCCAAAGTCTATTGGGTCACTGACAGGTGGGTCTAGTCAAAGTCAACACCAGTCAATGTTAGTCAATGGTCAACGGTCAATGGTCAACAGTCACGGTCACTGACATGTGGGCCTAGTCTGCTGACGTCAGCTGCTGATGTCAGCGTGATGTCAGCATGACGTCACTTCGGCTGTGCTGGCTTCCGACATGTGGGTCCCACGTGACGTCATCATGACGTCAGCATCTGACGATGTGGGTCCAGGGTGTCCGTGTCACTGACAGGTGGGGCCAGGTCAACAGTCAACATTGACCAGTCATCGGTCAATACTGGCCGGATCTGAACTGGGCCGGTTGGGCTTCGAGTTGGGCCGGTCTGGGCTGGGCCGGGCCGAACACGTGGCACACTGTGAGGCGGCCACGTCACGGCCGTGGGCTCGTATTGGGCTATGGTCCACGGCTGCGGTCTATGGTGGACCAATTGCTGCTGGTCCATGGACCACGGACTGGTCTACGGTGGACCGAGTCCACCTGTCGCCTCTCAAGCGTGGTCCAGGTACACCGGGTGCACTTGCGGGTGACCAGCGAGGGGGAGGTCCTCTGTTTCTCCTGGCGGTGCTCCTGCCGGCGGCGAGCTCGTTGTGAGTCCCTGCGGTGGCACTGGTGTCCGATTGGGGAGGGGAAAAACTTCCCCGGGCCACGGCGACTGCGTCTGCGGGGTCAAGGTGGCGACCAGAGCTCCCCAAGGTGCTAGCCATGGCGAGCGGCGGCTCGGCAGGGCTTGCCGGTGGCGAGGTCACGCACACCGGCTCTCCGGTGGCTGGTGCTGGGCAGATGGGGCTTCAACGGTTGTCCCGTGGGTGCACGACGAAGGCGTCCAGGGCTCAAGCGGGGCTTCGGACTCCTAGGTGGCCGTTTGGGGCTCCAGGCCATGGCGACGTAGTGTCGACGGTGATGCGCACGCTGGTGCGCTACGGGCTCCGGTGGGGTGTCATGGTGGTCTCGGTGTGCGTGTGGGTGCACGTGTTCCAAGTGGCTGAGACAAGGCACTGGCCTACGCGCTCCAGGCGTGGAGCGCCATGGCCGACGGTGAGGTCCGGCGGCAGAGGGAGACCGGAAGGCTCACCGTGGGTGGCGTGGAAGACTGGATGGCGATGCCGTGTCGATGCGAGGCCGTGCAGCTCCGGTGTGGCCGTGCAGTGCCGTGCCGAGCCACGTCAGTGATGAAGCGCCGGCACCATCTTCGGCTCCGACGACCTCCTCCCCCGCGGCGGCTTCAGCGCTTTCTTCCTCTCCTTCCTTCCCCTTCTCCCTCCTCTCTCTTGGCTCGGTGTGCTGTGGACGGCCACCAAGTGGCGGCGGGCGACTGGACAAGTGCTAGGGCTCTCGGTCGAGGCTCTTATAGCCGAGCGGGAATCGGCGAGCTCGGTGATCGGTGGTTGGGGATTCAAGGGCGATCGGTGCGCGAGCTTGCATCCAACGACCACGAGGGGTTGCGTGGGCGCGGCGCAAAGGGGGGGGGGCAAGGCCATGGCCCGGGCGATACCCCCTGGCCCGCCCTGCCATTGCTGTCGGGGCTCTATCACGCGGCGGTCGTGTGCGGCATGGAGAAGAGGAATAGTAGGGCTGACTTATGGGTCCAGCCGGGCAAAGGCTAAGCGAGGCGGGGAGACGGCAGGGGTGTGTCATCGCGGTGACACGCTGGGTCCAACGGCAATGCGAAAGCGGCGGGGGTTGGCCACTGGCGTCAAGCAGTCAGCTAACTGAGCTCAGCTGGCTCATGTGTATTTGGGTCAATGGCTGGGCCGAGCGGCTGGGCTGCGAGGCCTTCTTCTCCCTTTCTTCTTTTCTTTTTGTTTTTCATTTCCTTTCCATTGTTTAAATTCAAATTTGGTTTAGATTTCGAATTTAAAACTGAGGTAACTTGTTCATTGGAGTTTAGGGAATTTTGTTTAGTAATTAAACTTTATAGAATTGTTAAGCATAACATAAAGCAATGGGAATCCAAATCACAATTTAAGTTAATCATGTATGCAACATCTATTTAATAGAAATTTAATAATCATAATCAACATATGACATGCTATGCTTATGTATTGACTTAGGTTGGGTTACTTCTAATGCAACTCCTGGGTTGGGTTACTTTACATGACACTCATCATCACATGGAAGTTTTGAGAAAAATTTTGTAGTTGGTATTTTTGGTGTGTGGATTTTTGGGTTGTTACACTCACTGTTGGTGTCGAAGGCGATTGGGTGGCGTTGCAGTGGCGGTTCGAGGTCGTGTAGCTCCGGAAGTCATGCAGTGCCGACCCGTGACCGTGATGATGACGACGGCGTCGCCCTTGGCTCCGGCGACTTCGGCAGCACGCGGGTGGTTCCGATCCTCCTCTCCCGAACTCCTTCTCGGCCCTCTACTCTCGGTGCAGTGTAGCTGCTAGTCCACCAAGCGGCGGCGGTGGCTGAGGGAGAGGCTAAGGCACCGGGCGTGGCTTTATAGCCAAGCACCATGCCTCCAATGGCGTCTGGTATCGTGCGGTGGAGAGGCGTGGGGCGCATCCGACGGTGGCGCGAGGTTGCGTGACCGCGGTGCATGGGGGAGCATGGCCATGCCCTGGGCGTGACCCCCTGGCCCACCCCTGCCACCGCTGTCAGTCCTTGGTCGCGTGGGCGGTTGAGCGTGGCGTGGAGAAGATGAACAGGGGAAAGCTGACGGGTGGGGCTCGGCAGGTAGCGACAAAGAGCTAAGCGGAGGGCTTGGCGCTGCGCGGCGTCTGGCGGGCCGGCTCGTGGGCGTATACAAGGCGCTGGGGAAACGGGAAGGGGGGGTTAGCGGTGCCGGGTTATTGGGTCTGGTGGCCATGGCCGAAGCAGTGCCGAGCCTCGCTTTTGGGTCTGCTTTCCTTCTTTATCTTTTTCTGTTTTATTTTCTTCTCCTTTGTTTGATTTCAAATTTGGTTTGAAATTTGAATTCCAAATTGGTGCACCATATTTATTGGAGTTTTAGATATGAGGCCCACAACATACTTATATAAATATTAAGAATTTATTTAGCTATTTTGTATAACAAAAATAGGTGTAGTTTTGTTATACAAAAATAGAAATAGTTTTCTCTTTAAACATTTATTCTTTGGTCGAGTAATAATTACTTTACGGTGTATTTCTTTTAAAGGTGTTGTTAGACATTACATAAATCAAATGAAATTTTCCAAATCACTATTTGAGTTGACAATGTATGCTATGTTTCATTTGTCAGTATTTAAATAAACATGATAACAAACGACATGCCATGCTCATGAAATTGTCTAGTTGGGTTACTTCTAATGCAACACTTAGGGTTGGCTCCTATAATGTCACTCATCATCACATGGGGTTTTGAAGAAAAAATTTTGTAGTTGTGATTTTTGGTGTGTGGATTTTTGGGTTGTTACAGTAGGAGGGGGCGAGGGGGCGAGAGGGATCAGACAGGAGGAGGAGGAGGACCGCTAGCCGCAGGAGGGGGCCGTCTCCTCCCACGCCACATGAGGAGGACCGCCAGCCACAGGAGGAGGTGGCGCCCATGTTCAAGTCAGACGAGGAGCTGGTTCGGCAGACGGAGGAGGAGGAGGAGGAGGAGGAGGGGGAGGCGGCAGGCACGGGTTCCGCTTCCTTTGACTCCTCTTCGAGTGTCTACTTGCGAGGTCCCACGAGCCTTCCACCGGTTCCGCTTCCTCACCAACGTCCAGTGATTCGCCTCGAAGGACAAAAGTAAGTAACTGTATATGTTATCACCACTACTTCATATGATATGATGAAAAAAACTAATAATTTTTCTTAATCACTTGTGGTGGAATTGGATGGTTGTGTCGGGTGGTAGCAGCATGGCTAGTCAACGGCATCCTGGGTCTTCTATGCAGGCACCACTTCCCCAGCATTGTCACGTACGCATCGAAGATGGAGCCGACCTACTCGTTTGACCACTACGCCATCGCCCCCGATGCGGAGTACCCCAACAAGGCAGCGCGGGTGAAGGCAGAGTTTTGGGTAATTCTCCCTCGCACAACATTGCTCAATACGTCGCATTCATTGGACTTTTCTTGAAACAATGAATGGATACATCGATTTTATATGCAGACTTATTACAGATGCGAGGATGGATTTGAGGCCAGGGCGGAGCAAGTGACTACCAAAGCCTATAAAAAACTCATCACCGACATGCATCACGAGGTGCGCATCCAGGCCATCGTAACCTACTACGGGTCGAAGCTTGGAGAGAGAAAAACCAAGAAAGACACAAGAGAGATGCAGCTGACCCGGGAGCAGTACCTTGAGGTAAATGAAGAACATCAATATTGATTCGTTTTGAGATTAAGTTGGTTTAATTTGATCTTCTTATATGTCCAATACTTGATGACGTGTAGATGATTCCCTGGTGGTGCCAAGTGTATCCCGAGTGCTGGGCGATGGTGGTGGAGAGGTGGTTCATGGAGGAGTACCTCAAGATGCACAGGGATGCCCGGGATCGTCGTTTGCAGATGCAAGGTCCAGCACACCATCAAGGCAGCCGCAGCCTCGCCGGATACAAACAAGCATGGGTACGTGAATTCATTTATCTATTGTCACGCTCAGTTCTGCCTGATTTCTAATCATCGTGTTGTCTTTCTCGCAGTCGGCGTCACATAGTGGCCAGGCTTGCTCGGACTTCCAGGCATGGTGTATGGCCCACAAGGGCAAGGTGACGTCCGATGTCTCCTTCAACCTGGAGTACCCGCCCAAGGCATACACGAACCCGAGCATCCACTCCCGCATCAGTGAGTACACTAAGGTGGCGAGGTTGCTCCATGGGTCAGACCACGATCCAAGCACCCGAGACTTCAATGGAGAGGCCGTCATGAGGGCGGGGCAAGGCAAGAAGCATGGGTGGTTCTGGCTTGGCGACGACGTCATCGACACGGCCTCTGCTCCCTCTCTCTCCTAGATCCGAGCACGAGCACGAGTGAGAGCCTGGCCATTCGCACACTGCCGCCTGCTGCACAGCACCGGGTCAACGCACTTGAGGTTATTCTTCTTTTACTCATCATACATTGATCTTTACACACCTTAATTAGCTTTGCATTACTAAAATATTGGAGTGAAATATTGCAGGCCCAGCTGGAAGAAGAAATGAGGCAACGTCTGGAGCTGGAGGCCGGGCACCAAAGGATGGCGGCCCAGCTGGAGGCCGAGCAAGCCGAGCGGGCCGAGCGGCTGGCCCAGGCGCAGAGGCTGACGGACATTATGGAGTTCCTACAAGGGCTTGGGCAACGTATGGGCTTGTCTCTGCCACCTGGGCTGTTTGTTCCACCTCCGCCTCCGCGTCCTGCAGCTGCAGCTACTCCTGTGAGTATCAAAGTTTTTACTTTTGCTTGTGCTTTGCTTGTATGGCCTCTACCGTCCTAGATTAGCTATCAAACTAATCTTGTCTCACATGCAATCTTTTCTTCTTTGTGCAGTCTCCATCTGACGGTGGTTCGAATAATCCACCTCATGCACCTCCGAATGATGCATCTGGGCCTTCACCACAGTCGCAGTGGCCGAGATGAGTGCATGTTGTATTTTTTACATTTGTTGTTCACTTGGTGATGGACTTGTGATATACTTATGATGAACTTGTGGACCTTGATGGACTTGTGGATTTATTTGAATGGACTTGAGCACTTATTATTATATATGTGATATATATTGTGATGGATGTGATATGGGCGGATGGATGTGTGGATGGATGAGATATATATGTGATGGATGAGATATATATGTGATGAATGAGATATCTATGTGATGGATGAGATATATATGTGATATATGTTTGTATGAATTTATTTGTCATGATGGAATGTAAAAAAATTAAAAATTGCCGTTTTGGGTCACTTTGCCGAGTGTTGCACTCGGCAAAGGACCCCTTTGCCGAGTGCAATGGTCACAACACTCGGCAAAGCTGAAAAAATGGGCACCCAGAAAATGAATTTTCCAGCTTTGCCGAGTGCTGTGACCATGGCACTCGGCAAAGAATTTTTTTTTAAAAAAAAATTCAAACTTTGCCGAGTGCCGGACAGAGGGCACTCGACAAAGAAATTTTTAAAAAAAAAATCAAACTTTGCCGAGTGCCCGACAGAGGGCACTCGGCAAAGAATTTTTTTAAAAAAAAATTAAAACTCTTTGCCGAGTGCCCTGAAGGGTTGGCACTCGGCAAAGAAATTTTTTTAAAAAAATAAAAAAATCTTTGCCGAGTGGCTGCAGGTTGGCACTCGGCAAAGAAATTTTTTAAAAAAATAAAAAAGCTTTGCCTAGTGCCTGAAGGGTTGGCACTCGGCAAAGAAATTATTTAAAAAAAATAAAAACTCTTTGCCGAGTGCCTGCAGGGTGGCACTCGGCAAAGAAATGTTTTATAAAAAATTAAAAATCTTTGCCGAGTGCCCGGGATTGGCACTCGGCAAAGAATTTTTTTAAAAAAAATAAAAAAATCTTTGCTGAGTGCCTGCAGGGTTGGCACTCGGCAAAGTGACCATCAACGGGACCGGCGCCGTGACGGTCGCTTTCCTTTGCCAAGTGTCCCCGGGGCACTCGGCAAAGCTTTTGCCAAGTGCCCGATAAAAAACACTCGGCAAAGAGGGCTTTGCCGATCAATTTTTTTGCCGTGTGTTCTTTGCCGAGTGCCGCACTCGGCAAAGGCTTCTGCTGAGTGCCTTAGGCACTCGGCAAACAACCTGAATCCAGCAGTGACTAGACCCATCTATAATGACTCTCATCAAAGACACACGTTGACTTGATCCATCTGTAATTACGGCTTTCATCATAGACATGGAAATCTCCTTCTGTGATGACTATCCTCACATACAATTAATCTTTTTGCCTATTTGTAATGTGGTCACATCACAAATCCATACTTAAAGACGTGGAAATTCCACATCTGTGATCAAACTGAGCCCCATCTCTGACTAAAGTTTCTGGCATAGTGTTGCTCTCCAATTTTAAAAGGGCTAGATTGCTCTCTAAAATATGATAGTCCTCTCATGATTTTTTGGTACAAGAGCAAAATTATGATCCGCTACTGGAATTTAAAGAATAAAAATTAGAGAGATTTTTGGAGACATGAGAGATATAAAAATAGAAAACTCACTAAATGACTCTCCAAATAGAGATATATAAATTTACAGAGGTTCTTGGAGTTGGTTTGAGGTTTAGGGAAAAAAAAGCTAAGGCAGACTGACATGTGAATCGCACATGCCATAGAAAAAATATCAGGGAGCTTAGTAATGAAATGTACAAGTTGCTCTTAGAATGCATGCGTGCAAAAAATTGCATGACTTATGACTTGGAACATACGTTACCATGGTACGGTGTTTGCGAATAAGCTTCTCTCAGGATAAAAAAAACTTTTGATATTTTTTCCTGGGCGTTTTATATTTTTTGGACAATCATTTCTATGGGTTATCCTCCTTAAATTTGACAACCATAGAGATAAGCCACCTTGTGTTCAAAGAGAAAATAATTGGTAGTGCTATGGCTACCGGATCCGATCAAATTAAATATCTACTCTAGCTAGAAGGGAGATACTATACTAGAGAAATAATTTTAGGAGACATGCCCTCTTGTTAATTCAGAAGGACACACCTGTTGTCTGCCTCTGTAAATGTTCCAGATGCTTCTATTAAAATGGCTATCTATGAAAATCATTTACGGAAGCGGGTGTCCTAAGGCGAGCACCTCTGAAAATCATCGATTAACAGAGGCGGACACCTTAGGACGCCGTAAATCGATTTTCAAAGGCGGGCATCTTAAGTTGCATGTCTCTGAAAATCGCTATTAATAGAGGCGGGCATATTAAAATTCAGAGACGGGCATCTTAAGATGCTCTTCTCTATAAATAGATCTGTCGGTGTTTCGAACAAACACCAACTAGTAAATTTATAATTGTTGCACGTTAGGCTCGGAGGGTGTACTAAAGGACACAAGGTTTATACTGGTTTGGGTAGAATATCCCTACGTCCAGTTTGCTGCTGCTCGTGTTATTAGTACTGGAAAGGGTTTGTAGTAGGGGGTACAAACGGTCGAGAGAGGGACAGGTCCCAAGTCTCTGATGGAAAGGTCAAAAGGACGCCAAGAGCTCGGTTGCCGCTTGGCTGTGTCTTGCGTGTGGAATTGATTCGTCGTCTTGCCTATCAAAACGATCGGTCCCCTTAGTGGGGCGCCCTACCCTCCCTTTTATAGACCAAGGGGGGAGCAGGGGTTACAGATGGGAGAAAGAGGAAAAAACCGAAGGTAGAGAAGGTCCTTCGAAGGAGCCGGGTCTTCCTTTTCCCCTGTACCTGACCTGCTAACATGGCAGACCGTGTCAGAGATGGTGTGTTAGCTGATCCTTATAGGGCCATGCCCTAACATCTTTCAGCAAGTGGGTGCGTCCCATACTACACCGGCGGACGGTGCGGAGTGCCAGAGAGTCGAGCTGTGACCCTGCGGGGAGTAGACGAGGAAGTGACCATACGTCCGTTACTGTAGATGATGTGAGCTCTATCTTGTATCGTAGTGGTTGTCATATGCTTGTGTTAGTATCCGCGTCTGAGGCCTGATGGCGGCGCCTACAACACTGTGGGACAAAACTCGGCACCTACAACCCTGCGCTCGTCTTCATAAAGGAGCAGGGTGCAGTCGTCGGGCGAGGTGGAGACAGCCCTCGGACGTCGAGCGAGGTGGGGCCTGCCCTCAGCCGTCGGGCGAGGCGGAGCCTGCCCTCGGACGTCGGGCGAGGCGGAGTCTTAGCCCTTGGGGGTCAGGCGAGGCGGAACCAATCTTCCGTCATTCGGGCAAGAAGTGTAGTAGCGTTCTTGTTTGACCGGAAGCATCAACGTTCGATGGTTTATTAATTCCACCTCATTGGGTACCCCGGTATGAGGTCCCCGACAAGATCCATCCAAAAATAATCCATAATTTTTACTTATGGACTCGGATAAAGACAAACTTCATATCAAAATTATGGGTCTCAACGCGATCTACAACTCTATAGTAGAAAAGTTAATGATTTGAAACTATATAGAATCCCAGAATATTGTTTTAAGTTCACAGTTTGAAATTTGGAATTTAAAATGTTCAAACAGCCTCAGATGTTCAAATGGTCTGTAGTCCAAAGTTTTTTATACGAAAAAATTTAGAGTTCAAATATGTGTCGTAAATTCATAGATTTTGAAATTCGAAATTCAGTATTCGTGGATGACCATACCTTGAAGGATCACATAGTTAATACCAAAGTTGTAGTAGCTGATGTGATCTTCAGTTTTTCTGTTGATGAGATTTTTATTTGAAGTTATTCAGTGTCTCAATTATTTGTTTTAAATTCACATATTTTGGGATTCAAAATTTTGAATTTTTCAAACAATCTTAGACGGAGGCACATCCTGTACCAAAGTTGTTGTAGTGCTTGACAAGATTTTGATATAAAAGAACACCATTAGTAATCTTAAACACTACATAACATACATGATTTTGGATACATAAAACAATTGTCATCAGTACTGCATTTATTTATAGCTAACCTATCAACTTCATGGTCATATTCGGGCATTTGAAATAATCAGAATCCTGCCGATCTCGGAGGCAAGATGGTATGGTATACAACACGTATTGTCTTACAGCATTAACCAAAACTCTAAAGTTAAATAACAGAACCGGAAATTTTATACAAGGATTGAAGATTTGAAGGTCTTACAGTATAAGACTTCTATTTCCACTTAGATCAATATTTTGCCAGATATTAGATGGAACAGAACCAGTCAGGTTGTTGTAGTCAAGTGACCTGAGCAAAGACAATTTAGTTTCAGTTCAGCCTGATATGACTGATCATTTCAGAGTATAGCTACCCATCTGACTGTTTGAGATAAACAAACTATCCTCAGTGAAAGAAAATTATTTTTTGAAAGCATAGGACGGGCCAGCAGAAGGTACTGAGAACACATTGATTTTATCTTGTGGTTAACACTCTATATCTATTAGATTAAATTTATATAAAAGGAGAGCCCTCTATAAGGAAGCATATTGTAACTGTTACTATTAAGAAAGAATTGTGTAAAGGCTTCCACCACAAATGTTATTACCCTCGATATCTAGAAACCTATCCTCTATGCAAAGTATTTTACAAATGATACAAATATCTTAACAGTTGTTGCACACACTAACACATAAATAGTGCAAAAAGGGTTAGGTCATACTTACAATCTTTGGAGATCAGTAAGGCCAGAGAAAATTCCTGGAATGGAACCATTAAGATAATTGTGGGAAAGATCACTGCACAATATGAATATGTGAGAATCACTATCTATGCAATTAGAATGATCAATAAATGATAGATTTTTTCAAATGTTTAGTATAATAAATAAAATACTATGATTTGGCTGTAAGGGTTCTGTTTTATACATTGTAGTTATGTTGCTCGCAAATTGGCTGGCTGGTATTGCACCTCTCAACTGATTCCAGCTAAGATCCCTTAAACACATTGGACAAAGATGAGAACAAAAGATAACTTGCCAAATTCTCATAAACACCATGTGCAAAAAGCCAAAAAACTAATACATTTTCTCCTAATAACAAAAAAGGGTAATTTCTTTTCCTAAAAGGTGATTATGCAGTATAGAACTTTACACATACAAGTAGCCAAGTTGGGGTATTCCACTGACGTCAGGAACAGATCCTTCCAAGCTGCAGTTCCTCAAACTCCTGATGGTGACAGTATCAATTAGATTAATATAAACTGTAATAAACGCTGCAGGAAAAAAAAGAGTGCAGCCACTTTACGATAGATCACATGAATCTAATGAACTTGTTTCAAGGCATGCATTACAAGACTTGAAACTAAGCTGAAACTGCATGTAAACAAAGCTAAAGACATGAAGAGAAA
The DNA here is from genome assembly GCA_904845875.1 of Miscanthus lutarioriparius. Classification (NCBI taxonomy): domain Eukaryota; kingdom Viridiplantae; phylum Streptophyta; class Magnoliopsida; order Poales; family Poaceae; genus Miscanthus; species Miscanthus lutarioriparius. Next base: position 122,954,381 of record CAJGYO010000010.1, read on the forward strand.
CAAAGACTGTTACACTATAAACTCAACGATATACAATTCTTATTGCTGACTAAGATCAAAATGATATAGTTCACAAGAAATTATGTGATCCACAGACCACAATTACCAAACCAAGTTGGAAACTGTGGACTGCTGTTCTGTTATTGCGACAATTGTGAACCTAGTGTATACTTGTTTAATGATTGGCAAGCGCATACGGTTCATGGACAAATATACAGAAGAAAAATAGAACATATTTTTTTAAAAAAGCCATAGCCGGTATAAAACAAACTCCATGTGAGTCAACATACATAAACTCTGCTACTTCACACAAAAAGACACTGTATTTGAAACATTTGTTAGGTTGTCCCACTATGGTATAAAGTATTAAACTATGACACAAGCTCCAGTTCAACAATAACTTACTCTAATGTTGGTGGAAACCGGGAGGAAAGCTTCAAAAGAGAGACAAGAGACATAGCCCTAGTAGTAACATCTGCAGAGTAGCGCTGAAGAGCAGCCTCTACGGCATCCACAACATCAGATTCTGTTACCTGAACAAGATCAGGAATTGACCAAGCTGTTTGACACTAATAAATTTTAGGAGCAATACTCCTAAATGAAATACATAAAGAGAAGGCCAATGAGGGAAGATGCTAGAGTTATAAACTATATACAGGCAGAAATTCTGCAATCAATCATAAATGCAGCCATATGAGTAAACGAATGGTCACATAATTTCTCCCAATGACAGCCATTATAGATAACACAGGTAACCACAATTCGCAAGGTGATCACATGGGAGGCTGTCAAAATTGTATATACACTGATTTGGAGCAGTTTGAACATAGCCTACAAATTATTTGCATGAAGAAAGTAACAAGACTACATAACAATATATGATGGAATCATCAGTGCAGAGTCTTCTCAGTAGAAAGTGTATAACCAAGAGGGGATGGCTGCCAAGAATTTTTAACTCACCGCGATCGGTTCCTCCATGTCCAACATACTAAGATTGTTGACCAGCATTTCTCCATATTCACCGATGCACCAAACAGCCACCCTAACTATTCAGATCCAGGGATATTGTAAATCCTAGAATCGGGTGAAAGGGGCCGAATTGAGGAGAGTGCAGCCTTTAGGAGCAAGGGGGGCTATTACCTGGAACAAAGGAGAGCACCCGGAGTGGAGCCCAGCGCACGAGCAGCGGCGAGAGGATTTGGTGCCAGCCGCTGGAACTCCAAACCCTAACGAATCCTACGCGTAGATCCAGAGCTGCAACCGATGAGGAGCGAGGATGAGCCACATCTTGCGTCGACGCGGAATTGCAGGCGATGGGGCATCTGTGGTTAGGGTTTTGGCGGGCGGCGGCGCTGTGCAGGAGGGCGGCGGCGCTGTGCAGGAGGGCGGCGGCGAGCACTGGCATGGTAGGCTGCAGCGGCGAAGCTCGGTGTGGGAGGCGGCGGCAGCGAGGCTCGGTGTGGGAGGCGGCGAGGCTTGGCTTCTGTGGGAGGCAGCGGCGGCGGGCACACTCGCGGGTCGCGCGTGTATGGGCCGCGGCGCTTTTTCCTTTTCGTGCCGTAGGCGAGAGGGGGAGTATATTCTGAGGGTTTTTTTTTGTTTCACCGGCCAGTCCGTGCTTTGGATTACACACTTTCGTCGACACTTGAGTTGTTGGCTCGGTTATGCTACGCCGACACTTATTGTGTCTACAAATGTTTGCCGACAGTTTTTGTGTCCCCAGAGCAATGCCGACAGTTGATTTGTAGCCATACAACATCATTGCCGACAGATTATATGACATTAAAAGGTTGTACAATTACCAACAGATAATGTGTAGTTGAAACCACCCTTTTGCCAACACATAACTGTAGGCAATTGTGTGTCATGGTGTAGTGTATGTGTAACTAGCAACTTTAAGCTTGTGCTTGCTGCCGGCCGGCCGGCTATATGCATGGATGCACAATCATCGATCACATGAATGGATACATAATATATAAGCTAGCTAGCTAGATTCATTCTGTATATTGTATATGTTATGCCACTGTTAATCCCAAGCTACGAAACTGAACTGTGCTAGCTGCATGCATCTTGGAAAGAATGAAAGGGACCACTAAATCGCACATGGACAGACGTTTTGTCACTGCTGCGTTATTAGCGAGCAACGGAAATCGGCACGCAAAGTAAAGTTGGGCATGTGCTGCAGCCGGGTGAACAGATCAACAATCTAACTACCCACTTTTTCCTTTTAATTTCCCGAACTACTATTTATATTTTAATTTGTTATAATAGGGGTGATCGATGGATGCTATGTAACGTCGTAATTAATAAAGGTGATACAGATTAAAATAGTATATGGTATTTAAATATATTTATATTAGACGAGGAGGAGGAGGAGGAGGAGGAGAAGGAGGGGTGGTGGTGGTGGATAGCACATGGATAATGCATGTTTAGCACCCATGCATGCTAGCTCAGTTTATTGGTCGCCAGATGGATGTACGGTGAAGGAGAGCGGTGTTACAGAAGGATCGGATCACATTGCATGTAGCACTAGAGGACACAGTAGAAAATATATATATGTAATTATTATTATATATGCAACAAGTCAACCAAGGTCAAACGAACCAGTAGTGCGCTTGCCCGGCCATACATACATGGATGGATCCATCGGCCGTACAAATACAAATACAATACATACATACATACATACATACATACATACATACATACATACATACATCAAGCTAGGCATTATTAGGCAGCATATGCATATGCATATCCATCCCATGCATGGGGTGGTTACTCGTACGTTACAATACAATAATATATATATATATATATATATATGGCTACAGAATAACTTATTCTGTAGCCACTTTGAGCTATGATAATTACTTTGTTAATTTACGAGATTATAGTAACTCCTTACTAAGTGGTTTAATATAACGTTATGGTAAATATCCCCATGTGTTATAGTAACCCAACTATCGTAAATATGTATTGACATTATGGTAAATTAGTATATAAAATTATAGTAAATGGAGGTGGCTACAGAATAACTTATTTTGTAGCCGGCTACTGAATAGTCTCTCTCTATATATATATATATATATATATATATATATATATATATATATATATATATATATATATATATATATATATATATATATATATACACACACACACACACACACACACTGCGGGCGGGCAAGCATGCGGTAGGAAATTAAAGATGATGTAGGTATGATGGATGGGTGCATGCAGCATGCATTATTGCAAGTGAACCAATTAACCAGCACAACTTAGTTTATCTTGCTGAAGCAGCCCTTGCCGATGACCCTCTTCACGAAGCAGGTAGCGAAGCTGGAAGGAGTCCAAGAACCCAAGCAGGAGGTAAAGCCCTCGACGAGGCACTCACGGCAGTTGGTCTTGCAGCTCCCAAGGTCCAGCAGGGACAGATCGTCCTCTAGCAATAACGCCGACGTAGCAGCAGGCGGGGGCAGGCGGAAAGTCGTCATCCCCTGCGCCTCGCTGTGGCTGCTGGTGGCGCTGCTTCCTGCTGCTGATCCCGGGACCGGGCGAGAAACCACCAGGATCAGTACGACCCCGACGAGGAACGACGTCGTCACGTCAGTGGTAGACGCCATGCTCGATCAATCGGTGGTCGATGTGTAGCTTAATTATATTCTGTGTGTGTGGCATGCAGGTGCAGGGGCAGACTCTCTATATATACAATACACAACCGAGTCGATCGCGCCATGTATGTTGTTGCATGTGACTATCACAACGCAAGGTCGGGTCTTTCAAATGCACAATCCCAGCGCATGTGCCAGCAGCCAGCTAACATGCATGGCCCCTCCTCCTCTTTTGATCGTGCATTGGGCCACTTCAATTCCTATCACTAGCTTAATTGACTAAAAATATATTAAAACCCTTAACGCGCACTACCCCAGATCTTGACATCACTGTCGGTTCAAAAAGCCCCCTTCACTGCCGGATTTTGAACCGGCAGTGGTATACCGGCAGTGATGTGGGATTGACATCATTGCCAGTTCTTATGAACCAACAGTGATGTGAATCGGCAGTGATGTGGTTTCTAGGAAAGCCAAAAAAATTCATTGAAAAAAGAGGGAATTTTTTTTAATTCCGGGAGAGGCCCCACTAGACAGCCACACGGTCGCGCGTTGCAAGTCACATGTCAAGCGATTTTTCACTCGGAAAACACATGCTTCGCAGCCATCGGCGCTCGAACCCCTGTCGTCTTGCTTCGCGTCTTCGGCTGCTAACCACTCCACCCGTAAGTTGTTTGTGTCCAAATGAAATTTTCGTCCTAGCCATTTTATGTTTATCTAATTTTCAAATAAGTATTTGGGACCCTAAACGAATTCAAACGAAAAATTTGTCAACTACAAAGTTTTATAACTTTTCGAGATCTACAACTTTCATTTTGATAGTTTCTTCATCCGATGTCGTTTACAAAATTTAAATTTCAAATTTTAGAAATTCAAACGTAGTTTTCCATGACAAGATGATTTCAAATCAAAAAATTATCAACTACAAAGTGTCATAACTTTTTGAGATCTACAAATTTCGTTTTTGCTGTTTGTCCATCCGAGATCGTTTAAAAAATTCAAATTTCAATTTTTTTGAAATTCAAACATAGTTTTCCTTGAGAAGATGGTTTCAAATAAAAAGTTGTCGACTACAAAATTTCATAACTTTTTGGGATCTACAACTTTTATTTTGGTAGTTTCTCCATCTGAGGTCGTTTACAAAATTTAAATTTCAAATTTTAGAAATTGCAAACGTAATTTTCCTTGACAAGATGATTTTAAATCAAAAAGTTATCAACTACAGAGTTTCATAACTTTTCGAGATCTACAACTTCTATATTGGTCATTTGATCATTTATTCATCCGACAAAGTGGTAGTAACATTGTTCACAAATGTTACATATCCCTCTTATTGTTTATGAAATTATAAGAGAGATGTAAAATTTGTGAACAATTTTTTTCCACTTTATCAGATGAAGAAATGACCAAAATAAAAGTTGTGGATCTTGATAAGTTCTACAACTTCTATGTTCATGATTTTTTCAGCTGAAATCATTTAGTGTTCCAAAATGACGTTTGAAGTTGTCATTTTTTGAAATTCAAAATTCAAATAGATAAAACACAGTCACATGAAAAGATGGATAAAATAATACCGGTAAGAACACAATAAATTGATATAGCATGATTTTAGAATTTTTAGAAAAAAAAATCATCAAATTTGAAGTTAGTATGAGCGAGAATGACTAGTTGCAAGTTTTATCCAGAGATTAAAAAGAGAAATCAGAGTTTTTTAACAATTTTAAATTTTAATTTCAAATAGCATTTCAAGTAGTAAATTATCTCAAATGAAAAAGTTTTCAACAACAAAGATGCATAACTTTTCGAGATCTACAACTTTTGTTTTAGACGTTTTCCATCTGAGGCCGTTTGAAAAATTTAAATTCTAAATTTTAGAAATCAAACGTAATTTTCGTTTGATAGATTATTTCAAATCAAAATATTTGGACATTCAAACGATCTCAAATTAAAAATATTTGTACCATAAAGTTGTAGATCTCGTCGAGTACTACAACTTTGATATAAAGTTCGTCTTCATCGGACATCATATGAGAAACTTATGATGTTTTCTTGCACCATATGACTGTCGGTTCAAGCCACGAACCGACAGTGATAGTATCGGTGTCCGTTCTTGGCTAAAACCGGCAGTGATGACCCAATATCACTATCGGTTCTTGCCTAAAACACGAATATCAGTGTCGGTTGGTCCTATCATTGCCGGTTTTAGTCAAAAACCGACAGTGATGGGCTATCGCTGTCGGTTTTTTAAAATTCGGCAGTGATGAGGCTGGCAGCGATGTCCAATTCTGCAGTAGTGGCGGATGACATCTATCTTCTATCCACCCTATCTTAGAGATTCATTCATTCATTCAATCAATAATAATCTACACGTACGTAGCCGGCCCAGTCGCCTCCCCCACATTCAATTCGTTCGCTGAACCAATGCAATGCATGCAATATATACATCTCTGCGTGCTTGCTCCGGACTACACACACAAAAGTAACTTGCCAACCAATGAACAAAGTAAAGCTAGTAGGCACGCTCAGCTCCTATATTGGTGGGTATTGCCATGCATGCCAGCCGCCCTACAACTCCTATTGCCATGCTAATTTAATTAAGCCGCTGCCTTACATACCTTGGCACGATCGAGACGATGCATGGTGCCCGACAATGGTTCGGTTAATTCAATTCTTGCAATCATATATATGGCTGATCAGTTTTATTGGAATCTATCACATTAGGCGCGCGGGGCAGGCCGGGCAAACCATGCATTGCATGCATCCAGCTACCACGGTTTTTATTTTGGCATGAAAACAGATGCAACAATATTAATTCCCATCCCGGCCCGTTCCGTTTTATTTCCGTGTACGTACTTTGCCCCGCCCGCTTTTCGAATTTGCCATTGCTACCATGCTACTCTGTCGACGCCGAATTAAAATTCTCACATGCACACCAGCTAGGGAAAGATCATCCGGGTCACCACAGACCGAAGAACGCAGCAAAGATCACACTTACGTACATGGTACGGTGAAGAACGGAGATAGAGGTTTATGAGCAAACCACAAAAGGTTAACCAAATCCCATGTGCTTGCGTGACGAAGAACGGCTAGTTCCAGGCAAACTTGCAAAGGAACCGTCCGAAGCTCTCACCCGGGAGGCAAGGATGTCGCCGTGTTGCCCTAGGTTGGCTGGCAAGCCTAGGGACACCATCCTTGGCCGTCAAATCAAGCAATGAACAGCATGGGGTTGGAAAGAGATAGGGCAAAGAGAGGGTTTGTACGTGTTGAATTTCGACGATTGTGAGTTGGGATCCTCAGTCGGCCATATGTTCTCCTCTCTCGTTTATATAGAGGGGTGGTCTTATCCGGGGAGGCTTGCACGAGGCAGCGACACACACACTATGTAAAAAACGACATTATAGACGCGCCTTTAGAGACATCACAGACGCATTTCCGCACGTCTGCCATAACGTGTCGGTAATAAGGTTTTATTTAGAAGCGCCAAAAGCGCGTCTGTAATAAGCTCATACTATAGACGTGTGTTGCCAACACACGCCTGCGGTATGCAAACATGCGTCTATGATTAAGTTTAAGACAGACTTGTGGGAGCAAAAACGCGTCTGTAATAAGCTTTACTATAGACGCGGGTTACCAAACCGCATCTACGATAAAGGGTACTCACGTCTGTGATAACCCCTTAGCACGACGCGCATAGCCAACACGCGTATGTGATAACGATTTAGAAAAACAAAAAAAAAGAAAAATCTTTCCCCCAAAGGTGTACATTTGTGAAGCTTATGCTTCGCAAAAAAGTACATTTCTGCAATGGAGTTACAAAGGCAGTAAAAACGTCTAGAAAAATGGACCTTATATCAGACCACCATCAAAATACATAAGACTTTATATAAGACTTATCACCATCAAAATGCATAACAACAAATGTGGTTCACAGTACACACAGTTATCTTGATTACATAGTCAGTTAAAGCTCAAGTGATTACAAAGATTTTTTATCACAAGGAAAGATAAAGCTACTGCTAACAGAAAAATATGATATGGAGATTTAAAGCCATAAACAGATTCAAATGAAAAAAGTTTCAACTGCAAAGCTTTAGATCTTGTCAAAATCTAGAACTTTGCTTTTGATCGTTTTCCCATCCAATGACCTTTGAGAAATTTAAAAAATATGAATTTTGAAATCATTAATCATAAAACATAATTTCTACATCATAAATGATTTTAAATAAAAAAAGTTGTCAACTACAAAGTTATGTATCTCTTTGAGTACTACAACTTTTGTTCAGAATATTTCTCCATCCAAGATCATTTGAAAAGCTCCAAAACTTCATGTCAAATTAGTTACTGTGGCGCTAGGTTAAGCAAACCACCAATACAAATTCATTTTTACTGGCTATATTCTTAAGACTAACGCTAGTAGAAATCATGTATTTCTATTGGCGATAGACTTAAGAAAACAACCAGAAAAAGGTAAAATTACACCGGTGGTTTATAGCCTAGGCCCACAGTTTCATTTCTAGTGATGCCCATACATTATGAACCGCCAGTTAAAAGAATAGCAACCATCAGCGAAAATTGATTTTATAGTTGTGACATGCCCGTATCACTACCGGACAGAGCATCTTTGCCGAGGGCCTGAGGATTTGCCGAGGGGAAATGCTCGGGCACTCGGCAAAGACTCTTTACCGAGGGCCAGACCCTCGGCAAAGACAAGCACACGACAACAATAATTCTTTGCCGTGGGCTAAGCCCTCGGCAAAGGGCCGGCCCTCGGCAACACCGCCTGACACGACGTCCATCCCCTGTCGTCAATCTTTGCCGAGGGCATCACCGTTAGGCCCTCGGCAAAGACTTTTTAACCGTTTTTGAAAATTTTCTTTTAAAAAATTCTTTGCCGAGTACCCCTGGCCCAGCACTCGGCAAAGACAGTCTAAAACCTAAAAACCGGGGTCGGCCCAAAATCCTTATCTTTTTCCCTCTGGCCCGCGCCCGCGCTCGGTTCCGCACCCCGCCGCCGCTCACCTCGCCGCTCGCCCGCCACGCCGCTGGCCGCCCCGCCTCCGCGCCGCCCCGCGCCTGGCCACCCCTCCCCCGACCTCAGCTCCCACCGGCGGCCGCCCCGCGCCCCACGCCGGCCCCCTCTTCCACCCCAGCCACCACCGCCGGTGGCCCCCTGTAGCTGCGCTCGGCCGGCCCTCCTCCCCCCGCGCCGGCCACCACCGGCAGCCCCCTGCGCCCGGCCGCCCCGGCTCCACCGGTGGCCGCCCCACGCCCGGCCAGCCCTCCTGCCCCCGTACCGGCCCTCCTGCCCCCGCGCCGGCCCCCACCGGCGGCCCCCTACGCCCGGCCGCCCTGTCCCCATTGCCACCCCGAGGCCAGCCCTTAGCTCGGCCTGGTCGTCGGCTGGTGTTGGAGGGGAGGAGGTAGAGGTGAATTAGGAGGAAGAAGAGAAGGAAAAGAGGAGGAGGAAGGGGAAGAGAAGGAGAAGAAGAGGAAAAGGAGAGGAGAAGGAGAAGAAGAGGAAGGAGAGGAGGAGGAGAAGCAGAGAAGAGAGAAGGGAAGGGGGAGAGGAGTACTCCGGCGCCCTTGACCTCGCCGGAGAAGAAACTGAACCTCGCACCGCGACGCCCGACTCCGCCGCAACACTAGATAAAACTCTCGTAATTGGCCTTCATTCCGTATGTGGTTGTGTGGGCCTTCGTGCTGTATGTCGATATGAGGGCCTTCGTGCCGTTGTCGTTGTCGGCCTTCGTGCCGTTGTGAATGTCAGCCTTCGTGCCGTTCTTTTTTGTAGGTTATGGAAACCTCACCGTGCAGGGGATGTGCTGCCGAATTTTTTAACAAAGTACTAACCTGTTGTCTTTTTATATTGCAGAGGATCCGTCGGAGGGGACTAGAGGACCCCGATCGTCTTTGTGGGCGTTGCAGGTCTGCCTGCACCGTGTCGCCTCACCACTGCACCGACTCGACACCGCCCCGCTAGCCTGACCTCACCGGCACCTTAGGTATAACCCCTCTATCCGTATCATGGTCGTAGGTCGCGTAACCCAGTTAGGCATCTCCCGTCCGAAACAGATACGGTCGGAGGTATGCGGATCTTTGCATATCTGCGACCGTATCTATTTTGGATTGTCCACATTTTTTGGACAGCCCGCGGATGCGTAGATGAGGTTAGTTTCCATGGTCTGCTCTGGTCTGAGGCAGACTTTCGGCATCACCTCCTTGTTGTTCTCTGGATACACACTCTCCCTTGCAGGACGTGTATCGGGAGAACAACGGGGAGGTGCTGCCAAAATTCTATCTCAGATAGGGAGCGAAGCATGGAAACTAACCTCATCTACGCATCCGCGGGTGGGATTAGGACCTATCCTCACCTATTAGAGAGTAGGAACACCGCGTAGATGCAATTGATGGTTACATTACTATGTGCTGTATATGTGGAAGGATGGAAGACCGTCAGTGGATATACACGGGCCGGAGAAGCAGGAGTGACTTTGACATTGAGTGGGTGAATGGGACAGATGCTTTCTTGGAACATGCAAGGAGCTCGGGTGTAGCTAAAGGACATTCTAAACTTTGGTGTCCCTGTAGCAAATGTGACAACAACAGAAGGGTAGACAAGGTGACCATGGGTAAACATCTTGTGTACAATGGTTATACGGCTGGCTACCATTGGTGGATCCACCATGGTGAAGCAGATCGTATAAGAGCGGAGGTGGTGGGACCATGCCTCGAGGCTTTTGATGATGATGCCGGAGTAGCAGACATGCTAGATGACACTCACCAAGCTCACTTCACAGAAGGACGTGAGAAGGAGGAGATGGAGGAAGCCGCTAAGGCCTTCTATGAAATGTTGGACTCGGCACAGAAACCCTTTCATGAGAGTACAACGGTTTCTCAGCTGGATGCCATTAGACGTGTTATGGGGTTGAAGGCCGAGTTAAATCTAAGTCGCGAAGGCTTTGATAAGATGTTGGCCGTGTTTGGCAGCATGCTACCGGAGAAGCACATTCTGCCGAAGAACTTGCACGAGTCACAGAAACTACTTCGTATGCTTAAGATGCCATATGACAAGATACATGTTTGTCCGAAGGGGTGCGTCTTATTTAGGAAAGATCACAAGGATGCAAAGTACTGTCCGAAGTGTAAATCCTCAAGGTACCTAGAGGTAGACTCTGGATATGGCCAGAAGAGGCAGCTTACGATCCCCGCGAAAGTCCTACGGCACCTTCCGTTTGTGCCGAGGATCCAACGGCTTTTCATGACCGAGGAATCCGCGAAACAGATGACATGGCATAAAGAAGGTGTACGGTATAAGCCATGGACGATGGTGCATCCATCCAATGTCGAAGCATGGATGTACTTTAATGAAAAACATCCTGACAAAGCAGCTGAGGCTCGTAATGTACGTGTCACACTGGCAACAGATGGATTCAATCCTTATGGATAGTTGTCTGCCCCATACACATGTTGGCCCGTGTTTGTTATCCCCCTGAATCTCCCCCCCGGCATCTCCTTTCAATGGCATAACGTCTTCTTGTCGTTGATAATTCCTGGACACCCGGGGAGTAATATGGGTGTGTACATGGAGCCTATGATTGATGAATTGATCGACGCTTGGGAGAAGGGGGTATGGACATACGACCGAGCTACAAAATCATCCTTCAAGATGCATGTTTGGTACCACTACTCCCTGTATGACTTCCTAGCGTATGGGTTATTCGCCACCTGGTATGTCCACGGGAAGTTCCCGTGCCCAATATGCAAGGAAGCTATGAGGTTCATTTGGTTGAAGAAGGGTGGCAAGTATTCGTTGTTCGACAGGCATCATTAAATTCCTCCCTTCTAACCATCCATTCAGACAAGATATCAAGAACTTTACGAAAGGTGTTGTAGTGATAGACCCTAAACCGCACATGAAGAGTGGTGCTGAGGTGTGTGCTCAGATAGATGCTCTCGTGCCCAATGAAGGAGGTGGTTTTGTGGGATATGGTGAGGAACATATGTGGACTCATAAGTCTGGCTTGACGAGGCTCCCCTATTTCGATGACCTTCTTCTGCCACATAACATTGATGTAATGCACACCGAAAAGAATATCGCCGAGGCACTTTGGGGAACTCTCATGAACACTGACAAGTCTAAGGACAACGTTAAGGCTAGAGTGGACCTAGCGACGTTGTGTGATAGACCGAAGCAAGAGATGCGGCCTCCTAGTGGCCGAAACAAACAATGGAAAAGACCTAATGTCGATTTTGTCTTGGAACCCGATCAAAGGAGGGAAGTACTAAAATGGATCAAGACGTTAATGTTCCCAGATGGATATGCAGCGAATCTGAGCAGGGGAGTGAACTTAGGCACTTTACGAGTCAACGGGATGAAGAGTCATGACTACCACATATGGATTGAGCGGCTTCTTCTGGCGATGGTCCGAGGCTATGTCCCTGACCATGTCTGGCAAGTGCTGGCAGAGTTGAGCTTTTTCTTCCGTCAGCTTTGTGCCAAGGATATATCTCAGACCATCGCTCAGGACATGCAAAAAGCGGCACCTGTGTTGCTCTATAAGCTGGAGAAGATCTTTCCACCCGGCTTCTTCTTGCCCATGGAGCATCTAATTGTGCACCTCCCGTCCGAGGCACGTTTGGGGGGCCCGTGCAAGCCCGGTGGTGCTATCCAATCGAGAGATGTCTAAAGACTCTTCACAAGAAATGTACAAATAAAGCTAGAATTCAGGCTTCCATTGCAGAGGCAAGTCTAAGGGAGGAGGTGGCAAACTTCACAACACTATACTACAAGCCGAAACTTCCTAGCAATCATAATCCACTCCCTCGTTACAATGTTGGCGAAAATGAATGGACCCACAGCCTGTTCCAAGGCCAACTCGGCAGCGCAAGTGGATCGACCAATAAGATATTGGGAAATAAAGAGTAGCAAAGTGTCATGCTATATGTGTTGACCAACCTTCCCGAGGTGCAGCCGTTCGTCGAGTAAGTTCTCAACGAACTTGTTTCAATACGCCCTGAATATTCTTCATGCAACCCCACTGATTCTCGTTCACATAGGGAATTTGTTCGTGAGTCCTGGCATCAATCAAGGGATCCTACCTTGCAGGAACATGACACCCTTCTTTCTCGAGGTGCGGGTGCGGGGAGGCCTGATTTCATTTCTTGGTTCAAACAAAAGGTAATGTCCAATTTAGCTCCCACGTTCCATATTCCAAGTTTCTCGTTCGTTCGATTAATATAACGACCTATCATGCTTGAGCTTGTAGGCCCAGACTGACTCGTCCATGAGTGAGGAGTTGAGATAGGTTGCAGGCGGCTATGATGTTAGGGTGTAGTCATTTACCGGTTATGACGTGAATGGATATCGCTTCCACACAACAAGATATGAGCAGACTCGGCCCAAACGGAAAACCACAAATAGCGGAGTTTGTACGCCCGGCACGGATGGCCTCGACTATCATGGTAGAGTTGAGGAAATCTATGAACTCTCATTTCATGGTTACAAACATAAACCTGTCGTGTTCAAATGCCACTGGTTTAATTCTCGAGAAACGAGACAGACCCCTCATCTTGGGCTAGTCGAGATTCGAGAAGATTCCGTCTATCTAGGAAAAGATGTCTACATTGTGGCTCAACAGGCCGTGCAGGTGTACTATACGCGATATGCCAACCAAGACAAAGCGGATCTTAAGGGTTGGGCTATTGTGTACCAGGTGTCTCCACATGGTAAACTACCTGCCCCAAATGATGACGATTACAACTTCAACGCAAACACATATGATGGACAGTTCTATCAAGAAGATGGGCTACCAGGCACGTTTGAGATAGTCTTACCCGAAGCGATCGAAATGGAAGTAGACAACGAAACAGAGGATGACGAGGTTGATGGAGATGTGGTGCAAAATGCCAAGGACATAGAAATGCTTGACCGATTAAGGCTAGGCAATGACAACGAAGACAACATAGAACCTTCAGATAGTGTTGCCCATTTGGACAATTTTGACAGTGATGACGACACCTATGATCCTAATCATGAAGATTATTCCTAATACATGTAATACTACGTTTGTTTTAGTTTGTGTTTTCTTTATTTATTTTGAATCTATTTCTAATTTATATACTAATAAGTCTTGTTCATTCTTTGTGATTGCAGGTGATGGCGAGCAGCCGTCCACGACGTGAGACGGCCTCCCTTTACGGGAGACCATGCCCTCCCATTTTAGACGAGGGGTCGGGGTCAGGGGTAGCATCCATAGGAGGTCAGAGGAGGAGGACCAGGGTCAGCAGGAGGCAGCGGACTCCTTCCCCGCCACCTTCAGACGAGGTGATGGAGGAGGAGCACGTGATGGCCACACCCGAGGACGAGGACATCCGACAGACCGAGGATGAGGCGGCCGAGGATGAGGCCGCCGAGGGCGACAGTTCCGCTACCCCGACTGTCTACCAGCGAGGTCCCGCGAGCCTCCCTCAGCCTCCGCTTCCTCGCAACCGGGCACTGATTCGCCCTATGGCAAAGAGGTAAGTAACTATAGATGTTATCACAACTATTTCATATGATAATGTTGGAAATCAAAAGAGGAACTGATAAATTTTCTTAATCACTTGTGCAGGGCCTGGTTGGTTTTGTCGGGTACTCCTACATGCTCCCCCGCGAGCATCCTTGGTGTTTTGTGCAGGAAATGGTACCCCGGCCTTGTGAACGTGTACGAGGACGTGCGGGAGTCGGCCTACACGTGGGACAGGTACCAGTTGGCCCCTGACGATAGGTACTGCAACAAGCAGGAGCGGGTACTTGCGGAGTTTTGGGTAAGTCTCTCTTGCACAACATTTTCATTGGGCAAGTCTTTTATTGAAATAATGGATGGATACATCGGTTTTGTATGCAGAGGTATTTCAAGCCGGAAGAATGACTTGAAGCCTGGGCGGATCAGGCGGCTGCCGCCGCCTGTAGGAAGTACGTCACCGACATGCACCACGAGGCACGCGTGCAGGCCCACAGAGACTACTACGCCGTGGTGTTGAAGCAGTCCATCAGCAAGCCTGATGAAAGACAGGTGGAGCTGTCCCAGGCCCAGTACCTTGAGGTAGACGAAAAACATTAATAATGATTCATTTTGAGATTAAGTCGGTTTAATTTTATCTTTTTCTATGTCAAATAATCGATGACTTGTAGGTGATTCCCTGGTGGTGCCGATCCCACTTAGTGTGCTGGGAGATGATAGTGGATAGGTGGTTGTCCAACGACTTCGTTGAGAACCACGCGAGGCAGCGGGACCAGCGTCTGCTGAGGCGAGGTGCTACTCACCATCAAGGCAGCCGTAGCCTCCCCGCCTACAAACAAGCATATGTAAGTGATTTCTTTTATCTTATTTGACGCTGAGTTCTGCCTTATTTCTCACCATCTTGCCGTCTTACTCGTAGGAGGCTGCACACCCGGGCGTGGAGGTCTCGGAGTTCTCTGCGTGGGCTATGTCCCACATGGGCAGGGTATCTTCCTCTGTCTCCTTCGACCCGTCTGCCCCGCTTGAGGTGTACTCCGACCCGACCGTGCACACTAAGGTCCAAGAGTACACCTCAAAGGTGAGGGAGGTCCATGGGGAAGATTACGATGTGCGCACTGAGCCCATTGATGCAGAGACCATCATGAGGCTAGGAGGAGGCAAGAAGCATGGGGGGCTATGGATTGCAGACGATGCCATCAACTCCACCACTGTTCCCTCTCTCGACGTGCTCCGAGCACGGAGCACGAGCTCCAGCCAGCCCATACGCCCACGGCCTACTTCGTCACTGCAGCGGGTCGATGCTCTCGAGGTACGTCCTATTTTACTCATCGTACGTTCATCTTTGCACACCTAAGTTACATTTGCATTACTAAAACATTGAAGTTTGTATTGCAGGTCGAGCTGTAGGCCCAAAAGCTCGTGGTCAAGGCTCAGAGCGCGCAGCTGTAGGCCCAGAGGGAAGCGTTCGTGGCCTAGGAGAGGAGGATGCAAGAAATGGAGGCCTTCATGCGGAGTGTCCAGCAAGGGGGTGTACCTTTGCCGTTGGCAGCTCCTCCACCGCCTACTCCTACAGACACTCCTGTAAGTATGAAAGTTCACTCTTACTAGATGCTTCCTTGACATACAACCATGGTTGACACACAAACTTACTAGATGCTTGACATACAAACTTACTAGATGCTTGACATAGAAACTTACTACATGCTTGCACTAGCTATGACATACAACCATGCTTGACATTTTCAATTTACTAGATGCTTGACATAGAAACTTACTAGATGCTTGCACTAGCTATGACATACACCAATGCTTCACATAGAAACTTACTAGATGAATCTCACACATGCAACCTCTTATCCTTTTTGCAGCTTCCGTCGGCGGGTTCGAATAACCCCACTCATGCGTCACCGAATGATGGAGCCTTTGCTTCACCATCGTGTCATAGGCCGCCTTTTTGAGGAGTTGTGCTTCGTCATGTGCTTGGACTTGAGCCTCACTTGTGGTTGTGACTTGTGCTTGGACTTGATGGACTGTGGTTGTGAATTTGTGACTTGTGGTTGTGATATTTGACTTGTGATTGTGATATGTTGTTATTTGAGTTGTGGTTGTGATATAATGTGTGAAAATGGTTTCGTTGTGATATATATGTGATTATTGTGATGTTTGTGATATATATGTGACATGTGATATATATTTGAACTGTTTGTGTCAGTGGAATGCAAAAAACAAAAAAAAAATTGCAATTTCGGTTGATTTGCCGAGTGCAACGGTCATGGCACTCGGCAAAGCTGGGAAACTTTGCCGAGTGCCAGGACATTGCACTCGGCAAAGATTTAAAAAAAACAAAAAATCTTTGCCGAGTGCCAAGCTGGGGAGGCACTCGGCAAAGAGCTTTTTAAAAAAAATAAAAAATGGCTTTGCCGAGTGCGCGCCGCCGTGGCACTCGGGAAAGAGTTTTTAAAAAATAATAATAAAAAATGTCTTTGCCGAGTGCCTTGCCGCCGCGGCACTCGGCAAAGAGTTTTTGAAAAAAAAATGTCTTTGCCGAGTGCCCTAACTGTCGGCACTCGGCAAATGCGCCGTCAACGGAGCAGCGCCGTTGACGGCTGCTTTTCTTTGCCGAGTGCCGCCGTTGGCACTTGGAAAAGGCTTTGCCGAGTGCCCGACAAATGGCCCTCGGCAAAGAGCCTCTTTGCCGTTAAATTTTTTTCCGAGGGCTCTTTGCCGAGGGCGGCACTCGGCAAAGCCTTTGCCGAGGGCTTTTGGGCCTTTGCTGAGTGCCCTGGGCCCTCGGCAAAGAGGGCGCCTCCAGTAGCGTATGTTGCAACCGAACATATAACTTATTGTGCGACCACTTGGATGATGACTTAAGTCACTGGTATTTTTTATGTCACATGTTCTAATGTCTTGCAATTGGACTCGATCTGTTCCAGGTCATCAACATGAGTACATTCTGAATAGACTCGATACCTAGGCTAGACGTGTGTGTTGTTACTCATTTAATCATGTGTTGTGAGGAAATATCATGGACAGACCGAGAGTTGTATGGGAGGGCACATTTAAGAAGTACTTCCTCCATTATAAATTAAAGGATATTTTGGATTTTCTACCTCTATTATTTTGCTATGTACTGAGATTACTATGTTTAGATGCATACTAAAAATAATATTTATTTTACTAGCTTCATATATATATATATATATATATTTTATTTTTGGCTAGACGTTATTTTTGGGTGGCGTGTGGTGTTTTTTGATTTGTTTTGTATTTATTTTATTTTCTTCATTTTGTAATATACATGTCAATGTTTAAATCTTTTATTTTTTGTCTTTCGACTTCCCTTCTCTACATGTCCTCCTCACATCACAAACCTATTGAGTTTAGAATCAAACAACTCAGACAAGATAAAAAAAACCACTCAATGTTTCTTTATTTATTATTTTATTGGGCATGTTTGGCAAGCTCCTCCCCGGCTCCTGCTCTGGCTCCTTCAAAGGAGCCCTGCCAAACGTTTTTATGGAGGAGTCTTTTTTTAGTAAAAAGCAGAGGAGACGGAGCCATTTTGGAGGAGCCACAAATTGTGGCACCTCCAAAACGGCTCTGGCTCCTCCGGAGGAGCGCATCAGGAGGAGCCGTGCCACACACCCCAACAACTCATGCATACATTTTTTATTGTGATCGACTGTAAATCTTAGATGACCCATCGTGTGTTTTAGTATTTTTAGCGACCTCCTCCGATACTAATTTTGGGATGCCTATTTTTTTGCGGTAGTGATTATGCGTATATAGAATAAAGCACCACATTTAACAACATTGGCAAAAATATATTGGGAGAATAATAAAAATTTGACCTGTCGATTTTGAAAACCCAGCGGCGTGCCAGTCAATTTGACCTGTAATTGACAAGGAGGGAAAATCTTATCAGTAGTTTAAGGCGGAACATGTCGGTGTTGCTCCAGACAATTTCAAATATGCGGCTAAACAACCGATTCGATGGGGCTATCGACTAAATAGTCGATATTTAACATATCAGTAAAGTAAGGATAGTTGAATTGAAGATTACCGGCTATTATCAATGATGATGGTACGGATTCAAAATAACCGATACCCATGGGTTATAGCGATTTTATTATGATTGATTAATCGAGACAGAAAGCATTGAGCCGATAAGTTTAATGAGAAAGGATATAACATGTGAACAAATCGACTGTCTAGTACAAATGAATCTACAAACGCTTTGTATCTAATCTGTTACCCTCAACAGTGAGGTTCGATTGGATCGATACAGCTATGATAATAATAACAAACTAAAGCTAAATAATCTATAGAACCATCTATATATAGACAGGTTCATAAAAAACATGCTATATGCATGAAAGCACAAGCGAATCGGCTAAAATAGCCGATGCATGCATAGCAAATAAACAGAGTACATATCTTGATAATGAACAAAACTACTATTCAATAATCTCTAATCCAAAGTCTTACCGGTGAGGTTCGACCAGGTCGATGCAGCTATATTTGTGTTATTAGATTAGATCTTATTAACTAGTGAACTTACTCAAGATTAGAACATGTCCTTGAATGCATACTATGTTTGATTGGAATAGAGGTAAAATAGCCGATCTAGCATAATTAAGCCATCAATTATAAGATTCAAAGTGTAACCATACTAGAAGACGACCAATTAAGATGATGTGATGCCGATTCTGTCTCTATCTCAATCAGGTGATTTATTATAATTAATAAAACATTAATTATAACAAGATTGATAACTGGTGAATCAACCAAAAACAGCAAGGAAAATCTTACTAATCTTTGTAGATTCGATAACTAGTGATATTGTGTTAAACAAGTTATTTAACACAAGATCGACAACTTTGATCTATATAATGGTTCATAAGAGATCAATCAGCAGATGCAGCCTTACAAACAACAATATGAATCGATAACTAACTTATATTATAACTCATAAAAGGTCAATCAGCTGATGCAGCTTTACAAGCATAATATAAGTCGTGATGGTGCTCACAGATAAGCCGGAGGTCGATCAGTCGATGCAGCACTGCTTGTTGAAGAACTCGCCAAATTTCTATGGTACTCCTACTCCTAATGCCATGGCGAAAGCTGGAAAGATTGTGTTGATTGATTGTTCGTGTCCTTGTACAATAACTGGGGTCCAATATTTATACCCGCAACCTAAACATGAATCATACTCAAATATGAAATTCTTGGAGTAAAAGAAAACATTCCTAACTTAAAATAAAATGGACCCTAATCTTTCCCTTTCTATAGAGTCCGTCATATCTTTCCCCGTAGTCCATCGATGTTGTCTGTTGACGTTATTCAAAAAGATCCGATTCCCGTACCGTATCTGAATCAGCTAATATCGATCGTAACGCAACCGATTCCTTGATGACACAATCCCGGAAGCTTCGAGTCCCCGCGCTCTCCTTCCAAAATTTTGGTGTAAACAGCCTGCCCCGACCTCTCCCCCTGCCTTAGTCATGCACCGAGGCAGCGGCTCATGACCTCTCCACCATGACCTCTAGGAATGATGGTAAAGGGACCAAGTCCCGCCAAGCGTGCCCGCTCTGACAGGGACAACTACGCTGCACTGACCTCATAAGGACCGAGGGAACAACGGTCACCTCGGTCCGGTCAGACGCCATCCCCGCCATGTCGCAGGGAAAAGACGACACCACCCAAGCGGTAACGGTCGGTACGATGGCCCACCGTCCACATACGGTTCGACAAGACACCTGTATGTTTCCACCCACTATGGGATGGGAACCACGATGGAGGCCTTGAGGCCTCCTGAACCAATAGAGACCACGACCCCAGTGCAAGAGATCGCAGCCATAGTCTCCACAAGATGCAAGGCGATCGACAAGATTGGGGGTGGCTACCAACTCTTGTACGATACCCCCGGAAGACCTGAAGACGATGACGAAGACCACGCTGCGAAGGACTGCTGGCGGACTACCATCGTGCCAACAGTGTTGCCATGATCTGCACTGTAGGCCACACCACACCATAATGCAACGTGGGCGTAAGACCATGACGACAGCCACGCCGAGATAAGCTCCACAGGATGGCGTTACTTGCAAGCCAGGTTAGCTAGGAACCTCTCTGTATGTGCCCTGGCCCCTAACTCTATATAAGGGCGGCCAGGGCATCGTCTCGGGACATCTTGATGAATCTCGATGTGGGCATCCTCCTGTTTGGTATCCTAAATGAAACACTACCAAAATGGTGGAATTCCCCTAGTGTTTTAAAATAGTAATAAAACACTGCCACTAGTCATAGGCTCATAGCACATGGGAATCGCATTAGGAGGCATTTGGTAGGAAAAAATTATACTAAATTCTGAATGCTAAAACACTTGGAGAAGTTTAAAATTCTGGTTGTGAAAGTATATAGTCTACTAAAACAATTTAAAAATATGTTTGTCTGATATATCTAATGAAAAGGTAGGGGATTTTCTTTTATGGGTTTTTCACATATCTAAAGACTGATTGGTCTTCCCAGTCTGAAACTTGCAGATTCAGATTTTTAGAATCTAAGGTTATTTCTTCTTTCTGTGTTATCATAGAATTCTTGTCCACATGGCTTTTTGGGCAGACGTCGACACTTATGGTGGCCACTACCATGGAGGTGGGCGCGACAGCGACATACAGTAGCACGCTGGATAGGCTATGTGGGACATGGAGGCAAACTACAAAGACCAAGACCTGCATTATGTCCGTTACTGGAAAAACGGCTTTGGGGGCACGAATGCACACGGTACAGCATGCATGTCCATCGACCATTGCACGTTGACTGATTCATGCATCCTTTTACCTGCGCGGCACTTCAGTACTTCAGCTACTCGCCGGAGATGCACAACACGGTTGTGGTGACTACCATGCCTAATCTAGTGCTATCAAGTAACAATGTCTCCGCCTTCCGCAATCAAAATTGCAATTCTAATATTGTGAACTGCATTTTTTTTAATGTCACCGGGGATTACCCTCCACCTGAATATATATTGATATAGCCCAAATGGGCGTGATTTATGTTTTACAAATGTTTAGAGGGAAAAACAGCAACAGTAAGACACGGCGAAATGCAAAGACTACCACACCAACTCACAGGAGCTGTTCGACGAGGAGGTGAATGACGCCAAAACGTAATCATCATCGGCCAAGCAAGAGCATGACAAGGCTTTCGCCCAAGTCCTGTGCCGGGGGTAACTGCATTGATCACGCCAATCCAGGAGAAGCAGCAGCAATAGATTCTTAAGTGACGCCTACAAGAAGGAAATCCTCGTCGTTGGCTCAGACTGATCTGAGCTAAGCTTTCGCCCAGAACCTTTGACGGTGCTCCCGTAGACCCGCCCGGGTGCCGGCTGCCGCCACACTACGCGGAGCCGTTCCCAGACTCGCCCGCGAAAGTAGGAGGCGCGCACCGGCAAGAGTCCACGCCTGGAAGAAGGCAAGCGTCGGGGGGGGGGGGCGGCCGCCGCCGCCACAGCAGGTAGAGCCGTTCAATATTTTCAACAGCCGTACATGATCTCGCCGTAGCACGTCTGCCTCGGCAACAGCCGGCAATGCGCCGAAGGCGGCGCCCTTGCCCGCTGCCTATCCGACGCCCGCCGAGCAGCCGTAGCACGTTCAGCTAGCACCAACTTGCCGGCGCAGAGCCTGGACCGGAGCCCTGATGTCCCGACGACGCCCCACGCCGGGGCATGAGTAGGAGGGAGGGAGCCAGCAGCAGAAGCGCTAGATCCGGGCACAAGGCCACTAGATCCGCCCGCGGAAGGACTAGTACAGCGCCTTCCATCCGCCCCACTGGCTATCCGAAGTAGCAGGAGATGAGGAGTAGGAGTGGTCGCCGGCTCCGTCGGAGAAGATGAAGACAGGGTTGGGGGCACAGGCCGCCGCCGCACGGCCGCACCATGTGGATCTAGTCGCCGGTGAGACAACGCCCCGGAGCACCAGCGCCACGCAACCCCGGCTGCCTGGAGCCGATCCCGCACAGAAGGGCTCACGAATGCTAGGTGAGGTCCCCGTCGTCGCCGTCCTTGGGAACCATGCGGGACTCCCGGCAGCTTCCTCTAGCAGCGGCGAGGGAGAGGGATGGGAGGGGTGATCGACCGCGGTGGTGGCTAGGGTTGCTGCCCGACTTGCCCGTGCGGGAGGGCGACGCGGGGGCTGCGACTCACTCGGTAAATGTACTTGTCCTGATTGATCGTGAACTGCTTTTTGTCACGATCGATACAACAACCCCCTAGTAAACACGGCCCACCAACCGAGAAAAACAAAATTTTTGTACCTTGTGAGTCCGAATATGGGCATCTAATCCGAGATTTTGTTCAACGTTAATGATGGACGAAGAACACATATGATGTTGGTAGACGCGAGTTGTTCTAACTCATATGAGCGTGGGTCATGAATCCAAGTTACATATGAGAGATACGTAAGGTCACGAGTCCGAGTCTTATATGAGCAATTGAGGGAGTGCAGTTTGGGAAGTAAAAAAAGCGGATGGAAGTAGAGATGGCAATGGGGCGGGTGGAGCGTCTGCGGGGAAGATCGGCCCCCGCCCCCGAACCCGCTAGATCCCCGAAACCCGACGGGTTTCGTGAAACCCGCAAAGTCTACAATAGGGCAAGGGTAGCGACAGCCCGACAGACGGAAGGGCAGCGGCAAATCGGCAGGGGCAGGGGCAGGGGGAACTGGCAGGGTTGAATCGGCACCCAGCGAAGGAGCAGGCTATGGGTTGGGGGGAGGTGCTGCGCTGGTGATGAGTACTGACTGCTGAGTACGGCGACGAGCAGAGCAGGCGAGCCGCAAACGCCAAGAGGCGAAGGGCAGGGCGCAATGCAGCAGCTACAGGGATGGTAGGGGCTCAGGCTAGAGGAGACCGACGTGCAGAGGTCGGATTCCGATATCCGCCAAGTGTGGCTGCCTCTGCCGGTCCGCGCCGCGGAGTGCTGGGTGGGGCGCGTGCTAGTGGAGAGGTGGCGACGGCTACAGGCTAGGTGCGTGGTGCCTCGAGTAGCTACGAAGTAGAGACGGGGAGAAGTTAGCCTAGGGTTAGTCTATGGGCTTTGGGCTGTACATGTATGTGGGTAGATTTCAACCAGCAACGCCAGATATTCGGGGGCCCACGGGGACCCGCAGGGGAATTATAAAACCAGCACCCGCCCCGACCCGATTCGGGGCCCTGACCTGCAGCTGGGGCCCCGAACCCGCAGACCCGAGGGGCGAGAAGTAGACCCGCCCCAGCCCCCGCCGGTTGTGAATTAAACGCGTGGGTTTCGGGTCTAGACCCGCCCCGTTGCCATCCTTAAATGGAAGAAGTTCTCCACTGCCTAGGTAGTTACGGAGACGTGGACGAAAAAAATTGGATAAAATTTTGGCTTTTTTAATATTAGATATGGATAAGGGCATGACTATGAGCAGTAAATAAAACACTAGGAACAACTACAAAGAAGATCCAAATAACTCAAAATCTAGCACCAATAGGCACCTTATATTGTTAGGGAAAAAATCTGGTGCGGGTTTCTTATTTTTCTGATTAAAAATGAGCTAGGTATGAATTTTATAAGATAAAATTAGCTTTTATTATTTTCAGTGAATACATAAGCACCATTGTAAACAGCTGGATGGTCAAATTTTTCTAGTATGGACAGTTCATTAGTGCTCAAAGATTCCCAGTTACGCAATGCATGGAGGTAGCTAATTTTGGACCCCAAACGTAACATAAGCTCACCCACGAACCTCCATTGACCTTAGTTACGCTATATATATCAGCATCCACTATATATAGAAATGCCATCGATGGTTAAAACGGCTGGCGATTGAGCAACTCATCAACGTAGCCCAGCAAAACATCATCTTCTTCTCTCCCAATCAAGTCCTAGTGCAGATATATTATGGCACTAATGGCCAAGATCCTCCTACTGATCATTGTTGCTATTACACTCACCGCAGAAGCAGCTCCAAACTCGGCGAAGCTCAAGAGGGCCTTCGATGGTGTCATGGCTGCTGCTCCACCAGGGAAAGATTCCGAAGCCGCCGAAGCCGCCGTGATGGAGCAGCAACTTCAAATTCTAGCTGCTGTCGCTCTGGCAGAGAAAACAGGAGGTAAGGAGAAAGTTGTAAGCTTGACCGGTTCGTATGAGAAAGCTGCCGACCAGGTCATTGCGGCGCCACCAACTGATAAGCTCAAAGTGATGAAGAAAGAATTCACCGCGGTAACAGATGCAGCATGAGTTCGTTCAGACATGCATCGACAAGGCATCTACAGTAATATATATAAGTGCCACTGCTTGCCACCCACTCCCACTACAGAAGAAATGCTAGGAATAAACCATGCACTACCGGAATCGCAAGCTTTGCCGAGTGCCGAGAACTTTGTCGAGTTTTTTTTTAATCTCGGGAACTCAGTAAAGGATGTCTTTGCCGAGTGCCCAAACTCGAACACTCGACAACGACACGACCCTCGGCAAAGCTGGTCTTTGCCGAGTGTTCAGCCATGCCAAGTGTCAACGTCTCACACTCGGCAAATTTTGGCCCGCCGTTAAACCAATCTGCCGCCGTCAGCTCTTTGCCGAGTGTACAAATGCAACACTCGGCAAAGAGGCTCTTTGCCGAGTGTCAAAAGCAGACACTCGGCAAAGTATAATTTTTTTTGACTCCTGCACTTCAAAATTTTTCACCTCTCCACATACCACATGTGGTACTCCATGCTTAAGTTTGGTGTATTTTTGAATTTATTTGCTATATTTAACTAATTAATTGCATTTCAAGCAATTTTTGGAATTAAGTTAAATTTGAACCGCAAGTGATTCAAATATTTGGAAAAAATGAGTATAAAATTGATATTCATGTTATTCAACCCAGTTTGAGGCCTTACCTATAAGATTATAAGGGTTTTCGAACATCTTATTTTGGAAACACGACCCCGAGCGTGTGGTTGAATGGTTTTTAAATTCTATAAAAAGCAAAGGAAGTCCGAAAATCATGAAATTTGATAAGATGTCATAATATCATATGTGGAGGCTATAGAAAAAAATTGAGAATGTGTCGCATAAGTTGTCATGTACATTGCTTACAAACCGAAACATCTCCGAAGAAGTTTCATGATTGTTGAGAATGATCTGGTAAGATTTGGAGTGAAAGTGACGGTCGAGTTGTGGTTTGACTCCAAAACTTTTTGTATAGCCAATAGACATCAAAGATCGTGTCATGTTAAATTTTAGCGATTTTTTGGATGCATTTGATAATTATTAATTTGTAATTGCAATTATATAAATGGAATTTGAGCTATAACTACATGAAATCATGGTCTATTTTTCGCTAAAGCATCAAATTTGCATTGTTGAGTGAATTTGACAAGGTATTTTCAAAGTGTATTGGAACAAATTTGGAAAAAAACGGGTAAGGAAAAGGGAAAGGAAATAGAAAGTTTTTTTTTTAAATACCTTTGCCGAGTGCCCTAGGGTTCGCACTCGGCAAAGTATAGTCTTTGCCGAGTGCCTTATTGGCTTGACTCTCGGCAAAGATTTTTAATGTTTTTTTTTAAATCCCGGCTTTGCCGAGTGCCAGATCACGGACACTCGGCAAAGGCCTGACCCAAGACTTAACTGGCACGGCCGAGACTCACTCACGCACGCACGCACACTCCCGTCCCCTCGCTCCCTCACCGTGTCCTCTGCAACCTCCCCTCCCCTCGCTCCCTCACCGCCCCTGCCAACGCCGCCACCCGCCCTGCCCGTCATCCTCGCGCCGCCACGCCTTCTCCCGCGCTGCCCCGCTCGTGCCCGCCCGCCGTGCTCGCGCCCGGCGCGCTCGCCCGCTGGCCGCGGCCCCGAAGCCGCCTCCACCGGCAAAGTTTGGCCCGCCGACCGCCCCCGTCACCGCCCCGCACGCCACCCCGCCCATAGCGCGCGCCAACGCTGCAAGCCACCAAGCCCATTCCACCGCCCACGCCGGCCGCTCCCGCCGGCGGCCCGCCGCCTGGACTCGTCTCGCCCGCGGCCGATCTCCTCCATCCGCTCGCCGCGCCGCAACCCGGAGAGGAGACTGCGCTCGGTCGAGCACCACCTGGGGCCCAGCGTCCTCGCGACCATCTCCGGCACGGCGTCCGCCCTCTGCAGCCCCGGTAATTCATAGGTAAAAAAATCGTAGTAGCTTAAATGTGAATCGAATGCTTTTAGAAACGATGCTTGAATGTGAAGAATTATTTTCAGATTTGTTTAGTTTGCAAGCACTGAATATGCTTTGTCATTAAAGCAGTTGATCTAATTTGTAATTTGTAGACATGACCTTTGCTATGCAAAGCATGGTTTTGACTGTTCTTCTGGCCTTTTGGTCCAACTGTCTTGTCTGTTCTTCATCGTTCCCCATCAGCAAAGATTCAAACAAAAGAAGATTATATAACATACAGTATCATTACAGCTCATCTTTAAAGATCTTTATATATATGACATAAGCTTTAACTAAAGATGTGTACTGTGCCAACTCAATTTCAAATGAAACAAGAGAGCTCCTTTATTACCTACAACTACAAGAAATACAAAGAAAAAGAAACTGCCGCCAAAACTGCTCAAAGAATTAGTCTGTTCGTTTTTTTACAGTGTACATTGCGAATCAGTATAATTCATGCTACCACGGTTACAATGCCATGATCAGTATGACAATAATAATTCTTAAGAAACCAATGATGAGCTCCAAATCTTCCCCTCCAACGAGATGATGATGATGGAGACGTCGTCATGGTACCGCCTCCGGTCGTCATGGAGCGATTTACATACATAGCTCTATCAGATATACATATACTGCACTAGTTTTTTCATTCAGTTCACTGTTACTAGTTTCAAATAAACCCCTTTATTCCTGAACACTCACTAGTCACTGACCGGTTTGGTTGGCGGCGCGGAGGAGGATCTCGTGGCTGAGGTCCTCGTACCTAGGTAGAGGCGCACGGCGTCGACGTAGGAGCCTGACGACGCCTCGCTCCGGGTCGTGGGAAATGTAGCAGTCGGCGATCAGGGTGGACTGCACCGCGGTGACGCCGGCGAAGAACACCATGGCCGACCTGCAAGGCTGCAATGCCGCAGGAAGCAGATCCCTGCTTTGTTTGCAAACTACAGTATTTTCTTTTCTTTTTCCTTTCCCTTTTGCTGCAGTAGTCACAATCTTTTTGTCAAGGAATTGGGATTGATTTCAAACAAGAAACAGCCACAAATAAAACACACACGGTGGAACTGAATAATCCTAGCTAGGCAGCTGGTTCAACTTTCTGAAACAGATGAAGCTTCACGTATACTCTGCGATGTGGGATACAGTAGCAAGGAACTACCCAAGTGCTGGTGGGTGGCTTGAACCCTTGCTTGCGACCATTTGGTCAAAACCAGCAGCACTGTGTCGGTTGGCTTGACCCAACCATTCACTTGGTGCACACTGATGATGGAGTATATATATTATTACATGATTCATGGTTGGATGGACTTATTAAACTGCACTTGATGCCTTTCCTGCTGTATCATATCGTTTCAATGCGAGCTACTTATTACCCTTGCCAGTTCAGTAGTGCTGTTTGACCATCCTAGCTAATGGCACTGAGAGGTAGTACTTAGGAATCACTCCTAAGCTATTTCAATTCCCAGTGCGCCCAAACCTTAACGTAATTCATAGGTAAAAAAATCGTGCGCCCAAGCCTTAACGTAATTCATATGAAACTGTGTGATTATATATGTAGTAGTAGTAGGAGGAGGAGGAGGAGGAGCAGTAGGACCGGTGGTGGTGGTAGTAGTAGTAAAATCCAATGCATATGCATATGTGGTTATCGGCCATCGTGCCGTACGTTTTTTTGCAGGTTTTAGAAACCACACCGTGTAGGGGAGGTTCTGTCAAAATTTTCAATTAAGCCCGTATGTTCTTTTTTTGCAGAGAAGAGCCCGTTGGAGCCGAGCCGGAGTACCTCGGCGACCCCGATCGTATTCCTCGCCAATGCGGGTCTGCCTGCGCCGCGTTGCCTCGCCACTGCACCGACCCGCCACGGACCCGCTAGCATGACTCCACCGCCACCCAAGGTATAACCCCTCTTTCCGTGTCATGTTTTAGATCACATAACCAAGTTAGGTGTCTCCCGTTCGAAAGGGATACGGTTGGATGTATGCAAATCTTTGCATATCTATAACCGTATGTGTTTCGAATTGTCCACATTTTTTGGACAGCCCGAGGATGCGTAGATGGGGTTAGTTTTCATGGTCTACTCCGATCGGAGACAGAGTTTCGGCATCATCTCCCTGTTTTTCTCCGGATACACAATCTCCCTGCCGGGACGTGTATTTGGAGAAGAGCGGGGAGGTGCTGCTGAAATTCTGTCTCGGATAGGAGTAGAGCATGGAAACTAACCTCACCTACGCATCCTCGGGTGGGATTAGGACCTATCTTCACCTATTAGATAGTAGGATCCTCGTGTAGATGCAATGGATTCTTATATTACTCGCGCATATGGTAAAGGATGGATGACCGTGAGTGGATGTACACTGGCCGAAGGGGTTATGGAGACTGGACTGATGAATGGATGAAGAAGACCAATGCTTTCTTGGAAGCAGCATTTCGGGAGGCTAAAGAAATGGATAAAGTTTGGTGTCCCTACAGCGAGTGTGAGAACAGGCGTAAACAAACAAAGGTGGACATGGGTAAACATCTTGGCAAGTATGGATTTATGGCAGACTATACCCGATGGACCCTCCATGGTGAAGGACGTAGGAGAGACAAGGTCGTGAGACAACGCATCGAGGATCTTGATGCTGATGGCGGGGTAGGAGACATGTTAGGTGACTATCATGAAGCACACTTTGGTGAAGGACGTAGGGATGAGGAGCCAGAGGCAACCGCAAAGGCGTATTACGACATGTTGTCTGCGGCATAGAAACCCCTTCACGGCCAGACAAAGGTCTCTCAACTAGATGCCATTGGACGCCTTATGGCTTTCAAGTCAAAGTGCCACCTGAGTCGAGACACCTTAGATGCTATGCTGACAGTTTTTGGCACTTTGCTTCCGGAAGGTCACATTCTGCCAAGGAACATGTATGAGTTGCGGAGACTCCTCCGTGTACTTAAGATGCCATATGAGCAAATACATGCTTGTCCAAAGGGGTGCATCTTATTTAGGAACGAACACGTGGAAGCTAAGCACTGTCCAAAGTGTAAATCCTCTAGGTTCCTTGAGGTAGACTATGGTGATGGTCTCAAGAGGCAGCTTGACATCCCTGTGAAAATCCTACGGTACCTTCCGTTCGTACCGAGGATCCAACGGCTATACATGACCGAGGAGTCCGTGAAACAGATGACATGGCACAAAAATGGACGTCGATACAATCCAGATAAGATGGTACATCCTTCCGATGGTGAATCATGGAAACATTTTGATGACATTCATCGTGAGAAAGCTCTAGAGGCCCGTAATGTCCGTGTTGCGCTAGCAACAGATGGGTTCAATTCTTATGGAATGATGGCTACCCCATACACTTGTTGGCCCGTGTTCGTTATCCCACTCAATCTCGTCCCCGGCGTCATCTTTCAACGGCAGAACATATTCTTGTCGTTGATAATTCCTGAACACCCGGGGAATAGTATGGGTGTGTTCATGGAGCCTGTGATTGGTGAATTGCTCAATGCTTGGGACGAAGGGGTATGGACATACGACCGAGCTACAAAGAGAAGCTTCAAGATGCATGTTTGGTACCACTACTCCCTGCATGACTTCCTGGCATATGGAATATTCTATGGCAAGTGTGTTCACGGCAAGTTCCCATGCCCAGTATGCAAGACAGCTCTGAAGTTTATTTGGTTGAAGAAGGGTGGCAAGTATTGCTCCTTTGACAAACATCGACAATTCCTCCCTCTTGACCATGCATTCAGACAAGACACCAAGAACTTTACGAAAGGCCTCGAAGTTACAGACCCTCCACCGGTGATGATGACAGGTGCCGCGGTCCGTGCTCAGATAGATGCTCTCGAGGTCAATGAAGTAGAAGGTGGTTTTGTGGGATATGGCGAGCAACATGCATGGACTCACAAGTCGGGCTTGGAGAGGCTCCCCTATTTTGATGACCTTCTTCTTCCACATAACATTGATGTAATGCACACTGAAAAGAATATCGCTGAGGCACTTTGGGAAACAATTATGGACACTGATAAGTCAATGGACAACGTTAAGGCTAGAGTGGATCTGGCAACGTTATGCGACAGAAAAAAGCAAGAGATGCAGCCTCCTAGAAATGGCAAGAAATGGACTAGGCCTAAGGCTGAATTCGCGTTAAGCAGGCCCCAAAGGAGGGAAGTACTAGAATGGTTCCAAAGGTTAATGTTCCCTGATGGGTATGCAGCGAATCTGAGGAGGGGAGTGAACTTATCTACTATGCGAATCAATGGGCTCAAGAGTCATGACTACCACATATAGCTTGAGCGGCTTCTTCCGGTGATGGTTCGAGGCTATGTCCCAGATCATGTCTGGCAAGTGCTGGCAGAGTTGAGCTATTTCTTCCGTCAGCTTTGTGCTAAGGAGTTATCTCGGGCCATGGTTGCAGACATGGAAAAAATGGCACCTGTGTTGCTCTGTAAGCTGGAGAAGATCTTTCCACAAGGCTTCTTCAATCCGATGCAGCATTTGATTTTGCACCTCCCGTATGAGGCACGAATGGGGGGCCTGTGTAGGGCCGTTGGTGCTATTCAATTGAAAGAACCCTAAAGGTTGTTCGAAAGAAATGTAGAAATAAATGCAAGATTGAAGCTTCCATCGCAGAGGCATCGATTCTGGAGGAGGTGTCAAACTTCACAACAACATACTATGGTGACAACCTTCCTAGCGTGCATAATCCACCCCCTCGTTACAATGCTGGGGAAAATGAATCGAACCATAGCCTTTTCCGAGGGCAACTCGGAAGTGCAAGTGGTAAGACCCTCAAGACCTTGAGTCATGAAGAGTGTCACACTATCATGCTATATGTACTGACCAACCTTGAAGAAGTGGAGCCGTACATGGGGTAAGTCAATATTTTCAACAGCCGTACATGATATCGCCGTAGCACGTCTGCCTCGGCAACAGCCGGCAATGCGCCAAAGGCGGCGCCCTTGCCCGCTGCCTCGCCGACGCCCGCCGAGCAGCCGTAGCACGTTCAGCTAGCACCAACTTGCCGGCGCAGAGCCTGGACCGGAGCCCTGATGTCCCAACGACGCCCCACGCCGGGGCATGAGTAGGAGGGAGGTAGCCAGTAGCAGAAGCGCTAGATCCGGGCACAAGGCCACTAGATCTGCCCGCGGAAGGACTAGTACGGAAGGGCTCACGAATACAGGGCGAGCTCCCCATCGTCGCTGTCCTTGGGAACCGTGCGGGACTCCCGGCAGCTTCCTCTAGTAGCGGCGAGGGAGAGGGATAGGAGGGGTGATCGACCACGGTGGCGGCTAGGGTTGCTGCCCGACTTGCCCATGCGGGAGGGTGACGCGGGGGCTGCGACTCACTCGGCAAATGCACTTGTCCTGATTGATCGTGAACTGCATTTTGTCACGATCGATACAACAACCCCCTAGTAAACACGGCCCACCAACCGAGAAAAACAAATTTTTTGTACCTTGTGAGTCCGGATATGGGCATCTAATCCGAGATTTTGTTCAACGTTAATGATGGACAAAGAACACATATGATGTTGGTAGACGCGAGTTGTTCTAACTCATATGAGCGTGGGTCATGAATCCAAGTTACATATGAGAGATACGTAAGGTCACGAGTCCGAGTCTTATATGAGCAATTGAGGGAGTGCAGTTTGGGAAGTAAAAAAAGTGGATGGAAGTAGAGATGGCAATGGGGCGGGTGGAGCGTCTGCGGGGAAGATCGGCCCCCGCCCCCGAACCCGCTAGATCCCCGAAACCCGACGGGTTTCGTGAAACCCGCAAAGTCTACAATAGGGCAAGGGTAGCGGCTGCCCGGCAGATGGTAAGGGCAGCGACGAATCAGCAGGGGAAGGGGCAGGGGGAACTGGCAGGGTTGAATCGGCACCCGGCGAAGGAGCAGGCTGTGGATTGGGGGGAGGTGCTGCGCTGGTGATGAGTACTGACTGCTGTGTACGGCGACGAGCAGAGCAGGCGAGCCACAAACGCCAAGAGGCGAAGGGCAGGGCGCAATGCAGCAGCTGCAGGGATGGTAGGGGCTCAGGCTAGAGGAGACCGACGTGCAGAGGTCGGATTCCGATATCCGCCAAGTGTGGCTGCCTCTGCCGGTCCGCGCCGCGGAGTGCTGGGTAGGGCGCGCTAGTGGAGAGGTGGTGACGGCTACAGGCTAGGTGCGTGGTGCCTGAGTAGCTATGAATTAGAGACGGGTGGAAGTTAGCCTAGGGTTAGTCTATGGGCTTTGGGCTGTACATGTATGTGGGCAGATTTCCACCAGCAACGCCAGATATTCGGGGGCCCACGGGGACCCGCAGGGGAATTCTAAAACCAGCACCCACCCCGACCCGATTCGGGCCCCTGACCTGCAGCCGGGGCCCCGAACCCGCAGACCCGAGGGGCGAGAAGTAGACCCGCCCCAGCCCCCGCCGGTTGTGAATTAAACGCGTGGGTTTCGGGTCTAGACCTGCCCCGTTGCCATCCTTAAATGGAAGAAGCTCTCCACTGCCTAGGTAGTTACGGAGACGTGGACGAAAAAAAATTGGATAAAATTTTGGCTTTTTTAATATTAGATATGGATAAGGGCATGACTATGAGCAGTAAATAAAACACTAGGAACAACTACAAAGAAGATCCAAATAACTCAAAATCTAGCACCAATAGGCACCTTATATTGTTAGGGAAAAAAATCCGGTGCGGGTTTCTTATTTTTCTGATTAAAAATGAGCTAGGTATGAATTTTATAAGATAAAATTAGCTTTTATTATTTTCAGTGAATACATAAGCACCATTGTCAACAGCTGGATGGTCAAATTTTTCTAGTATGGACAGTTCATTATTGCTCAAAGATTCCCAGTTACGCAATGCATGGAGGTAGCTAATTTTGGACCCCAAACGTAACATAAGCTCACCCACGAATCTCCATTGGCCTTAGTTACGCTATATATATCAGCATCCACTATATATAGAAATGCCATCGATGGTTAAAACGGCTGGCGATTGAGCAACTCATCAACGTAGCCCAGCAAAACATCATC
Source organism: Miscanthus lutarioriparius (assembly GCA_904845875.1). Taxonomy (NCBI): domain Eukaryota; kingdom Viridiplantae; phylum Streptophyta; class Magnoliopsida; order Poales; family Poaceae; genus Miscanthus; species Miscanthus lutarioriparius. The sequence continues at coordinate 122,987,701 of CAJGYO010000010.1, forward strand.
TTCTTCTCTCCCAATCAAGTCCTAGCGCAGATATATTATGGCGCTAATGGCCAAGATCCTCCTACTGATCATTATTGCTATTACACTCACCGCAGAAGCAGCTCCAAAATCGGCGAAGCTCAAGAGGGCCTTCGATGGTGTCATGGCTGCTGCTCCACCAGGGAAAGATTCCGAAGCCGCCGAAGCCGCCGTGATGGAGCAGCAACTTCAAATTCTAGCTGCTGTCGCTCTGGCAGAGAAAACAGGAGGTAAGGAGAAAGTTGTAAGCTTGACCGGTTCGTATGAGAAAGCTGCCGACCAGGTCATTGCGGCGCCACCAACTGATAAGCTCAAAGTGATGAAGAAAGAATTCACCGCGGTAACAGATGCAGCATGAGTTCGTTCAGACATGCATCGACAAGGCATCTACAGTAATATATATATAAGTGCCACTGCTTGCCACCCACTACAGAAGAAATGCTAGGAATAAACCATGTGTTGCGCCACCTTTGTTATTTTTCTCTCCGTTTGTTTGGAGTTTGTACGTACGTGGGATCATAGTGGGAGACAGAGGCGTGCGAGTTCCGGCCAGTTCATGTTGTGTCCGCGTCAACACAGGCGCACATTTGTTTCTCATATTCCTTTTTTTGATTGATCATGCATTTTTCTATTCTTTTTTTGAAACATTCTACATGCGCTACGTCGTTCTTGTTCATTGTTCATGGTCACTCCTTTAACATATACACTGCAATATATGTACTTGAGCTGCAAGAAGAAGAATAATAGCAACACTACGCCACAACAGGCAATCACTCGGAGCCACGGGGTATGCCGGGCCTGTTTGACCGGCTAGTTAATACTAGTATAATATACGTATTATACATCTGTTTTTTTATAAACAAAAGAAGAAGAAGAAAGTCACCTGGATCACGCCACCACGGAAGCACGAAGGCCTAGGATGCGGCGGCCCAAGCATCAAGAGTGGCTTTTCGTAGTATTCTAATCTTTGTCTCAATCGCCGATTGGGAGATTTGGAGGCCAGAAGAAATCACCGAACAAGCCGCCGCCACGACGCCCTGACAGCTGACGCCGACGCCGTCCCGGTGAGGTGTGACGCTGTTACGGTGACCGGAGCCATCTGCCCTGCTGTCCCTCCACCGATCACTCGTCTTCGTGTACAGTTTGCACGGCCCCTTAGTCACGAAAACTCCCCGATTCGCTATCTCTCTTAGACAAAATTTAATATTTTGCTCTTCCTCATTTTTAGAAAATTATTTATCTACTTTTGTAGCTATTCAACATCACAACTAACACATTGTTTAGTTATATAGCATTGTGTTTTTTTAATATTTGTGCAGTTATAAAGAGAAACTCGGATATTGCATCTTTTTTACATGATTGTCTAGTCACTTTCATTGCATGTGATATTTTCTTTGAAGTTGATGAGGATGGTATAATCAAGACATTCATGTCCCTTCGAAAGCATCGAATAAAATAGTTAGAAAAATAACATTGTAAGTCTTTAGTACTCTTTTATGTCTATATTTGAATTTATCGGTGTGGCTTTTGAATTTATATTGTATTTAGTAGATAGTTTCAACTTAATCCATGAATTTAAGCCTAATCGTGTTGCATTTTTTTGAGCGGCATAACCTTCGCTAAAATCCTGGATTCACCATTGTTACTGCCCAAGTAGCACTGCAGGGTGGTGCTGGAGCCGGCAGTGATTGCTTTTCCCTACTGGTTCGTAAGCCTAGGATCCAAAAATTTCTGGCGAAGCTACACACTATGTAGTGAAGGCACCTATCACTACCGGCTCAAACCAGCCACCTATCACTGCCGGCTCAAACCACCACCCGACAGTGATATATCACTGCCTAGTCAATCCACAAATCGGTTGTGATTAGTGTAATAATATCACTACCAGCTCAGGCTATATCACTGTCAGGTCAAGGTACAACCACGGTAGTCATATTTTTGTATCACTAACAGGTTTTATATTGACCAGATAGTGTTATCTGCCATTGGATCCGCCTAACATATCAATTGATTGACTATCCACCATTGGATATACCTATCACAACTGCTTCTAGTTATAAAACCAGCATCCGGACGCCTCCACGGATAGAGGAGGTCCACTGCAGGTGCTGGACACTAGTAGTTCCACAAATTGGTTCACCATTTGTGTCTAGTCTCAGTATCTGCTCTCTGTGGGAGAAAACTCTCCTCATATAGCTTTCGTTAGTAGTCAATGTTGGGGTTTAGTCCCACATCGTGTAGCGATGGTGGGGGAACACAAAATATAAGGCGGGAGAACCCTCACCTATTAGGCTAGTCTTTTGGGTGGAGTAAGGCCCAAGGCCTTATTTGTTGTAGCTCCGGTGGACCTAGGACCTGTGGGAGCGCAGGCTCGTGGCTCGACACGAGCCGGGCCGGCTGCAAGCCAGCTCCGAGATCGTGAACTCGGTGGTCACCACCAGTTCCAACAATTGGTATCAGAGCCGGTACCCGAGGTCAGAAAAGCTAAACCCAATAAAAAAATCTCAAGCATCACGTACGGCGGGGGCACCCAAAATCTCGAGCGTCACGTATGGCGGGGGCACCCCGATGTGTGACTAAGGGGGGAGATTGTTGGGGTTTAGTCCAACATCGTGTAGCGATGGTGGGGGAACACAACATATAAGGCGGGAGAACCCTCACCTATCAAGCTAGTCTTTTGGGTTGAGTAAGCCCCAAGGCCTTATATGTTGTAGCTCCGGTGGATCTGGGACCTGTGGGAGCGCAGGCTCATGGTAACGAGTCAGGCCGGCTTCAAGCCAACTCCAAGATCGTGAACTCGATGGTCACCACCGGTTCCAACAGTCAAGATGGTGCATGAGACGCATTAGAATAATGTTTGTGAATATGTAGCCACGGCTAAGCCAGGGCAGACTGACAACAATAATGCAAGCGTGATCTGGTTGGTTGTTAATTTTGCAGCAAGCCCGAGGCATGGGTTCATCATGGCTAGCAGTCATAATGCACCCCGGTTGGCTCATCACAGCTCGTAGACATAGCATGGCTCCGACGCCCCCACTGGCATGCTCTTGCACCTTCAAGACAACCGAGCTCATAGCTGTGAGTTCCTTGTACTCCATCTTTTCCGACAATGATCAACAAAGCAAAAACAAAAGACTAAGTGAGATGTAAGAATCATTAATAACCTAGAAGAATATAATTAGTATATACCAGTATAATTCTGGAAGGTCATTCTTATTTGAAGTTATAGATTTGTTCAACCTTTTCAATCATGCTCTTATCCTTAAAAAAACATATACGCACTACATATTCTTCGTGCAAGAGAGAATAAACAACATAATTAACCAACTAATGTACTACTAAACAAGTATTTTTAGTTTCTTAATTCAAATAAACAGGATTAAAGAAAACAATTAGCACCAATTAATATCTTACGGATTATTGTTCATGTAAACTCAATCTCATTTATTAAACAATAATATGAATGTTGACAATAAAAAAACTAATCCAAAACGCTAGTTCTAGATCAAACCAATCCCGACCTAAAAACAAATAAATAGAGAGCTAAAACCAAGACATGGCCACTAATTCGATCTATAAGTTCCTCAATCACCATGGAAGAGAGACAAAATGAAAACCCTAACTACACACTGATCTACCGCTAAAACTTCAAAAACAGGCTTGGATTAGCATTTACTTAGTGTCGGATGTTTGGGCCAGGGGTACCCGCACCGCCTGTATATCTGGCCATGACCAGTTATCGGGCTAGAAGCCATGGCAAACGAGGCCCATGAGGGCTGAATGAAGCAACTGACTTGAAGATCAAGGCACGCCGAGAATATTCGGAGCCGGCGTATCTGGAGGATAGCATAGGATCAATCCATACGCGTTCCGCGTAACAAACTAAGAAACCAATTGTCGACACAGAATTTCATCCCGTGCCGAGGACACACGCAGCAAGCCGGACGGGTCCCCTCGACGGAGCTAGAGATCTGCCTAGCTTCAGTGTAGGGATGGTCGATCCTGCGCACTCCTCCCGAGACGTGCCAGTCAATTTGACCCTATAATTGACAAGGAGAGAAAGTTCATCAGTAATTAAGGGCGGAACATGCCAGTGTTGCCAGACAGTCCCGAATGTGCGGATCTGAGAGTCGATATGAAAGGAGATCGACTAAATAGTCGATTCCATCATATTAGTAAGGATGAATCGGTTAAAGCTCATGGGGTTGTATAAGAAGAATTGGTTATCATTCTGGATGAATATCATTGTTTTATACAAATACTGGTCACTGGCAAAAAGATATCAACAGTAATTAGTTCATGCTAAGCCAATGACTGGAAGTAACCGAACTTCTTTATAAAGGAAACAATTCAACACCATTTAACTATTTCATAAAGATAAATCTAATGAACATATTAGATCTCATCTATCGCTATGACCAGTGGGGCATGAGGTAGAATCATGCAGGTCGTAGAAACAATAATAGACTTGATGACCCTAACTTATTACTAATATCAGTGGGGCATGAGGCAAATCATGCAGGCCATAATACAATAATAAGATCATGGGGCTAACATATCTTTCAACCTATCTTTACTTCAACGGTCTCGTGATATGAACTGTTCGTGAAAGCACTCGATATCGGCTAAAACAGCCGATACAGGCATAACACATAGTTAAAGTCATGCCTTATCTGGAATAGATCCACCAGATAATGATCCCCACTCCACAGTGCTAACAGTGGGGTGTGAGGCAGAATCACACAGGCCATGATAACGGGACATGTAATGGTTTTCGCTAGGCAATAGATCTACTCAAGACGCAACATGCCTTAACCGCACGCTATGCGCGATCAAGGTTGACATAAAACAGCCGATAAAACGTAACTCATCATTTAAAGTGTAGGTTGGATCGGTTTTAGATTAACAAACGATGAGCTAAACAAGATATAAGGCCGATCTAGATCAATCCCAATCGGGCAGAGTGATATTGTTGTAATCAGATAAATAATGAAAGCAATAAGCAACATCGGTAACTTAATGAATCTACCAAAGACTACCATTCTAAGGTAGAGCCGATAACTTGACCTTAATCTAGTTCATGCAGTGGGGGTCAACCGGATCGATGCAGCCATACTTGAACTAGACAAGAATCGATAACTAACCTATACCAGAGTCGCAGTGAAGGTCGATCGGATCGATGCAGCCGTACGAACAGAGGTATAAGCCATGATGATACTTACAACAAGCAGTGGAGGTCGACCGAATCGATGATGTCATACTTGCTGAAGAACTCGCCGAGATCTACTCTACTCCTACTACTAAGGGGTGGCCGGAGCCAAAAAAAGTAAATGACTTGTATATTGGATTGATTGTGTGTTTTACAATAGCCGGAGTTTGATATTTATACCCGGGACCTGCATATGACTCCTGTCTAAGCACAACTCATCACAATTTTTGACCCTAGAGAAAACATTCCTAATTTAAGATAACTTGGACTTTAATCTTTTCCTTTTTGTAGAGTCCAGCATGTCTTGTCTTGGCTCCGATCATAGCCTTTGTTGTTATCCGCTGGCGCTATCTGAAGAAAGCCGATTCTAGTTCTTGCATTCAAATCAGCTGGTTTCGATCTGCACGCAATTGATTCCTTGATGACATGATCTTGGGAGCTTTCGAGTCCCTGCGACTCTCCTTCCAAATTTTGGTGTAAACACATGCCCCCCAATTCTGGGATAAAAGTAATTTTATTTCAAAATTATCACGTATGTATCCCCGATAGGTCCGTAGTCACGGGTAGAGAATCTTGATCCGGGGTCTACTGTTTGTCGCTGTCTATACCAGCTCATGAGCTCATGCTTCAAACTTTTACGATAGCATCATTGCTTCACGGGCACTTGGGTTCATGCTTCCAGGCCGGCTATAAAATGTCTTTCCAACCCTGGTGAGAGCAACTCAACAATTCAGCCATGTCTTTCTTCTATCTGTCTTCTCGAGTGGCCCCAACTCCGCTGGACCCTCCATGGTCTATTCTCTTGCTATGAAGATCTTGAGCGGTTAGAAGAATTCTTGTGCATGGGACGATTGTGTCGCTCATTCTAGCGCATTGTCGAGCAAGAGGATCAGCTATTGCGGTTAGAAGAATTCTTGTGATATCACCTGAGTCTTCTCTCCATGTTCGCAAAGTTGTTCTAGTGTTTGCAAGGGCTAAAATGTGTGGACACCTTCCCCTTGTTTGTTCCTCCAAACACCCATCGGGAAAGCCACAAGCTTCTTTCCCATAGTTCCTCAATTTACCAAGAAATCAGCTGAGCATATGTTAGGCGGGCGATTTTTCCTCTTCTCTGGCACAATTTTATCAACGGGCCAATGTTGATTCGGTTCACGACGACCTTCGACCTTGTGGGGCCCGGACTCCCTTCAATCCAAAGAAGCCTTGATAGGTTGATCTCTGGTCAATGCAAAATCTTTGAATCCATCTCATGATATTTTGTAATTTTGGGGAAGCAATAAGTTCGAATCTGTTATCTCTTCGTTATCCGTCCCCTGAATTCCCGAAGTGTCGTTTCGCTTCCGTTTCCGATTCCAATTTCACACCCCCGACGAAAGCTATCTTCTCGCCTTTCTAGGCTATATATACGGGCCATGGCTGTGGATCTAACAACAACCCGCTTCGTCTCAAACCTTCTGCATCCTTAGTATAGCTCCTGCTTTTCCGTAGGTTTGAGATCATGGAGAATAGCAAGAGGTCTGCTAAGGAGGCCCTCGATGGATCTACATCATCGCGCCAGCGCATCCATCGTCAAGGGGGCGCAACTTGCGATGCTCCTATCATTCTAGAGCAGAGGACCGACTCTGCTCAGCCTTTGGGGTCATCCTCAGCACCAATTTGTTGCCAGCTCCCCTGCTATCCGAGGAGGCCGAGAGATAACGATGACCTGATCGCTTCCATTGACCGGACCGGTGAGAAACTTGCCGACTGCCTCTCTATTGCGGAGTCGGCTCTAGCCATAGTTTAGGGCCGATCACCTCCTGAGGCCAACCCGGTGCGGGAGAGGCTGGCCAAGGCTGAAGCCAGAATTACCGGTGAGACATTTACCATAATTTTCTGTTTCTTCTTAACTTTCATTCTCCAAGATCCTGCTCACCTCTTCTTTAAATCCTTTAGATCTATCGGCTCAGCTGGAATGCCTTCGTTTGGCTGTGGACCATGCGGCAGGATTTGTCAATGCTAGGGGCGCCGTTCCGGTGGTTCACTTGCATGACATCCCGAACCGCGTTAGGGAAGTTGCTCTTCACAGCGTTCGTCATGGTGCTGCCATGGCATTGGCTGCTGCGCAAGTTCACTCCGACCACGATCTTCGGCATCTTCCTCGTGGAGCTTCAGTCACCGGATACCCCGGGGATTACGAGCGACTGGTCGAGGATTTCTTCGACGCCACCAATTCTATAGCCCTGACCTCCCAGGCTGATGATATAGTAAACAAAGTGTTTTCTGATCTGTAGCTTGTAATAAGTGATATCAGTAAACAACTCCTTCGTCTCCAATGATTTTTACTTCATGCATCACCTTGCTCGTGTTTGCCTTGCTCCTGCAGGCAATACACATTGTACCGGCTTTTATCCTTCTAGGTTTATCTACGTACTAGAAGCGATACCCTTCTTGTACCGGCTATTAGAGCTGACAGCCGAACAACTTGGCTGTCAAGTGTTAATCCAAACGTTAGGGTAATTTGGCTTTAAATATTCCCCATTTGATTGATCTACCGAATTCCTCTTCTACTCTCGGTGTCTCCAAGATGCAAATATTACCAGGCACACGCCCTGACCCGATTCGGGGCCTGACCTGCAGCTGGGGCCCCGAACCCGCAGACCCGAGGGGCGAGAAGTAGACCCGCCCCAGCCCCCGCCGGTTGTGAATTAAACGCGTGGGTTTCGGGTCTAGACCCGCCCCGTTGCCATCCTTAAATGGAAGAAGCTCTCCACTGCCTAGGTAGTTACGGAGACGTGGACGAAAAAAAATTGGATAAAATTTTGGCTTTTTTAATATTAGATATGGATAATGGCACGACTATGAGCAGTAAATAAAACACTAGGAACAACTACAAAGAAGATCCAAATAACTCAAAATCTAGCACCAATAGGCACCTTATATTGTTAGGGAAAAAATCCAATATTAAAATGAGCTAGGTATGAATTTTATAAGATAAAATTAGCTTTTATTATTTTCAGTGAATACATAAGCACCATTGTAAACAGCTGGATGGTCAAATTTTTCTAGTATGGACAGTTCATTAGTGCTCAAAGATTCAATGCAATGCATGGAGGTAGCTAATTTTGGACCCCAAACGTAACATAAGCTCACCCACGAATCTCCATTGGCCTTAGTTACGCTATATATATCAGCAACCACTATATATAGAAATGCCATCGATGGTTAAAACGGCTGGCGATTGAGCAACTCATCAACGTAGCCCAGCAAAACATCATCTTCTTCTCTCCCAATCAAGTCCTAGTGCAGATATATTATGGCACTAATGGCCAAGATCCTCCTACTGATCATTGTTGCTATTACACTCACCGCAGAAGCAGCTCCAAACTCGGCGAAGCTCAAGAGGGCCTTCGATGGTGTCATGGCTGCTGCTCCACCAGGGAAAGATTCCGAAGCCGCCGAAGCCGCCGTGATGGAGCAGCAACTTCAAATTCTAGCTGCTGTCGCTCTGGCAGAGAAAACAGGAGGTAAGGAGAAAGTTGTAAGCTTGACCGGTTCGTACGAGAAAGCTGCCGACCAGGTCGTTGCGGCGCCACCAACTGATAAGCTCAAAGTGATGAAGAAAGAATTCACCGCGGTAACAGATGCAGCATGAGTTCGTTCAGACATGCATCGACAAGGCATCTACAGTATATATATATATATATATATATATATATATATATATATATATATATATATATATATATATATATAAGTGCCACTGCTTGCCACCCACTCCCACTACAGAAGAAATGCTAGGAATAAACCATGCACTACCAGAATCGCAAGCTTTGCCGAGTGCCAAGTACTTTGCCGAGTTTTTTTTTATCTCGGGCACTCGGTAAAGGCTGTATTTGCCGAGTGCCCAAACTCGAACACTCGACAACGACACGACCCTCGGCAAAGCTGGTCTTTGCCAAGTGTTCAGCCATGCCAAGTGTCAACGTCTCACACTCGGCAAATTTTGGCCCGCCGTTAAACCAATCTGCCGCCGTCAGCTCTTTGCCGAGTGTACAAATGCAACACTCGGCAAAGAGGCTCTTTGCCGAGTGTCAAAAGCAGACACTCGCCAAAGTATAATTTTTTTTTGACTCCTGCACTTCAAAATTTTTCACCTCTCCACATACCACATGTGGTACTCCATGCTTAAGTTTGGTGTATTTTTTAATTTATTTGCTATATTTAACTAATTAATTGCATTTCAAGCAATTTTTGGAATTAAGTTAAATTTGAACTGCAAGTGATTCAAATATTTGAAAAAATGAGTATAAATTGATATTCATGTTATTCAACCCAGTTTGAGGCCTTACCTATAAGATTATAAGGGTTTTCGAACATCTTATTTCGGAAACACGACCCCGAGCGTGTGGTTGAATGGTTTTTAAATTCTATAAAAAGCAAAGGAAATCCGAAAATCATGAAATTTGATAAGATGTCATAATATCATATGTGGAGGCTGTGGAAAAAAATTGAGAAGGTGTCGCATAAGTTGTCACGTACATTGCTTACAAACCGAAACATCTCCGAAGAAGTTTCATGATTGTTGAGAATGATCCGGTAAGATTTGGAGTGAAAGTGACGGTCGAGTTGTGGTTTGACTCCGAAACTTTTTGTATAGCCAATAGACATCAAAGATCGTGTCATGTTAAATTTTAGCGATTTTTTGGATCCATTTGATAATTATTAATTTGTAATTGCAATTATATAAATGGAATTTGAGCTATAACTACATGAAATCATGGTCTATTTTTTGCTGAAGCATCAAATTTGCATTGTTGAGTGAATTTGACAAGGTATTTTCAAAGTGTATTGAAACAAATTTGGAAAAAACGGGTAAGGAAAAGGGAAAGGAAATAGAAAAGTTTTTTTTTAAAATACCTTTGCCGAGTGCCCTAGGGTTCGCACTCGGCAAAGTATAGTCTTTGCCGAGTGCCTTATCGGCTTGACTCTCGGCAAAGATTTTTAATGTTTTTTTTAAAAAATCCTGGGTTTGCCAAGTGCCAGATCGCGGACACTCGGCAAAGGCCTGACCCAAGACTTAACTGGCACGGCCGAGACTCACTCACGCACGCACGCACACTCCCGTCCCCTCGCTCCCTCACCACGTCCTCTACAACCTCCCTCCCTCGCCCCCACCTCCCCTACCAGCGCCCCCCCCATACTGCCCGTCATCCTCAAGGCGCCAAGGCTTTCTCCCCTGCTGCCCTCTCGTGCCCGCGCCGCCCGTGCTCGCGCCAGGCCTTCGCCCACGCCCATGACCCCAAAGCCGCCTCCACCGGCAAAGTTTGGCCCACCACCACCCCCATCACCGCCCAAGACGCCACCCGCCCAAGAACGCCAAGCGCCCAAGCCCGCCCAGCAACTCCCGCCAACGCCCGCCGCTGGACTCGTCTCTCGCCCTCGGCCGATCTCCTCCATCCGCTTCGCCAAGCCAAACCCGGAGAGGAGATCAAGCTCGGTCGAGCACCACCTGGGGCCCAGCGTCCTCGCGACCATCTCCGGCACGGTGTCCGCCCTCTGCAGCCCCGGTAATTCATAGGTAAAAAAAATCGTAGTAGCTTAAATGTGAATCGAATGCTTTTAGAAACGATGCTTGGATGCGAAGAATTATTTTCAGATTTGTTTAGTTTGCAAGCACTGAATATGCTTTGTCATTAAAGCAGTTGATCTAATTTGTAATTTGTAGACATGACCTTTGCTATGCAAAGCTTGGTTTTGACTGTTCTTCTGGCCTTTTGGTCCAACTGTCTTGTCTGTTCTTCATCGTTCCCCATCAGCAAAGATTCAAACAAAAGAAGATTATATAACATACAGTATCATTATAGCTCATCTTTAAAGATCTTTATATATATGACATAAGCTTTAACTAAAGATGTGTACTGTGCCAACTCAATTTCAAATGAAACAAGAGAGCTCCTTTATTACCTACAACTACAAGAAATACAAAGAAAAAGAAACTGCCGCCAAAACTGCTCAAAGAATTAGTCTGTTCGTTTTTTTACAGTGTACATTGCGAATCAGTATAATTCATGCTACCACGGTTACAATGCCATGATCAGTATGACAATAATAATTCTTAAGAAACCTATGATGAGCTCCAAATCTTCCCCTCCAACGAGATGATGATGATGGAGACGTCGTCATGGTACCGCCTCCGGTCGTCATGGAGCCATTTACATACATAGCTCTATCAGATATACATATACAGCACTAGTTTCTTCATTCAGTTCACTGTTACTAGTTTCAAATAAACCCCTTTATTCCTGAACACTCACTAGTCACTGACCGGTTTGGTTGGCGGCGCGGAGGAGGATCTCGTGGCTGAGGTCCTCGTACCTAGGTAGAGGCGCACGGCGTCGACGTAGGAGCGGTTCCTGACGACGCCTCGCTCCGGGTCGTGGGAAATGTAGCAGTCGGCGACGCAAGGCTGCAATGCCGCAGGAAGCAGATCCCTGCTTTGTTTGCAAACTACAGTATTTTCTTTTCTTTTTCCTTTCCCTTTTGCTGCAGTAGTCACAATCTTTTTGTCAAGGAATTGGGATTGATTTCAAACAAGAAACAGCCACAAATAAAACACACACGGTGGAACTGAATAATCCTAGCTAGGCAGCTGGTTCAACTTTCTGAAACAGATGAAGCTTCACGTATACTCTGCGATGTGGGATACAGTAGCAAGGAACTACCCAAGTGCTGGTGGGTGGCTTGAACCCTTGCTTGCGACCATTTGGTCAAAACCAGCAGCACTGTGTCGGTTGGCTTGACCCAGCCATTCACTTGGTGCACACTGATGATGGAGTATATATATTATTACATGATTCATGGTTGGATGGACTTATTAAACTGCACTTGATGCCTTTCCTGCTGTATCATATCGTTTCAATGCGAGCTACTTATTACCCTTGCCAGTTCAGTAGTGCTGTTTGACCATCCTAGCTAATGGCACTGAGAGGTAGTACTTAGGAATCACTCCTAAGCTATTTCAATTCCCAGTGCGCCCAAACCTTAACGTAATTCATAGGTAAAAAAATCGTGCGCCCAAACCTTAATGTAATTCATATGAAACTGTGTGATTATATATGTAGTAGTAGTAGTAGTAGGAGGAGGAGGAGGAGGAGGAGGAGGAGCAGTAGGACCGGTGGTGGTGGTAGTAGTAGTAGAATCCAATGCATATGCATATGTGGTTATCGGCCATCGTGCCGTCGCGTTTTTTTTGTAGGTTTTAGAAACCTCACCGTATAGGGGAGGTTCTGTCAAAATTTTCAATTAAGCCCGTATGTTCTTTTTTTGCAGAGAAGAGCCCGTTGGAGCCGAGCCGGAGTACCTCGGCGATCCCCATCGTATTCCTCGCCACTGTGGGTCTACCTGCGCCGCGTTGCCTCGCCACGGCCCCACTAGCCTGACTCCACCGCCACCCAAGGTATAACCCCTCTTTCCGTATCACGTTCGTAGATCACATAACCAAGTTAGGTGTCTCCCATTCGAAAGGGATACGGTTGGAAGTATGCAGATCTTTGCATATCTATAACCGTATGTGTTTCGAATTGTCCACATTTTTCGGACAGCCCGAGGATGCGTAGATGGGGTTAATTTTCATGGTCTACTCTGATCCAAGACAGAGTTTCGGCATCATCTCCCTGTTTTTCTCCGGATACACAATCTCCCTGCCGGGACGTGTATTTGGAGAAGAGCGGGGAGGTGCTGCTGAAATTCTGTCTCGGATAGGAGTAGAGCATGGAAACTAACCTCATCTACGCATCCTCGGATGGGATTAGGACCTATCTTCACCTATTAGATAGTAGGATCCTCGTGTAGATGCAATGGATTCTTATATTACTCGCGTATATGGTAAAGGATGGATGACCGTGAGTGGATGTACACTAGCCGAAGGGGTTATGGAGAATGGACTGATGAATGGATGAAGAAGACCAATGCTTTCTTGGAAGCAGCATTTCGGGAGGCTAAAGAAATGGATAAAGTTTGGTGTCCCTGCAGCGAGTGTGAGAACAGGCGTAAACAAACAAAGGTGGACATGGGTAAACATCTTGGCAAGTATGGATTTATGGCAGACTATACCCGGTGGACCCTCCATGGTGAAGGACGTAGGAGAGACAAGGTCGTGAGACAACGCATCAAGGATCTCGATGCTGATGGCGGGGTAGGAGACATGTTAGGTGACTATCATGAAGCACACTTCGGTGAAGGACGTAGGGATGAGTAGCCAGAGGCAACCGCAAAGGCGTATTACGACATGTTGTCTGCAGCATAGAAACCCCTTCACGGCCAGACAAAGGTCTCTCAACTAGATGCCATTGGACGCCTTATGGCTTTCAAGTCAAAGTGCCACCTGAGTCGAGACGCCTTCGATGCTATGCTGACAGTTTTTGGCACTTTGCTTCTGGAAGGTCACATTCTGCCAAGGAACATGTACGAGTCGCGGAGACTCCTCCGTGTACTTAAGATGCCATATGAGCAGATACATGCTTGTCCAAAGGGGTGCATCTTATTTAGGAACGAAAACACGGAAGCTAAGCACTGTCCAAAGTGTAAATCCTCTAGGTTCCTTGAGGTAGACTATGGTGATGGTCTCAAGAGGCAGCTTGACATCCCCGTGAAAATCCTACGGTACCTTCCGTTCGTACCGAGGATCCAACGACTATACATGACCGAGGAGTCCGCGAAACAGATGACATGGCACAAAAATGGACGTCGATACAATCCAGATAAGATGGTACATCCTTCCGATGGTGAATCATGGAAACATTTTGATGACATTCATCGTGAGAAAGCTCTAGAGACCCGTAATGTCCGTGTTGCGCTAGCAACAGATAGGTTCAATCCTTATGGAATGATGGCTGCCCATACACTTGTTGGCCCATGTTCGTTATCCCGCTCAATCTCCCCCCCCCCTCGGCGTCATCTTTCAACGGCAGAACATATTCTTGTCGTTGATAATTCCTGAACACCCGGGAATAGTATGGCTATGTTCATGGAGCCTGTGATTGGTGAATTGCTCAATGCTTGGGACGAAGGGGTATGGACATACGACCGAGCTACAAAGAGAAGCTTCAAGATGCATGTTTGGTACCACTACTCCCTGCATGACTTCCTGGCATATGGAATATTCTATGGCTAGTGTGTTCACGGCAAGTTCCCATGCCCAGTATGCAAGACAGCTCTGAAGTTTATTTGGTTGAAGAAGGGTGGCAAGTATTCCCCATTTGACAAACATCGACAATTCCTCCCTCTTGACCATGCATTCAGACAAGACACCAAGAACTTTACGAAAGGCCTCGAAGTTACAGACCCTCCACCGGTGATGATGACAGGTGTCGCGGTCCGTGCTCAGGTAGATGATCTCGAGGTCAATGAAGTAGAAGGTGGTTTTGTGAGATATGGCGAGCAACATGCATGGACTCACAAGTCGGGCATGGAGAGGCTCCCCTATTTTGATGACCTTCTTCTTCCACATAACATTGATGTAATGCACACTGAAAAGAATATTGCTGAGGCACTTTGGGAAACAATTATGGACACTGACAAGTCAATGGACAATGTTAAGGCTAGAGTGGATCTGGCAACGTTATGCGACAGACCAAAGCAAGAGATGCAGCCTCCTAGAAATGGCAAGAAATGGACTAGGCCTAAGGCTGAATTCGCGTTAAGCAGGCCCCAAAGGAGGGAAGTACTAGAATGGTTTCAAACGTTAATGTTCCTTGGTGGGTATGCAGCGAATCTGAGGAGGGGAGTGAACTTATCTACTATGCGAATCAATGGGCTCAAGAGTCATGACTACCACATATGGCTTGAGCGGCTTCTTCCGGTGATGGTTCGAGGCTATGTCCCAGATCATGGCTGGCAAGTGCTGGTAGAGTTGAGCTATTTCTTCCGCCAGCTTTGTGCTAAGGAGTTATCTCGGGCCGTGGTTGCAGACATGAAAAAAATGGCACCTGTGTTGCTATGTAAGCTGGAGAAGACCTTTCCACCAGGCTTCTTCAATCCGATGCAGCATTGGATTTTGCACCTCCCGTATGAGGCACGAATGGGGCGGCCTATGCAGGGCTGTTGGTGCTATTCAATTGAGAGAACCCTAAAGGTTGTTCGAAAGAAATGTAGAAATAAATGCAAGATTGAAGCTTCCATCGTGGAGGCATCGATTCTGGAGGAGGTGTCAAACTTCACAACAACATACTATGGTGACAACCTTCCTAGCATGCATAATCCACCCCCTCGTTACAATGCTGCGGAAAATGAATCGAACCTTAGCCTTTTCCGAGGGCAACTCAGAAGTGCAAGTGGTAAGACCCTCAAGACCATGAGTCATGAAGAGTGGCACACTATCATGCTATATGTACTGACCAACCTCGAAGAAGTGGAGCCGTACATGGGGTAAGTCAATATTTTCAACAGCCGTACATGATATCGCCGTAGCACGTCTGCCTCGGCAACAGCCAGCAACGCGCCGAAGGCGGCGCCCTTGCCCGCTGCCTCGCCGAAGCCCGCCGAGTAGCCGTAGCACATTCAGCTAGCACCAACTTGCCGGCGTAGAGCCTGGACTGGAGCCCTGATGCCCCGACGACTCCCCACGCCGGGGCATGAGTAGGAGGGAGGGAGCCAGCAGCAGAAGCGCTAGGTCTGGGCACAAGGCCACTAGATCCGCCCGCGGAAGGACTAGTACAGAAGGGCTCACGAATACAGGGCGAGCTCCCCATCGTCGCCGTCCTTGGGAACCGCGCGGGACTCCCTGCAGCTTCCTCTAGCAGCGGCAAGGGAGAGGGATAGGAGGGGTGATCGACCGCG
This sequence comes from Miscanthus lutarioriparius, assembly GCA_904845875.1. Taxonomy (NCBI): domain Eukaryota; kingdom Viridiplantae; phylum Streptophyta; class Magnoliopsida; order Poales; family Poaceae; genus Miscanthus; species Miscanthus lutarioriparius. The sequence goes on from CAJGYO010000010.1 coordinate 123,003,746, forward strand.
GTGGCGGCTAGGGTTGCTGCCCGACTTGCCCATGCGGGAGGGTGACGCGGGGGCTGCGACTCACTCGGTAAATGCACTTGTCCTGATTGATCATGAACTGCATTTTATCACGATCGATACAACAACCCCCTAGTAAACACGGCCCACCAACCGAGAAAAACAAATTTTTTGTACCTTGTGAGTCCGGATATGGGCATCTAATCCGAGATTTTGTTCAACGTTAATGATGGACGAAGAACACATATGATGTTGGTAGACGCGAGTTGTTCTAACTCGTATGAGCGTGGGTCATGAATCCAAGTTACATATGAGAGATATGGGCATCTAATCCTTGTGTATGACTGTTTTTGCTTTTTTTGTTTTTGCTCTATAGGCGATACATATCATATCGGCTTTTATTGCCTTTGAAGATTTTCATTTTTGAACAAGAGGTGATACCCTCCTGGTACTGGCTGTTAGAGCCAAGAACGAATCGGCTATCAAATGTTGACCAGATGTTAGGATAACATTCCGCAGAACTTCTCATATCAAAGGTAAAACGATTAATCAACCCAGGTCAAGCATCCTATTAAGCGAAACAGAACTTCTTCAAGTCCATTAACTCTGAATCGCACTTACAATTCCATTTAGCATTCATACGTTGGCCGAAACCTCAGAACTAATGCTTGTTTTCCTTTATTCCAATGGCCGACGTGAAGCCGTGACTTCTCTACTAAATCAAACTCTCAGAGTCGATCGCTTGCATCCACTGTTGGCTTTCAGTGCTGATCTTAATGAAGCCTCCTTCCCATGACTTGCCAGAAAAACATTCGGAGTCTCCTAGTTCCCAAAAGACTAGATCGGCTGTTGCGATGCTCACGGACTCATCAGCGTGAACCAGTTCAACATCATCTCCATGCCATTGAATCAAACACTGATGCATGGTTGATGGTACACAGCAATTCGCATGAATCCAATCATGACCAAGGAGCAAACTGTATGACCCTTTTCCATCGATGACGAAGAATGTGGTGAGCAGAGACTTGCTTCTGAATGTTAGTTCGATGTTTATTGCCCCTCGGGTCTTAAATGTATTACCCCCGAAGTCCTTAATCATCATGTCAGTCTCCATTAGATCTCCTAGAACTTTGCCAAGCTTACGTAAAGTGGTGTAAGGTTTGAGATTGACAGAAGCACCTCCGTCCACCAACATCTTGTTCATCGGTTTCCCATCAACAAGACCTTTCATATATAAAGCTTTCAAGTGCCGATGTTTGACTGGTTTGTCAAATATTGCTTGTTGTACAACTGCTAACTTGGCAACTATCTCCTCATACTCCGATTCATCGAAATCCGAATAAACTTCTTGATCTGCTAGAGCTCTAAATTATGATGGCAATAGAAAAGCCATTTGGATATTAGCCGATGGTTGCTTTCTATCGACTGTTTGCTTGGTACGCCATACTTGAGGTTTACCGGATGCCTGAGCCTGTTCCATCTCTTTATTCCTGAGGCGTTGCACCCTTCTCTTCTGGCTTCTTGTTAAACCTCCTAGGCACCACTAGCCTTCCTGCCAAACATATTCTTTTTCGCTGTCTTCTTCTCCATAATCAGCTCAGTCCTAGTCAACGACTCTTTTTCCAAACTGATCATGAACACTTTTATTTTTTAAGCGCCGATCCATGTTATTATGATGATATGCATCTTAAGCATGGATAGACCGGCGGTTGGTTCGAGACTGTCTATACTCCCGATATTGATTGCTATATTCTAGACAGTCGTGCCTGGTAGGCAACTTCAAACCTTCATTCCAGCAATGTCTGAAGAAAGGACAATTCCAATGTAATTCGGCTTGCTTCCTTTCATACCTCTCTTCTTTCAGTTGATGCTGGTATGCTTGATCCTTTAACCAACGCTGATAATCCTTTTCCTTCTGCCACTGCCATTTATTCAATAGAATCTGAGATGTAACTCGTGACTTTGTCATCCCTGCTTTTGATGTCTCGCCCCACTCGTATCAACTCTTTTGCTCGGCACGACGTCTCCTAATCTCTCTGTACTCGTTAGCCGATATTTGCATCTTGGGATCGATTGTTCCAGCTTTTTTTGATTTGGTTGATGTTAGGACCTTAGTCTTTTCTTTTAGTAACCCAACATCAACAATGTTTTGATCTCCTAGGAAAGGATTATCATCAACTCTCATTTTCCGAGGCGTATCAAATTTGAGCCTCCCCTGCTGAATAGCTCTCTGTATATGCTGCCTGAAGATTCTACATTCATTAGTGTAATGAGAAGTGGCATTATGGAACTTGTAGAACTTCTTATTCTTCAACTGATGAGGGGGCAACATGACATGACCATCGGGCAACTTGATCTGCCCTTTCTCAAGCAATAAATCGAAGAGCTTATCTGATTTGGTGACATCAAAGTCATAGCTCTCCTCGACTCCTCTTCCCCAAGGATTTGGCACCATCACTGTCTTCTTGCCCCAATTCCATTCAGCCGTAGCAATCTCTTCTTCTTCTTCTTCATCTTCATAGCTGTCATTGATTGAGTATGGATCATAAGCTTCGGCTACTGTGGTACTCTTCTAGAACCGGGTATCTCTACGCATACTCTGGAATTGGCTATTGAGCGCTGCCACTCGTTGAGCCAATTGACCCAAGTTGTCAAATTCTTGTCCCAGTAGCTTTTCTTTCCATATTGGCAGCGTTCCTTGAACAACTAACGCAGCTAGTTGATCATCAGCCAAACTTAAGGAGAAGCACAAGTTCCTGGTTTCTCGGAACCTCTGAAGAAATTCAGTGCCTGATTCATTAGTCTTCTGTCTTATAGATGTCAGATCGGTAATCTTCTTTTCTCCAGACCCAGTGTAAAAATATGTATGAAACTTCTTCTCTAGGTCAGCCAAATTGGCAATGGAATTGACTAGTAGTGACAAAAACCAAGTGAAGGCTGGCCCCGATAAGGACAAGGAGAAGAAACGAACTCGATGGGTATCCTCGACTGATGCTTCGCCCAATTGTGTAAGATACCGACTGATATGTTCTATCGTGCTTGTACTGTCTTGGCCAGTGAACTTAGCAAATTCTGGGAGCCTGTAATTTGTGGGAGGAGCAACCAAATCATACCATTCTGGATATGGACGTTTGTACGAAAAGGTCAGCCCTTTTGGCTTTAGACCGAACTGATTCTTCATCATCTCGGTTATCCTCAGCAGTAATTCATCAGCTTTCATATTTGGATTTCTTTGCCCCTGCTGACCTATTTGTGGATTGAAATCCCGTGTGCCTTGATATCCTAGATTTGGCATCATGTGAAGGGTGTTATAATCTATGCCAAAGTGGTACCCTTGTGGAATCTCGATCTGTTGGGTCCTTTGCTGGCTTGCTGCTTGAAGTCTTTGATTGTAGACATAAGGATCTATATCTCAATGAATCCTTTGAATTGATGGCGCTATTTTTTAGCCGACGACCGTACGTGGCCTGATGTGCCAAAATTGATCACCTAGTTCTGACTTTGCCCCGTCGACTGTTGCGCATGCTGTATCGACGGTCTAGGATTATACTATATCTGATTCGTAGTAGTTCCTTGAGCCGGTTCAGATGAACCCTGAACTATCTGGACATCACCACTACCAGCTAGTGCTGCTTCTTGATGGCTGGTACCAACTTGATTAGTCCCTTAGGTTGACGGATCTGGAATGTTGTAATAAGTCGGCCCACCTTGACCAACTGGAAACCCATGAATCACCTCTCTCATGGTGTTGTGGAATATGCTCACGAAGGCTTCATTATGGCTTGATATGGCATCACGGACAGATTTGTCTACAACTTCCTTAAAGAAACGCATGTCTTCATCTTCAGTTGTATCTGTCTGTCCGTGTAGTAGAACTCTTGGTAGTGGAAATTTCTGAACAATTGTGTTGTCACGTGTTTTGGTGTAGGACAACAAACATTTGTTCTGAAACTCTTCTGTAGCTTTGCTGATGATACCCTTATCCCCATCAGGTAGATCTTCATAATGCAGCATAAGGATGTCGTTGTTGTTGTGAACCGCCATGATGATTGTGGTATCCCACCGGGCGTGCCAGAAACGTGTGTCGACACAGAATTTCGTCTCTTGCCGAGGACACACGCAGCAAGCCAGAAGGGTCCGCTCGAAGGAGCTGGAGATCCTCCTAGCTTCAGCGCAGGGGTGGTTGATCCTGCGCACTCCTCCCAAGACGTGCTAATCAATTTGACCCTATAATTGACAAGGAGAGAAAGTTCATCAGTAATTAGGGGCGAAACATGCCGGTGTTGCCAGACAGTCCTGAATGTGCGGCTCTGAGAGCCAATATGAAAGGAGATCGACTAAATAGTCAATTCCAGCATATTAGTAAGGATGAATCGGTTAAAGCTCATGGGGTTGTATAAGAAGAATCGGTTATCATTCTGGATGAATATCATTGTTTTATACAAATACTGGTCACTGGCAAAAAGATATCAATAGTAATTAGTTCATGCTAAGCCAATGACCGCAAGTAACCAAACTTCTTTATAAAGGAAACAATTCAACACCATTTAACCATTTAATAAAGATAAATCTAATGAACATATTAGATCTCATCTATCGCTATGACCAGTGGAGCATGAGGCAGAATCATGGAGGCCGTAGAAACAATATTAGACTCGACGACCATAACTTATTACTAATATCAGTGGGGCATGAGGCAGAATCATGCAGGCCGTAATACAATAATAAGATCATGGGGCTAACATATCTTTCAACATATCTTTACTTCAACGGTCTCGTGATATGAACTGTTCATGAAAGCACTCGATATCAACTAAAACAGCCGATTCAGGCATAGCGCATAGTTAAAGTCATGCCTTATCAGGAATAGATCCACCAGATAATGATCCCCACTCCACAGTGCTAACAGTGGGGTGGGAGGCAGAATCACATAGGCCGTGATAGCAGGCCATGGAACAGTTTTCGCTAGCCAATAGATCTACTTAAGATGCAACATGCCTTAACCGCACGCTATGCACGATCAAGATTGACATAAAACAACCGATAAAACATAACTCATCATTTAAAGTGTAGGTTGGATCGGTTTCAGATTAACAAATGATGAGCTAAACAAGATATAATGCCAATCTAGATCAATCCCAATCGGGCAGAGTGATATTGTTGTAATCAGATAAATAATGAAAGCAATAAGCAACATCGGTAACTTAATGAATCTACCAAAGACTGCCATTCTAAGGTAGAGCCGATAACTTGACCTTAATCTAGTTCATGCAGTGGGGGTCGACCGAATCGATGCAGCCATACTTGAACTAGACAAGAATCGATAACTAACCTATACCAGAGTCACAGTGGAGGTCGACCGGATCAATGCAGTCGTACGAATAGAGGTATAAGCCATGACGGTACTTACAACAAGCAGTGAAGGTCGACCGGATCGATGCAGCCATACTTGCTGAAGAACTCACCGAGATCTACTCTACTCCTACTCCTAAGGGGTGGCCAGAGCCAAAAAAAAGTAAATGACTTGTATATTGGATTGATTGTGTGTGTTACAATAGCCGGGGTTTGATATTTATACCCGGGACCTGCATATGACTCCTGTCTAAGCCCGACTTATCACAATTTTTGACCCTAGAGAAAACATTCATAATTTAAGATAACTTGGACTCTAATCTTTCCCTTTTTGTAGAGTCCAACATGTCTCGTCCTGGAGCCGATCATAGCCTTTGTCGTTATCCGCTAGCGCTATCTGAAGAAAGCCGATTCCAGTTCTTGCATTCGAATCAGCTAGTTTTGATCTGCACGCAATTGATTCCTTGATGACATTATCTTGGGAGCTTTCGAGTCCCTACGACTCTCCTTCCAAATTTTGGTGTAAACACCAATATGTTAGCCGATCGCTGAAAGCTCTAGTTTGGTTCTGGTTAATTGATGAAACCCTAAGTGCTAACCTAGTTTATCAAAAGTGATTATGAGATAGGTAGCACTACTCCAAGTGATGAAGCAATGGTGAAGATCATGACAATGGTGATGGCTTGGTGATGATCAAATGCTTGAACTTGGAAAAGAAGAACGAGAAAAACAAAAGACTCAAGGCAAAGGTATAAATGGTAGGAGCCATTTTGTTTTAAGTGATCAAGACACTTAGTGAGTGTGATCACATTTAGGATTGAAAGCGGTACTATTAAGAGGAGTAAAGTTCATATCGAAATGCGGTTGTCAAAGTGCCACTAGATGCTCTAACTCTTTGCATATGCATTTAGGATCTAGTGGAGTGCTAACACCCTTGAAAATATTTGTGAAAATATGCTAACACATGTGCACAAGGTGATATACTTGGTGGTTGGCACATTTGTGTAAGGGTGAAGAAGATAGAGGTGAAAGAGGGTCAGTCTCACTATTCACAAAGTGACCGGACGCTGGTCTCAGAGGGACAGGCGTGTCCGGTCAGGCATGGCAGCGAAGACCTGGCGTCGGTCATTCGACCGGACGCTGGGTCTCGGACTGACCTGATGCTAGAAGGCAGCGTCCGGTCAGAGCTGACGTGGCAGTACCGAGATCAAGGAGACTGATCGGACGCTGGCTGCGTCCGGTCAAGGTCGACCGGACGCGTCCGGTCAAGATTTGCCATCTCTGGGAGCTTACTGGAAACGATCGGACGTTGGGGGTTCAGCGTTTGGTCACTTTTGCCGGAGCGTCCGGTCAAGTCTCGACCGTTGAGATCCGGTGGTTCCGGTTAAACACAGTGTGACACGTGGCTGTCATCGGGCGACCGGACGCTGAGTCCAGCGTCCGGTCAACGTGACTGGAGCATCCGGTCAGCCCGTGTTGTGCCCAGTGAAGGGGTACAACGGCTCTATTTCGTGGGGGCTTCTATTTAAGCCCCATGGCCGGTTCAAGCTCACCCTCTTGGCCATTTGCATTGACATAGCAACCTTGTGAGCTTAGCCAAAGCCCTCCCACTCATCTCCATCATTGATTCATCATCATTATGAGATTGGGAGAGAATCTAAGTGCATTGCTTGAGTGATTGCATCTAGAGGCACTTGGTATTCGTGTTTTGCTGTGGGATTTGCTTGTTGCTCTTGGTAGTTGCCACCACCTAGACGGCTTAGAGTAGCGGAGGAGGATTGGCACGAGTTGGAGATTGTTCGTGGCCATCTCCGGTGATTGTGAGGGGATTTGTACCTTCCCCGACGGAGCGCCAAAAGGTAACTCTAGTAAATTGCTAGTGTCATTGAGTTACCTCACTTGTGGGTAGGTTCTTGCGGTGTCCAATCGTGTGGACGAGGTTCATGCAACACCTCTTAGCCGCCGAACCACCAAGTGTTGGTCGACACAACGGGGACGTAGCGTGTTGGCAAGCACATGAACCTCAGGAGAAAATTGGTTGTCTCTTGCCATTCGGTATTCTCCCGGTGATTGATTTCATATTCATATTGTGATTGGTTCACTTCTCTACACGGCGGTATAATCACCCTACTCACTTATTTATATTCTTGCAAACTAGTTGTGACAAGCTCTTTAGTGTAATTAGAATTGAGAGCTTGCCTTGTTATTTAAGTTCTTTTAGTGGAGCTCTTTAGAGTAGCAAGATTGAGAGCTCTTAGTGAGTAGTAACATAGCAAGTTGTGTGTCTAGCAATCATTGCAACTAGAATTGTTGAATAGGTGGCTTGCAACCCTTGTAGAGCTAGAGCAAGTTTGCATTTCGCTATTTGTCATACTAATCAAATTGCTCTAGTTGATTTGTAGATTTTTAAATAGGCTATTCACCCCCCCCCCCTCTAGCCATATTAGGACCTTTCAATCGCCCTCACTATAACCCTACCCCCTCAGTCTATATAAGGGAGGGTACGGACCTCGCAATCGGGATCCATCTCATTCCTTTCATCCCATCTACTATGTAGCTAGGAGCAACAACCCCTATAGCCGTCCATACAAATACGAGAAGAGCATCATCACCCCCCCATCTGTACTAGGGCACCTCACGTCACCCGAATCAGTGTAAATCTTGTGTCTCATGTGTTACTATATGAATCCTGTTACGCGAAGTAGTTGCTAGGCATTGCTGGAGCTAAATCATCTGATACTTACCTCCTAAAGCCTCCATCGCCAAAGGAATAAAAATCAAAACCTCCCCCCTTAGATTTGGATTTTTTTGGGGGTAGCCCAAAGTCCCCTTCCTTCCTCCTCGGGTTACAGTAAAATTCCCAAGGAAGAGGAAAGAGGGCAACTACATATAACATGTAGCTTTTGTTGAGAATTGTTTCTGTCGTAGTGATTCACAAAATGTTTGTTCCACTACTACAAAAAAGATTTTGCGAGACACTGCACAAACATTAAGGGAGGCGGTCACAAAATCCAACTGTGCACCTCGTAAAATGCCTAAGGATTTTTGGAGGTAGTTGTTTTCTGTTGGGGGGAGACACCCTCGCCATGAACCCCCTATTAGCTCCATGGCCTTTGTGCAGCTTCCGCTCTCCATTCCCGCCCCGAAACGTGGAAAGTTATGATCTCACCCTGCGTCAGCGTTTTCCATCTCACTGTGTCTACAGGATGATGGGGAAGCCGAAATCGCCACACCTGGTGACCTTCGCCGGGCTTCGAGGCTTCTTGGAACCCTCGTGTGACCTTCGAAGCTAAAGACTGGCGCCTCGTCGTGCTAGCGGTGACGAAGGGACACTCCGCCCAGAGAAGTTAGGGTTTGAGATGCAATGTACAGTATTGCCCCCGGGTGACCCCGTAGGCAGCGTCATACGAGGGTGAGCCCTAATGTAATTTGGCCATGCCTCTCGGTATGGTCTATAAATACCGAGAGGCGCCACCCCCATAGGGGGACTTTTTTGTGGATAATAAATGGGAATTTACTCCACGTTCATTTTTAGCACTCGCTCCGCCAACCCAATTCCTATGGTAAACCCTTGTCCTCCCACTCTAAGCTCCATGCGAGGGCGGGAGGCCAGGTGTGAAGCCCACAGCTAGCGCCATCCATGGGGATCGAACCAAGAATTACCAACAATGGCAGCCACGAGGAGGGGCAACCTCCGAGAGCCACCTTCGCCTGCATCAGGGACCATGACCTTCGTCGGCGGAACCAGTGACCACGTCGACATGTAGCCTACTGGTCCACCCGCGGGCGACCCAACGGGGCAGAATGGGGCAGTCCCACAAGGGTCCGTCAAACCATCATCGCCCAAACCCCAACCCCATCCGTTCATGTCCGGCAAACCACACGAGGAGCCTTCCAATGATGAGGAGGCTAAGACGAGGGGCCTCGGAGCGCCTCGTAAACTGCCTAAGGATTTTTGAAGGCAGATGTTTTCATTTATGGAGGCGGTCACAATTAACCGTCTCGCAAAATGCATTTATGGAGGCAGTACCTAAAATCAATTTATGGAGGTGGGCCTCTAAAATCAGGCCATTTCTGAAGGCGGGCCTCTTAAGAGGCCCCCCTTTGTAAAAAGGACCATGGCCTAGTAGGCCCGTTGCTTATGTCCACATATATAAGCGTGATATTGGGTTTTCTGCTAAAAAAGCATGATTTAGGGTTTCGGAGCCACTCACTCTCTGCGCCCGACTCTCTCCTCACTATGTGGTGGCCTCTCTCTTCTCTCTTACCTCTCTCTATCGGTGGACCCTCCCAGCGGCAGTGGCCCACTCCCTCAGTGCTGTTGGTTGCGCTCGTGGCGGCGGTGGCCCGCTCCTACCCTCAGCCTCCCCAAGCGCTGTTGGTAGCGCTCGCGCGGAGGCGCTGGGCACGCCGCTCCTCCCGGTGGTGGATCCATTGGTGCTGTGGTTGGATCTACTAGTGGAGCGTCCAGATCAATGGTGCGGCGGTGAATCCAGCGACGTCACGCGACCTCATCCCTCGGCGGCGACCTCCACCACCAAATCTAGTAGGCCATGGGGGAGAGGGTGGATCCGTGGCGGCGCTCGGCCTCCTCCCCCGGCAGCGGCCACCACCACCATATCCGGTGGGGGCATGGCGGGACAGGATGGTTCTGGCACGGCACGCTACCTCCTCCCGCAATGCGGCCTCTACCACCAGATCTAGCGGTGGGCCCATGCAGGAACAGCGGCAGCGCCACCGGCGTGTCAGGGCCCAGCAAGCCCAGATCCAGATCTAGGCTCGGTCGACGAGTTTTTATTTTTTATTATTTTTTAATTTATTTCGCAGGCGAGCATTTGGCCATCTGGGTTAATCCGCATTAACCGAGACCTTTCGACAGAGGCGGTTGCTTTGCCCCCCTCCATAAATCCAAAATGCAATAGTGTTCACTAGTTAGTCGGAATTAGCACCAAAGACACCGACGCTGAGGTAAAATAAATGAGTCTGTCTACTCCACAACCATGTGTTTTATGCAGTTTCAACACATGTTTTTTGAACCATAGGATGAAGATCAAACAGACTCCAGCCTTCTTCTACCTCTGACCTCCAGCCTTCTTCTACCTCCAGACGCACTGCAGAACTCACCCCGGCACAAATCACAACTAACAAAGATCCGCGGCTGTGTCGGCACAAATCACAAATCACAAGAAATAATTTTTTTTCTATCAAAGGACAACGACAAAATTAGGGGGGTGGCTCACCAAAACCCTAGCCACCGCTGCCGTCGTCTTTATCTTCGATCGGCACAGATCCTGGAAGAGGAGGAGGAAGAGCAGGACGAGGAGGAGGAGAAGAAGACCTACCTCACGCGGATTCAGCATGGCCAAGGACAGATCCTCCATGGCCGGTGAGCTCGTGCGCGGGTGGGGCTCTCCGGTTGGTCACCAGGGCATCGGGGCCGAAGGGGATGTCGACGGAAGCGTGAGGGCAACCTGGGCGGCCACGCCAGAGGGGAGAAGGACGGGCGTCGGGGCCGGACGGGACGACGGCGGCGGCGCAGGGGCGAGCGCCCGGGCCGAGGGAGGGAGCATCGGCGCGGGGACCGCCCAGGAGAACACAACGGGCGGAGGAGCACTTGCGGTCATGGGTAAAGCGCCGAAGGACGTTGAGCGAAGACGAAGAGCCGCGGCCTGGGAAAAATCGGGTTCTGGAACCTGTCATAACAACCGAATGTCCTATAGCATTACTGTAAATATAATGAGGTCTGTTGGACCAGAAAAAACAAGCCAATCGGTTGTGTGTATGCCTAGCTAGTCAGCCAAGGTATGCATACTTTTCTACAGTAAATTTACAAAGCTAGAAGCTACATGGTGCACGTTCTATATCAGCAAACGACCAACACGCCCATTCAGGTACACCTATTTTCGAAATCTCCATCATACACTCAGGTAAGCAAAATTGACCATTTTGGAGCCAACTGAAAGCTCTAATTGTCCTCGGAGCTCAAATTCATGACCAAATTCCACCCCAGAACGCTACCAATACTATCGTACACTTAACTTATGTTCTAGCTCAGAATGCAAAGCAGCAGTAACCTAGGCAACAAAAGACCATCTCGTTCCATCCCAACATTACAAAGGCTACAATATAATTCACGCAGGCCAAATTGGAGACCTTTATCCAACATCGCCAACAACTCGCAAGACAGAGAGGGAGCCCCGAGTTCGATCCCAAGAAGCTAGTGTCCTGTCAGCTCTTCGCCGTCATCTTTGGGCCACCACCCCTTTGCAAGATAAACGAACGTCGCCTGCTCATTAGGCCGTGTGACCCTTGGTCGAGGGGGCCGCGACCTCTGCACGCCGCCCTTGGCTGCTTAGGCCACAACCTTATTTGAGATATGCACGTTGACTAGACCCATCTATAATGACTCTCATCAAAGACACACGTTGACTTGATCCATCTGTAATTACGGCTTTCATCATAGACATGGAAATCTCCTTCTATGATGACTATCCTCACATACAATTAATCTTTTTGCCTATTTGTAATGTGGTCACATCACAAATCCATACTTAAAGACGTGGAAATTCCACATCTGTGATCAAACTGAGCCCCATCTCTGACTAAAGTTTCTGGCATAGTGTTGCTCTCCAATTTTAAAAGGGCTAGATTGCTCTCTAAAATATGATAGTCCTCTCATGATTTTTTGGTACAAGCAAAATTATGATCCGCTACTGGAATTTAAAGAATAAAAATTAGAGAGATTTTTGGAGACATCATGAGAGATATAAAAATAGAAAACTCACTAAATGACTCTCCAAATAGAGATATATAAATTTACAGAGGTTCTTGGAGTTGGTTTGAGGTTTAGGGAAAAAAAAGCTAAGGCAGACTGACATGTGAATCGCACGTGCCATAGAAAAAAATATCAGGGAGCTTAGTAATCAAATGTACAAGTTGCTCTTAGAATGCATGCGTGCAAAAAATTGCATGACTTATGACTTGGAACATACGTTACCATGGTACGGTGTTTGCGAATAAGCTTCTCTCAGGATAAAAAAACTTTTGATATTTTTTCCTGGGCGTTTTATATTTTTTGGACAATCATTTCTATGGGTTATCCTCCTTAAATTTGACAACCATAGAGATAAGCCACCTTGTGTTCAAAGAGAAAATAATTGGTAGTGCTATGGCTACCGGATCCGATCAAATTAAATATCTACTCTAGCTAGAAGGGAGATACTATACTAGAGAAATAATTTTAGGAGACATGCCCTCTTGTTAATTCAGAAGGACACACCTGTTGTCTGCCTCTGTAAATGTTCCGGACGCTTCTATTAAAATGGCTATCTATGAAAATCATTTATGGAAGCGGGTGTCCTAAGGCGAGCACCTCTGAAAATCATCGATTAACAGAGGCGGACACCTTAGGACGCCGTAAATCAATTTTCAAAGGCGGGCATCTTAAGTTGCATGTCTCTGAAAATCGCTATTAACAGAGGCGGGCATATTAAAATTCAGAGACGGGCATCTTAAGATGCTCTTCTCTATAAATAGATCTGTCGGTGTTTCGAACAAACACCAACTAGTAAATTTATAATTGTTGCACGTTAGGCTCGGATGGTGTACTAAAGGACACAAGGTTTATACTGGTTCGGGCAGAATATCCCTACGTCCAGTTTGTTGCTGCTCGTGTTATTAGTACTGGAAAGGGTTTGTAGTAGGGGGTACAAACGGTCGAGAGAGGGACAGGTCCCAAGTCTCTGATGGAAAGGTCGAAAGGACGCCAAGAGATCGGTTGCCGCTTGGCTGTGTCTTGCGTGTGGAATTGATTTGTCGTCTTGCCTATCAAAACGATCGGTCCCCTTAGTGGGGCGCCCTACCCTCCCTTTTATAGACCAAGGGGGGAGCAGGGGTTATAGATGGGAGAAAGAGGAAAAAACCGAAGGTAGAGAAGGTCCTTCGAAGGAGCCGGGTGTTCCTTTTCCCCTGTACCTGCCCTGCTAACATGGCAGACCGTGTCAGAGATGGTGTGTTAGCTGATCCTTATAGGGCCATGCCCTGACATCTTTCAGCATGTGGGTGCGTCCCATACTACACCGGCGGATGGTGCGGCGTCCCAGAGAGTCGAGCTGTGACCCTGCGGGGAGTAGACGGGGAAGTGACCATACGTCTGTTGCTGTAGATGATGTGAGCTCTGTCTTGGATCGTAGTGGTTGTCGTATGCTTGTGTTAGTATCCGCGTCCGAGGGCTGATGGCAGCGCCTACAACACTGTGGGACAAAAGTCGGCGCCTACAACCCTGCGCTCGTCTTCATGAAGGAGCAGGGTGCAGTCATCGGGCGAGGCGGAGACAGCCCTCGGACGTCGGGCGAGGCGGGGCCTGCCCTCAGCCGTCGGGCGAGGCGGAGCCTGCCCTCGGACGTCGGGCCAGGCGGGGCTAGCCCTCAGCCGTCGGGCGAGGCGGAGTCTTATCCCTTGGAGGTCGGGCGAGGTGGAACCAATCTTCCGTCGTTCGGGCAAGAAGTGTAGTAGCGTTCTTGTTTGACCGGAAGCGTCAACGTTCGATGGTTTATTAATTCCACCTCATTGGGTACCCCGGTATGAGGTCCCCGACAAGATCCATCCAAAAATAATCCATAATTTTTACTTATGGACTCGGATAAAGACAAACTTCATATCAAAATTATGGGTCTCAACGCGATCTACAACTCTATGGTAGAAAAGTTAATGATTTGAAACTATATAGAATCCCAGAATATTGTTTTAAGTTCACAGTTTGAAATTTGGAATTTAAAATGTTCAAACAGCCTCAGATGTTCAAATGGTCTGTACTCGAAAGTTTTTTATTCAAAAAAATTTAGAGTTCAAATATGTGTCGTAAATTCATAGATTTTGAAATTCGAAATCCAGTATTGGTGGATGACCATACCTTGAAGGATCACATAGTTAATACCAAAGTTGTAGTAGCTGGTGTGATCTTCATTTTTTCTGTTGATGAGATTTTTATTTGAAGTTATTCAGTGTCTCAATTATTTGTTTTAAATTCACATATTTTGGGATTCAAAATTTTGAATTTTTCAAACAATCTTAGACGGAGGCACATCCTGTACCAAAGTTGTTGTAGTGCTTGACAAGATTTAAAACTTTGTATGTAGTTGAAACTTTTTTTCTTTTGAGTTCATTTAGTAGCAAAAATATTCAATATAAGATTACTGAATATTGATATAAAAAGATAGCATCTTATATATAGTCACAAATGAGTGTGTCGTGAGGCGTTATGGCCGAGGGCTAGGTTGTGGGTTCGATTCCTCAAAGACACGGCTTCGGAAATGACCAATTAGCAGTGTTGGTTGGCCGCCTCCGTAAATACAAAATGCATGACCGCCTTTGAAAATCATTAATCCGGTAGTAGTGAGACTCTGTCATCGATTGGTGGATTTATTACAAGTCCCCAAAGTATATATGTTGAACTAGAATCTATTGTTATTATGTTGACAAGCAGCAAGATCGATGTTGTCTGACTGAGGATTCAAAATGTGTATATATATACATATGATGCTGGAAATTATATTGTTAGTGAAGTTTATTGTCCAACTTGAGGTTGAAATAAAGGAACTTGATTGCCTCTTCAATTCGCACTAAAGGATGTAGAGTCACTCGCTCCTTGTGTTTGGAAGAAGTATCACTATAACACAACATACTTTTGCCGACACTTTCTATCATAGGCAAAGGGCACCTTTGCCGACAGATAACCTCCTGCGAAAAGTTTTGCCAACAGTTTAGAAACAGTCGCGCTAGAAGCCGTCGGCGAAACTTTTGCCGACAGGTAACTGAATCCCCGACACTTCATGTGTAGGCAAACGGTCCACCTACGCCGACAGTTGAAACCTTTGCCGATAGTGAACCCTTTGCCGACAGTTAAGACCTACGCCGACAGTTAAGACCTTTCCCGACAGTTTGTATGTTGGCCAAACCATTTCCAAGGTATTTTACAAACCATACCCTGCCCAAAAAAACTGTCGGCAAAACTGCATAGATATAATTACAATTAAAATAATTTGACAAATCCACTTTTGCTCATATAGAAGGCATCACATTGAACAAATTCACTTGATTTTTGTATAAATGATATATTAGATCTTCCATACATGCATCAATGTCTTAACTGCAAATCACTGCAAATCCATGTACATCTCTCAGCACTAATATATCTGAACAAACAAAACAAATACATAAAGACATGAACTTTTGAGTCAACAAAGCATGATCTTACACACGTTAAGAGCCAACCCTTTATGTCATCAATGCATGAGCAGCCCACTCTAATTCTACATCCCAGCAACATAGATGCAACTGGAATAAATTCAAGAAAAAAAAGTGAATATGTTCAGAAATAGGTGTCCTTGTCTTAGCATGCTGTTATGGAAGTGAGAGGCTCCGGCACCCTTGTAGTGAAGCACTTGTAACTTGTAAGTCCTGCATAAGCAAAGTATTATTAACTGGGACAAATCAAATCAGGTTGCATATCTCATAATGACATAAAAGAACACCATTAGTAATCTTAAACACTACATAACATACATGATTTTGGATACATAAAACAATTGTCATTAGTACTGCATTTATTTATAGCTAACCTATCAACTTCATGGTCATATTCGGGCATTTGAAATAATCAGAATCCTGCCGATCTCGGAGGCAAGATGGTATGGTATACAACACGTACTGTCTTACAGCATTAACCAAAACTCTAAAGTTAAATAACAGAACCGGAAATTTTATACAAGGATTGAAGATTTGAAGGTCTTACAGTATAAGACTTCTATTTCCACTTAGATCAATATTTTGCCAGATATTAGATGGAACAGAACCAGCCAGGTTGTTGTAGTCAAGTGACCTGAGCAAAGACAATTTAGTTTCAGTTCAACCTAATATGACTAATCATTTTAGAGTATAGCTACCATCTGACTGTTTGAGATAAACAAACTATCCTCAGTGAAAGAATATTATTTTTTGAAAGCATGGGACGGGCCAGCAGAAGGTATTGAGAACACATTGATTTTATCTTGTGGTTAACACTCTATATCTATTAGATTAAATTTATATAAAAGGAGAGCCCTCTATAAGGAAGCATATTGTAACTGTTACTATTAAGAAAGAATTGTGTAAAGGCTTCCACCACAAATGTTATTACCCTCGATATCTAGAAACCTATCCTCTATGCAAAGTATTTTACAAATGATACAAATATCTTAACAGTTGTTGCACACACTAACACATAAATAGTGCAAAAAGGGTTAGGTCATACTTACAATCTTTGGAGATCAGTAAGGCCAGAGAAAATTCCTGGAATGGAACCATTAAGATAATTGTGGGAAAGATCACTGCACAATATGAATATGTGAGAATCACTGTCTATGCAATTAGAATGATCAATAAATGATAGATTGTCAAATGTTTAGTATAATAAATAAAATACTATGATTTGGCTGCAAGGGTTCTGTTTTATACATTGTAGTTATGTTGCTCGCAAATTGGCTGGCTGGTATTGCACCTCTCAACTGATTCCAGCTAAGATCCCTGAAACACATTGGACAAAGATGAGAACAAAAGATAACTTGCCAAATTCTCATAAACACCATGTGCAAAAAGCCAAAAAACTAATACCTTTTCTCCTAATAACAAAAAAGGGTAATTTCTTTTCCTAAAAGGTGATTATGCAGTATAGAACTTTACACATACAAGTAGCCAAGTTGGGGTATTCCACTGACTTCAGGAACAGATCCTTCCAAGCTGCAGTTCCTCAAACTCCTGATGGTGACAGTATCAATTAGATTAATATAAACTGTAATAAACGCTGCATGAAAAAAAGAGTGCAGCCACTTTACGATAGATCACATGAATCTAATGAACTTGTTTCAAGGCATGCATTACAAGACTTGAAACTAAGCTGACACTGCATGTAAACAAAGCTAAAGACATGAAGAGAAACAAAGATTGTTACACTATAAACTCAACGATATACAATTCTTATTGCTGACTAAGATCAAAATGATATAGTTCACAAGAAATTATGTGATCCACAGACCACAATTACCAAACCAAGTTGGAAACTGTGGACTGCTGTTCTGTTATTGCGACAATTGTGAACCTAGTGTATACTTGTTTAATGATTGGCAAGCGCATACGGTTCATGGACAAATATACAGAAGAAAAATAGAACATTTTTTTTTAAAAAGCCATAGCCAGAATAAAACAAACTCCATGTGAGTCAACATACATAAACTCTGCTACTTCACACAAAAAGACACTGTATTTGAAACATTTGTTAGGTTGTCCCACTATGGTACAAAGTATTTAACTATGACACAAGCTCCAGTTCAACAATAACTTACTCTGATGTTGGTGGAAACCAGGAGGAAAGCTTCAAAAGAGAGACAAGACACATAGCCCTAGTAGTAACATCTGCAGAGTAGCGCTGAAGAGCAGCCTCTACGGCATCCACAGCATCAGATTCTGTTACCTGAACAAGATCAGGAATTGACCAAGCCGTTTGACACTAATAAATTTTAGGAGCAATACTCCTAAATGAAATACATAAAGAGAAGGCCAATGAGGGAAGATGCAAGAGTTATAAACTATATACAGGCAGAAATTCTGCAATCAATCATAAATGCAGCCATATGAGTAAACGAATGGTCACATAATTTCTCCCAATGACAGCCATTACAGATAACACAGGTAACCACAATTCGCAAGGTGATCACATGGGAGGCTGTCAAAATTGTATATACACTGATTTGGAGCAGTTTGAACATAGCCTACAAATTATTTGCATGAAGAAAGTAACAAGACTACATAACAATATATGATGGAATCATCAGTGCAGAGTCTTCTCATTAGAAAGTGTATAACCAAGAGGGGATGGCTGCCAAGAATTTTTAACTCACCGTGATCGGTTCCTCCATGTCCAACATACTAAGATTGTTGACCAGCATTTCTCCATATTCACCGATGCACCAAACAGCCACCCTAACTATTCAGATCCAGGGATATTGTAAATCCTAGAATCGGGTGAAAGGGGCCGAATCGAGGAGAGTGCAGCCTCTAGGAGCAAGGGGGCTCTTACCTGGAACAAAGGAGAGAACCCGGAGTGGAGCCCAGCGCACGAGCAGCGGCGGGAGGATTTGGTGCCAGCCGCTGGAACTCCAAACCCTAACGAATTGTACACGCAGATCCAGAGCTGCAACCGATGGGAGCGAGGATGGGCCACATCTTGCGTCGACGCGGAATTGCAGGCGATGGGGCATCCGTGGTTAGGGTTCCGGCGGGCGGCGGCGCTGTGCAGGAGGGCGGCGGCGGGTGCTGGCATGGTAGGCTGCGGCGGCGAGGCTCGGTGTGGGAGGCGGCGAGGCTTGGCGTCCGTGGGAGGCAGCGGCGGCGGGCGCACTCGCGGGTCGCGCGTGTATGGGCCGCGGGGCTTTTTCCTTTTCGTGCCGTAGGCGAGAGGGGGAGAGGGGGAGTATATTCTGAGGGTTTTTTTCGTTTCACCGGCCAGTCCGCGCTTTGGATTACACACTTTCGTCGACACTTGAGTTGTTGGCTCGGTTAGGCTACGCCGACACTTATTGTGTCTACAAATGTTTGCCGACAGTTTTAGTGTCCCCAGAGCAATGCCGACAGTTGATTTGTAGCCATACAACATCATTGCCGACAGATTATATGACATTAAAAGGTTGTACAATTACCAACAGATAATGTATAGTTGAAACCACCTTTTGCCAACACATAACTGTAGGCAATTGTGTGTCATGGTGTAGTGTATGTGTAACTAGCAACTTTAAGCTTGTGCTTGCTGCCGGCCGGCCGGCTATATGCATGGATGCACAATCATCGATCACATGAATGGATACATAATATATAAGCTAGCTAGCTAGATTCATTCTGTATATTGTATATGTTATGCCACTGTTAATCCCAAGCTACGAAACTGAACTGTGCTAGCCGCATGCATCTTGGAAAGAATGAAAGGGACCACTAAATCGCACATGGACAGACGTTTTGTCACTGCTGCGTTATTAGCGAGCAACGGAAATCGGCACGCAAAGTAAAGTTGGGCATGTGCTGCAGCCGGGTGAACAGATCAACAATCTAAACTACCCACTTTTTCCTTTTAATTTCCTGAACTACTATTTATATTTTAATTTGTCATAATAGGGGTGATCGATGGATCTACCCTACCCTGTAATACACCAGTTAGAATAAATCTACAGTCATACAACAAATGCATGCTCCATAGTCATGACCTATGCTACATCCACACCCATGAATGCACCCAGAAAATATAACACCATCAAAACGGATGCACCAGATTATCTCTTAGCCATTCTCTCTCATTACTCATCCAAATTCGACGACTAATGTTTAGTGTGTCTGCCCTCAATCGCGTGTGTCAACCTCCTGCGTTTCCTCCCTCTGCCTCCAGCCCCCACGCCCACGCCTATCGGCCACAGTTCGATTCCGCGGTTGGCATTTTTTTCCCCAAAAAAAATTGAAACATCGTCCTCTCCTCTCTCCTCCCGCACACACCGCCGCCTCTGCGAGCGCCTGCCAGGGCCGCACGCACCGCCAGTCCCAGCATGTGAGCCCACAAGGGGCCAGGGGCCGCGCCATTGCGCTCGTGCGACCTCCTCTCCTCCATGGCCGGCGCGAGCTCCCTCCACGTAAGGGCCTTCTCCGTGGGATCTGCTCGAGCCGGCGCAACCCTAGCCCGCACCGTGCGTAGCCCACCCTGTCGTGCGCCCCAGCCTGCACCGCGCGTAGCCCACCCCGTCGTGCACCCCACCCCACTCCGTGGGCAGCGGGAGCGAGAGGTAAGAGAGGAGAGGCGATGGAGGGAGGGAGGGTCGTCCGCCGCGGATAAGGATCTCCCTTGCCCGCCCCGGAGCCCACTGTGTGCATTTCAAGATCGGAGGATGTGGCGCCTGCGGATCGCGGAGGAGGGCGTAGACCCCTGCCTCAGCATGAAGAACGCCCACGCCAGCCGCCAGGTCTGGGAGGGAGTTCGACACCGCCACCAACCCCGACCCCTCTGTCGATGCCGCGCATCGGGCCTTCGTCCTCCGACGAAGTGGTCATTGCCCTGCCCACGGATGCCGCCCAAGGGTCTATCCGTGGATGCGAGGAGGAAGCTGTAGCAAAGCAAGGATTGTGCAGACTAGATACTGAAGTTGGCCATAGCGATTAACAGCGATGTGCTTGCCGAGATGGAAATTCCTGAAGTGTACCTGTCTGTGCTCGCTTCGCATGAGGTACTGCTCGCTTCGCAAATCTGCCCGAGCCCGGTTCAGGTCTACGTCGTGGTGCTGTATGCTTCTTATTGCCTATATAATGTGTAAAATTAAGATGATTTTTCTTGTGTCTGACAAGGATAATTGAGTGCTCCAGCTGCAGTCCTGTAGTTTTGTGCAACCAACAGCTTGTTTCTTAACCCTTTCGCTGCCACTAAAACTGATCTGTTTCAGGCAGGAGATTCGCTCTGCCACGAGCTCAATGACTTCAGTCCTAAAGCCGCTGAAATTCCTCTTCTCGCACTTTGGAACTCTCCAGTCCTATTTTGAAACAATACCAGAGTACGACCTCAAGAAATGTGTGAACACTTTGGATCACCCAGCTTCGGTATGTTGTAGATAGGTTTGGTGCAGTGCTGATGACACCATTTTATTGTTTTGCAGAAGTACATGGCTGACATACTGTCAGTGTTAGCTTTGACAATGTCCATTGAAGGAGAAAGCGAATGTGTTTTCGCAATAGTTCTCTTCCTACTGTCATTTACAAGATTTTTTGTTTGACAAAAAATGACATCTTCAGCTGTTCCTGTGAATCTGGAACTGAGACATCTTCTTGTTTCAGGAGAGCCTGAAATACCGTTTGTTGGGCTCTGAAGGTGATATGGGTTCATGGGAACATGAATATGTAAGGTATGGCTGAACTGGAATGATATGTTTACTGGCTCCTTCAATCAGCGAAGTCTAAATTTTTCTAAGGAATAAAAATGCGCTGGTAATATTCAAGTAGACTAGGAATAAATTTTTCAGTATCTAAGGAATACAAATGCGCTGGTAATGTTCAAGTAGACTAGGAAGTAGGAACTATAAAAGAACAATACGCAAAGGTGATTCATCTAAGCTAATGGCATGGCGGATTTTGTGCCTGTGTAAGTGCAGACTTTGTGATATTCTCATTGAATTGCAGAACCCACCATTTTAGTTGTCTATTTACTATTCATGCTCTGATGGAACCGAAGAGGGTGATGACGGCATTTGGAGCATCGTTGGTGGGAAGGTAAACAAGATGTCGTCATGTCATAACTCATACGTAATGGTAGAATTCTGTGTTTCAGTTTTTTTTAGAGGATAATTTCAGTAAAATATGGCATGTAAAAAGCAACCTGAGAAATTGCACTTGAGTTGGAGAAAATAATTAGTAGCAAATAATAACTTGTATCATATCATGGATTAAATCAAAATAACCAAGGGCTACCCTAATTATGGAAATTTATTGAGCAGGCATCTTGCTGGAGAAACTTCATTTTGGAAGTAGTACTAACCAATGCTTTTGGTGAACCTGCGAATGATAAAGAGGCTCATTTTTTTTGCTTATTTTGAATCTTTGGATTTGGATGTGTTTTTGAAATGGTTTATGATTCTCTGTGTTGTCTTGTCAATTTGGGATTTCTGGAACATAGGATTATTTTTATTTTACACATACAAACTTTGACATATCCTTTACCTAAACCAAATATTGATCTTTGACTTCTGACATCGTTTAGACATGCAAGATCACATAGCACAAGTAGACTTTGATATATCCTTAGCTAAACCAATGTTCAACATGAAGCTTCAATGCCTGATCCACTCAAAGACTGTTCTACATGATAAGCGCAAGTTATTGTGGGATGGTGAATTATGTCAGGTACATTGTTTCCCATTGCTTCTTGAGGAACTAGAAGTTCTACAAACAGAAGGGCAAGGTGTACTCAACTTTTGGGCCAACTTACACCTCATTCATTGCTAATCCCTTGTAGATGCAGCCACTGGCTTGTACGTAGAATTGTTGTCAAGGTGGTAGCGATGTGAGGTGGGGCAGCAGGGACCCGGGGATCTGCCCGTTAGGTGGTTGCTGGAGAGGACGAGGACGGTGGCACGATGTAGCAGGCCCAGGCTAGGCGGGACGCGGCCGTCTAGGCGGTTGTCCGCCAGGTAGGGCAGCTTGAGGTTCGGGAGCGCTCGCTTGAGGTCCGGGATGGGGCCTGGGAGGGGAGGAGGAGGAAGCAGCAGGATGGCCAGGCGGAGGTGGCCCTTCTTATCTTAAAACAGTTTGGGGATTACCGAAGCTGTAGCGACATGCTGACACATCTGTAATAACCATTGATCAAGTATAATAGATTGCTTTAGATTTACCAAGTTTGATGAATGCCTGTATAATGTGTGTTATCCACTTACCCTAGATGTTGCCGTAGCGTTAGCACGGGCAATATACTAGTGTTATGTAACGTCGTAATTAATAAAGGGGATACAGATTAAAATAGTATATGGTATTTAAATATATTTATATTAGAGGAGGAGGAGGAGGAGGAGGAGGAGGAGGGGTGGTGGCGGTGGATAGCACATGGATAATGCATGTTTAGCACCCATGCATGCTAGCTCAGTTTATTGATCGCCAGATGGATGTACGGTGAAGGAGAGTGGTCTTACAGAAGGATCGGATCACATTGCATGTAGCACTAGAGGACACGGTAGAAAATATATATATGTAATTATTATTTTTATATATGCAACAAGTCAACCAAGGTCAAACGAACCAGTAGTGCGCTTGCCCGGCCATACATACATGGATGGATCCATCGGCCGTACAAATACAATACAAATACAATACATACATACATACATACATCAAGCTAAGCATTATCAGGCAGCATATGCATATCCATCCCATGCATGGGGTAGTTACTCGTACGTTACAATACAATAATAATATATATATATATATATGCTGGCCGCAGAATAAGTTATTCTGTGGCCACTTTGAGTTACGATAATTACTATACTAATTTACGAGGTTAGTATTATGGTAAGTATCATCTTAAATTATAGTAACACATATATCGTAAATGTGTATTGTCATTATCGTAAATTGGTACAAATATTATCGTAAATCAAGGTGGCCATAGAATAAGTTATTCTGTGGCCAGCTGTAGAATAGTCTTACCGTGTGTGTGTGTGTATATATATATATATATATATATATACACACACACACTGCGGCCGGCAAGCATGCGGTAGGAAATTAAAGATGATGTAGGATATGATGTATGGGTGCATGCAGCATGCATTATTGCAAGTGAACCAATTAACCAGCACAACTTAGTTTATCTTGCTGAAGCAGCCCTTGCCGATGACCCTCTTCACGAAGCAGGTAGCGAAGCTGGAAGGAGTCCACCAAGAACCCAAGCAGGAGGTAAAGCCCTCGACGAGGCACTCACGGCAGTTGGTCTTGCAGCTCCCAAGGTCCAGCAGGGACAGATCGTCCTCTAGCAATAACGCCGACGTAGCAGCAGGCGGGGGCAGGCGGAAAGTCGTCATCCCCTGCGGCTCGCTGTGGCTGCTGGTGGCGCTGCTTCCTGCTGCTGATCCCGGGACCGGGCGAGAAACCACCAGGATCAGTACGACCCCGACGAGGAACGACGTCGTCACGTCAGTGGTAGACACCATGCTCGATCAATCGGTGGTCGATGTGTTAATTATATTCTGTGTGTGTGGCATGCAGGTGCAGGGGCAGACTCTCTATATATACAATACACAACCGAGTCGATCGCGCCATGTATGTTGTTGCATGTGACTATCACAACGCAGGGTCGGGTCTTCCAAATGCACAATCCCAGTGCATGTGCCAGCAGCCAGCTAACATGCATGGCCCCTCCTCTTTTGATCGTGCATTGGGCCACTTCAATTCCTGTCACTAGCTTAATTGACTAAACATATATTAAAACCCTTAACACGCACTACCACAAATCTTGACATCACTGCCGGTTCAAAAACCCCCTTCACTGCCGGATTTTGAACCCGTAGTGGTATACCGGCAGTGATGTGGGATTGACATCATTGCCAGTTCTTATGAACCGACAGTGATGTGAATCGGCAGTGATGTGGTTTCTGGGAAAGCCAAAAAAAATTCATTGAAAAAAGAGGGAATTTTTTTTAATACCGGGAGAGGCCCCACTAGACAGCCACACGGTCGCGCGTTGCAAGTCACATGTCAAGCGATTTTTCACCCAGAAAACACATGCTTCGCAGCCACCGGCGCTCAAACCCCTGTCGTCTTGCTTCGCGTCTTCAGCCGCTAACCACTCCACCCGCAAGTTGTTTGTGTCCAAATGAAATTTTGGTCCTAGCCATTTTATGTTTATCTAATTTTGAAATAAGTATTTGGGACCCTAAACGAATTCAAATGAAAAGGTTGTCAACTACAAAGTTCTATAACTTTTCGAGATCTACAACTTTCATTTTGATAGTTTCTTCATCCGATGTCGTTTACAAAATTTAAATTTCAAATTTGAGAAATTCAAACGTAGTTTTCCATGACAAAATGATTTCAAATCAAAAAATTATCAACTACAAAGTTTCATAACTTTTTGAGATCTACAAATTTCGTTTTTGCTGTTTGTCCATCCGAGATCGTTTAAAAATTCAAATTTCAATTTTTTTGAAATTCAAACATAGTTTTCCTTGAGAAGATGGTTTCAAATCAAAAAGTTGTCAACTACAAAGTTTCATAACTTTTTGGGATCTACAACTTTTATTTTGGTAGTTTCTCCATCCGAGGTCGTTTACAAAATTTAAATTTCAAATTTTAGAAATTGCAAACGTAATTTTCCTTAACAAGATGATTTTAAATCAAAAAGTTATCAACTACAGAGTTTCATAACTTTTTTGAGATCTACAACTTCTATATTGGTCATTTGATCATTTATTCATCCGACAAAGTGGTAGTAACATTGTTCACAAATGTTACATATCCCTCTTATTGTTTATGAAACTATAAGAGAGATATGTAAAATTTGTGAATAATTTTTTTACCACTTTATCGGATGAAGAAATGACCAAAATAAAAGTTGTGAATCTTGATAAGTTCTACAACTTCTATGTTCATGATTTTTTCAGCTGAAATCATTTAGTGTTCCAAAATGACGTTTGAAGTTGTCATTTTTTGAAATTCAAAATTCAAATAGATAAAACACAGTCACATGAAAAGATGGATAAAATAATACCGGTAAGAACACAATAAATTGATACAGCATGATTTTAGAATTTTTTAGAAAAAAAAATCATCAAATTTGAAGTTAGTATGAGCGAGAATGACTAGTTGCAAGTTTTATCCAGAGATTAAAAAGAGAAATCAGAGTTTTTTAACAATTTCAAATTTTAATTTCAAACAGCATTTCAAGTAGTAAATTATCTCAAATGAAAAAGTTTTCAACTACAAAGTTGCATAGCTTTTCGAGATCTACAATTTTTGTTTTAGACGTTTCTCCATCTGAGGCCGTTTGAAAATTTTCAATTTTAAATTTTAGAAATCAAACGTAATTTTCGTTAGATAGATTATTTCATATCAAAATATTTGGACATCTAAACGATCTCAAATTAAAAATATTTGTACCATAAAGATGTAGATCTCGTCGAGTACTACAACTTTGATATAAAGTTCGTCTTCATCGGACATCATATGAGAAACTTATGATGTTTTCTTGCACCATATGACTGTCGGTTCAAGCCACGAACCGACAGTGATAGTATCAGAGTCCGTTCTTGGCTAAAACCGGTAGTGATGATCCAATATCACTGTCGGTTCTTGCCTAAAACCGACAGTGAATACACGAATATCAGTGTCGGTTGGTCCTATCATTGCCGGTTTTAGTCAAAAACCGACAGTGATGGGCTATCGCTATCGGTTTTTTAAAATTCGGCAGTGATGAGGCTGGCAGTGATGTCCAATTCTGCAGTAGTGGCGGATGACATCTATCTTCTATCCACCCTATCTTAGAGATTCATTCATTCAATCAATCAATAATAATCTACACGTACGTAGCCGGCCCAGTCGCCTCCCCCACATTCAATTCGTTCGCTGAACCAATGCAATGCATGCAATATATACATCTCTGCGTGCTTGCTCCGGACTACACACACAAAAGTAACTTGCCAACCAATGAACAAAGTAAAGCTAGTAGGCACGCTCAGCTCCTATATTGGTGGGTATTGCCATGCATGCCAGCCGGCCTACAACTCCTATTGCCATGCTAATTTAATTAAGCCACTGCCTTACATACCTTGGCACGATCGAGACGATGCATGGTGCCCGACAATGGTTCGGTTAATTCAATTCTTGCAATCATATATATGGCTGATCAGTTTTATTGGAATCTATCACATTAGGCGCGCGGGGCAGGCCGGGCAAACCATGCATTGCATGCATCCAGCTACCACGGTTTTTATTTTGGCATGAAAACAGATGCAACAATATTAATTCCCATCCCGGCCCGTTCCGTTTTATTTCCGTGTACGTACTTTGCCCCGCCCGCTTTTCGAATTTGCCATTGCTACCATGCATACTCTGTCGACGCCGAATTAAAATTCTCACATGCACACCAGCTAGGGAAAGATCGTCCGGGTCACCACAGACCGAAGAACGCAGCAAAGATCACACTTACGTACATGGTACGGTGAAGAACGGAGATAGAGGTTTATGAGCAAACCACAAAAGGTTAACCAAATCCCCTGTGCTTGCGTGACGAAGAACGGCTAGTTCCAGGCAAACTTGCAAAGGAACCGTCCGAAGCTCTCGCTCGGGAGGCAAGGATGTCGCCGTGTTGCCCTAGGTTGGCCGGCAAGCCTAGGGACACCATCCTTGGCCGTCAAATCAAGCGATGAACAGCATGGGGTTGGAAAGAGATAGGGCAAAGAGAGGGTTTGTACGTGTTGAATTTCGACGATTGTGAGTTGGGATCCTCATTTGGCCATATGTTCTCTCTCGTTTATATAGAGGGGTGGTCTTATTCGGGGAGTCTTGCACGAGGCAGCGACACACACACTATGTAAAAAAACGACATTATAGACGCGCCTTTAGAGACATCACAGACGCGTTTCCGCACGTCTGCCATAACGTGTCGGTAATAAGGTTTTATTTAGAAGCGCCAAAAGCGCGTCTGTAATAAGCTCATACTATAGACGTGTGTTGCAAACACACGTCTGCGGTATGCAAACACGCGTCTATGATTAAGTTTAAGACAGACTTGTGGGAGCAAAAACGCGTCTGTAATAAGCTTTACTATAGACGCGGGTTACCAAACCGCATCTACGATAAGGGTACACGTGTATGTGATAACCCCTTAGCACGGACGCGCATAGCCAACACGCGTATGTGATAATGATTTAGAAAAACAAAAAAAAGAAAAATCTTTCCCCCAAGGTGTACATTTGTGAAGCTTATGCTTCGCAAAAAAGTACATTTCTGCAATGGAGTTACAAAGGCAGTAAAAACGTCTAGAAAAATGGACCTTATATAAGACCACCATCAAAATACATAAGACTTTATATAAGACTTATCACCATCAAAATGCATAACAACAAATGTGGTTCACAGTACACACAGTTATCTTGATTACATAGTCAGTTAAAGCTCAAGTGATTACAAAGATTTTCTATCACAAGGAAAGATAAAGCTACTGCTAACAGAAAAATATGATATGGAGATTTAAAGCTATAAACAGATTCAAATGAAAAAGTTTCAACTGCAAAGCTTTAGATCTTGTCAAAATCTACAACTTTGCTTTTGATCGTTTTCCCATCCAATGACCTTTGAGAAATTTAAAAAATATGAATTTTGAAATCATTAATCATAAAACATAATTTCTACATCATAAATGATTTTAAATAAAAAAAGTTGTCAACTACAAAGTTATGTATCTCTTTGAGTACTACAACTTTTGTTCAGAATATTTCTCCATCCAAGATCATTTGAAAAGCTCCAAAACTTAATGTCAAATTAGTTACTGTGGCGCTAGGTTAAGCAAACCACCAATACAAATTCATTTTTACTGGCTATATTCTTAAGACTACCGCCAGTAGAAATCATGTATTTCTACCGGCGATAGACTTAAGAAAACAACCAGAAAAGGTAAAATTACACCGGTGGTTTATAGCCTAGGCCCACAGTTTCATTTCTAGTGATGCCCATACATTATGAACCGCCAGTTAAAAGAATAGCAACCATCAGCGAAAATTGATTTTATACTTGTGACATGCCCGTATGTTGCAACGGAACATATAACTTATTGTGCGACCACTTGGATGATGACTTAAGTCACTGGTATTTTTTATGTCACATGTTCTAATGTCTTGCAATTGGACTCGATCTGTTCCAGGTCATCAACATGAGTACATTCTGAATAGACTCGATACCTAGGCTAGACGTGTGTGTTGTTACTCATTTAATCATGTGTTGTGAGGAAATATCATGGACGGACCGAGAGTTGTATGGGAGGGCACATTTAAGAAGTACTTCCTCCATTATAAATTAAAGGATATTTTGGATTTTCTAGCTCTATTATTTTGCAATGTACTGAGATTACTATGTTTAGATGCATACTAAAAATAATATTTATTTTACTAGCTTCGTATATATATATATATATATATATATATATATATATATATATATATATATATATATATATATATATATATATATATATATATATATATTTTATTTTTGGCTAGACGTTATTTTTGGGTGGCGTGTGGTGTTTTTGATTTGTTTTCTATTTATTTTATTTTCTTCATTTTTTAATATACATGTCAATGTTTAAATCTTTTAATTTTTGTCATTCGACTTCCCTTCTCTACATGTCCTCCTCACATCACAAACCTATTGAGTTTAGAATCAAACAACTCAGACAAGATAAAAAAAACCACTCAATGTTTCTTTATTTATTATTTTATTGGGCCTGTTTGGTAAGCTCCTCCCCGGCTCCTGCTCTGGCTCCTTCAAAGGAGCCCTGCCAAACGTTTTCATGAAGGAGTCTTTTTTCGGTAAAAAGCAGAGGAGCCGGAGCCATTTTGGAGGAGCCACAAATTGTGGCACCTCCAAAACGGCTCTGGCTCCTCCGGAGGAACGCCTCAGGCCGTGCCAAACACCCCAACAACTCATGCAAACATTTTTTATTGTGACCGACTGTAAATCTTAGACGACCCATCGTGTGTTTTAGTATTTTTAGCGACCCCCTCCGATACTAATTTTGGGATGCCTATTTTTTTTGCGGTAGTGATTATGCGTATATAGAATAAAGCACCACATTTAACAACATTGGCAAAAATATATTGGGAGAATAATAAAAATTTGACCTGTCGATTTTGAAAACCCAGCGGCGTGACAGTCAATTTGACCTGTAATTAACAAGGAGGGAAAATCTTATCAGTAGTTTAAGGCGGAACATGTCGGTGCTGCTCCAGACAGTTTCAAATATGCAGCTAAACAATCGATTCGATGGGGCTATCGACTAAATAGTCGATATTCAACATATCAGTAAAGTAAGGATAGTTGAATTGAAGATTACCGGCTATTATCAATGATGATGGTACGGATTCAAAATAACCGATACCCATGGGTTACAGCGATTTTATTATGATTGATTAATCCAGACATAAAGCATTGAGCCGATAAGTTTAATGAGAAAGGATATAATACGTGAACAAATCGACTGTCTAGTATAAATGAATCTACAAACGCTCTGTATCTAATCTGTTACCCTCAATAGTGAGGTTCGATCGGATCGATACAACTATGATAATAATAACAAACTGAAGCTAAATAATGTATAGAACCATCTATATATCGACAGGTTCATAAAAAACATGCTATATGCGTGAAAGCACAAGCGAATTGGCTAAAATAGCCTATGCATGCATAGCAAATAAACCGAGTACATATCTTGATCATGAACAAAACTACTATTCAATAATCTCTAATCCAAAGTCTTACCGGTGAGGTTCGACCGGGTCGATGCAGCTATAGTTGTGTTATTAGATTAGATCTTATTAACTAGTGAACTTACTCAAGATTAGAACATGTCATTGAATGCATACTATGTTTGATTGGAATAGAGATAAAATAGTCGATCTAGCAGAATTAAGCCATCAATTATAAGATTCAAAGTGTAACCATACTAGAAGATGACCAATTAAGTTGATTTGATGTCGATTCTATCTCTATCTCAATCAGGTGATTTATTATAATTAATAAAACATTAATTATAACAAAATTGATAACTGGTGAATCAACCAAAAACAGCCAGAAAAATCTTACTAATCTTAGTAGATTCGATAACTAGTGATATTATGTTAAACAACAAGTTATTTAACACAAGATCGACAACTTTGATCTATATAATGGTTCATAAGAGATCAATCAGCAGATGCAACCTTAGAAACAACAATATGAATCGATAACTAACTTATATTATAACTCATAAAAGGTCAATCAGCTGATGCAGCTTTACAAGCATAATATAAGTCGTGATGGTGCTCACAGACAAGCCGGAGGTCGATCAGTCGATGCAACCCTGCTTGTTGAAGAACTCGTCGAATTTCTACGGTACTCCTACTCCTAATGCGATGGCGAAAGCTGGAAAGATTGTGTTAATTGATTGTTCGTGTCCTTGTACAATAACTGGGGTCCAATATTTATACCCGGAACATAAACATGAATCCTACTCAAATACGACTTATTACAATTCTTGGAGTAAAAGAAAACATTCCTAACTTAAAATAAAATGGACCCTAATATTTCCCTTTCTATAGAGTCTGTCATATCTTTCCCTGTAGTCCATCAACGTCGTCTGTTGACGTTATCCAAAAAGATCCGATTCCAGTACCGTATCTGAATCAGCTAATGTCGATCGTTACGCAACCGATTCCTTGATGACACAATCTCGGAAGCTTCGAGTCCCCGCGCTCTCCTTCCAAAATTTTGGTGTAAACAGCCTGCCCCGACCTCTCCCCTTGCCCTAGTCATGCACCGAGGCAGCGGCTCACGACCTCTCCACCACGACCTCTAGGAATGATGGTAAAGGGACCAAGTCCCGCCAAGCGTGCCCGCTCTGACAGGGATAGGTACGTCGCACTGACCTCATAAGGACCGAGGGAAGAGCGGTCACCTCGGTCTGGTCAGACGCCATCCCCGCCATGTCGCAGGGAAAAGACGACACCGCCCAAGCGGTAACGGTCGGTACGATGGCCCACCGTCCACATACGGTTCGACAAGACACCTGTATGTTTCCACCCACTATGGGATGGGAACCACGATGGAGGCCTTGAGGCCTCCTGAACCAATAGAGGCCACGACCCCAGTGCAAGAGATCGTAGCCATAGTCTCCACAAGATGCAAGGCGATCGGCAAGATTGGGGGCGGCTACCAACTCTTGTACGATACCCCCGGAGGACCTGAAGACGATGACGAAGACCACGCTGCGAAGGACTGCTGGCGGACTACCATCGTGCCAACAGTGTTGCCATGATCTTCACTGTAGGCCACACCACACCATAATGCAACATGGGCGTAAGACCATGATGACAGCCACGCCGAGATGAGCACCACAGGATGGCGTTACTTGCAAGCCAGGTTAGCTAGGAACCTCTCTGTATGTGCCCTGGACCCTAACTATATATAAGGGCGGCCAGGGCATTGTCTCGGGACATCTTGATGAATCTCGATGTGGGCATCCTCCCGTTTGGTATCCTAAATGAAACACTACCAAAATGGTGGAATTCCCCTAGTGTTTTAAAATAGTAATAAAACACTGCCACTAGTCATAGCTAGGGATGAAAACGGATCGGATACGAACGGATATCACTGATATTACATTTGTTTTCATATTTCTGTTCGGATTCGGATCCGAATACGGATAGTGTCAGCCATGCCGGATAGGATACGATTGGGTATCGACATCATAAATATACGATTTGAGTATTTGGATACGGATACGGTATCGGATGTTGAATATCTAGATTCGGATACGGACAGATTTGAACCCCTCTAAACGAATTCGGTCTCGAATACGGTCGGAAAATATCTGTACTGTTTTCACCCCTAGTCATAGCACATGGGAATCGCATTAGGAGGCATTTGGTAGGAAAAAATTATACTAAATTCTGAATGCTAAAACACTAGGAGAAATTTAAAATTCTGGTTGTGAAAGTATATAGTCTACTAAAACAATTTAAAAATATGTTTGTCTGATATATCTAATGAAAAGGTAGGGGATTTTCTTTTATGGCTTTTTCACATATCTAAAGACTGATTGGTCTTCCCATTCTGAAACTTGCAGATTCAGATTTTTAGAATCTAAGGTTATTTCTTCTTTCTGTGTTATCATAGAATTCTTGTCTGCATGGCTTTGAGGGCAGACGTCGACACTTATGGTGGTCACTACCATGGAGGTGGGCGCGACAGCGACATACAGTAGCACGCTGGATAGGCTATGTGGGACATGGAGGCGAACTACAAAGACCAAGACCTGCATTATGTCCGTTACTGGAAAAACGGCTTTGGGGGCACGAATGCACACGGCACAGCATGCATGTCCATCGACCATTGCACGTTGACTGATTCATGCATCCTTTTACCTGCGCGGCACTTCAGTACTTCAGCTACTCGCCGGAGATGCACAACACGGTTGTGGTGACTACCATGCCTAATCTAGTGCTATCAAGTAACAATGTCTCCGCCTTCCGCAATCAAAATTGCAATTCGAATATTGTGAACTGCATTTTTTTTAATGTCACCGGGGGATTACTCTCCACGTGAATACATATTGATATAGCCCAAATGGGCATGATGTATGTTTTACAAATGTTTAGAGGGAAAAACAGCAACAGTAAGACACAGCGAATGCAAAGACTACCACACCAACTCACAGGAGCTGTTCGACGAGGAGGTGAATGACGCCAAAACGTAATCATCGTCGGCCAAGCAAGAGCTTGACAAGGCTTTCGCCCAAGTCCTGTGCCGAGGGTAACTGCATTGATCGGGCCAATCCAGGAGAAGCATGAAGAAGCAGCAGCAATAGATTCTTCAGCGACGCCTTCAAGAAGAAAATCCTCGTCACTGGCTCAGACTGATCTGAGCTAAGCTTTCGCCCAGAACCTTTGACGGTGCTCCCGTAGACCCACCCGGGTGCCGACTGCCGCCACACTACGCTGAGCCGTTCCCGGACTCGCCCGCGAAAGTGGGAGGCGCGCACCGGCAAGATTCCACACCTGGAAGAAGGCAAGCGTCGGGGGGGGGGGTTGGGGCAGCCGCCGCCGCCACAGCAGGTGGAGCCGTTCTCAGACTTGCCCGCGATGGTGGGAGGCATGCACCGGCAATCGTCATTGCCTGGATGAAGGGGGGTGCCAGCCGCCGCCACACTACACAGAGCCATTCGGACTCGCACGCAACAGTGGGAGACGCGCACCGATGTCGCCAACCCGCAGCCACCTTAGACACCGTAATGGCTGACGCCATCACTTCACCCAAACAGCACTCTGCCCTCCCAATGATTGGCAGAGAAGGCCCTCAACGGCCGGAAGTCGGCCAGAGAGCAGCACAGAAGGGAGGACGTCCACGGTCATGCAGCCCCGCCGTCGGCAAGCCCGCTGCCAAACCTCGCGCACTACGCCGCTGTGAGGCCCCTGCACACGAAGAACACAGGCATGCTGCCCCACCGCCATCACGCTCGTGGCCAAACTGCACGCCCCACGTCGATGCAGATCCACCCCAAACAGTCCCAAGACGATATCGCCGTAGCACGTCCACCTCGGCAACAGCCGCAACGCGCCGAAGGTGGCGCCCCTACCCGCTGCCTCGCCGACGCCCGCCGAGCAGCCGTAGCATGTTCAGCTAGCACCAACTTGCCGGCGCAGAGCCTGGACCGGAGCCCCGACGTCCCAACGACGCCCCGTCGGGCATGAGCAGGAGGGAGGGAGCCAGCAGCAGAAGCGTCAGATCCGAGCACAAGGCCACTAGATTCGACCGCGGAAGGACTAGTACAGCGCCTTCCATCCGCCCCACCGGCTATCTGAAGTAACAGGGCATGAGGAGTAGGGGCGTTCACCGGATCCGTCGGAGAAGATGAAGACGGGGTTGGGGGCGCCGGCCGCCGCCGCACGGCCACACCATGTGGATCCAGTCACCGGTGAGACAACGCCCCGGAGCACCAGCGCCACGCAGCCCCCGCTGCCTGGAGCTGATCCCGCACAGAAGAGCTCACGAATGCAGGGCGAGGTCCCCACCGTCTCCGTCCTTGGGAACCATGCGGGACTCCCGGCAGCTTCCTCTGGCAGCGGCGAGGGAGTGGGATGGGAGGGGTGATCGACCACGGTGGCGGCTAGGGTTGCCGCCCAACTTGCCCGTGCGGGAGGGCGACGCGGGGGCTGCGACTCACTCTGTAAATGCACTTGTCCTGATTGATCGTGAACTGCATTTTGTTGCGATCGATACAACAACCCCCTAGTAAACACGGCCCACCAACCGAGAAAAACAAATTTTTTGTACCTTGTGAGTCCGGATATGGGCATCTAATCCGAGCTTTTGATCAATGTTAATGATGGACGAAGAACAGATATGATGTTGGTAGATGCGAGTTGTTCTAACTCATATGAGTGTGGGTCATGAATCCAAGTTACATACGAGAGATACGTAAGGTCACTAGTCCAAGTCTTATACGAGCAATTGAGGGAGTGCAGTTTGGGAAGTAAAAAAAGCGGATGGAAGTAGAGATGGCAACGGGGCGGGTGGAGCATCTGTGGGGAAGATCGGCCCCGCCCCAAACCCGCTAGATCCCGAAATCCAACGGGTTTCACGAAACCCGCAAAGTCTACAATAGGGCAAGGGCAGCGGCAGCCCGGCAGATGGTAGGAGCAGCGGCGAATCGGTAGGGGCAGGGGCAACTGGCAGGGTTGAATCGGCACCCGATGAAGGTGCAGGCTGTGGGTTGGGGGGAGGTGTTGCGCTGGTGATGAGTGCTGACTGCTGTGTGCGGCGACAAGCAGAGCAGGCGAGCCGCAAGCTCCAAGAGGCGAAGGGCAGGGTGCAATGTAGCAGCTGCAGGGATGGTAGGGGCTCAGGCTAGAGGAGACCAACGTGTAGAGGTTGGATTCCGATATCCGCCAAGTGTGGCTGCCTCTGCCGGTCCGTGAAAGTGCATCTAGCCCTTTAGTGGGTTTTGGATGATTGAATGACAACGTGATTAAAGGTCTAACCCGTTTGCTAAGTGTGAACAGGTAATAGGTTATCTCACAGGTACTTAATGAAAAGCCAAAATGATGTGTTGTTGTATAAACAATCTAGTTCAAGCATAAGACAACAATGCAAATGGAATTCATGCAAAGGCTTATTTATTGTGGGATTTCCATGTATTATGTGAAAGCAAGCTAGTAAGAATTAATTAATGAGACATGAGGGATTGCATATGGAATGGTCTCATATTTGAAGCTTGCTAAATTGAAATAAAAAAGATAACAATTCAAATGAATGGTTAATTCAACACAAGATGTGACTTGATGGCTTGAGATGGTGAAGATAGCAAGGAAAGGCTTCAAGGTACTAAGCAAGGGTGAAGGGCAAGCGACGGCTTGGCGGCCGAAGAACCTAGCTAGGGTGAAGAAGAAAGTACTTGCATTTAGTTGAGGTACTAATCAAGCTAAGATGGTCATATTGATGTGGAGGATCAAATCTATAATGAAGTATTTGATGGAAGTGACTTGATACATTTGGGATTATTCAAATTTGATGAATGAAATCAAGTCACGTGCTCAAGATGGCTATGCTCAAGTGAAAAGATCAATATCAACATGTTGGCACCCTCACTTGATGAAGATTGGAATACACGGCTTCGGTTCAAAAAGATCAACTCAAAAGGTTTAAATCTGTTATACTTTTAAATTTGAGTTAATAGGAATGCCGTACTATTGAGAGGGATGCATCATGTTGATAGATAATGTTTCATAAGTGCTTAAGCCAACCCATG
This sequence comes from Miscanthus lutarioriparius, assembly GCA_904845875.1. Classification (NCBI taxonomy): domain Eukaryota; kingdom Viridiplantae; phylum Streptophyta; class Magnoliopsida; order Poales; family Poaceae; genus Miscanthus; species Miscanthus lutarioriparius. The sequence goes on from CAJGYO010000010.1 coordinate 123,040,197, forward strand.
TGAGTTTTGAGTGTTTGAGAGACAAAAGAGCTAACTGATTTCTTGCTGGTCTGGCAATACCGGACGTGTCCGATATTTGCCCAGCAACTGTAAAATTATTGTTCTCGGGTTGGTTCATCGGGAGTTCCGACGGTCGGAAGTTCCGGCAATGGTCGGGAGTTTCGACGACTCGCAATTTAAATAACTTGGAGAATTCACTGTGGTGGTCATACCGGACATGTCCGGTATGGATGGCCAGAGGCCAACGGCAGTTTTCAAAAACCTTGAGGGTCGGGAGTTCCGACGGTCGGGAGTTCCGACATGAGTCGGGAGTTCCGACACCTCAAATACTCTAACTCAGTTGCAATGGTTTTCAAATGTACTGAGGGTTGGGAGTTCCGACGGTCGGAGGTTCCGACATTCATCGGGAGTTCCGACGCCTCACATTGTCTCTGTATAACTTAGTTACCGTTGGGGCAGTGTAAGTCATACCGGACGTGTCCGGTATGGACGTGTCCGGTATGGCAACGGCTATAAAACGGCTAGTTTTTCCAAGGGGGGCTATAAATACCCACAAGCCTCCACCTTTGGAGGCTGCTGATCCTGCTGATATACACACACGTTTTTGAGCCTTGCCAACTCTCCCAACCCTCTCTTAGTGAGTGATTAATCAAATTTGCCAAATCAAATTGTGGGTTGAGTGAAATTTAAAAAGAAAGCAATCCAACCACTTGAGCACTTGTGCATATTGTCTATTTCGTGATTTGCATTTGTTACTCTTGGACTCTTTGGTCCTAGACGGTTAGGCGTCACCGGAGAGCACCCAAGAGATTGTGGTGTGCCTCGAAAAGTTTGTAACGATCAATTCCACCGCCTCGGAATCAATTAGTGGAAGGAGGAAATGGAGTTGGAAAAGACTCCGGCTAGAGTGACCTTCATGGTATCCTCTAGGGATAACCTTCGCTGGGTTGCCCGCAGCCCCCTCAACGGAGAGTAGGACTCGAAAGAGTCCAAACTTTGGTAAAACAAATATCGTGTCTCAATTCGCATTACATTTGATATTTGTGTTGCTCTAGCTCTTGTGTAGGTTCTCTGTGTATATTTATATCTCTAGTAGGTACCTGCAATTTGGTTTGAAGATAGAAATCGAAAGGAGCAAGTTCGGGGCTGATCTGCAGAAATTGTGTATACCGGACACGTCCGGTATTCATACCGGACACGTCCGGTATTAGAGCTCTGTGCTAAAAATATTTATTAATAGTTCTAACTTTGTGTTGCAGGGTTGTAGCTTCTAGATACATTCTTTATACCTTGTATACTCTGTGGCTAACTTGTGAGGGGTGGTACTACTCTTTATTTGGAGTTTCCATTTTAGAAACTCCCTTTACTAATCGTTTCCGCATTTAAAGGTGTTAATTTTCAGAAACACCTATTCATCCCCCCCTCTAGGCGGCATCCTAGGTCCTTTCAATTGGTATCAGAGAGAGGTTCTCACCTAAAGCTTCACCGCCGTGAGAAAAGGATGTCAACGCCTATCGAGTTGAAGCCGGTGCTTCTCCAGAATGATGGTTCAAACTTTCTATCTTGGTCAATTCATGTACTCAATGCTTTTAGGGATATTAGTCCTCTTGTTGAGCATATTGTAGATGCAAGCATACCTCTTCCTATAGTTGATTGGAGCAGCTACAAAAAATTGTCAAAAGAGGAAGAGATATGCATGCAACTCAATGCTCAAGCTATTAATGTCATGTTGAGTACATTGAGTGCAGAGGTTCAAGATGAGGCAATCTTCAATGGACAACCACCTCCGGAGAGTGCTCATCTCATTTGGACTAGACTTTTTGATTTATATGGAAAATCCAAATGTGATGATGCATTTGAGATCGAGTTAATGGAAAGTATGTCTATTGTGTCTTCATGTAGCGAAGAAGCCTCACAAGACCTCAAGAGCACCGAGCCGGAGCAAGAAGTGCAAGCGGCACATGACCTATTGTCTGCCTGCACATACCGGACGACATGTCCGGTATGGCCGAGGCAACAGAACAGCAAGTAGCTATTTGCAACGATGCTCAAGCCTGGTGGCGACCAAGTGATGAGTCAACCTCAGTATCTCATGATACTCATCATTTGTGTCTCATGGCCAAGAAAAGCAAGAAGAAGAATAACAAGAAAGATCAAGAAAAGGAGAAAGCACAAGTAGATGATCAAGATGAGAGTGATGTTGAAGTTGAAGACAACTACAACCTTGATCATCTCAACCGCAAGGACAAGTTAATCATCATGAAGATAGTTGAAAAGAATGATGAGCTTGAAGAAGAGATTGAGAAGCAAGAGCAATCACTTCAAAAGCAAGAATTGTTTCTCATCTCCAAGATGGAAGAACTAAAGGCTCTAAGTGAAAGGTATGAAAAATTGTCAATTGAGCATGCTTTAGTTACTAACTCCTCTTCTAGTGTCTCATAACTAGAGAAGGAAAACTTGGAGCTTAAGGCAAGGCTAGATGAACTATCAAGCAAGTATAATGTGCTACAAGCAAACTATGTTCATCTAAAGTGCTCTCATGATGAAGTAGTAGAATCAAGCATCATGCTTGAGGTGGCTCATGAGGTTGTGATTACATCGGTAAAATTTTCTCAACCTCTTACACACACACTCACTAGTACACCATCTCAATTAAATACTTTTTGTACTAATGAGTGTGCTCCTCAAGCAAGCCAATCTTCGATTGAGCTAAATCTCATAGAAAACATAGAGCTAAAAGAAGAGGTGGAAAATTAAAGAAAGATGTGATTCGGTTGAAGGGTAAGGACAAAGCACAACCTTCTCAAGATAACCGTGATAACATGGTGAAGAAGCTTGAGAAGGGTTCAAACCTTGCTTCCTCCAAAACCCAACAAAAGAATCACATTTCAAACAAGGCCAACACAACTAAGAGCAAGAAACATGGAAAAGGGATGTGCTATGGTTGTGGATTGTATGGACATGAGTGGGCTATGTGTCCGCACAAGAGTTGGGCCGACAAGTGTGAAGTGGCCGAACAAAAGGCCTCAAATAAGTTGGCCAACCAAAATAAAAGTGATGGACAAAGCACTTGTCTCATGAGCAAGAAATTGGGGCATCCTACCAAGAAATGCCCAATGTACAAAGAGGCAAGAAAGGAAGCCCAAGTTGCAACAAGAAGATGCTATGGATGCAATGAGATGGGCCACAAAGTTGATAGATGTCCATACAAGCAAAGCAAGCATTGAGCACACAAAGGTCGCATATGCTATGCTTGTAGAAGAAAGGGCATCTAAACTATGAATGCCCAAATGGTAATGCTCCTAAGCCAAACACATTCGTTTATAATGATAAGTTTAGGAAGACCACAAATGGAGTTAGCACTAGCAAGGTGATGTGTTCACCACAAACTAGTGCTAAAACCATTTGGGTGCCTAAGCACTTGTTGACTAACCCAAAAGGACCCAACAAGAGTTGGTTACCAAAGTGTGCTTAGGATAATGATGTAGGTACTTGGTGATGAGATGAAGGCTTCAGGGTGGTTGAGCAAGCAATTTGATAATATTCACTCAATCTATCAACCAATCATTATCATAATTCCTTATATGGTTTGACCCAAAGATAATTCAATGAATATAACATATATTTCATCCTCACCATTGGTAACAAGTACCTAAACCTTATAGGATAGCCACTTTGTTCATTTCGTGTTCTATAGTTCACAAATAGGTACATTTGTGAAATAATGAAAGTGGCTAATTAGATTCAATTAAAAAGAATTTTTACTTTGCCATATGATGCTTTTAAGGACTCTCTAGTAAAGCAATTCATTTGTTGAGATACAAGTATACAATAAATACTAGAGCTAAATGGAGAATCACAAGCAGTGAATTAATTATTTCTGTCCTGCACCTATCGGATGTGTCCGGTATGGCTAGGGAAGAAAGCATTGTCTCTGTTCTATGCATTCCGGACGTGTCCGGTATACTACCGGACATGTCCGATATTGCAGGAATCATAACACAAGTTGTATTGCAACTGAGTCTTTGATCCATATATTTTCTTACATCCTTGTCTTACTCAGAAGCTTGTGATTTATCAAATCTAAGTGATTGTGAGCATCTCTTGAACTTAATTTTAAATATGGCAATTTTATGGAAAAATAGAAAATTATCTCCAAATTTCTTAATAGAATAAAAGTGCTTGTTGAAAGTCATTCAAATTACTTGAAGCACTTATTTAGGGGGAGCTAAATTTCTATTTTACATCATTGTGGACTAACAAATCTATCTAGCATTCTTTGTAATCCTTTGGATGAAAAGTGATTTAGAACCTAGCATGATTATCTGACAATCAAGGTCAACATAAAGACTATCTTGCTATTTATCTTCTTATTGGAATTCTTGTGAGCTCAAGGCAAAGGTATGTGTTTACATACATACATTGTAAGTGCATCTAAGGCCCTCTATATGTTAGAATGTGCATTTGTGTGACATAGGAGAGATGTTTTTCAAAAAAACCCTAACTAGCATGAGTAGGTAGTGTGAATTTAAAAAATAATTTGAATCTTGGTCTTTGTGACCTAGCCTTGTCATGTAATGATTATAGCTCTCCTTGATTGTTTGATTGGCTAATCACACATGACATGGCTTTCTTAAGTCCACAATCTACTATGTCTCACAATATCTCTCTCAAGTAATCAAATCTTGTTTATGCCAAATATTTGGAAAAGTGATATTTATGGCATTGGATAAGAAAAGTGATGTTACTCATTTTGGATCAAGATTATATACCTTTTGGACTGAGAAATAACAGTAAAGGGGATTGGAAGAGTGAAAACACTTTTTAGAATAATTTGGGCCAGCCCGCGTATACCGGGCGTGTCCGGTATGAGCGGGGCTATAAAACCGAGCGTACCCTTTCGGCCCAGACAGACTTGTCTCCTTCCAAGCCAACCGGCCGATGCCCTTCTTCAGCACCTAGGGCGACCGAGACTTTCACCAACAAAAGAGAGAGAGGAGATCGCATTGGAGAAGGCTTGCATCAAGATTGAAGGCCCGGGGATTTGATTTCACATCGCCTTTTCATCTCTTCTCCAAAGGTACCCTAATCGCGGACCTCATCCGATCTACATGGTTGATGCTTGGTTTTCAAATTCCTTCGGTCAATATGCTACATTGGTGATATAGAAGCAATGCCCAAAGTTTGGAATCGATCCATGTTGATTTGAATCTAGGAACCCTGGTTAGGGTTGCTGGGCGCCCATATCGGACGTGTCCGTATGCTACCGGACGTGTCCGGTATGGCTCAGCAAAGTAGTTCCTCTGCTTTCTTTTGATTCAATCCAATCTTAGAATTGTTTGTTAGGCTTAGCTTCTTTTGTATCTATGTTTTGCAAACTTTTTGACAGTTGTGTGTCAAGATGATTACAAAACCATGGATAAAAGATTCTAAGTCTAATTGCAATTCGAGAATAAGTTTTGGGCATGTATCTAAAATTTCTTGCAAATCTTTGGATACAGGACAGCAGCCATGAGTGGACGACAGGAGCCTAGGTCCAAGCACAGGCATGATCCAGCACTAGAAAAGTACAAGAAGGCCAGACAGGAAATGCATCTTGGATTCAAGCCGACCAGCAGGAAGTCTACCAGAGCTGCCTCTAGTGCAGCACCACAATATGCAGAGGGATCAGGGAGCTCTTCCTCTGACACTAACACTGATGAGTTCAGAGTGGAGTCCAGAGAAGAAAGAAAGAGGAAGAGCACTAACAGAGAATCAGATGATGAAAGCTCAGATGAGGAGCAGGAGATTGAGGAGGAGGAGTCAGTTCCTCCTCAGCACCAGCTTGGTCAAGGTATGCATTATGGTCTCCTTGAGACACGTCTACCCAATGTACCCTCTTATATTTCCAGAGTTGATTACAGGGGAAAGGGTATGACCAGGAAAGCTAGAGATGAGCGAAGAGTAGATCCAAGAGGTTTACCTAAGGTTTAGTTTGATCACCGCTTCTAAACAGCCTTTCACATGGATTTCTACTTCAGTGTGATTCTCACCAGGAATCCAGTGATTGCCAGGTCTCAGTGGATAGACTGGCAGTACATTAGAGAGTTGCAGAAGGCCTCAGTTGATCATGCCATTACCATCTGCCAGCGCACAGGAGTTTATGAGATCATGGAGTTATAGCATGACTGGAACACTAAGGTAGTAGCTCAGTTCTATGCTAATCTGTTTGTTGAGGAGGATGAGAGGCGGATGCACTGGATGCTTGAGGACCAGTGGTATAGTGTTGACTATGATGTATTTGCCGCCCAGCTTGGCTTCTCAGAGGATGATCTCTAGAGGGACAGGATCCATACCGAGCAGGTGTTACCTCCTGAGCAGCTCGCCTACATGTATCCTCCAGGTGGTGAGAGAGGAGCAGTGGGGAAGGTTCTAGGTCTTCACCCCACTTACAGATACCTGGACAGGATGTTCAGGAAGACTATTGACTGCAAGGATGGAGACAAGGGGACATTGCATATTACTCTAGGAACCCGCTCCATAGGATGGCACCTGATGCTCGGCCTTTCAGCATGTTTGACTTCATTTGGTCAGATATCAGGAGTGTGGGAGAAAGGCCCCTCAAGGACTGTGGATTTGCTCCTTATATCATGTATATGATTGAGTAGGTCACAGGGCACACTTTCGAGTATGACAAGATTCACAAGACCCTGAAGATTGTTGCTGACTTGCCTGAGATAGGGTTACCTCCAGCAGGTCCAAGAGGAGGAGCAGGTACAACTGAGGCAGATGCACCTGAGAGTGGTGCAGCAGCAGGAGCTTCACCTTCACCACATGCACCTCCACGTTCCTCTTCACGCCGTGGCAGTCCTCCCTCGCCTATCCGCAGGCTTTTCAGCTCCATATTTGGGATGTGCAGAGACATCCAAACCAGGCAGCAGAAGGAAAGAGAGGCTAGGAGGAAGGATACTCGGACATTGAAGCAGATTGCTTCCAGACTTGAGCTTGATCCTCCTAGGTCTCCACCATTAGATGAGGCAACTAGTGAGCCTGAGACTGGGGAGCAGCTGCAGGCCAGATATGATAGAGTATGCTGAGTTCCTTCAGCAACAACAGCAGCAAGCAGCAGGCACCACAGCACCCTGACACTCTACCACTATAGGCTCGTGTGCCTACTCACTCTCAGCCACGTCCCAGTACTGCAGACGACTATGCTTCTGACCGGTGGAGTGACCTCACTGGTGGCGGCTACTACGGGTCTAGTGGCTATGACCCGTCCTGTGAACAGGTCAACTGAAGGTGACGACGAGAATAGCAAACTGCTTAATTTGTAGAATTATTTGGAGGTTGTACCACTATATGACTTCAGTGGCTTTCTAGGTTCTATTAGTTGCATACCCTTCAGTTCAAAAGACATACAAATTAGCATCTACAGCTTAAATTCTTCTGCTTAGGTCCTAAGGATACTATGGCTACTCCTTTGATTCAGTTCAAAAAGATGTGTTGATAGCATATACAGCTTTAGCTTCAGCCTTCAGTTATTAAGTTAAAAATGATATTATCGATTACTCTGCAGTTTTTTGCTGTATTTGCTTGCAAATTGTGAGGAGACGAGCACACATGTGATGTATGAATGATGAACGCCTGATATGTTTTAGGGCAAAGATTTGTTTCTGCATTTGCCAGTTTTGGGGGTTCTGATTCATCCTTTTTTCTAATGGTCTTTTTCTTTATACTGGTTGATGTTAACAACCAACCTAGTTGACAGTAATGTTCTTAGGAGATCAGAGAACCATTGTAGAACATTCCCTGTTGGAAATCATTTTTTTGTTATGCTTTTCAGCAAGAATAAGATGCCTCATAGAGTTCGGATCAGTCTTAGCTGTAAGTTTAGTCTGATTAGTATTTGGATTGGCAAGCTCCGCTAGGCTGTGCGGGCGTTTGTGTTAAACAGGTAGCTAGTTGGATTTTGTTGGATGGATTTAGATTTAGGTGAAGTTGGATTGGACTGCATTGGACGTCTCTACTAATTATGACTGGACTGGATAGGAGTGTTGCTTTAATTGGACTTCAGCTGGATTCCTATGTTTGGATTTGGATGTCCATCCATTCCCTAACACTGTCACTGGCAAGCAAAACTCTTGGCGTGGGGCACAGTAATCTGGAGGTATCCAACGTTTGCATTGATTTGTTTCCCATTGGAGTTGGAAGAATACTGTCTGTCAGCACCAACTGCAGAAATATGCAGGGTACTATTGAAAGTAGTTTCCTTGACAAGCTTCTGAGTACAAACAATCATAATTATGCAAGTAATCATCAGTTTGTTAACAGATTTTTCTAAACTTGCTGTGTCGGATGCACTTATCCTTTTTTTTTAAGGAACTGGATGCACTTATCCTTAATGTGATGCTTGGTGCAATGGTGCATTTGGGTTCAGAAAATATTGATTCTATTATAGAATTTCTCCATGCTTACATCAGAGATGTTCTGTTCAACTAATATTAACACACCAGAATATTTTACTTTTCTGTTTATATATACTAAGCTAATAAAGTGCTATCAGGGGAAAATGGCCGTCGGTGCCTTTCCTTAAACATCTACAACAGAAGTTACAGGCTATTTTTGTGACAATGATGACCAGGCAGAGTTTCAGAAATCTTCTACTCTTCTGGGATATGCTGCAAACGTATGTGGTTCAATTAAATTATAATTACCAAATGGAAACTGTGTTCACCGTTCACTGAATTTGACAGAACATCATGGAAGTAGCAAAAGTGTCGGCTCACGAAGACGTCATGTTTGCGGTGAGGAACAAATAAAAAGTCAACAAAGAAAGGGATCAGAAAAGAGAAAGTAATTAACCTGGTGTCCCTTTTCTAGAATATATAACCAATACCACAGTTCCATTTGGTTACTGTAATCACCTCAAAACATGTGGTTACTGAAAGTCGTAAATGTGTACTTTCATATTTCCATCCTTTTTTCCCACGTCACTTTTTGAAACATTTGTTGAGCTCTCCGGTCCCTTGTAGTATTTTTCTGGCAGGGTATGGAGCAACTTCCGAATTATTGGCGCTAAAACTAAAAGCCTTTTGACAACATGTTCGTTTCGGCTTATTCGCTCGTATCTGGCTTATAATCCACGGCTTGAACAGTGATTTTTCTCTCTACCAAACCAGCCAAGCAGTACTTCCATGGTTTATAAGTCAATTCAGCCAAAACGAACAGGCTAAGCATGAACTCGTACTACTCTGCTAGCTAACCTGCCTGGTGCATATGACAGCCATCGTCCTGGCCCGTTCAGCTTACTCCATATTCGATTTATTCGGCTTCTTTTTTCAGCCGGAACAGTGTTTTTCTCTCACAATAATTCAGCAAAAACAGTGTTTTTTCAGCCAGTTTCAATCAAAATTCTGCCAACCGGAACGGTGTGCTGACTGAGTTTAGTGTGGATGCAGTTGGTGCTACCTTTTTGTTGAACCCTCCTTTTGATTCTGACACATACATTATAAGTCAGTCAATGTTTCTGAGCTGATACTTCCATTGTAATTAATTCGTAAAAAATGAGTACATCAAATTTGTTAAAAATGAAGATCCCAGTCTGGCATGGCATTATTTATAAACTAGCACATCAAATTAGCCTACGTACCATCGATCGATCGAGTGTGAAATAAAAACTTAAAGCGAGCAGAGGCAGGGCAGGCATGGATTCATCCATCCATTCATCGCTGCACCTGCACGCCCCACCACTACCCTCCCCTACCCGGCTACCCCACAAGAAAAGAGAAGCTGACCGCATGCTGCACCATCATTGTACTGCTGTACTGCTACCATCTGTGAACTGGTTGAGATTTCTTTTTCTTTTTCTTTTTACTTTTCTTTTTCTTTTTACCCACTGTATATGTAAAGAAATGTATTTCTTGGTGAAGGTAAATGATCTGGGTTGAGGTTGATGGCTGCCATTAATTTCAGTGAGCAGTCCTGCACAGTTCTCGAGGCTGTACTGTACGGTAGGGTATGGTCCCAACTCTTGTAAACTGCAGAGTGCAGGAGCCAGGTCAGAATGGATTATTGGGAGGAAGAAATGAAATGAGGCAGCCAACGAGGCGACCACGACAGACAGCTACGATTAGGATCAGTTCAATGGCTGGCTGGCTGATGCCGTGATTGCGACCCTGCGCAACTTTCCCTTTCCCCCCTGCTGCAGGCCGCCCGCCCGTAGGCATCGCCGGCACCAGGTCGCCGCTCGCTGCCTTTCCGTGCCGGCCGGCCAAAGCATTTCTGCCGGTGGAGGCGTGGTGTCGCTGCCTCCAAAGCAAAGAATCCTAGTAGAGGAAAAAGGAGAGACACACTGCACTGCAGCTTCGTGCTGTTTGCTTCGCTTTATTCCCCTTCCTTGTTCCAGCACCAGCTCCCCTGTCACTCCATCCCCATCCCGTCTTGCTTTCCCCATCCGCCAAACCCATCGCCTGTTGCGGCGTTCGTCTGAGGCATTTCTACTTCCGAGGGCAACTGGGCAAGAACAAGCTCTTCTTCGCCTGCCGCCTCGTCGCTGAGGTGCGCCTGACGCCGTTTCTTGGCTCCTGCTACTGTCGATTTCTGTTTCTTGCGCTGTCTGTGCTACTCTTTTTTTTCGTTTTAACCCCGTAGCCATTGTTTGATGGATCCTTCTGCAGCCGAAGCCTCATGCTTCATTCATGCCCTCGTAGCTCTTCCTTTCCTTCTGTATATAAAGTTTTCATAGTGACGGTTTGATCTGCAAATTCCCGTAGCGGTCGGCTCTTTTACCTGTTATTGGTAGTACCATACCATCATCTTACTGCTAGTTTCCTTTCCCCTCGTTTCGTTTGGGCTGATCTCGTTCTACGCATGTACTTATAAATCACTTTACATAGTGGTGCTAGTAGCCAGTTTTGTTTGGAAATCAGTGAACTTAGTTTATTTACATAAGGTTGGTGAATCACTGGTATAATCTGATCAACTTGTTTTTTTTTTAGATAAAGGAATAGCAATCCGGCCTCTGCATCAACTTAGTTTATTTTCTTACACAAATATCAGTTCTTCCTTCCTGCACATTGTTACACAACCTAGTTTCAGTGTCATTGGACAGCATTTCAACACTGATCTGCCTCCCTTTTTCTGCTTCCAGTTTAGATCTGCATCCCAGGCCTGAATCCAAGTCAAGGGGACAAAGATGGCACTTGATGCAGACAACATTCTGCTGCACATCAAGAGGACATTGCATTCTTCTGTCAGGCTTGCCTACCAATCTGCTTCTGACTATCCTGGGGCACTCGGCATCGGCATGCTGCTGCTGTTCCTACACAAACTCTGCCCTTCTCTGTTTACTTTCTTCCTGTCTTCGTCCCCAGTATTCCTGCTAACTGCACTTCTTCTTGGAGCGTTGTTGAGTTATGGGGAGCCAAGTGCTCCAGTGATCAGAGAGGAAGCACTGCAGGGCCAGAAAAAATCGTTGTCCCCTGAATCGAGAACATCCATCACTGAATGTTCAGTGGTTGAGGAGGTTCAGAATGTCGCCGTCACCCACATGTCAAGGAGTTTGTTTGAGAGCCCAGTTGTCTGCATGGAGGAAGCAACTTCTGATAGGATCTTCCATGATACCCACCGTGATGAGGACAGTATTGTCACGTCTGTGTCTGCTGATACCGTTGGCTGTGCAGAAGCTTCTGAACTTGCCAAGAATGAAGTTGTTATTGTGGAAAGAGAGGAGCATGTGAAGGAAATCTGCGACAAGGTTGAGCTGCAGCAGTTTCAGAGCAGCGCTGCTGAAGGTGTTTCAGTTGAAGAGCCTGAGAATGTTGCCGTCAAGGTTAATGTGGGGACGAGATTCAAGTGTCCAGTTATGTACACTGGGGACAAAACTTTTGAAGGTGTTTTGCTTATTGATACTCAGTGTGATCAAGGAAATGTGACATCTTTGTCCACCGATACTGTTCTTTGTGCTGAACCTTCCGGGTTTGGCAAGAATAATGGTATCATTGCTGAAAGAGAGGAAGAGGAGCATGTTAAGGAAATCTGCGAGCAGGTTGCGCCGCCGCAACAGTTTGAGAGCACCATTACAGAAAGGTGTCACGATGAGTATGAAGTGAACCATCAGTATCAGTTCGGTGAACTCATGAGCTCATGTTGGCAGCCTGTTACGCGACAGGACCCTTGTTCTGATTCTGAGTCAGATCTTACTGAAAGCTCTTCTGATGCATCGATCACTGACATCATACCGATGCTAGATGAACTGAACCCACCTGTAGACTTGGGGACTAGTCACCCTGGCTCAGCCCTCAGAGACAACCTGAACGCCGGCTCATCTGATGAAGATGAAGATGAAGATGACTCAGAGGAGGAGGATGGTAACCTTAGCTCAGATGATGATGTAGAAGAAGAGAAGAGAGATGACGAAAGTAGCTGGAAGGGCTTTGTGGATCCAAACTCTTTGGATACTGATAAGAATGGGAATTTGGAGAGTTTGATGGCACGGCGAAAAGCAAAGAATGTTCTGAAGTTTGAACTTGACAGGAGGTTAATGGACATGCAGGCCGCTGATGCAGTTCAGAAAATGGAGGAGGCGTCACGCTTCCGTGTTCAGGTGCCCTCCATTTCCACACCAAGGCCCGATCCTTCAAATGATTCAGAGGATACAGTGGAGTTACCACAGGTTCCTGATTCAGCGCCATCTGCTCTGCTTCCCTGGAGGAAACCATTTGATATTCCATTTGACCAAATTGTGGACCACGACAGCCATTTGCAGGAAACTTGGACTCCTCGCTCAGGCTTCTCGTCAGCACAGGGTAGGAAACGTGACAGCTTGTATGTAAGGCCGTCTACTTATCCGCGGCATCACAATGGCATAAAACTGGAGAAGTCTGAATTCAGTGAAAAAGTTGCTGTTGACAATCACTCAGAAAGCGATTCTGAGCAACCACTTGACAACAATGGCAAGTTATTTGGCTCACTGGAACCACATATTGGTGATGAGATCAAAATACTAAGCGCCGCAATTTCAGATGTGTGTGTGCTAGAAGCAAATCATGGAATTAATGAAGGCAGCACTGATTCCATCAACGGCACAAATTCCTTTTATGTCCAAAAATCAATGTCCAGCACGTCAGATGTGAACGATTCAATTTCTGCAGGTAATATGGGTCACTTTTTATATTATAGCTACGCAAATTATTTAGTTGCAATATTTACTCAAGTAGGGCTGATAACATGCAGGTAATGAGCAATCGGTATTGTGTTCTCTATCTGAAGAACACAATACTGAGGAACATACGGTTGAAGTTGAAGAGGAAGACTCCATGAGTGAAGTTAACTCGTTATTCAAGTGCCGCATGGAGGAAGTGCTAGTGCAGTCCATTTCAGAGTCCGGCATAGGCCAACCCTTGATGGTTAAACTTGAGCATGAGCTTAGTGATAATTTCTTACACGCCAAACCTGGAATACCTTTGATTGAAGCAAGATCAGTAGAAGATCTGAATTCACAGTTTGCTCAGCTCAACAGAGAAGCATTATTAGCACCCTCTGCTTCTATCCCCAGTTGTGATGATGATCAGCCAATCCAAGACAGGCCAAGTGAAGCGTTGCCCGTGGAAAATGGGGATACTGAAGATGGCCATTCTTCAGACCGCTCGCTTGACGACAGTCTAGTGGCTGTGAAGGTCGTCGAAGGTGAAGGTGGACCGAAGGAGCTGCTAACTGAAGATGGTGGGCTTCCTGTTCTAAAAGCAAGCTCGGTTGAGGAGATGAGCTCACTGTTCAGGCACTTGGAAGAAGCAGCAGCAGGGCCAGCACTGATGCGTGCTGGTAGGTCAGAGTCAGAGCACATGTCTGTTGGTCAGCACACTGGAGAGACACAGACTGATGATTGTGGTGTGCTAGCTCCTGATGCAAAGCCGGCCTGGGATGATACCAATCCTACTTATGTGCAGTTAAGCATCGGTGGCGGTGACAAGATGAAGATTCCTGAAGATGGTGAAGTAATCGTGGATAATTCAGCTAAGCTAAACTCGGATGCTGGCACATCTGGATCCAATGATACCAAAGTATTTGAGGCCAAAGAATCACTTGAAAGCGCTTAATCTACTCTTACTGAAGCGCAGGCAGGCAGCTGAAGAGATATGTGGGAGTGATGTTTGATGTTTGATCACAGGGTGCAGTGCAGGTAGCCTAGCTAAATCCTGAGGGTGGTGGATGGGAGACATCATCGTCTTCTCAGATGTATATTTTTGATCTGCGGAGAGAATGGAGTGCGCATGTCTATGTTGATATGTTTTTTTTTTTGTTCAATTCGTCTGTTCCTACTTCTTCCTTTTCTATTTTTTTTCCCCTTGGATGATGGACAAAATAGGGTGATGCAGTTTGGTGGTAGTAGCATGGATCGCTGGTTGTTTCATGTGCCGAGTGCAGGGTTTTTATACATTGGATTCTCTTCGTTTGTTTTGGTTTCATGTGTTTACTGATGCGTAGTACTGCTAGTCTGAGTGGTGAGGTCGTTCCTGATCCAGAAGAAGACATGTATAACTGGTAACTGCAGGAGTTGTTGGAAGAAGATGAAGAAGAAGACTGGAGAGGGTAGCTCGTTTGCGCGTTGGATGATGGGTATGGAAAGGTTGGCTCCTCCAAGTACAAGCGAACCGCGTGCGGTGGCTGACTGTCTGAACCTCTGAAGGTTTGGTAAGTAGGCATAATGTAATGTAATGTAATGTAATGTAATGTAATGTAATGTAACCGACAGCTCTGGGTTGCTGAAACATGCCTCAAGACTGCAAGTGTATATTATTGTACTAGCATGTGATGCGTGCACATATATATGTACATCGTCTACGCGTTTTCGCGCTTCTGCTCATCGGCTGCTTTGGTTTTGTGCACGCTTCTTGTGGTTATGATATGATATGATGGGATTGGGACCAATTGTGTGCTACAGACTTCACCGGCCGGCCCAGCACGATTTAAAGCTGACAAACAAGAGAATTGGTCAGTGCACGTTAATACATTATTATAACTAGTAAAAGTGCCCGTGCGTTGCAACGGGAGGTATAGCGTCATCCAAATTTTTGACATCTTGTGTCTTTTTGTCTTGAAAGTTATAGTTTTTCATTTACATCGTCATATTTTTATTGCACTCGACATAAACATATATATAAATAATTTTTGGCTCAATATATTTTCTTCTACTTAAGTAATCAATTGCATCTATGCCATAGCGCCAAGGGCCAGGCGCGCACGTTTTCACTTCCACTTCCAATTATAGCATCAAAGAATCAACAAATGTAACGGAGTACCAGTGAATTTACATAGTGTATAAACACTTCATCCTGCAATTTTTGTTAAAGTCGATACCAATAGCACACAATTAATCAATGAGGAATATCACCAGTGAAGCAGCTTTTTTTATTTCAACTCCACGAGCACCTCTTGCGATGGAGATGAAGCTATTTTGGTAAAATGTTTGGTTAAATAACTTAGGTAGTATAAAATATCCATAATATCCCATCTTTTCTTTTCTTTTTTTTTCTTTTTTTTTCTCTTCTTTCTCTTTCTCATCCTTTTCTGCTAGCTCGAACTCAAAGTCACGTGGCCTCATCCACTCGTACCCTGAGCCCTTTGTCCGCCTAAAGCCTTGCAAGGCGGCTATGGAGCCTTGACAGGCTGACGGTCACAACACCCCGACGGTCATGGATCCCCGACGCGACCACGCCTCGGTAGCTCCACGCGACAATGTCCCGGCAGCCTGGCAGGTCCATGCGATGGAGGCTCGGCGGTCGCACGCCCCAACGACTTGTAGCCTCGCCCATGTCGCCGTCTCCTCTCTCCTCGACCTCGCACCGCGTCGTCGCCATCGCACATCCTCACCATGGTCTCGCTCGCGTCGCCATCTCGTTAGGTTGCTCCTCCGTTGCGGCGTTGCCCGACCTTGCCGTTGTCTTCGCGCCTTGCGCCATCGTTGTTCCGGCGGTCTCATATAGATATATATAAGCTAAACATAAATGTTTCACTTTATTACTGCATTGACATAAAACACAGTTGATCAACAGGTGCTGTTGGCCAATCGAACAAAGTTCTGCAAGCACTGGTTCAAATTATTCAGCCTGTCGCCGCATGATCAATGAAGCCTGATGGGCCAGGTCGGAATCGGATCTCGGATATTCTGATCGAGAAATCATCATACCCATCGACGCGAGGACGGGGTTCATTCAATCTTCAATTCCTTCCTCTCTTTTATTCGAAAACGACGGGAAGAGCGACGATGACACAGGCAGTGGCTGGGCACGTGAAGAGCGACGATGACGCCGGAGAACATGCATGGAGGCCGGCCAGTCGCCACGACCTATCGCCATCCATATTCCAGAATCTACACGGCACACGCTACGTATACATGTGTATATATATGGGACACATGGATAGTAAACGAAAAAGGAACCGAAAAGGAAACGTGGACGGAAACATCTTCCACGTAAAAAAAAAAGAAAAACACGATGGTTGCATGATTGCCGAAGTCGAGCCACTTTAGGATTATTAGGTTGTACGAAAATTTATGGTGACAAGAAATTTTGCTTCTTTAATATTACTAGCAAAATGTCCGTGCGTTGCAACGGGACTCATGGTTTGTTGTATGATTCTCGGACATCACTATCTATCTTTATCGAATTTATTAATTGGGTTTAATCCAACCTTAAGTGAATCAAATAAATCTTTAAGACCCGCCGCCCTCGGATTGCATGTTTGGTTGGCGGAGATGCACGGAGAAGACAGGCGAGTCTGTCCACTCAAATTACAAAAACTATACATATTCCCCAGCTGCTAAACAATTCCTTCACAGGAGAACAATTTATTCAAGCTTGTGTGGTTATTCGTTTCCTATAAATCAAAGGAATCAATATGTGTAAACGTTATCAAGAGAGAAACATATTAGGAAACTGGTAAAAAAGTATAAACAAACTAATTTAGTCATGCAGCCAAATATTTGAATTTTAATTATTTGGTATCTGTACTTTTTTGGTTTTTAATTAAAAATGATGCATCTGTGCAAGCCAAAAGATACACTAAGATAAACATGTAATATAGAGAAAAAGCATTGGTGTTGCCTGAAGCACTGCCATCTGCTCACAAAAACCAAACATTAAATCTTTTTGGAAATGTTTTTTACTTAAAACTGATTTGTATTGTCATCTAAAGTAATTATGAAATTAGTAGTATTTTTTGTGAAAACGAAATACTTAGAACATTATTTTGAAGTAGTCTTTAATCCGGTGAGGGTCTATTTGTAATTCACTATAGATGGTAGGGGTAGCTGGCTAGTTCTATCAGACTTAAAAAATAGCTTAGTACGTGCATATAGAATAAAGGAGGGGCTAGATTGAGAAATGGACAAGCACTATGCTACGAACCCAGTCCACGGGCCATGGACCAGCAGCGGAATGAGGGTGCAATCCACCATGGACCGTGTCCACCACGAAGGGTTATTGGTTCTTTTAATTATGGCCATAGATTTTAAGATGGACGGCCAAGAATGCCTTTATTTATATCTGTATTTAGATGGTATATCTTGATTTATTTTTGTATAAAGAAAAACGGACTCATTTAGATGTGACGTAAGCATGATGTCATCAAGCTAATAAGGAGCATTTGAGCAAGGCACACATGGGACTACTTGCTTCGCTTGCTCTCGCGTTGTCGCTGCGCGCGTGCAATGGGCGGGGGCGTGCGCCTGCGCGTACCTACGAGTGGGCCAGATTTCTCGTAAGAAGAGAGGCGGACGGGCCAATGCGAATATGGGAAGGAAGAAAAAGATATATAAAAAGGAAGAAAAAGATAAGGATACGCCGGACAAAAACCAGAATCCGAATAGAGATTAGAGTTGGACGAAAAAAATTGTGACAAGAAATTTTGCCTCTTTATTAATACTAGAAAAAATGTCCGTGCGTTGCAACGGGAGAGAAAAAAGCTATCAAATATTAATAAGAAATGAGTATGGGAATGTTACATGTCTATTTATTTTTTTACTCTTTCTATAAGCTATGTTTTATTTTATAAATGACCATGACATCTATAATATAAGTTAATATTGGCAATAATATAACAGTGTCATATTAGGTCTGTATCCAATTGAAAAACAGTCTTGATAGATTTCTTTCTTTTGTAACACCTTTTAAAGAAGAGTAAACACTATTTGTGCCAAAAAAAAAAAGTCAGCATACATACATCAAATAAAATGAAAGACCAACCTGCTTGATTAATTCTCAAAAAAAAGAACTAATGAAGTGTCAAGGTTTTAAATAGCCGGCTAAGCCATTTAGCTTTTTATGTCCGAAAATAGACTATAATCGGATATAGCGGGATATAGCAGAGCTGCACATAAAAAAAATTTAGGGCCTTGTTCCAAGTTTTTTCATCGGTGTAGGTAAAAAATAATTAATTACATAGTTTAGTTGTAAATCACGAGACGGATCTTTTGAGCCTGAGTTACGACAAAGTTTGGAAACGCCAGCGGCCCAAATTTTGAATCCCAAACAGCCATACCCGGAGAGAGATTTAAAACCTCGTGAAGTGCCGATCAGAGCCAGCAGAGCTGCACGGGAGTGGTCATCGGTGTGAGCGAGCGCGTGTTCTGTTGGGTGAGTCACGACATGAACCAGCGGCCCAGCGCCCAGCAATCCAATAAACAATAATATGACTCGTCTTCTACCTCCGTCTAGCTGCTCGGGTGCTCGGTCGTCGCAGGTGGCCATGCCTGCACCTGAGCGCGAGTGGGGTAGGGGGTGTTCGCGCCAGCGGCTACCTGGCCTCGTTGTTACGGTAGGTCGGTCTAGTTCTTGAGCATGATGGATCGACAGGACAATGACGAGGAGGGTGAGGATGGCGATGCAGGTCCACTGCGGGTGCTCTTCTGGTGCTTCCTGGCCACCTGCAGCTTCTAGCGTCCGCGGTCGATGAAGGACCTGACGCGGCTGGCGTTGCCCTCGGTGTCGTCCAACTGCTCCCCGTGCGCGGCCACCAGCACGGCCTTGTCGTTGACCTGTTGCAGCTCCAGCAGCAGGCTGCTCCAGCTCGGCCACGGCGTCGTGGTGTCCCGGTATTCGGACGCGACACAATACTGCAGCGACGAGAAGGACTCCGATGCACGAGTCCCAGAGTTTCTTGCGCAGCTCGGCTAGGAACACTTTCAGAAAAAGAAAGGACGCGGGAACTCGGTCACGAAACTGTATGGAAAGCGGAAACACGGAAAAGAAAAAAAAAACAACCCGTCAAAGGACACGCTCACTTTCCTAGTAAAAAACGGACTGGATAGGGTTGGACGAAAAAAATGTGTGGCAGAAATTTTGTCTCTTTATTATTAAGTATAGATAGATATAGATAGAGATAGATATAGATATAGATAGAGATAGATATAGATATAGATAGAGATATAGAGGTGGTATAGATAACAGCCCTACTTGTTGGTAACTTATATATACAATATACACCATCTGTGAGTTCTAAAATGTAGACCCCTTTTTCATCAATTTTGTGCTAAGTCACATTTATCTAAGTTTGACCGTGTTCTTAGGAAAAATGGACTGACGACATATACAAATACCATGTTAGGCTCATCAAACCAACCATAAATTAAAAAGAAGTCTTGATATTGCAATTATTTGGTGTGGTAGATGTTAATATATATCTTTGTATAGACACTGTTTATAAAGTTAGATAAATATCGACTTTGAATGAAATGAACTCGAGGGTCCATAAAATTTAAGAGTTTATCGTCTTTTTTGCTTGGCTGATAAGCCGTGACTGAAAATATTGTTGACTTATTTATTATGAGAGAAAAATATTGTTTATTAAATGAAAAAGTACGGAATTATAAACCAAACGAACAGTACTTATAAAACTCGGCCATATAACTGAACGAAGAGCGGAAGGAAAATAGCCGGCCGTGGGAAGGCCTGAGAGCACGCAATCAGATAAATAGCAGTGCCTTAAACTGAAACAGGAGCTGGCTCAAGGAGACAGGTTGGTACTCCTGTACCTTGGTAGCCTTAGCCTAGCCTCCAAATGGACTCCACGCAAGCACAGATGACTGAAAGGGAAATGGCGGTGGATAACACCTAGCAGAGCGAGCTGGCACTGCAAATTTGCATTGCCTGGACCTGGACAAGCATAACAGACAATTTGCATTGCCTGGACCTGGACAAGCATAACAGACAAGGAAGAGGATATACTCGGAATACATATAATGGATTAGGTAGGATTAACAAGGTGGTTAGCGGCCGGTTAGGTGTAGTACTATATCCTAGGATGCTAATCTGTACTCTGTTTCTGACTACCGGAGGATGCTAATGTGCACTCTGTTTCTGACCTCTGATCTTAATCTTAGATTCTTAGATGGTTTCCTCTCTCTTCTATTTATTTTTCAGCAGGCCATGTTTGAAAACGTACTTCATTGTCCAAAAAAATGTTTGGAAACGTACTAGCCTCCTCCTCCTCCTCCTCCAGAGTCTGAACTCTGATGAAGTTGGAACAACAAACAAGAGCAGCATCAATCCGGAATTTTTTTTCATGTCATTGTTCAGTTAATCAAATATGGGCGTCATCACTTAACAAATGACACTGATGCATGGTTAATTGTTACACATTATCAACTCTGGATGACTGGATGCACTAATACTAAAATAAACTGACGATGGGAGTAGTTTGCTGAAGGCCGATCGAATTGTTTCTCTGAATTTTTCGTTCTCATCTGGTGGGTGTGAATAGAAAAGATGCCTCCCGAATTGAAGGAAAGAAAAGCCTGCACGCGTACCTAGATAGACCGGCCGTCTCAGGGCCTGTTCACTAAACACCCAAAAGCTAAAAAACTTTACATCGAATGTTTGCGCTCGTGATGAATCATTAAATGTAGATCGAAAAGAAAAACTAATTACACAGTTTGGTGGGAAATTGCAGATGTACGTTTTGAGCCTAATTAAATGTTTGAACACTATTTGCCAAAAAAAACGAACATGCTAATTAAAATCCAAATTCCTACGAGAAACACAGCCTCATACGACCAAAAACTGTTTGCACACTGTCACACGCAATAGTTAGGCCCGTAGTTCCAAGCCAAAAGAAGATTCTCCATCACATCAAATTTTGCAAATACTAAATGTAGAGCAAAAAAAAATTAATTACAGTATTCAAAAAATCTAAAAATTTTTTGCCAACTAAACATAATTAGACAATTTTTGTTAAATAAAAACAAAAATACTACAATAGCCAAAAGTTAAAAATTTTCAGAACTAAATGGGCCTTAGCAAACGCCCTAAACTTGACATGGAGTCCGCCTCTGGCACACATTCATCGGTGATAAAATATTACTATAATATTTTTTTAAAAAAGGCCGGTTTGACCGGGCTTCTCTCTCTGACTTACTAAGCGTTTTTATGAAGACTTCAGCAGAGAGATTTTGATCCAAATTATAGGTCCTCCAAACGCTTTTTGAGAGGGTACAAAGGCATGCATGTTTCACAGTAGAGAAACAGCAAGGTCTACTGTATTTTTTTATAAAGAAAAGAAAAGAAAAGAAAACTAAGGTCTTGTTTAGATCGTATTTTTGTAACTTTGACATAGCTTTAGCTTTGTATTTGACAAACTTTGTTCGATCATGGACTAACTAGGCTCAAAAGATTAGTCTCTGATTTACAACCAAAGCTGTGCAATTAGCCTACATTTAAACACCCCCTATGTGAGAAGGGTAAAAAACTTAAAATTTAAACAAATTCCAAGCATGCATGTTTCACAGCAGAAATGTAGATAAAAAAAATAACAAGGTTTGGTTGTAAATCTGTATTTTTTTTGATATAATCGAAAAAGAAAATAAACAAAACATGCTAAAAAAATTTATAATCTAAACGAGGCCTAAGAAACGAGGAGGAGCGGCAGTGTGGAACCTTCTCTTCTATGGCTTTTTACCAAACCTGCTGGCTTCCATTGTTTTTGTCCTCGAGCTACCAACTTCGTTATTATTCTAATAAAAACCTGTCATGATCAAATCACAACAGCTCCCAACCTAGAAAATTGTTAGAATAATAACGAAGTTGGTAGCACCTGGTCTCAAGAATTAAATGCATATTTAAATTTTGTTTTATTTAAAGCCGTGAAGTAAGAAAGAGCGTGAGATGACCGTTTCCCTCGTGTCCCTTTCTTTCCTGCCATCTTTTCTTCTCCTCTTGTTCGTCGTCGTCGGAGTCGGACGCGGCGCGGCCTCCGCCCTCCATTGCTCGATCGCTGCCCCTCTAGCCTACATAAAACGACGAGCGCAACGTTCACTCCCACGCCTCGGCTGCCCCGGCTCGGCTCAGTCAGCGTCTCACCGAGAGCTCACAACCACCCTGCTGCAAGCTCCAGCTTCACCGTCACCCTCCCTCCTCCAGGCTCCAGTTCCACCGCCGTACCATGGCCGACCGCGTCCACCCGGCGCCACCGCCGCTCTCCTCCTCCCCACCTCATCAGCCAGACTCCCAGCGCGCCGCCACCACTGCCGCCGCCGGCGCGGTGCCCCCGCCGACGGACACAACCCCACTGC
Source organism: Miscanthus lutarioriparius (assembly GCA_904845875.1). Classification (NCBI taxonomy): domain Eukaryota; kingdom Viridiplantae; phylum Streptophyta; class Magnoliopsida; order Poales; family Poaceae; genus Miscanthus; species Miscanthus lutarioriparius. The sequence continues at coordinate 123,062,740 of CAJGYO010000010.1, forward strand.
AGCAGCACCCGTCCTTCGCGCGCCCGGCGGCGCCACCACCGGGGACCTACATCGTGCAGGTACCCAAGGACCAGGTGCTCCGCATCCCACCCCCAGACCGCGCGCGCCGCTACAAGAAGCTCTCCACCCGCCCGGCGCGGCGCCGCGCGCTGCGCCGCGCCTGCTGCTGCGCCTGCGCGGCCGTCCTCCTGATCCTCGCCCTCGCCGCCGCCTTCGCGGGCGCCGTCTACCTCGTCTACCGCCCGCGCGCGCCGGCCTTCACCGTCGCCTCCCTCTCCATCCACGGCCTCAACGCCACCTCCCTCGCCCTCTCCTCTTCCTCCTCCTCCCTCGCCCCGCGGCTCGACGCCGTCGTGCGCGCGGACAACGCGCGCAACGCGAAGGTCGGAATCGAGTACCGCGGCGGCGGGGCCGTGGCGGTGTCCTACGACTCCGGCAGTGCGAGGCTCGCGGCGGGCCCGTGGCCGGCGTTCCGGCAGCCGCCGAGGAACGTGACGGCGTTGGCGGTGTCCATGACGGGCAACGGCGTGCGGCTCACGGAGGAGCAGGCGGCGAGGATCGCCCGGGAGCAGGCCGCCGGCGCCGTGCCGCTGCAGGTGGAGGTCACCGTGCACGTCAGGCTCCGCTTCGGCGGCGTGCTCCGGACCTGGACCATTGACGTCAGGGCGCGGTGTGATGTGGCCGTCGATAGGCTCGACGGCGACGCCGTCGCTGTTAACAGAGGGTGTAGGGTCAAGGTCAGACCGCTCTGGTGGTGGTGGTGATTTGGTTTGGTCGTCGCCGCCGCTCGCCGGCTGTCGTGTACACTTGGTTGAGGTTGACGACGCCGGCTGAACCCGATGCAACGGCTAGTGATCAGTTACCGGCAGCAACGGCGCATTGAGCATGGTTGTTACTGTTTACCGCTAGAGTATTTACTACTGTGGTTACTTGGCTGTGAAGATAAATTGAGTTATAGGGATTTTTTTGAGCATATTTAATTTGGGTTTGACGTAGACAGTAGTAATTCAGTAGTATTATATTAATTGTAACTTCCTCTCTATATTTTTTTTGCTGTATTATATTATAATATTGTACTAAAAAATAAGGAGCAAGCAAATGACCCTGGAGCAATGTGAAGATTTCGTTGTGTCCTGTTGATGTAACTGAGGGTTGAACTGCTGCTGTGAGTGCAGAACCGGCGTGAAGATGGACTCTGTACATTTCAGTGGCCAAAGTCAGTCAGCTGTTGATGTAGTGTAGTTCGATCTTGTCCTGCTTGTGCTGTCACCAACTTATTGCCAAGTCGCGTCTTGCTTGGCGTTTTATTGTGTGTTTTCAAAAGAAAAAATGTGTCTTTTGTATGAGCTTGGTGGCGTTTTATAAATTTCAAGTTGGGTGCAAAGGATTTTTGCTACGAATAGTGCCCGAGCGGCTGTTTGTCCATGTCTCCATGGCCCTGTGCTGGGGTGTCGCATACTCGCATAGAGCAACCTGTTGCTTCAGTTCTTGTGTCACAAATGGATTTTTTTGAGCGTATTTAATTTGGGTTTCATGTTAATGCACACAGTAGCAATTCAGTAGTATTATATTGTAACTTCCTCTATATATATTTTTTGCCGTATTATATTATATTGTACAAAAGAGGATGAAATAAATAACCGGAGCATGCATTTCGCTGTGTACTGAGGGTTGCTGCTGTGAATGTGAAGATGGAGAAAAATTTCAGTTCAGTCACTGTTGATGTAACTGGCTGTTGAACCGGCGGTGCATTTCTGCACTCTGTACGTACTAGTCTGTGGCCAAAGTCAGTCAGCTCGTGTACTCGTTGTGTAGTTCTTGTCTTGCTTGTGCTGTCACCAACTTATTACCAAGTCGCGTCTTGTTGCTTGGCGTTTTATTGTGTTTTGAAAACTATATATATATATATATATATATATATATATATATATATATATATATATATATATATATATATATTGCATTTATAAATTGCAAGCTGGCTGCAAAGAATTTTGCTATGTAGTGCTAATTTTATCCTGTCCTGAAACTATGAATCTATGATGATGCTAGTTTTAATTTCATCTGTCCCAAAGTATCCACACATGTAAGGATAGTAGTACTAACCAAGATAACAGTGGCCGAGCGACTGTTTGTCCATACATGTCTCCATGGCCCTGTGCTGGGGTGTCGCATCGCATACTCGCATAGGCAGCAACGTGTTGCTTCAGTTTTTGTGTCACAAATGAATTTTGCACGTAGTCACTAGATCTAAATGTTACTCCCTTCCGTTCCAAACTTTATTTTCATCGTTTTAGGGTTTAGATACATAATCTTATTTTTCCTATCCACCTAGATATACGTTATATGTGTATATACATATACAAAGTAAAAAACTACTCTCCTTATCCACAAATACAATTACTTAGAGTTGCCTTTAAGTCAAAACTTTTAGGTTTGGTCGAATTTATAGAGAAAAAAACACAAAAATTTATGAGACGATATGAAAAATATATCATGTTGTATCTAATATAATGATACTAGCTAATTTGGTGCCATAAATATTAGTGTCATTTTCTAGAAATTCGGTTAAACTTAAAAAAGTTTGAAAAGTCAAAACAACTAACAATTTAGAATAGATGGAGTACCCCCATATTCCAAAATTTATGGTGTATTAAGAGCATCTCCAAGAGCCTTTCTAAATTTCACTCTCTAAATCATCATTTGGAGAGTCATTTGCATAATAATCGTTTTCTATATTTTTTTTATTCTCCAACAGTTCTTTTATATCTCATGCACACTCTAGAGAGTCATTCTTGTCTTCTATTTTTGGCTATCAAAAAAGAAGGAATAGAAGATGGCTATATTTGAATAACCATTTAGATAAGTTGTTGGAGGTAGTTTTTCACCAAAATCTCTATTCCTAGCATTTAGAAGGATATGAAGAGCCTCTTGGAGATGCTCTAAGATTTGGAAAAAAAAAAGATTCGAATGTTGGTAAATTTTGACCAATGATTACTCTCTCTCTCTCTCTCTCTCTCTCTCTCTCTCTCCAGTCTCCATATTCCAAAATATATGCATCAATAGAATTATATTTTCAAACGTTTTATAACAACTAAGGTCTATAAGCAAAGGAAATGTTATGAGGCTGTAAAGCACATGAGTATTCCTGGTCTCCTATACTAGCATAATAAAATGCACCAAAATATAGGTTCCAGTTCCCTCTAAAATTCTAAGATGAGATTGAGCTTTCCTTTTTTTTAGTTACAACTTTTTAGAAAATGACAAAATGTTAGTTCATATCTTATACTTCCTCCAAACTCTCTAAACGTTATCCTTTTTCTTTATTTATTTAGGAAATGTCAGCCTGTAGCTTAGCACTTAAGGCTCAAAAACCAGCTGGTGCGACGTGAGCGATGAACCATTCAACAAAAGGAGCGTTTTCATGCGTGTACCCATTACCCTCACGTCACCTACTGATTTTTTAGCCCAAACTGGACTTTTGCTACCGTCTCAGCACTGCGTCGTCATCTGGGATTGTTAAACCTGTCTGACAAAGAAAAAAATAGTGCAACACGTGAATGATGCAATTTATTTTCTCTATTAGAATTGTATTAAAAATTACTTATTTATGATTATGATTTTATATATCACATAAATGACATTAATGGGGTATTATATTGTCTGTTCTGCAGCAGAAAAGGGAGTAATTGTCTGTAAAAATCATATCCTAAAATAACGAAATGAAATAGCCAGTTTTATTGTGAACGGAGGAGTAAAGAAACGAAATGAGATTTGAGGGCAGGCATATCGCTGATTTTTCTTTTTTCAAATAAAAAAAAAGGAACCTGTCGCGGTGCTCTGGCTCTAGCTAGCTTTAGTTGCATTGCATCAGCAAATTAATATAAGCAGAGCACGTCAAGCAAGTAACTCCAGGGATCAACAAATTAAGCAGCTGTTCTCCATTCATTTTCATAAATAACCAAGTCAGACGCCATTATTCAGGCCTGGAGTGATTATTCATACCAATCTGGAAGAGAGGTCCATTTGATTTGAAGCACAGTGACAATGCACCAACAGTTTTTATATTTTGAGACGTTAAATGATCGATTCGTTATATCTGTTCTGTTTAGTCCATTGGGAAGATGGTAAGGGCCGAGGATGTTATATGTGGCCTATTTAATTTATTGGCATCAGGCGTAACTGCTCGGCGCGATTTGTTTAAGTTCTCCAAATAATGTCTTTATTCTGACCGGGACTTGAACCATTTCAAATCACCCGAATAGATGTGTTTTTTATTTTTTTCACGATCGGAGAATATAGCCCGTTTTTTATTAAGAGAAAAAAAATTACACAACACAGCTACAAGAGAATCCTCATAGCACATATTACAAACCACCAAGCTAGTGGTGAGTGACCTAGAATAAACATAAGAACAAGAAAAAGGAAGAAAAGAAAGAATAACTGCCCTAAACACTCAAAACCTACCAACTGAGCTTGTAAAAATATGATACATCAACATAATGGTTACCTGTAAAAAAAAAAGCCCGTGGTGGCTAAGTATCAACCTAGATAAAACAGACAAGCATCTAGTAAAAGCGGCTGCAAAGTAGATGTGTTTCTTTATGATGTACCTCTTTTTTGGCTATAGCTTTAATGCTCACTAGCAAGGAAATTCATTTGTGGGTTTCATCTGGGGCTACAAGTACTTCTTACCTTTTCGCTCAAACGTCAAAGTAGAGTGTCATTTTTAGGCTGCTATCATATCCTTATCTTTTCTTGGCGCAAAAGGTGATTCATAAGTTCATTTTTTTGTGTTTGTTTTTTGGTGTATGTGATGTTATGTAAAGGCTTGTCTCTTTTTTTTTTAATATAATGATATACAACTTTCTTGAGTATTCGAGAAAAAATCTGACTGAGCCCTTGTTTAGTTGGGTGAATTTGGATTTTGGGGCTACTGTAGCACGTTCGTTTTTATTTGGCAAATAGTGTTCAAACATGGACTAATTAGGCTCAAAACGTTCGTCTCGCAATTTCCCACCAAACTATGCAATTAGTTTTTATTTTCGTCTACATTTAATGCTCCATGCACAGGCCGCAAACATTCGATGTGACAAGTACTGTAGCAACTTTTTGGACTTTGGGGTCCAACTAAACAAGGCGTGAGCCATTGTTGAGCTAGACATGTCTGGCCTTGATCAGAGAGTTGAGAAGCCAGTAATTTCTGAAAGCTAGGAAGAGTAACAACGAAGCAAAAGCAAACGAGTGAAAAAAGATCAACACGTAACAAGCAACATGTTCTGAAAGCCAGTGATGATTTATGATACTTGAATACGACGTCAACAAGCAACATGCTCTGATTCCTTGCTCGAGCTCCTTTTTTCTTTACTTAAACATGTTCTCAACTGCCAAACAAGAGTACCTAGGATTGGCTAGCTTCACATAGACTTCCTCGTAAAAAGCATAAGTCCATCTAACCTTAACTTAAACCAAACGTTTTAATTCTGACTAGCAACATCTAGAAAGAATACACTCCTTCCGCTCCAAATTATAAGATATTTTGGCTTTTTCTAGATAACTAGTATGTATCGAGACATAATGTGTACTATCTAAGTGCGTAGCAAAAACTATATATCGAAAAAAGCCAAAATGTTTTATAGTTTGGAAAGGAGAGAGTATCATCTTCAATAAAAAAAATAGTTTCCATATGAGAATATAACAATGTGAATACTGTGAGCTATTATATACTACAAAAGTAAAGTAAATAGTCAGTGGCAGTGTTACTAGAGCTTATGCGAATCTGATAGCAGAGAAAAAATTCAGTTAAAAAGTCACCATTGACGACGTAGGTAGCTGTTGAAAAGTCACCATTCAGTTAAAAATTCAGTTAAAAAGTCACCATTGACGACGTCAGTCAGCTTCGTAGGTGTAGTGCTCGTCTTAGCTTTCGTTTTCCAGCAACTTGTCGCCGAGTCGTGTCATGCTGATTTAGTTTTGCTCGCGTTTTCTATTAATTGACTTTCTACAACTGCACCGACGAAAAAAGATGGCAGGTGTTGTCACACAGTTTCTTACCTTGTCTCTGACGAACAAAGCAAGCAACAAAGATCAAAACAGCATGCCTGAATCTGGAACTAACAAGCGACAAGATAATCCCTTGTTCAAGCTTTTCAGTGCACTCTAATACGTTCACTAATTCCAAACGAGTACCAGCACAAGGACCATCTACTACCAGTGTAGGTTGATCTGATACTGTCACAGGACTCTACTAGTTTGTAGAGGCTATACATATTACGCCACAACTAGAAGTCGCAGCAGCCTTCCCTCACCACACCCAAAAGGACCATCTACTACCACCAGGTGCCACCATCCACCGTATGTACACGACAAAAGAGAGCCTGCAAACTCACTACCTATCATCCATGAGCCCGCACCATTCACTTCTTCCTTCTTTTGGAAGCTCTGGCCGCCTTGGAAGCTCCTGCAGAAGACGCCTCTTGAGCAGCTTCGACTGCTTCGGCTTTCGCTCTTCTCAAGCTCCTCGCCCTCCTAGGAACCGCCGCCGTTAATGGCCCTGCATTGTGATTATCTTCCACCAGTTCAGCTTTCACTCCCTTGCGTCTCTTCCTCGAAGAACAATCTTCCACCAGTTCAGCTTTCACTCCCTTGCGTCTCTTCCTCGAAGGACAATCTTGCACCAGTTCAGCTTTCACTCCCTTGCGTCTCTTCCTCGAAGAACGGTTGGCTGATGCGGCTCCATCTTCACCAGGCTCGTTTGCATCATCGTCGCCATCGACTTCGCCCTCCTGACGGGGCCATTCAGTGCCACAGCCAGGGCAGGCTCTTGAAGCCTACATATGCAAACAACACAGCAAACCTTGGCTTCAAAATGAAACATGAGTAACCAAGTGGACTAATAACTGGGCATCTACCTTCCGCTGTGAGAATTTCTTCTTCAAACAGTACTCATGAATTCTTATGTTGCATCCCTCATTAGGGCAACTTGAAGCCTGATATGAACACAGAAAATAATCACAGCAACATGAAAAGACTATACAGTGAATTAGAAACATGAACAAGGCTAGTGAAAACCACATAACCATTGCATATTCGTACCTTGATACAAGCTTAATTGCAGACAACGCACAATGGGATATCATTCCCACGGAACCAGCTTCGAAGATCAAGAAATGATCTGATGCCCAGACCAATCTTGCCTGTGGAGGTGTATGATAGCCAACGATCCCTTACCAGTTCATCAATAGTTTTCTCTTTCTGGCTCAGTTTGAAGTCCGTAATGCAAGATGGAAGGCGAGATTGGCTGTTCTGTGAACCCCCATCTAAAATTATGACCTGGGAACAGAGCAGAGTCAACAACTCATGATACCACATCACAATTCACAATAAAGATTGGCAGTCAGTAGGCATAGTGCTCCCATTCCATGCCACAAAGAGCACCAACAAGTGCATGACATGCTGTAATTATGTGAAACTATTGTAGCCTTAGCTAATTGCTTGTGAAGCATAATTATTTCAAGGTACTCCAAGCACATGACCACTTAGCACAGGCACATATAAGACCATGTGTGGTGAATCAATACATGAAAACCTATGAATCATGTGCCCAGAATGGTTGTAAAACAAACCTGGTTGTCAAGCCGCACATTGAGAGCATCAATACTGGTTATGGTCCCATCATTTCCAGCTTCCTGAACAACTGCTTCTAACTGCCACAAGAACCATTGATGGTACAGTTTTACATGAGCATATAAGAAAGTTGACACAGCGTACATAGCGTCAGATTGAACTATACAAAGCAAGCTATCACATACCAGCCCCTTGTAGTATGCAACTTGTGGCACAGAATACTTTGTTCTGAGCTTCGATTCTTCATTGGCAATGTTATTCACTACTCTATAGTACACCATTCCATCATACTGGTTCATGCATGCTCGCAACTCAAACTGCAGGTATGCTAACTCCTTGTTGAGCTTGAGAAGTGTATCGTTGAACAGCTGCTGATGAGTAGCTACAAGCCATGGGACGCGATATAAGTGACTGCAGAAAAGAAGCTTGGGAAAAACTGAATTCAGTTAGGTTTAATCCCCTAAAACTCAGTAAAGCACACTTGCATAACCTGTCCTACATATATACGGTTCAGCCAATCAACCAGAGTACCAGAACTCATCCAAAATGCAAAATAGCTCTGAATGAGAATTATCTTTTCAGGGCAAAATAACTTTCGGTCCATGTCATCTGAAGTTATCATTTGATAATTAGATGACAGATGTTGTGAGTATGAAGTGATTGTGACAGGCTTATTGTTTGACCATCCATGAAACAGTAAAGTCTGGAAGCCAAGAGCAGTGTCCACTTTTAATACTAGAGGCTACATGCATGGAAGTACTCAAATGGTGAGTTTTTACAGCAACTAGGAATAATAACAGCAGGATCAGACTTGTAAACACCACACAGCATCGCATAACGAAACTAGGATGCAACCAACCATGCTTTTATTTAGATTTCATCAGAACCCACCAATTAGACAGCTAAAGATGCATATACCACATTTTGGAGAAAAAGCACTAGCGACAGAGCAGGTTGGGTTGCTATAGGAGCATTTCTCCGAGTAATTTTTGTCGCAAGTAGATATAAGTTTGATCCCCCTCGGCCAAATCCTCACTTAACCAGTCTTCCAAACTTGTCCTAGATACATACATGTACATGGTTTGGCCAATCAACCAGACCTCAGCCAAAATACAGATAACTGGAACTCTTCTTCTATCTAGGCCAAAATAAAGTTGGGTTCACAGTCGGGTAAGGTTATTGTTAAAGACAGCCAGACGATGCAAGTATGCAATGATTATGAATTTATGATAGGCTTATTGTTTGATCATACAAGAAAGAGTAAAAACTGAAAGCAAATATCAGTATCCATTGTAATGCCAGATTCTAGAGTGCACATCAGTACTAAAAAAGGCAGGAATCAAGGACAATAACAGCAGGATCGGAGTCGCAAACAGCAGGCAGCATGGCATAACAAAACTAGGATACAGCATACAGCCAACCACGCTCGTATTCAAATTTCATCAAAACACCACCAGTTAGACAGATAAGATGCATACACAACATTCCAAAGGAAAAGCAGTAGCGGCACAGCAGCAGTCCGGTTGATCCGCTAGAGGAGCATTTCGTCGAGCAGCTGGGCCGCCGCGAGCGGAGATAATAATAAGACAGATGGATGGCCGTGGCCCGTGGGCGAGCAGGCAGATGGCTGTCACGACCAGGCCTCCGGCTGATCTTCGTGGATTGGGCTGCACTAGCTGAAATGGCCTGTTAGCCGGCCTGCGAGCCGCGGGGAGGTTTTGTCTGGGCTCGGCCCGTTTTATTGTAAGACCGAATTCATATACTCGCTGTGTGGGTGGTTGGGAGGTCAACGAATAAGAAAAACCCAGTTCCAAATCCTCTTCGTCTTTCTGTTATCTGCTCGAGGCGGCGCCGTCGCCGGGATCCCAGCCGCGCATGCACGCCGGCAACCTATCCATCTGGCTGGGCGTGACATTTGGTACCAAAGCCTTCCGATCCGCCGCTGATACTGGATCCGTAAAATCCCGTTACCGACGGTTGGATCCAGAGTGTTGCGTGGTCATACATCGGATTTTCTCCATCGCCGCCGCCGCCCGATTCGTCCTCGTCGCCGTTCAGTTCGCCCACCACCACCTTCCCCTACCTCCACCATCACTACTTCTACTACGCCGCCCGTTTCCTGCCACTACAATCACTTCCCCGCCACCGTCTTCGATAGATCCCTAATTTTCTATCGATTTGCCACCACCTCTACTCTCGTCACCTTGCTCGCTGGCGCGCAAACCCAAACCACCAACCCTCACCTCCCGCATGGCGACGGCTGAGGAAAAGCTCGATTCGCTCGGTGCCCAGATGAAGTCCATGCTCCTCCTCATGGAGACTTTCAATCGTTGGCGTCCGGAGGTTGATAACTTCTCCAACGAGTTAACCAAGGAGATCCGGACTCTCACATCGCGTGGAGGCGTTGGAGGCGAACAACGCTCCGCCATCGGCCCCGAAGCGCGAGGAAGAGGGGCGGGCCATGGGCCACGGCGTCGTCACATCACCTCAGGGGACTGAAGGGGGACTCTGATCCTCACTCATCCCCTGGCCAATGGTCAGTTATCCCCCTCCACCTCCCTAGTTCATTATCCTACTGCGTCTACAAACCCTGAATCTCGTTTACCTAAGGCCCAGTTTTCCCAAATTTGATGGGTCTCATCCCAAAGTCGGGAAAGAAAAAGCCAAAAAATACTTTGATATGTTCAATGTCCCGGTTCATCGCTGGGCTCAGTATGGTACCTTACATTTCAAAGGGCATGCTGCCTTATGGTTACAAACCTATGAGGCTCAGCATGGGGTGAATAACTGGGTAGATCTTTGCATTGCTATTGAAGCTAAATTTGGGAAAGATCTATATCATAACTCCATGCAAGCATTACTAAGCATTAAGCAAATCTCTGATGTTCAAGATTATTATGATAGATTTCAAACTGTTATGCATAAAGTGCTGGTGCATAACAACCATTTAGATGATGTGTTTTTTGTTAGTAATTTTTTTCAAGGCTTGCATCCTGAAATCCGTGCTGCTATTGTTTTACACAAGCCGAGAATAGTTGATGCGGCCTTGTCATTGGCTCTTATGTAGGCTGATGTGTTGGAATCTCAACCAAAGTTTTTTGTCAAGCGCAATTATCGTGACTACAACAAGTATCCTGGCAAACCACCGCCAGCCGCAGCTCCTGGTGTTCTGGGAGCATCACCAGCCGCCGACACAAAACCAAAGTGGGAAGACAAGCTAGCCACATTGCGAGCTTAGCGGCGTGCCCAAGGTCTATGCATGAAGTGTGGCGAGAAATGGGGTCACCACCATAAGTGTCCAGATAAAGTAGCCTTGCATGTCTTGGAAGAGTTCATGGAGCTGCTCTCAGATGACAGTGTGCCTGATCCGAATGATTCAGGTTCTAGTGATGAAGAGGAAGCAGTGTTTGCTCTGTCTCAGTCCGCAGAAGTTGGTGTTTCAGGCAAGAAAACAATCAAGCTCCATGGCATTGTCCAAGATCAGCAACTGCTTATCCTCATTGATTCGGGCAGCACCTGCACATTCATTAGCTCCAACACGGCAACTGCCCTCAATTGTGTCCTGAAGCCTTCTCCTCCAATTCAAGTCGTTGTGGCCAATGGTGACAAACTTCAAAGCACCCATCAGGTACTCAACTTCAGCTGGTGGTCTCAGGGGCACACATTCACAACTGATGCTCGTGTGTTGCCTTTGCAATACTATGACATGGTGTTACGCATGGACTGGTTGGAACAACATAGTCCCATGTGGATACACTGGAAAAGGAAGTTGTTGCGGTTCTCTTATCAGGTAGCAGAATCAGCTTAAAGGGCATTAAAGATACCGTATCCAGTTGTCCCAAGATCAAAGTTAGGAAATTACAGGGCCTCATCAGGAAGGGTGGTATAGCTCAGTTGATCCATTTGTGTCAAGCAACACCACCTTTGCCTCTAGACATGATTCCTGTGCCAGTACAGTAGTTAGTTGATAGTCAGGCTCACCTTTTCAAGGATCCAGATTCCTTGCCGCCCTCTAGGGAGTTTGATCACCACATTCCTCTGATCCCTGGAGTCAAACCTGTAAATGTCAAGCCATACAGATATTCCCCAACACAAAAAGATGAGATTGAGCGTCAGATCAAAGAGATGCTCTCCAATGGCATCATTAGGCCCAGCCACAGTCCTTTTGCTTCTCCAGTAATCTTGGTCAAAAAGAAAGATGGCAGTTGGCGTTTTTGTGTGGATTATCGACAACTCAACAACATCACTATCAAAAACAAGTATCCATTACCAGTGGTCGATGAACTTTTGGATGAGTTGAATGGAGCAGCTTGGTTCACCAAGTTAGATATGAGATCAGGCTATCATCAAATTAGGTTAGCTCCTGAGGATGAGGCCAAAACAGCATTCCATACTCACAGTGGGCATTGGGAATTTCGAGTCATGCCATTTGGACTCACAAATGCCCCAGCTACCTTTCAAGCCTTGATGAACACTATCTTCCAGCCACTATTGAGGAAATGTGTCCTGGTCTTTGTTGATGACATACTGATTTACAGTCCAACATTGGAGGCTCACCTGGATCATCTACAGCAAGTCTTCCACATTCTCAATGATCATAAGCTTTTGCTTAAGAGGTCTAAATGTTCTTTTGCTCAGCAACAGTTAGAATATCTGGGGCACATCATTAGTGGGTAGGGTGTGGCTATAGATCCTAAGAAGATTGAGGTTGTGGCTAACTGGCCCCAACCATCAGACACCAGACAATTGAGAGGATTTCTCGGTCTATCCAGTTATTATAGGAAGTTCATCAAGAATTATGGCATCCTAAGTCGACCTCTTACTGACCTATTGAAAAAGGATGTTCTATTTCATTGGACACCTCAACTGCAAACATGTTTTGACACCTTGAAGCAGGCTCTCATTTCAGTACCTGTGCTAGCCTTACCCAATTTCACCAAGGCCTTCACAGTTGAGACCGACGCTTCATCCACTAGCATAGGTGCAGTGTTATCTCAGGACTCACACCCAGTGGCTTACCTCAGCAAGGCTCTTGGCCCTAAAGCTCAAGCCCTCTCAACATATGAGAAGGAGTGCATGGCACTCATTTTGGCCATCACCAAGTGGAAGCCTTACCTCCAGCACAAGGAATTTACCATTGTCACTGATCATAGGAGCCTCATTCATCTAGGGGAGCAGAAGCTACATGAAGGTATGCAACAAAAAGCCTTCATCAAGCTGTTGGGCTTGCAGTACAAAATCCTTTATAAGAAGGGTTTGGACAACAAAGCTGTAGATGCTCTTTCCAGACAAGCTAAGCCTGTCGTCTTGACTGCTATCACTGCAAGCACTCCCAAGTGGTTGGAGATCATTTTGGAGGGGTATCAGCAAGATGATCAAACAAAGCAGTTGCTCACTGAGCTCAGTATCACTGGATCCAATGACAAAGGCTTCACTCTTAGTGATGGGGTGATCAAATACAAAAACAGAATCTGGTTGGGGAACCATAAGGAAGCACAGCAAGCTGTTTTATTGGCCCTTCACTCTAGTGGCTTGGGAGGACACAGTGGCATTATAGCCACATATCACAAGGTAAAATCACTGTTTGCCTGGCCACATATGAAGCAGTCTATCACTGATTACATTAATACTTGTGAGGTATGTGCCCAAGCTAAACCTGAACACTGTAAATTACCTGGTTTATTGCAACCACTACCTGTTCCTACCCATGCTTGGCACACCATCAGTCTAGATTTCATTGAGGGCTTGCCTAAATCCAAAAGTTTTGATACTATCCCTGTGGTCATTGACAAACTCACAAAATATGCACACTTTATTTGTTTATCCCACCCCTATACTGCCTTATCTGTAGCCTAAGCCTTCTTAGCTCATGTGTACAAACTGCATGGCTTGCCTTCCATCATCATCTCTGATAGAGATAAAATCTTCACTAATGCCCTTTGGCAAGAATTATTCAGGCTCACAGAAACAACACTTAATATGAGCTCTGCCTATCATCCACAAACCGACGGCCAAACCGAACGATTGAATCAATGCCTTGAAACATATCTCCGCTGCATGGTACATTCCTGTCCCTAGAAGTGGGCATAATGGATTCCATTGGCTGAGTTTTGGTATAACACGACCTACCATTCCGCACACGGTCACACACCCTTTGAAGCCTTGTATGGTCATCCACCTAAACACTTCGGCATCACATCCACTGACACTTGCACAGTTTCTGATCTAGATGACTGGCTTCAGTCCAGAAATACTATGATGAACCACATCCAATAGAACCTCGCTCGGGCACAGCAGCACATGCAACATCAGGCAGATAAGCATCGCCAAGAAAGAACCTTTGCTGTGGGCGATTGGGTCTATGTCAAGCTGCAACCACATATACAACAATCTGTTGCTCGTCGTACCAACCAAAAGCTCAGTTACAAGTACTTCGACCATATCTGGTGCTCCAAACCATCGGTAAAGTAGCATACAAGCTTCAGTTACACTCGCTAATAGTCACATTCATCATGTTTTGCATGTCTCTCGGCTTAAGAAGGCTTTACCTCCGAACACCACTGTCTCACTGATGAGGAACTTAGGCTTCTCTACATGTTGGAAGATCTTCCACCATCCTAGGTACTGGATCAACGGCTTCATCTGGTGGGTCACCGGGTGGTACCGGTTGCTTTGTTGCAAATGTGAGTCCTATCCGAAAGACATTGGGCCACCTAGGAGCGTCTTTGCGGATGTACCTCTCACTCACTGCTGCAGCCAATTGCTTCGGCATCACGAGGGCGCTAACTTTCGCTAAGGAGGGGAGATGTCATGACCAGCCTCCGGTGATCTTCGTGGATTGGGCCGCACTAGCCGAAATGGCACGATGTTAGTCGCCCACGAGCCGTGGGAGGTTTTATGTCTGGCTCGGCCCATTTTATTGTAAGACCGAATTCATATACTCATTGTGTGTGGGTGGTTGGGAGGTCGTGAATAAGAAAAACCAGTTCCAAATCCTCTTCGTCTTTATCATTATCGCGCCGAGGCGACGCCGCGCTGCCAGCTCCCAAATGCAGCGTGCCGCCGCAACCTATCCATCTAGCTGGGCGTGACAATGGCGTACCGGGGTTCTTGCCGGAGATGGCGGTGAAGACAGCATGGAAGTCACGGTCGAAGAGCGGGCCCCGGGTGAGCAGCGCCTGCAGCAGGGTGTGGTGTCGCCACGACAGCGGTGCCATGCCCTCTCGCTCGCTTAGCAACCGGCGTCGTCGGGGTCCGGCAACGGGAACGCAAATTGGGGACCTAACCTACTCCACCACGGGATGGGAGACGAGAGATTGGAGTGAGGGAGAGATGAGGACAGGAGGTGGGTGTGGAAGCGGAATCGGTTTTTGTGGTGGTTTTGGGCGGTGGATTGGATTTTCGCGGGAAGAGCGAAAGAAGAAGCGCGGGAGCCGGAGGGAGGAAGCAACTAGGGAAAAAAGTCTCTTTTTCCAGAAGAAGACTAGAAGAGGGTGCAGATCTGGGCCATGTGCTCACATGGGCTGAGCCGCATGACCGAGGGTACTTAACGGGCCAGAGTAATGGGCTGGGTCTTTTTCATGTGCCGGAAGTTTCCACCAAACTACTAGCGCCGGCCACCTGCGCTCCGTTTCATGCGCCCCATACGAGAGCCGCGTCGTCCGAATGTCAGCATCGAGAAGAGGGGAGAGGGCGGTGCCCACATATGCCTCTGGTTCGGAAGGACCCATGGTGTGCCCCAGCAGCGGCATCGTATCGGATGCCCGCCCGGCGCTAGGAGGAGGAGACACCGAGGCGAGGCAACAGAAGGTGAGAAGGGAGATGCAACGTCCGATCTACTTTTGAAACATCCGAATGCGACACTTGCAACATACGCCTGAAGACAAATGAAACACTTGAAACATGCGTCTAAAACACTTACAAAACAACTAAAAAGCACTCAAAACCATTGCAAACATACACAACATCCAAATAAAAATACTTGCAACATATGTGTGAAAACACATACAACATCTAGATAAACACACTCACTACACCACAACACTATAATAGCATCTAACGTCTGTTGCTAAAAGTTGATATTACCGTTGAACGGTGAGTCGCTAAATCTTGTCCTCGGACCATCGGTTGCTAATATCAAATACTACTATGGATGGTCCGTTGTTATAAATATTTTGCTTTTGTGTTGGATCGTGAGTCGTTGTATATAAGTAACTGAGTCAGATCGTAAGTCGCTAAATACCAATATCCATTGGCACGATGTTTTTAGCCCGCTCTAGCAAAAATTTTGGCCCATAAGTCACGTGTAAACCCTAACCCAGACTGGGAGATTTAACTTTTTACCATTATAAAGAATGGCACCTCCTCAGATAGCATCTCAACGATGGCCGCTACATTTTCACCAGCAAAGACGGAAAACAAATACAAAAATGCCACTTTTGCTCATGTGGCACGCCAGCCTCGTGTCAACAGGGATCCAAGTCAGCATACGGGCGCCAGCAGGGCAAGAGAGACATTTGACGCCCGTATGCTGACTTGGATCCCTGCTGGCGCAAGGACTAGCGTGTCACGTGAGCAAAAGTGGTAGTTTTTATCTATTTTCCGTCTTTGTTGGTGAAAATGTAGCGGCAACCGTTAAGATGCTATGCCATTCTTTATCTCCTACAACGAAAAAGAACAAAAGTAAGACTATTTTTTCGTGCGACTTTGTTTGGGGTCGTCATCATTCCGCTTCGTGCGATACCCCCGCTTCCCCCAATCCCGCAGCCCTCGCTCTGCCCCAATCCCGCAGCCCCAATCACGCTACCTCTCCCCTCGCTCTGCCCTTCTCTCCCGTAGCCCCCGGTCTCGATCCCTCTCCACTACGCCTCTCCCACTCCCCTCGCTCTGCCCTTGCGCTCGTCGTGCCCGCACCGTCGTCATCGTCGTTGCCCTCGCCCACGCCGTCGCGCTCGCCGCAGGAAATTGGGTCGGGGCGCCTATCTGCACCGCCGCACGTCGCCGACGCCATCGTGACCCGTTCCGCTCTGGCATGCCGTCGCCACAAGGCTGAGCCACTGCCGCAAGGCCATCCTCAACCTATGCCGCCACCTCGCCCATGCCCGACCCACACCTGTCATTCCCTTCTCCTAGGACGGAGCACTGAGGAGGAGAAGATGCCATCGTTGCACGCAAGGTGCTCAGGTCTACATCGGGCCCTTCGTCAGTGACGAGCACCCAATAGGTATGCCCACTCTTCTCTTACCTCCGCCTCCTCTTCCTTGCGGCCCTCCTGACGCTCGCCTGCTCCCTACCACCGCCACGTCTCGGCGTCCGCCGCGGTAGGCCTCAACGACACCATAGCTCCTCTGCTACCCCGCTCCCACTCCGATCCATGACTCCCGCCTCACACGCCCGCTCATCCAACAGGCCCTGTCGACAGATCTGGTGCCTTGGTACCACACCGTGGGAGGAGACCAACGTGTTAATCTTGTTCAATCTTAAGAGTTCACTAAAAACATTACATGGAAACATATAGACATGAACCATCATCTTGATTGTGTTTGTTTTGTTGCTCCTGTTGCAACGCGCGGGCATGAAACCAAAACCAATCGTGCTCAATCACAGGCACCGTCATCGTGTGAAAAAATCCCTCTGGTCATCGGTCTACCGAATCCTGCCATCCCTCCTCCCCACGATCGCTCGGATTTGAGTCTTGAATTGCTTGTAGTTTTCCTTCTGGTCTCGCGCCTCGCTGCGCTGCCCCTCCCTCTGATTTTTCTTTCCAAAAACAAATCTCTAAAAACAAAAAATAATCACATTACGTATTGGTTGTGGCGATTATCTCATTTTTAATCATGTGTGATTCCTTCTTTCCCTATAGCGAACAACTCTACAAAAGCGAGGTAGACGAGGAAGCATTCAGAAACCCGCAAAGATAGTATGGAGATGCGATAGAACTTATTTGTAGATTTATTGGCGCACGAAAGAAACAGATATAGGAGATTTCTTTCTACCGATATAAAACATTATCTTAGCCGCATCACGAAAATGTCTATACAGTAGAGTTTGTGAGCATGTGACGCCGCGCTCTACGTGACTATGTTAATTTGATGAACTTTGTTTTTTTATATTAAATATCACTTTAACGTCGGTATTTAATTTTATAGTATTGTTATCTTATCGTGTGATCCATATATTTTTAGTACAAAAGTTTAGTTGTCCCGTAGCAACGCACAGGCACGCTGCAATGGTAAAAAGTTAAATCTCCCACCCAGACCAAATACACGGCTCTTTCTCCCTGCTCCCGCTGCCCCTCTACACACGACGCCTCCACACAAGGCCGACGCCCTCCCTCCCGGCTGCTCGCCCCTGCCGGCTGCCCCCGCCGGCCGCCTGCCCCCGCCGGTTGCTCGGGCTCGGACGTCCGCCCCGCCGCCAGGCCGCCCGCCCCCGACCGTCGGCCCCCGCCGGCTGCCCGCCCCAGGACGTCAGCCACGCCGCTCGGATGGTCGCCGGCTGCTCCCGTTGCCCCTCCCCGTGTGACCGTGCCTCTCCCTTGCCGCACCGCTCCCTTCCCTTCCTGGGGCGAGATCCGGTGGCTGGTGCGCCGGCCCTCCTCGTTGGATTCGTCGATGGTGGAGGCGGGATCCGGTGAGCACGACCTAGATCCGCACATCCACGACGGTGATGGCGGCGCGGTGGGCAGGCTGCGGCCCCTCCGGCAGCGCGTGCGCAACACCTCACACGGGTCGCAGCGTCTTACCCATCACGATGCGATACCCAATCGGTTATGC
Organism: Miscanthus lutarioriparius; assembly: GCA_904845875.1. Taxonomy (NCBI): domain Eukaryota; kingdom Viridiplantae; phylum Streptophyta; class Magnoliopsida; order Poales; family Poaceae; genus Miscanthus; species Miscanthus lutarioriparius. Next base: position 123,081,141 of record CAJGYO010000010.1, read on the forward strand.
AGTGAGGAAAGGTTCTATGGCTTGCTCTTCTAGGTTGTGATTGCTATACCTTTCAAGTTCTAGTCAGTCCATTGCGACCGCAGAAGTATGAATTCTGAAAAAAAATCAGGTTCCTACATATGAATGTTTCATGAAATTTGGGTAGGTGTGCTGTCCACAACTCTAGGAAATTTTCTTATTGAATCATGAATTTTGGGTTCAGCCACTGAATTTAGATAATTGCACAAAAGAGATACTGGAATTTAGGGATGTTGTATTCAGTTACCTGGGATGCGGCTTAAGGACACCTTGGGCTATAACATGAACCAGCTAACTGTGCTAGTTTAGCTGTAATTTATATCTCACATGCTCTCTTAAATGTCAATGCTCGGATGTTTACAGAGAACATGTCATTTTCTGGTCTTAATTGTACTTTAGTGTTCTGCAGGGATATGAGCAACAATGATTTGTTTAATCAGCTCACAAATATAACAACGTTGTTAGTGATTTTTCTTTCTTGAACTATTTGTATTCGGATCTGATCTAATCACAGGTGTATATATATATTGTTAGTCATATATGCTGCTCTGCTTTTCAATGTCTTGGAGTAGGACAGAGCTGCCTTCATTCGTTTGGCTGGCTCAGTGAGCTGTAAAGTGCTGCAAATTCCATCATGTCACCTTCACTAAGGTAATTTATGGTTCCACTCGCTTTAAAAATTTTGTACATACTAAATCTGGTTCCAGTGGATCTTCAGTACTAAGTTTTCTGTAATTGGTTTATATAGTTCCATCATTTGTGCTAGATTTGGTGGTGGATGAAGAATCACATACTTTCAAAGTTCTAAGTGTAACTGGCAGTAGTAACATTTGTGTGCTATATGCAACACAACGATAGGAGATGGGCGGTGTTTTTGTGGCTCATGCTTTAAAGACTGAAAGAAAGCCATTATATAATTAGAGCTTCTAACTCATATCAATGCCTAGCTAAGTTCAGTAGTTTAGATTTTTTTCCTCCACCTTTTCTGAGATGGGAAGTGTTTTTTAGGCTCATGCTTTAAAGACAGAAATAAAGCCATTATATAATTAGAGCTTCTAACTCATATCAATGCCTAGCTAAGTTCAGTAGTTCAGATTTTTTTCCTCCACCTTTTCTGAGATCACAGTATGTGGTTTACTTCCATAATCGAGTAAGAAGCTGATCCTGTACTTGTATTTTTTTTTTGTTGCTGGAACCACAAGTCTTAGCTAGCACAAGTTTGAAAATTCACTGTTTTCTCACCAATGCTACCATAATTATTATTTTTGTACAAGATTAGATGAAGATGTTAAATCGTGTGATATGGATGGACAAAATAATGATGAGGATCATACATGGCATTCACAACCAGGTAATCATCTTTTCCACCTCTTTTGTCTTCTAAGTTTGTAGCTGCCATTCAGAAACAAAAATTTCTTGGCATTCACAACCAGGAATTATTTATCAAAGCATTTCTTGGCATTTTACTTTTTAGTTAATGGCACCAAAACAAAAATATAATATTGTCAGCTTACACTTGATAAGTTCAGCAGAAATGTTAAGGACTGTATATATGTGACAGTTTGTATGCCTCTGTTACAGGTGATTGTCTAAATGTCGGCGCAGTCCCTGCTGCAGATCCGTACCTATTCATCGATTTGCTTCAACCCCAATTACTCAGGTTCTACTAATCTTGGACTTGGATTCTTAAACAGCCTGGATTAAATTCATGTGTATGCTATGGCCAGTGCTTCAGTGTTGGTGCAAACCTTCATCACTACTATAGAATGGACTTGTTATCCCGGGTGGTAATGGCCTTTAGTCCCGGTTACCGCGCCGGGACAACGATCCCGGGACTAAAGGTGCCACCTTTAGTCCCAGATCATCGAGTCGGGACTAAAGAGGGACCTTTAGTCCCAGTTGGTGTTACCAACCGGGACTAAATGCCCTCTCGCCGAGCAAACGTGGCCGCACCCTTTAGTCTCGGTTGGTAACCCCAACCGGGACTAAAGGTTCATTTTCTTTTTCTTTTTTTTGTTTAATTTGTTTTCAGTTCAGTTACACGTATTTGTTTAATATATAATATGTTTTTATGTACGTATTCTACGCTGATAATATAAATACACGCACGCATATAATTACATCTAATTCTCATCTCGAGCATTATTATATTCGAATAAAGTATGAACCTATATATATTATAGATATATATATATATGTATATATACAACACTTTCATAATCTTGTTCTCGAAAATAACGATATCAATAAACATTTAATTTACACCATTTATTCCTTAGGATCAAAGTAGAACTCGCCGTTGGGATTTAGCACTTTTTCTAGAAGAAATCCTGCTATTGACTCTTGAACTGCTTTCAGATGGTCTTTTTGCATGACCCTTCGTTTCAACCATTCAGTCTTGCATTTGAAATAAAAGGAAAAGTATTAATACATATATATATATATATATTCATTTAAAAATAAATAAAATTTGATATATACGTACTCGAGGACATCTTTAGGAGTTCTTCTTATATGCGCGATGATAAATTCACAAACGTAGTATCCACACAAGTTATTACACAGTTCTTTGCATAAACACCACTTTATCTGAGAAGAAGATTTTCTCATCATCTCACACGTAAATTGAAGTACGATATAGTAATTAAACACGTGGGGAAGTGTATATAGTACAACTTACTTGTATTTCAACTACATTAAGTGGTGCCTTGCAATCCTTAAGCGATGTTGCCGAATAAACTCTTTCCAAACCCCAATATGACCAATAATGTACGATCGTTAATAAATTATGGCAAAGTCTATTCAATAATAGTTGTCTTGAGAGATCGAAATTACCCCTGAATAATGTCTATCATATCTTGGTATAGTGCCCGCTCTTTTCTCAACGAGTCAAAGATTACTAACCGACTTAAGTTTAACTCAATGACAATGAGTATCCAATGAAAACTCGCATTGGTTTATACACACGCCAGTACATGCATATAAGTTGTATTGATATTACATAAAATGTGTAGACTACATTATTATTAACACTTACTCAAAGTTGTACGGGAAAAGTATTGTTGTCTTGTCGTCTTTGCTTCACGAAGAACATCATGATATTCTCCTCAGTGCTTGAGATATCCACCGCTCCTTGATAATAATATCGGTTTTGAATACGATATAAGGATCAATGAAGCCAACACTGGTGTCTTGTATTCTTTGGAGCTCTGACATCTGGAATCTGTATATAAATATAAGTTACATGTGAGGATAATTATATACACGTCGCATACGAAGTGAGTTTATTAAATAAAAGTAAGAATCACTTACAAACAAAAGGAGCTAATGATTGATTTGTCCAGGGCGTCCAAGTGGTATAGTTGATGCAATTCTTCAAACTAATATGTAAGATGTCATCACCACGGAAGTAATGATGGTCTCTAAATCGACAAAGATCCACTTTGCTCACCCCCGCCACACACTGTATGTACCACTTGTTGAGCAAGTACATTTATGTACCCAATTCATTCAGAGTCAGCAGAGTTGTACAGACTTTTGCCATATTTATAAGTCTTCCGTATCAACTTCCGTGTTCGGATTGGAGCTTTGCCCATCAATTAATCCAAGGCTAAACCAAAGATCTTCAAAAAAGCATTAAGGGCTTGAACCGACACTTCTCCGTAGTTGTCGATCGATAGACTTCTATGTTGGAACCATATTCATTAGCAACAACAAGATTTTGCATTGGTTGCTTCATTGTCCGAGTCAGGGACATCCTTCCATGATGCTCTTTTCCTTTTCTTATCCGCATCATGTGACTTCACGAGGAGCCGGTCATAGTCCGATAGTGGCGAAGGCTTACGAAGTTCAATCATCTTTTTCTTGTGAGCATCGACCTTCCGCCTCAAAGCACATCTCGTGGTATGTAAAAGTACGGCTTCTCCTTAAGCTTCGCTTGACTCTTGTTTTTGATATCTATAAAAAAATCTTTCACTTTTTTGTCTGCTTCAGCTACTATTTGCTCATCAGTCTTTTTAGGAAGTATTTCTTGAGAAATAACTCTTTTTCTCGGGGTCTTCTTTGCCACCGGGACCTTAGACGTCTTTGTAGTGCGTCGCTGTGGAGGGGGTGGGGGCGGTGTTGGAGACCGGCGTGGAGGTGATGAGGCCGGTGTTGGTGGAGACCGGCGTGGAGGTGTTGGAGATCGTTGTGGAGGCGGTGGGGCCAGTGTAGGAGTTGGAGATCGTTGTGGAGGCGATGGGGCCGGTGTAGGAGTTGGCGATCGCCGTGGGGATGAAGTCGTCTCGCCCCCCGCGACGCTGTGATGAGATGGGGAATGAATGATTAGGCTAGGCTGAGGGAGACCCTGCTACAAAAACAAGTTGTGTGTCAATTATTTTTGAAGCCAATAGAAAATTAATGGAAAATAATATTTCATTCACTTTCATTTGTACCTAGGGTGAGGTAGGGAAGCGGTGGCGCCCCAAGAATGATGATGAAGCGTTTGCGCCATTGAATAAATGTCTTCTCCGCTTCTCCTAGTGTCTTCTCCCCATCACCGCCTTCAATGTCAAGAGGAACATTGTTGTAACCTTTGAGCACTCTATCGACCGAGACGCTAGCATATCCAGGTTGAATAACTGACCCATGGATTCTTGGTATCTTCGTTCGGTCTATTGGAGATACAACCCGGCAACCACCATGATTGATGCATTATTACCATCCGGAATGTGCAGCTCACATGTTGTTAGAGGCTCGTAATGTCATCAACGAGGAAGCGCAACCCAGTGTCGTCTTGAATAATCGGCGCGCTCCATAGAAGCACAATCGCTTTTCATCCGACCAACGGGGCTAATGGTGACTCCGGCGTTGATTGCGATTGTATTTGACTCATTGCTAGTCGTGCACTTGCCTCTTGATCTCCTCCCGCATTCTTGCCTCAAGAGATTTTTCTCGTTCACGTGATTCAAGCAATGCTTGTCGTGACTCATCAACAAATTGCTCCAATGCACGGATTCGTTCTGCCTCCTCATCCTTCTTTCTCTGGTGGCTTCTGTATGTATCCTTGTCTGCTGGGAATGCGTGTATCCATGGAACCGCCCGATAGCCTCTTGTTCGACCACCGTGTTCGGGATTCTCTAGGGCATATGTCAATTCATCCTTCTCTCTGTTGGGCTTGAAAATACCACTATCAGCTTCTTCCCTAGCACGAGCTAGTCTCTGTGTTGCTCTCTCAATTTTTTGGCCGAAAATTAGCTTGCCAGTGTCTGGGTCTAGGCTTCCCCCATGAGCATAGAACCAATTCTTTACGCATTGAGGCCAGTTCTTCTCTATTGTTTCAGGTATGATTCCCTTGGCAGTAATCTCTGCTTCTAGGTTCTGCCACTTGGGAATAGCACTCCTATAACCACCTGATCCCATGCGATGATGGTATTGCTTCTATCGGGCATTCTGCCGATTCCTCATCACACGTTCCTCACTGTCTTGAGATGTCTTGTATTCTACGAAGGCATCCCAATGGGACTCCAACTTGACAAAGCCTTAGCATTAAAATCCGGCGTAGCATTCTTCAAGATAAACTTGTTATACAATGTCTTCTTCCAACTCTGGAACAATGTTGCCATCTTCTTCATTGTCCAATCCCTCACTAGCTCCTTCAAAGCATCATCTGCTTGTAATGTGAAATGCTGAGTGATATCTCTCCAAGCTAGGTTCTTGTCATGATCAGATACAAAACTAACATTAGGAGCGGATATCTTCTGCTTCCATTCACGAGCACTAACTGGGATCCTATCCCTTACAATGAACCCACATTGATTGACATATGTCTGAGCATGTGGTCCCAATGGTTTGCTGGTGTCGGTGTCGAATTCTGATATTATGAAATGGCCCTCTAATGACTTTTTTGGCCCTCGGACTTTCCTACTTTTGTCGGTGGTTGATGTAGATCTAGAGACCGGCTACATGAGTAGAAACACAACGATTAACAACAAATATATGTACGCATGCATCTATAAGAGATGATAGATAATCGAATATACCTCGCCAAAGATTTTCTTTATGCGACAATTTATTGATCTTCAACCACCGCATATTCAGGATATCCTCATAATCGAAAGAAATCTTGACTGCGTGTCATCTACATCCACATTGGTGCCGGCGTTGATAATATCCGCCATTATGTCATCATCCGGAGCAGCCATTTGTATCTTCAAGATAACACATAGATAGAATTACTATGGTACATAACATAAGTACATGTGATAACACATATAGAATTACTAAATCCAATTAAATATAATAACACATAATATTTCATAAGGATAAACAATAATAAGGTATAGGCTTTGGAATCGAATCAAAAACACTTTCGATCCAAAAACATGGAAATAAGTACATGTATATATATACACATAGAATGATACAATATATTTTCTCTCTCTCTCAACACATAGAAATAAGTGCATATGTCTATATCTCTAGATATGCATGTGATAACACATAGAATGTCTCTCTAGATACAATTTTCTCTCTCTCTCAACACATGAAAATAAGTACATGTATATATATAAATATAGAAATAATTAAGTACATATGTATACATATAGAATCTCTCTCTAGATATATATAGAGAGATAGAATATATAATTAGTAAATCCAATTCAACAAATATAACATGAAATTAAATAAACTAGTAATAGATAATACATTTTAATCTAACATATATCAAAAACTATATTAAAAAACTATCTAAAAATCTATCTAAATAAAATACTAATTAAATTTTAATACATTTAAATTTAACATATATCAAAACCTATCTAAAAAATAACTAAAAACTAACAATAAACTACTAATTAAATTTTAATACATTTTAATCTAACATACGGCCGAGACTTTGTAAAAAAATCTAAAAACATGGCCGATCGAGAGCAGCTAGCTATAGCGGATGGCGGGCCGGGCAGGGCGTGCTGGCCGGCCACGGGGCCGAGCTAGGCACCTCGCACGAGGACGACGTACGGCAAGCTAATCTTCGATCTCGCCTCCACTGATTTCTGAATTTCTTGCAGAATAGTATCAACTTATCCTCTTTCAGGTGATGCTCTAGCCTTCAGTGCTTGTTTGATCTATAGTAGGATGGAAATTACTCAAACATCAGGCATCGCTACAGCTTTAGATTAAAGGACGCAGCAATAGAGGAAAAAGGAGCAATTCAAGCGCATATATGCTGATTTAAATTGATCACCGTCTTGTTTAAACTCCCAGTGTTCTCCTTATGCTGCATTAGTGACCGAAATGTTAGAAGACAAGACAAACATGGGATAGTTCATAGATGCATCAAATGCCATACTTACAAGCGCGGCAGACGAGTTCGACGGAGGGTGGGCGCGTGGGAAGCATCGGCGACGGAGGGTGGGGTCGGGTGCGCGCGATGCGGGCCGGGAGAATGGCGCGGCCGGGCGGGGGTAGACGACGACAGTGGCGCGGCAGAGACGAGCTCGACGACGGCGGATGGCGTGGCCGGGCGGGGCTGGGCGACGGAGGCGAGATCGAAGACGAACAGAACCGCCATTCGATATATATAGGCCAGGACCCTTTAGTCCCGGCTGGTAACACCAGCCGGGACTAAAGGCCATTTAGTCCCGGCTGGTAAGCCTAATCGGGACTAAAGGTCCAACCCTTTAGTCCCGGCTCTCCTTACCAGCCGAGACAAAATGTCCTTTAGTCCCGATTGGTGTTACCACCTAAGACTAAAGGTATTTTTAGCGTGCAACGAAATTGCCGCCACCCTTTAGTCCCAGCTTGGCTTTGGCCTGGGATCAAGGCTCTGAAAATTTTGGCAACCCGCCAGCGTAATTGGACAGCCTGGGGTTTTGATTTTGTTTAATACTAGGTTAATCAATTAATTCCATAGCAACTTCAATACTTTGCAATATTTATTTTAAAAAATACTATTGATTAACTAATTATTTATTGTAAATAGGAAAATTTTGTAACCTAAAGTTTTTAATTTCTTTTATGAATATAGAATATAAATGTTACTAATACTAAGTATTTTGTTAATGCAAAAATATATTTGTAACTTAAAATTAATAAAACTAATATTATTCGATAGGAAATTTATTATCACAATATTTTAACGTCAATGTTTCAATTTTTTCTCGATTTTTGACCAAAATTGACAGGAAATTTTTGTTGAACCTATAAAAATAAAGAAAATGTAGTATTTTTTGTTTTATAACTTTTTCAAATGAAAAAATGGCCTATATAAAGATTGTAGATATTGATGAGCTGAACAAACTTGGTATTCAAAACTTTTCAATTTTAGACAATCTGGGGTTCCGAAAACTAGTTTGTAGGCGTCGAAATTTAAAAATCATAAATTTGAACCGTCCAAACTTTCTCAAATGGAAATTTGATCAAAACAACAATTGTAGATCTTTTTGAGTTTAACAAACTTGGTATTCAAAACTTTTCAATTTGAAGTCATTTATAGTTCATAATACTAGAGTCAAAGTGTTGTTTTTTTCATTTGACCGAATTTGACTTGGTCAAACTTGCTCAAATGAGACACTAAATAACCTCAGATGAAAAAACTCTCAATACCAAGTTTGATCATCTCAGCAAGATCTACAATTTTTACATAGCTCATTTTCCTATTTGAGAAATTTTTATCAAACACTAGTCACAACTTCTTGAATCTCATATAGACTTTCTAAAACTATGTCACACACTTGTGAAATTTGAACTATATTTTATTCAAGCTTTCTCAAATGAAAAAATGGCCTATATAAAGATTTTAGATATTGATGAGCTGAACAAACTTGGTATTCAAAACTTTTCAATTTTAGACAATCTGGGGTTCCGAAAACTAGTTTGTAGACGTCGAAATTTAAAAATCACAAATTTGAACCGTCCAAACTTTCTCAAATGGAAAGTTGACCAAAACAACAATTGTAGATCTTTTTGAGTTTAACAAACTTGGTATTCAAAACTTTTCAATTTGAAGTCATTTAGAGTTTATAATACTAGAGTCAAAGTGTTATTTTTTTATTTGACCGAATTTGACTTGGTCAAACTTGCTCAAATGAGACACTAAATGACCTCAGATGAAACAACTCTGAATACCAAGTTTGATCATCTCAGCAAGATATACAATTGTTACATATCTCATTTTCCAATTTGAGAAATTTTTATCAAACACTAGTCACAACTTCTTGAATCTCAAATAGACTTTCTAAAACTATGTCACACACTTGTGAAATTTGAACTACATTTTGTTCAAGCTTTCTCAAATGAAAAATGGCCTATATAAGGATTGTAGATATTGATGAGATGAACAAACTTGGTATTCAAAACTTTTCAATTTTAGACAATCTGGGGTTCCGAAAACTAGTTTGTAGGCGTCAAAATTTAAAAATCACAAATTTGAACCATCCAAACTTTCTCAAATGGAAAGTTAACCAAAACAACAATTGTAGATCTTTTTGAGTTTAACAAACTTGGTATTCAAAACTTTTCAATTTGAAGTCATTTAGAGTTCATAATACTAGAGTCAAAGTGTTGTTTTTTCATTTGACCGAATTTGACTTGGTCAAACTTGCTCAAATGAGACACTAAATGACCTCAGATGAAAAAACTCTGAATACCAAGTTTGATCATCTCAGCAAGATCTACAATTATGAAGTCATAACATATTACATAATATCCGTCTCTAAAACATAATATATTAAACATGCATCGTTGTATTATGCGGGCACAACAGTGAATTTCTTCTTGACGTATGACCCTTGGTTATGATCTTGTCGTAACCATGGAGTGTCTTCATCATTTAACATGATGCTTGGATCTTTCTTCACTATGAAGGGTGGAATTCGGACATTTCTTTCGTAATCTTCTGACATGTCTGACTTCTCTTCAATTCCCACTATATTTATTTTCCGTAAAAAATTATGTGGCGCTTTGGCTCATTGATCATTGAGTTGATGTCTTCGTTTTTTCCTCTCTTTGATTTTGTAGACATGTCTTTCACATAGAACACCGACTCACATCGGCAAAGAAGGACGAATGGTTCCTCTTTGTACCCAATATTGTTGAGGTCCACTGTTGTCATTCCATACTCTTTGTCGATTGTTACCCCTCCTCCTGGCCAGTTCACCCATTGGCACCGGAACAAAGGGACTTTAAAATTAGGTGCGTAGTCTAGTTCCCATATCTCTTCTATGCGCCATAATATGTTTGTATATTCCCATTTGGATCTGTGCCATCTATCTAACACCACTATTTTGATTGGTGCTCCTTTTATCTTGAGCAACGTGTAAAATGTATTCTCATTTATCTCGCACTTTTGGTACGTGAGGATATGCCATGATGGCTACCTAGCCAACAAATATAGTTGCTCATCAATATTGTCATCGCCTTGACATTATTTTCACAACCAACCACTGAAACTTTTCATGTCTTGACGCATAGTCCAAGCTTTAGTCTTCCCTGTAAACTTGGATCGTAAGAACTCCTTATGTATCTCGATGTACGGATGCACCAATGACGAGTTCAAGAACTGTAGTGTGTGCTTTATTGAAATAATCGTCTTCCATGCCGATATATGTTTTTTCTTCCCTAAAGTTCCTTTACCATCGAGTCTCCCCTCGTGTCGTGATTTGGGAACGCCAATCGGGCAAGGTCGGGAATAAAGTCAACACGTAACTCAATGACCTCCTCTCTCTTCCATAGCCCTCAGGCGATGCTTCCTTCAGCTTAGAATGGACTTTCACATATTTCTTCAAGACTCCCATAAACCTCTCGAAGGGGAAACATGTTATGTAAGAACACAGGTCCAAGAATACTAATCTCCTTCACCAAATGAACTAGGATGTGTGTCATGGTATTAAAGAAGGATGGAGGAACACCAACTCAAAGTCGACAAGACATTGAACCACATCATTCTCAGAGAGTAGCTAGTTCCACTGGATTGATTGCCTTCTGAGAAATTGCATTAAGGAATGCACATAGCTTCACGGTGGCTAGACGTACATGTGGAGGTAGAATTCCTCTTAAAGCAACTGGAAGCAATTGCGTCATAAGCACGCGGGCGATCGTGGGACTTTAAGTTTAGGAATTTCTTATCCGCACATTTATTATACCCTTTATATTAGAGGAGAATCCCGATGGGACCTTGATGTCGCTTAGACATTCGAACATGCTTTGTCCCTCTCTTCTTTGCTAAGCGTGTAGCTAGCAGGGACTTAAGTAATGACGTCCATCATCTGCCTTCTCTGATGAAGGTTGTCTCGTTCTTTCATGCCCCAAAGTCTGGCGTGCTTCAAGTGAATCCTTTGGCTTCCCGTACACACCCATGAATCCTAACAGTTTCACACAAAGATTCTTTGTCGGTGCATCACGTCGATTGCATTATGGACCTCTAGGACTTGCCAATAGGGTAGCTCCCAAAAGATGGACTTCTTCTTCTACATGGGTGCGTGTCCCTAGCATCTTTGGGAACATATTCACCGCCTTGTCCTTTTCCAAATACTACTTTCACATCCTTGACCATTGCGAGTACATCTTCCCGGTTCGGTTATGAGGCTTCTTCCGGTGGTCCGCTTACCTTTTAAAATGCTTCCCTTTCTTTCTTACTTGGTGATTCAAAGGAAGGAATCGATTTATGGCCAAGGTACACGACCTTTCGACATCTTTTCAAATATATCTTTATCAAGGTCATCAAAACAATGTGTGCATGCATTATATCCTTTGTTTGTCCTGACCGAAAGATTACTTAAAGCAGGCCAATCATTGATTGTTATGAACAACATTGCTCGTAGGTCAAAGTGTTCTTGTTTGTACTCATCCTGCACACCGTACACCGGTTTGTTCCATAAAACTAGAAGTTCTTCAACTAATGGCTTCAGATAGACATCAATATCGTTGCCGAGTTGCCTCGGACCTTGGATGAGGATCGGCATCATAATGAACTTCCGCTTCATGCATAACCATGGAGGAAGGTTGTAGATACATAGAGTAATCGCCAAGTGCTATGACTAGTGCTCGCTCTCCAAAAGGATTCATACCATCTGCATTTAAGGCTTAACCTTAAGTTTCTAGCCTCATTTGCAAACTCTAGAAATTCCCACATCTATCGCTCTCCACTGGGACCCATCAGCTGGGTGTCTCAGCATATTGTCTACCTTACGGTCTTCTTTATACCACCGCAACAACTTTGCATGGTCTTTATTTCTGAACAAACGTTGTAAGCATGGTATTATAGGAGCATACCACATAACCTTGGCAGGGATTTTCTTTCTAGGACGTTGTTCACCCTCGACGTCACCAGGATCATCGCGCCTGATCTTATACCGCGATGCTTTACATACCGGGCATTCATCCAAATTCTCGTATTCATTGCCATGGTAGAGGATGCAGTCATTATGATATGCATGTATCTTCTGGATTTTTAATCCCAAAGGGCAGACAACCTTTTTTGCTTCGTACGTAGTGGTGGACAATTTATTTGGCTTCGGAAGCATCTTCTTTATGAGGTTCAATAAATTCCCAAATACCTTGTCGGATACACCATTCTTTGCCTTCTACTGTAGCAATTCCAGTGTTGTACCCAGCTTTTTTTGCCCCTCTTCGGCCGTCGGGTATAGCAACTTCCTATAATCCTCAAGCATGCGCTCGAACTTAACTTTCTCTTTTTCACTTTCCCATTCTTGTTGTGCATCACGAATGGCATCGCCAAGAGCATCACCGAGATCATCTTCATCTTGCTACCTCTTCTTCATCTCCCCCATTGTAGTATCATCAAAGGCACCATATCTTGAGCAATAATGTCATCAATGTCTAAATCTTCTCCTTCACCTTCTACCATCATGACCCCGCTTTCTCCATGCTTAGTCCAACATATATAGTTTGACATGAAACCCGACTTAAGCAAATGTGAATGAAGACTCATTGAGCTTGAATATTCCTTTAAATTCTTATATAGGGCACATGGACAAAGACATGAAACCATCTCGCTTATTTGCCTCGCCACACCTAAGAAATAGTGCAAGCCCTCAATAAAGTCTTGGGAGCGACGATCGGCATTGTACATCCAATGGCGTGACATAATCAGTATTACCGACAAATTATGAAAACCTTAAACATAATTAAGTATTTTATTACACAACATAGATGACACACACACGGTTGATTAATTAACTAAGCACGGCTACAACGTAAGCAATCCCAACTATCACTAAACAAACTAAAACTACAATGCACTTCAAGAATATAATTATTTCGTGATCGTGCACGCAACTAAAAACAGTACAAATCATTCTTCCGTTGAATATCAATAAGCTTCTCCTCCTCACGCTCATCGCTTCATCATCGGTAGCAAGAATTACTTGCACGCATGTAGCATAATCTTCCTTCCAAGACCAACCATCGCATCCATTGCCCTCCCACCAAATTAAAGCCAAAAAATATTTAGTCAAAATATTCAAGAAAACCAGGTCAATTAGCCATAATAATCAAATGCGTAAGAAACTCACATCGCGATCTGGGCATTTGTAGAAAACACGACCCTTGTTGGGTCCCTATCTCTTGACTCGGTACTCCATCACAATCTTCTGCTTACACTTGCCGTAGATAATGAGAGGGAGTTCTGGCCTCAGTCGTTTCGCAACCGAACGAGAGGCCGAGGATCCGGTACCTGTTGTCATCTACTTTCTATACTTATTTTTGCAAACTATCAGAATTTCACATTTTCTAAAATAATATATTTAAACAAAACTAAAATTATTTATTTATCTAACTAAACCATGAAATATGTACTATGTATAATAGTAAAATACCAAACTATCAAGTGATTTTACTATTGTAAATCATCATGTGATTTTGAGCTAAAAATGACATAGAAATCACATAGCTCAAAAACATGTTTCAATAAATAACCATCCGTACTAGTTGACCTTGCTTACGTGATCATCTCGGCGAGCATTTCTCCACCGGACGACACCGTACTTGGCCAAGGAAGAGCTCCGATTCTACGAGGAAGGGAACACGATCTTCCACGACCGTTGCCGCTCTCCCTCGTAGAATCAAAGCTCCTCCTTGACGTCCGTTACCGCTCGGCAGAGAAAATGCTCGTCGAGATGATCACGGTCTGCAAGTTCAACTAGTACGGATTTTCTACAATTTTCTAACTATTTTCTAAGTTTTTCATTTCATGAAAAAATTAATTCTAAGATCACGTAAGCCGCTGGGGACGAGGATGGCACGTGCTCCAGCGAGGATGAGCGAGGCGTGATTTTGATGAACTAATTTAACTTTTGTTTATCCAAACATATATGCAAATCATCATGTGATTTTGAGCTAAAAATGACATAGAAATCACATAGCTCAAAAACATGTTTCAATAAATAACCATCCGTACTAGTTGACCTTGCTTACGTGATCATCTCGGCGAGCATTTCTCCACCGGACGGCACCATACTTGGCCAAGGAAGAGCTCCGATTCTACGAGGAAGGAAACACGGTCTTCCACGACCATTGCCGCTCTCCCTCGTAGAATCAAAGCTCCTCCTTGACGTTCGTTACTGCTCGGCAGAGAAAATGCTCGCCGAGATGATCACGGTCCGCAAGTTCAACTAGTACGGATTTTCTACAATTTTCTAACTATTTTCTAAGTTTTTCATTTCATGGAAAAAATTAATTCTAAGATCACGTAAGTCACGGGGGCGAGGATGGTGCGTGCTTTAGCGAGGACGAAAGCGCGAGGCGTGATTTTGATGAACTAATTTAACTTTTGTTTATCCAAACATATATACAAATCATCATGTGATTTTGAGCTAAAATGACATATAAAATCATAATAAAGTCCAACATATAAAGTTACACATGCATCTACATCGCAATGAGATAAGCTACTTGATAAAACATAAGAGGATTAAGTTTGTTACCTCCAAAATCAAGAGCAATACTAATGGAGGGGAGAGAGTAAGAACAACAACAAGCAAGAACAGAGGCAAAGTGAGTTTGAATGGAATGGCTCGGGCTCGGGGAGGAAGAAATGAGCCGTTGTATAGGCCCGCATAATTAGTTCCGGTTAGGTGGCCAAACCGGGACTAAAGATTAATATTTATTCCCGGGATATCACCTAAACCGGGACTAAAACCTTTAGTCCTGGCTGGTATACCAACCGGGACTAAAGGTTTACCTTTAGTCCCGATTGGTAATACCAGCCGGGACTAAAGATCCCTGCCACTCGAACGACCGTTGGGCAGGGACCTTTAGTCCCGGTTGGTATTACGAACCGGGACTAAAGGGTCCTTTAGTCCCGGCGGCAAAAAATGCCGAGGCTAATACCAAATTGGGACATCGTTCTAAAGTCTGTTCTCTAGTAGTGATAGTTGGTGCACTTTTTTTTTTGCTGTGTTGTTTTACAGTGGCACCTAACACTATCTTTTTATTGTGTTGCTTTACAGTGGCATCTAGAACTGTCATGACAGATTTGACGGAAATTTTGCTGCACTATCTTATTTTCATATTCATTGACAGTAGGGGAATCGAGAGAGAAGCAGATCCAGTATCTGTGCCACAGCGACAAACTCAGGCAACATTGATTCCCTAATGCGACAGAAAATGTATTGTTTAGATATTCTCTACAAGAAATTCAGAGGTCCTATGAACCTGCAAGTTTTAGATGCGAAATTGTTATGTGCTATTATCGATTGGTTTGAAGCTGAAACTATGCGCAGTACGATAGGTACCTGTAGGGTTAGTTAGACAACCTAGGTAGAATCAATGCATGTTATGAACATAATTACTATATTAGAGACTAGATTTCCTGATTTCTGGCATCTTTGTTAACTTTAATATTATTATTATGCTTTACAAAATCTCCTACACACTTGCTGCTTAGCTCTATGGTTTATGCAGACATGCACATACATTTATTTGTCCTATTTGTTACTCAGTGCTTTATTCTTGTCTGTATGCTTTGCATTGTTTACGAAATTTACAACGGTTTCCTACGTTACTGGTGCCTCATGCTACATTTTTATGCTTGCTAGTGCAGCTGCGCGGGGGTTCCTGCTAGTTAGCATATTTTTTTTAGTGCTACTTGTGTACAAAAGTATAAAAGTAAAATACTTTCTTATTCAGTTTCTATCTATTTTGGTTGTGCACGTGCTCTTCCTATCCATGTAGTGGGTCCTTGGCTTCTATAGTTGCACATTTCAGAAGGTGTAGAACACTTCAGTATAGTATAGTTCAGTGATTTCAGTCACGACGAGAGGATGGGTTATCTACTCAATACTCACAGTCATGTACTGATGGTTGTGTATTTTTAGCTTTTACCTAATTTTTGATGGCTTCCATGGACAGCAAGTGCTAGTTTGTTTTTTTTCATCAGTTGTATATACATATGTTGAGACAAGGATAGCTTTATTTTAAGTGACATGATTGCATATGTACTTGAGTTTGACGATTGAATGAGTATGTCTAATGTGATCATTTGTGTATGTCATCCTAAATCATTTCAATATTGCATTGGTCTTGAATGTTTAATTCAATGTATACGAGTTTTAGATATACAAGGTTTTATTTTTTTTTATCTTGTTTAATTGAGCGCAATGGATTGTTAGTCGCTAAAAGTCCTTATTGCGATGAACCGTCGGTCGCTAAAAGCTCTAACATGTTGTCGGTTGCTAAAAGTTGGACCATTGAACTGTCCGTTGTTAAAGATGATGTTCGTCGCTGTTTACATATATAACGACGACTTCAATAGCATCTATAGGGTCCGTCGCTATAACCTTTAGCAAACTGACTGGCTATTGCTGTACACCCCTTTCAGCAACTCCAAATCAGTCGTTGTTTAAGGGTTGTGGTGTAGTGACTTGCAACATACATTTAAAAAATAGATGAAACATTGGGAACAGAAGCTTTAAACATTCGTGTATAACCATTGCAACATATGCAACATTTCGATTACCTTTGCAACATCCAAATGAAACACCAACATACCTACGAAACATACCTACGAAATATCTTAAACACTTAAATATACGTTTGCAACATGCGTTTTTCACCCTTCTTCTTTCGGACGACGCAGAGCATAGCGGGGAACGGCCGGTTCCAATCAGTCGGTGACCGAGGATGGTGACGCGGCCTTGCAGCGGCTAGCTGTGCCTGCGCCTTGTCTGGGCCCGGCCAGCGACGACCCCCTCTCCTGACCACCTGGTGCCTGCGCGGTGGTCAGTGAGCATGGTGGAGAGAGAGGAAGGCGACCGGGGACGCCTGGAAACAGTGGAGATTGAGGACGGAGGCCGCTTGTCGTCGGGCGGGCGTGGTGGAGAACGTCACTGTGAAGCGGTCACGGTGAACCACGCTGCGATGGTACTGTCGTTGCTTATGAGCGAAGACAGCAGCCAAACGAAAGAAACACGAAAACAAGCGCACGAAAAAAGTTGTTGGACCATTCGAAGTGTCGCGGCCCACGCCAACCTAATCGTCCAGTCGACCGGACGAATTAGTAGTAGAAAGATATTTTGGAAAGGATATTTTCGTTCGCGGTGCGCTGTATGCAGTCCACACGTGCAGTGGGGAGCCAATGATTGGTGGCGTGGCGGTGGCCAGCCACACACGGACACGGCACGGCACGGGCACCACATCCAAGGCAAGTCATACGTGGCACTCCCGCCTCCACCTCCATGGCGGTGCCGGCCTCCGCCTCCGCCTCCGCGTGCGCGCGCGCCGGCCCGCCGCCGGGCCTCCGCGCGTGTACCAGCACCACTGGCACCGCGACCGCGGCGTTCTTGCTCCGCCGCCAGCGACTACCGCCGCTCCACCTCCACGGCCGTGCCAGCTCCGACCTCCGCTGCCGCCGGCGACTCCTCACGGCGCGAGGCGAGCGCCCGTCCCCTGACGAGGAGGAGGACGACGACGAGGAGCAGGCGGCTGCTGGTTATGGGTCGTTCGACGCGGCGGTGGCGCTGTTCAACCGCGGGGAGTACCACGCGTGCCACGACGTGGTGGAGGAGCTGTGGTACGGCGCCGAGGACCCCGCGCGGACGCTCCTCCACGGCGTCCTCCAGTGCGCCGTCGGCTTCCACCACCTCTTCAACCAGGTTCCTTCATGAACTCTATGCCAATAGATGCTCGATGAATTCTTCTGAATTTGACATCGTCGGTGCAAACGCAACGACGATCCAATTGCTCCATCCCGATATGACGATCTCGGCCTGCGCAGAACCACCGCGGCGCGATGATGGAGCTCGGCGAGGGCCTCTGCAAGCTCCGCAAGCTGCAGCTAGACAGCGACGGCGGCGGCCCTTTCTCCAGGTTCCGGGACGAGGTCGCCGCCGTGCTGCAGTTCCTCTACCGCACCCAGAAGGAGCTCGCCGCATGTACGTCGGTCATCGCCACTTCCTCGATCGTCGACGTACGTGTGCTAAAGCTGGATCCGATTTGCATAAATAAGTAAATCTGTTTATTTCATTGATTCAGGCACCGATGAGATGTGCTTAACCATGGACGGCTCGGCGAGCTCGTACCAGCTGCTGGGCAACTTCGCCGCCGGCCAGCAACTCTACCGGCTGGAACTGGAAGCCGAGGAGGACGGAGCTTGTTCCAGCATACTGTTCTCTGCACCTAAGGGCGGCGATGGCGCTTCACAAGGAGCTCATCACCCTCAGAGAGTGAAGCTTCCAACACTGCGTGCCACGGAGCAACATCTGGCAGCGCTTCAACGTGCATACGAATATACGTAGCTGGCCTAGCAACTAGCATGTGGACAAATCATGGTTTAAAATAGCGGACCACAGTGGTGCTATAGCGGCTGGAGAGACTCCACGCTAAGCTATTGCTATTTGTGCCACTACCGCTATGCCAACTTTGACCACTATTTAGTACTATAGCTCCGCTAAATTGCATAACGTACTTTAGCGTTCAAATAGCGCACTGTTTCAGATTTTGCCAACGGGCCATATCAAAACATGCTAAGCTGTGTTGTACAATTATCCTCGTGAGGTCCAGTTGTCTGCAAAGTTAAAAGAATAACAGACGTTTGATGTCTCCATGGGCGCGCGTGATTCTCATACGTAATATTCGTATGTACATTGAAAGATGAGAGGTCCTGTTGTTGGCTGCAAAATTCTCTTCATCCCATAGACGTTTGATGTCCATGGGTGTGATTCTCATAGGAAAGATGAGGTCCAGTTGGCTGCAAAACTGGTCTATATGGATCATTGGATCTTAAATTTAGCTGGATTATATTGTACTAGCAAATATGACCCGTACGTTGCAACGGGAGAAAATAAGCAATCAAATATTCATAGAAAATGAGATCAGGAACGCAATAGATCTATCTGTGTATTACCTTCAAAGCTATATTGATGCCAATAGTATGACAATGTTTTATAAAGAAAGATTAGTGGTTATTTTATTCTTAGTTAAATTACATCAATAACTTAGTGGTGCACAGATCTTTATTTTATAGAGAAAGATTAGATGTTGAAAGGCATATGATACTTGCTTTTATTTTTATATTTTAAATTTATGAGAAATAAATATACAACCAAAAGAAATAAGATCGAATCAAACCGGGACGCTTGAGTCACGTGGGAAAAAATCTTAAAATGCTCACGCAAAAACAAAACAAAGAACGTGGTCCGGGAGCAGCTCGGCGAGGGAGATGAACTTGGACGACGGGAGGATATTGGAGTCGAGCGCGGCCTCTACGAGGTAGCTGTTCAGCAGCTTGGTGGCCTTCACCAGGAGGCTCTGCTTCGGAGACCACGGGCTGTCCTAGTCGAACTCGGCGTCTTCCTCGTTGTCGTCATCGAGGTTGAAGAACACCGAGAAGATGCGCGCAACCACGTCCGTGTCATACAGCACGTGCTGCTGCCCGACCGGCGTGCCCGCGCCCGCGCCGGAGGCGACGAATATGTCCTCTAGGATGGCCTGGTCCAGCTGCATGCCGATCCGCTTCTCCATGTCGGCCCTGCAGAAGTGTAGATGCTGGATGCGGACACCACCATCGCCGTCTTGAGGAGCCCCGAGAGGAAGGCCATCAGAGCGGGGCTATTCTTGGATTGCGCCGGGAGCAGACCCACGAGGGCGCGCTGCTTCTTGACGGTGCCGGCGTCTGCGTCCTCCGAGCTATAAAAAAACCCCAAGCTGATGCCCTCCTCGATATCTCCCTGTTCGCTGCCACCACGTGCAATCCTCTTCCTTTTGTCCATCTCCTCTCTCCCGATCTCAGGTGAGGGCCGTGAGGTTGCCTAGGTCAAGGCCGCAGCTGCCGTGTCCAGTTGCGCTCCGTTCGTGCCGGGTGTCGAGGAGCGACCACCACTGCGGTGTTCTTGCTGAACCAAAGACGACGAACCCTGGAGCTGCGGCGGGAACAAAGCCACATCGCACGTCGCACGGGAACCCGCGGTGTTCAGCTCCCTCTCCTCCGTCCCTCGGCATCGCCTGCTCGATCCGGACGTCGCGGCCCTGCCCCTTCTTTGCTCGCTTCCTCGCCACAACGTCAGCCTCATCGATCTACAACACGTCGTTCCCTGGTGGAATATAATCAAGCGAAATAGCAACGCATGGAACCACATAGGGAAAAAACGACTACAGTTGTATCTCCACACCATATTTGCGCCGGTGTCAACCGCGTGAGCAGCAGACAGTTGCAGAATCGTCGAAACCGAGCCACTTTAGGATTATTCGTAGGTTGAACGAAAATTTATTAGTTGCAAGAAATTTTGCCTCTTTAGTATTAGGTAGGTAGGTATAGGTATTAGGTATAGAATTCCATTCACCCCATAAAGAAGATCATTTTAAACATTTTGAATTTGTCTCATAAGGGCTCTCGTCATAGTAAATTAATGATCCAGCCAAACCAAATACTCCTTTCGTCTTAAAATAAATCAAATACTAGAGTTATCTAAAATCAAGTTATCTTAAATTTTACTGGATTTATTCAAAACAAATCAGCTACTAGAGTTCCCTAAAGTCAATCTATCTTAAATTTAGCTAGATTTATAGAAAATAATACCAATATTTATGACACCAAAATGGTGTCATTTAAATGAATTAGTCTACTTAATTGGAGTGTACTCTTCTCTATAAAATTAGTCAACTTTAAAATAGTTTGACTTAATGGAACTCTATGAGTTGATTTATTTCATGACAACAATTATAGGATGTAAATGTTACTTATCACGGTGTGCCCTTGTTGCCATGCCATTTGGCATTATCAAGAGAGTTGAGCTCGACCCTGCGAAAATCAGGGACTATGCTTGGTTTGAAGGCCCAACATCACCAAAACTTGTTGAAAAGGGCTCATCCAGGTGGTCGCGAAGACGCAAGGCCACCTCCTAGGTCGCACCGCTGTGTCGGTATTGGTTGTTTCCTTTTATGAAATATCGAAATAAGAGGTCTCTTGCTAGGATGGTCCAGCTACGGCTGTGCTACATAGACCTCCTTGGCGCTCAATAGAAGCGTATTGTATCTCTATTTAAACTCTTCTTCTTAATACAATGATACACAAATCTTTTGCGTATTTGAGAAAAACATCACCGAACTTGTTTATACCCGATCATAGGCCACCACAGAGCCTTCTAGGCCGGTGCAACTGCCATAGGCGACACCATGTACTGTGACATTGAAGTAGATTAGTTAGAAAAAAACTATTTCAAGGAAGAAGAGTAAGAAGTTGGCGGTGGCACAATTGTTGACTATTGTTGCTAAGTGCCATCATGGACGTGAGCAGTGCTAAGTTTACCCTACCTAAAACTGTAAACAAGTCCTTCACTCTTATATGCTTCCATATTATATTCTCTTTATATATCTAAGTAGAGACATCATCCTTGACAAATAGATGCACCGTGGACAAGAAGGGGAGATATAAGAGCAAGCAAAGAAAAAAAGGCAGACAGGAGGAGGGGAAATGGCGGCCCATTGCCGTCGCATAGGCAAATAGTGCACAAAGCAGGAAAATTCAATCCTAGCGTTTTAGTGGATGCAGGCAAAAGAACAAATAATGCATTAGACTGCATATATGTCTCTTCAATCAAGCAACTAAATAATATAAATAAGCTGTGCTATACTCCACTATCCTAAAAATAAAGTAGCCTAGGGTTTTATAGATTTATGAAAATATTTAGTAGCCCATCTGTAGCTTCAAATAAATTTACTATAAAAACATATTCAATGATTAGTTAATGATATCTATTATGTATCTTAAATATTAAGATATTTTGACTTTCTCAAAAATAGGAACGATACTCCTTCTACGGAATGGATAGAGTATATATAAGTCTAAGATACAGTATAGACATATATAAGTCTAAGATACGGTCAATCCTCCAACAACAGATAATCCACACAGTAAAGAAGGCCAGCCAAAATAAATATATACATATAAAATATTTTATTTTTACCCTTTTTCTCAGTCTCATGCGCAAAATACGCTGGAAAAGAAAAGGGGGGAAAAAACCTGGTTTAGAAAAAAAAGCCACCCCACCAAAACCACCAGCACGCCGCGCCGCCGCTCCGCCCTTCTCCCATCCGCCCCGTGCGCCCGCCGCCCTTCCCTATCCTCGCCGCGGAAGGCGTCGCGCCGTGCGTAGCTAGCAGTTCCGGCGCACGCGCGTCGAATAAGGATTGGATTTGGCTCTTCGTCTCCCACCTTCCCCCCCCCTCCCCTTCGCCTCGTCCGCGGCGGCAAGCTCAAGCTCAGGAACTCGCTACCGAGGTATGCATCTCTCCCCGTAGAACTCCGAGCTCCAATCTCCCACCACAATCCCGAGATTTCTGGTTTTTTTTTCTGGATATTTTCTCTGAATTTTTATGCGCAAAATTAGCTCGATCTTGCTTTCGCAGGAGTACAGATTTTTCTAGGGATTTGGTGGCGTATCCACGAGGGAGCCGGATTAGTTAGAGGCTTCGTGATGGCGGGCGCGAAGGCGGATGTAGACGCGGAAACGGGAGACGGGGGCGGGGCCGGGGCCGGGGCCGGCGGTGGCGGCAGCGGCGGCTCCTTCAGCGAGCAGAGGCTGATTGATAAGCTCAACAGGCTCAACAACTCAGCCACTAGCATTCAAAGTATCCTTTCTTCCGTGTTTACTTTACTGCACGCTAGCAAATTTGGTAGCATGGTGTTTGCTGTCTGTTTCATAATCTCTTGATTAAGTAAAGCCCTAACTTGTAAATTGCAATGTCTGTGAGTACAACTGGCTAGGAGATCTAAGTATAGCCGTCTTGCTCTGTTCCGCGTAGTGCTTATCGTGTTGTTAGTTTGGAGGTGCACATATATAGGAATTGCAAATCCGCTTGTGTAGTGTATCAGTATTACAGTATGATTTATATTACTCTACTTCCTGACAGTTCTCTTGATTCTAGAGTCTTTCTCGTGCAGTTTATTTGAATAAGATAGTTCTCCTATTGTAAATGCAAATCAAACACGGCACAAGTTTTGGATTTCGAATCAGCTTTGTGCTGCACTTGAATATACGCGTTTCTGTCCTTGGACATAAGTGCGTAGAAACCAGCACTGCACCACTGAAAAGATGACATAGGCTACCATCTCCTCTTGTGATTAGTACAGTTACTGTTACTATCGTCATTAATGCCCTTTTTCTTTTTACTTCTTTATTGGTGGCTCTTGTTGGGTTTCAACTCTAGCCTGCCCCAACTTTCTGGGGACTAAATGGCTTTGTTTTTGTTGTCTTTACTGCCAATGCTTGCTTGGTTTCCATTTCTCTATAAAGACGAATTTCATTGTCTTTGAGGCTGCCCCCTTTGTGAAATGGAAAATGATAACATGAATTCCTAAGACTACACATTGCATCTATTAGCTGTCACTAGAGTATAATTGCAAACTAGTTTACAAGTAAGAACGACATGGCTAAACTTTAGCTCCTAGTGAAGGATGTGGTACATAATTGTTCTGCTCACTTAATATGGTAAACTAGACAGGATAACAGAAATATATGTCTCAACAAGCAAGAGATGTCTCTTGCTGTTATTTATGCACTAATATGGTAGTAATTAGTAAGCCTGTTTTTTTGCTTTTGGTTTGCTGCTTGCACTTTATGGTATTCTGATGATCTTTTGTAGTTTGTTACCTGTTCCATGTTCAAACTAAATTGTTCTAGCATATTATTGCACTGAAAAGGTATTGCCAGTACTACATCACCTTCTACATCATGGCCATATATCTTCATTTTGAGCCAACTAACCAGTGAAGTGAAGACATGTCCTACACCCTTAACTCCTTATTAATTTATATAAACAAATCCTGCAAGCCCTACTTTTGGAGTTTGAAGTAAGGCATGTCGCATGTCACTCTCTATTAATTGATAAAAAAGGAGAATCATATGATTATTTTAATATCATTGTGCTTGCTTCTGCGTGAGGAATCCGTGCTGTATGTTGTTATATACAACTCCATCTCTACTCAAGTTACTGTGAGATATACTGTGTCTGCATATATTGCTGTATGACATACTAACCATTCCTACCCTATAGAACCAAATGATCTCACCCCTTGTTAACTTTCCATGCTTACACTCAGCTTAATTTGATGTCCACCACTAAATGTCTAAACCTGTAGGTTTATTGAGCAATGCTGCTCTTTTTTTTTTGGCCTCAAGACATGTTCTGTTTCTAGAGATGTAATATAATTACACTATCAAATTAGGAAGAGATGACTGAAACTGTTGACCACCTTTTAGTGGGAGCCTGCATGGTAGGAACTTTTCATTTTACAAAGATGGAACCTGTATTGACCTAGGAACTGTGTTCCCCTTTTTCTTAATGGTGGTGGTCTCAATTCTGTGGTTTATATATCTTGTGTGCTTTAAGTATGTCTTTCTACTATATAGTTTGATTTAGTCCAGGTTTCTCAAGTAGTAAATAACCACCTTGTCTATTTATTTCCACACTTCCTGTCTGTTAATGATGTTAATTTTTATCGGAATTTTGTCTTTTTTTTAATATGTAAGTTTGCATCTAGAGATTGCATTTGTGGTTCTTCTTTTTATGTTCCTTAATTCTTATGCAGCACTTTCACAATGGTGCATTTTTCACCGCAAGAGGGCCAAAAGGGTTGTGGACACATGGGAAAAGCAGTTTACTATTGCAAGGGAGGATAAGAAAATATCATTCCTATATCTATCAAATGATATCCTGCAAAACAGCAAACGTAAGGGAGCAGACTATGTGGATGAATTCTGGAGGGTTTTACCTAGATCAATGAAGCATGTCTATGAAAAGGGGGGAGAAGAAGGGAAGAAGCAGGTGGCGAGATTGGTAAGTTTAATCTTTTTTCACTGTTACGTGATTAATTCTTCGCATTTGAGAAGCAACTTTATTCTAGAGTTGTCCTACAACCTTGTCTAATAATGCAGGAGGATCTGTACCATCATGCCACTATAGTACCATTGGATCAATGACCATCCTAAGTTTATTTGTTATAGCAAACTATTGGTGTCATATGCTTTTGCTGCTTTATATCTGTACCATCATGCTACTATAGTACCATTGGATCAATGACCATCCTTAGTTTATTTGTTATAGCAATCTATTGGATTCATATGCTTTTGCTGCTTTAGTTATGCAACTATCCTTATTACTCCCCCAGTACACTTATCTTAATTCCAGGTATTTGTTTGCTTTGATGTTTTTTTAAGACATGATCATAGTCTTAGTTTGCTTTATCTTCATCAATACTCTGTACGGAAAATTCCTAGTCATAGTGTGACTAGATTAATTGTGGAATAACTGATGGAATTTTTACGTCATCTTTTATTGCAAGTCCAAAATAAGTACTAGGTAAGCTAAATGTTTCTATCTTGTTACTCTTTTTTGGAACTACAGATGTTAATCTGGGATGATCGTAAAGTTTTTGGGACCCGTATTGAAAGTATGAAAAATGACATTCTTGGTGACAACCCTCCTAACAATGGGAATAGTTTAAATCCTAGCTCTAATCCCACTTCAAATTCCAAAGCTGCACGGAAGGATTCCGGTACAATAGTAAAAGTAAGCTGCTTATTATCTTGGGTGGATCTGACTTCTGACATTGAATTGGATATGAGAGCACCACCTTATTGTTAACTTTTACTGTAGAAACTCACTGTTGGCGGGATGCCTGAAAAAATTGTGTCTGCATACCAATCAGTGCTTGATCAACATTTTGACGAAGACACAGCTTTAAACAAATGTAAGACTACTGTGGGCCTTTTGGAGAGGATAAATAAAGATATTAACGATGCTAGCATCAACGGTAAGGATTTTGCTTGCTCACTAGTTATTCAAAGTTGTGATCTGCTGTTGAAGAAAGTTTGACTACATTCTGATGTGTTCTGCTATTTTAATCCTCTATGTTTCTTCATAAGGTAATCAGCCAGCATCGTCATTGATCTCTGACCTGCAAGAACAGGAAATGACCCTAAAACAGTGCATCGAACAACTTGAAAGTGTAGATATGGCAAGGGTATCCCTGATCAATCAATTGAAACAAGCTCTCAGCGAACAGGTTTTGAGCCTTTTCATTATCTTCCCAACGTTCTATCTCAATTACATACCTTGTGCTGTTCAGAACTATATGTTTTTCTTCTTTATAACAGGAGTCGAAGTCAGTAGTTCTTCGCGGTCAATTGCAAGTAAGAATTCTTCTTTATATCTTATTGCATGTTGTCCTTTTCATCTGTTGTTATTCCTTGCAAAATCACATCCTCACTATGATGCTTATCTATCTTGTCCCATTTACTCTTTTAATCTATTTTAGAGTTCTGGACAGTGGAGAGTGGATACCATTCTTTTATCTTAGTACTGCCTAAGATGTCCCATGATATGGACATAATTATAAAACTATGGCATCATATTGATCAATGCATCCACATGTTCAAGATACGTTGTGTGATAAAATAATTAGAAATAGAGGCAGAACATGCACATGTTACAGGGAAGCTCTAGCATGATTAAATACTCTACCACTCTAGCATAATTTTCCTTTGCAATGGAAGGCTGACCGATTGTGGTTGCTGGGTATGTGGCAGCACATATATGTCCATGATCATAATTCATAACAACTTAGTGTGCCTTATGTTAAAGACAGTTTTTTTGTGTGCTGTTACATGCATTTGGGTCTGAACTATCCTGTGCACTCAGATGTTTTCGGTTTTGTTGGGGTGTGGGGAACCTAATTCCATCAAAATCTTACCTATCCATGCATAGCCACAGTTGCGGGTACTACTAGTGGATATGGGTAGACCTACAACTAGAGAATAAACTTTATTATTGTCCATAGTCCCCGCGTTGCAAGTGCGCCCACCCTGTGCGGTTGGTCCAGCCAGCACAAAGCCGTTCAGGATTATCTCCCACAAGTTTCATTTGAGCTATGAAAATTTATGGTGTCAACAAAAGGTTGAAATTCCAAGTTCTTTTAGATGTCATTCATTTTCTTCATGTTCATGGAGCCTACTTGTGTATTTAGTCCCTCCAATCTCCGCAAAGATCCTCTATAGTATTTAATCATGTCTGATGTGTTTTAATTGATCTTGTAGAAATCTATGGTGTGAACGTGAGCCAAGTATACTGAATGTTAGATGTATTCTAACTCTTTGTACCTCCTCATTGTATAAGGGAGTTTTGTGCATATTTGCTAACTATGCAGCACGAATACGGATACGCGTATCGGTATTAGAAGGATACGGATATGCGGATACGGCAATTTCTCAGTAAACCTGATACGCGGATACATTTTACTATTTTTTTAATAAAATAAATAATAATGCAAATTAAAATTGTGAAAGTGTAAATTGAGTAATCACTAATTATTAGTTTATAGTACATACAATCATATATGATACATCACCAGATCACCTTGTAGGTGTCTTAATTTTCACAGGAGATCCAAGTCCAACTATACTGCGCAATTACTAAACAGGAAGTCAGGAACAGGATTGTGTCTGTTATGGTTGTGGCCAGTGGATCCTATGCTAGGACTAGCTGACTAGCACTAGCACTTGCACGGTTGCGCCAGCACTGCTGAAATTTGGAGAGGCCATCTACTGGATGCAAGCAACAAGTAGAGAAGTAGAGTACATCAAGAATGAAAAGGGAGTGTACTCATGGGAGATCGGCGGAAGCTAGCTTTGCTGCTGAATGCTGAATCGTCCTCTTCCCCGCATCTCCCCCCGCATCGCGGGAGCTAGCCGCGTCCGTAGTGGACTGGTGGGTGCTCCCCAGGGCGGTGCACGTGGGGACTGGGGATGTGTGCATAGGATGTGGCGCGAGGGGCGGGGGCACGTCGCAGGGGCGGAAACTCGTCGCTGGCGGCCGGCGAGCGGGGACGGAGGTTCGTCGCCGGCGAGCGAAGAGGTGGAGGCTCGTCGCCGGTGGCCGGCGGCCGGTGCACGGGGATGCTGCGCGAGGCGCGGGGTTGCGGCGCGAGGCGTGCGGGAATCGGGAGGCTAGGGCGTCGGGGACAGGATAAGGCACTTTCGTTGGGCTGGGCCGTATCGGCGACGAAGATACGTATCAGACCACGTATCCAATATTCGTGAAAAAATGAAAAAAAACGGATACTCCGCAGACACGTATCAGCGGCGTATCCGTATCGGATACGTATCCGATACGCGATACGGGGGACCAGCGACATATCCGTGCAACGTAGTTTGCTAATACATGTACCTACATATATTTGGGCCTAGAGCTCTCATAAATCATAATGAATACAAGTTCTATTCATGTCATGGTACAGACTACAGAGCCAAACTAGGGTTAGGTTTCCTCTCGATCTGCCCTAGATGATTTTGTTTTCACCCCATGTGACCACTGCTGTCATTCTTCGTCGAATTTGCTGTCGCACAACTTGTTGCTTGTCCGCCCCCCCGTGGAAATCAGTGCTGGCATGCGTCCCCTCAGTCTGTGCAGCTCGTTGTCTGCATGATTTGCCACAGGGGTTCTCTCGTCCGATTCATTGTGGCTGCCTGCTTCCTCGGTCTGCTGGATTTTCTCGTCTCTTCAGCGCGTCCCTGCAGCACACGCAGCCTCGATTCCATCTTCCATGACTGTCCGCCTGTTCGTACGCGGGTCGTGCATTCTTGCTAGATTTATAGTGGGGAATATTAATTTTGTAATGAACTGTGTGGGCATGGGTAAATGATGGGCAAGTGTGTGTTACTGTCCCCGCACCCTATATTCTAGTGGGTTTGTACATTGGTAGAATGATCCAATTGCAGGAGATAGCTGTAGTGTGTCTTAGTGTGTGGTGTTTAGTTTTAATAGAGCTGTGCCCCACAGTTGTGCTTAGCTACCACCCCACCCAGTGAGGCAGGATTGAGAAGGGACTGGGAAGGCAGATTGCTAATTCTTACTTGATCAATTATTGGGAGGCATTTTACAGTGCTGATCCTGACTATTGAAACTAGGGCTCTAATCAGGGCTGTATGTACTGGGAGGGTATACCTCCCTTCCTTTTTTCTCGAAAAATGCAGGAGATCTGCGTCTCATTGTATTAAGAAGAAAAAGGGTATAAGAACCCAACACTTACAAGACCCACCCAAACACAACTCACTCACTCACACAACACACGCTACTGCAGCCAAAGCACAAGCGCACCTAAGCTGGCTGCAAGGCTACCCACACAGACCCAAAGACTAATCGCCTGGGAGATGGGCTGACAAGAGGGAAAGCCCTCGAGCCCCTGCCGTGGTCCACAACCGGCGCTCGGTGGCTCACACTAGAAAACAAATCAATCACGAGATAGCTTTCTAACTAACAAAAGATAACCTATCAATCTAACAGCTCAAATCTTATTAAATTAGCTCAAACTAGGCCTGGCTTGAATAAGATATGGTCTACCAACTGCCCCAACTGCCTTCTTGCAGTTATTACTCTGTACCCTATCAAATAGTGTGTGCATGCTTGTGTGGGTAATGTTTACCCAATAGCATCCTTATCGAGACTGACGGAAATCGTGTCTTCTACCTATTTTTTCTTCACATAAATCTTGAGACACTTTTGGAGGGTAAAGATTATTATATATGTTCAAGTGGTTTTGCGTTTTCCCTGATCCCCCTCCTGGCCTCTTTTTTTTCCTTCTGCATGTTTCTTTTTTGTAGTCTCATGAAGTTCCTTTCATTTATATATATTTGATATAAACAGCCTTAGCGTTCACTGAAAATTTGTTGTGCCTATATATAGCATGAAATGTTCAACATCATGAGTTTGATATAAACAGCCTTATTGCCTGTTGCTGCTCTTCAATTAACTTGTTGAAAGTTATCTGTGAGGTCACAATTAACTTTCTTTAATATTGGTAGATATCACTGTTTTTATATTGGTATCTTTTATGCAACTGTAGTCATGCTTTAGCCATTTTATGATTGTAACATGTCGTCTTGCTAATCTCTGATCTAATTATCAAAACAGGTTGCTCAAGCAGAGGCTCAACGTGTCATCCAACTTAGAGAACAACTGGGCCATGCCCTTGTCACGAGCTTTACACAATCTACTTCTAGTCCGCTCATGATTACTCCACCAGAGCAAACTTCGGCTATAATGCAGGGTTCAGGAGTAAGATCGACACCTCCCCAGTCACAACCACTGAATCCTGCAACTTCACTTCCCCCTACAGTCAGTGCAGTGGGTGATGAGTCCAAGAGAACGGCAGCAGCTATGGCAGATAAGCTTGCATCTTTGTCAGCACCTGTGCAGGTGCTGACCTCCATTTTGTCATCTTTTGCTGCTGAGCAAGCTGCTTCCATAAATGGCGGATCGCCTTCTGGAGAATTCTCTGGAGGACCACCAGGTTTCCAGATTGATAAGAGGCCTAGGCTTGAGAAAACAGGGCAGGCTGCTGACATGGGTGCACCTCCCTTTTTTGGGCAAGCGCCACAGGTGCAACAACAGATTGGAGCAGTGCCTACTTCTCTTGGAGGCACGCATCCACCAACTCCAGGCCCATTCCCACCACCTCCACCGCCATTGCCTTCTCTATTGCCACCGCACCTGCAACAATTTGGTCAAAATACTGGAGGAATGATTGGGATGGGAGGACCTTTCGGGATGATGACTGGCTCTATACCACTTCCGCCTCCATTGACCAACATTCTGCCGGCAGGTTTTCCGGGACCAAGTGGGCCACCTCCTCCACCTCCACTTCCACCAGCTCAGAGTCAGCCCCAGCCCCAGCAGCAGCAGCAGTCTCCTCAGGCGCCACAGCAATCACCAACATCAGCTGGATTCTTTCAATCATCAGGCATGGGGTTCTTTCCGCCTGTGCAGGTGCAGCAATCTCCGTCTGCCCAACGACAGTGATTCCAACGGTGGCTATGGCATTCATGGGCTTATAAAGGCCGCACCTTGTGTTAACTTTTTGTACATTAAACAGTATTCACCGAGTATCGAGCTTAAGCGTGGCTGGTCCTGCAAGCGAGGCAGGGCCAATGGCAACGAATTAGAAGATTGTAGAATAGGCATGCGTCTTTTGTGACGTATAACTATTCCTTCTCTTGTCTGAGGAGTTTTCACTCTTCCTGGTTATGTGAAGTAGTTAGACTTTTTTTTTTTCGTTTGCATTTATC
Source organism: Miscanthus lutarioriparius (assembly GCA_904845875.1). Classification (NCBI taxonomy): domain Eukaryota; kingdom Viridiplantae; phylum Streptophyta; class Magnoliopsida; order Poales; family Poaceae; genus Miscanthus; species Miscanthus lutarioriparius. The sequence continues at coordinate 123,112,718 of CAJGYO010000010.1, forward strand.
CCCCGAGGCAGAAGAAAGTGACTTTGGAAAACTGGTGCTTAAGAGTTGCCAACTGGTAGACAGTTGTAGGGCTAAAACAGTTGTAGAACTTACTGGTCATAGTCTCATAGATATGATCTGAACTGCAAATATTTTCCATGCTGCTTAAGTTTGTTGATTATTATTTTATTATCATTATACCTTCTTGTTTGGGTTTAAAATTGCTGATTTCCTTAACTTGGTTCTTACACAAGGGCTAGTTTGGACAAGGAATGGTGATTTAGACAAGCTGAGATGAATCAATTTGGCGTCTGTGCATCTATTCAGATTTTGAGTTTTTCTTGAAGATGTTTCTGAGTTTAATGACACTGCACTCCACCAACTTCACAAAGTTAGTGGTGTAGAGGCTAGAATGGAAGTTGGGGGCAATATATTCGGCGCCCAGTGATGAAAAATGAATACCATGCACAAATGGATCTCAATCTGCTAATACCAAGCAGATTGAAGCTACAGATCATGGTACGATTGTGATTATAAGCTGGAACAGTATTTTTCTCTCACACCAAACCAGTCAACAGTAAATAATCCACGAACAGGCTGTAAAACTAGCTAGGAAATTCCAGCTGACAGTAAGCAACCTATCAGGTTAGTTCTTTTTTTTCTCTACACAAGATGAAGAGAGACACAAGGCTGGCTACAGAGTAGAGATTAGCTACAAGAGAGAAGGAATCAGAGAATCAAGGAACAGCAAGTGATACTAAGCTGTAGCAGCAGCTTCCTCCGGTTTCATCATCAGGACTACTAGTTCTGCCTGGGGTTGTATCTGCTCGTCGGCGCGGTCTTGGTGCTGGCGTTGAACTCCACGTTCGGCTTCGCCATCTTCGTCGTCGGCGTTGCTGGTCGATGGCCGTTATCCTTGGCGGCATTGAAGGTGTTGGTAGCCATGGCGGCCGCCGCCGGTCGCAGCAGCCTCCTGGTGGCCGTGGCAGCCGTGGCACGACGACGCTGCGCCCAGCCTTCTTGCGATGACGATGATGCCACCGCATTGCTGTCCTCGCCACCGCCCGGACGCAGGGCCGTCAGCGACGACGACGCTGCTGCTGCGGCCGTCGCACTGCTGCTCAGGAGGAGGGAGGTGGAGCAGGATCACGGCGCTCATGGCCGCGCTGTAGCGGCATACTGCAGCCTGCTTCATCTGCAGAGGCTTCAGCTGAGTCTGTGTGTGGCTTGCAGTTACTAGCAGAGCAGGAGCAGGAGGATTGCTAGCTGCTAGGTCTAGGTGTGTTGGACGGAGTTGGAGGAGTAGATCTTGGACTTGCAGAGCGAGCTAGCCAGTGAAGTAACCGCGGGTTGTGTGTGTATAAATAAAATATAGGGAGAGTATATTCATTAGCTAGCTATAGAATAAATTATTTTGTAGCCACATTTATTTACGATAATTTTATATACTTAATTTACGACAAAGTAAATACATATTTACGATAATTATGTTACTATAACACATGGGATATTTACCGTAACATTATAGTAAACTATTTAATAAGGAGTTATTATAATTTTGTAAATTGGTATAATAATGATCGTAACTCAAAAGTGACTACAAAATAAGTTATTTTATAGTGTGTATATATATATATATATATAACACAGAGGGATCGTGGCCCTGCACTGCAGTATATTACGTGTACTAGTCTACTAGACTACTAGTGCTAACATGGCTGCGAGTGGAGGACGAAGCACGCTGCTTCCACTTCCACTTCCACTAGGTGGGAACGTGCAGGGAACATGGATGCTACGTACTCTCCTCCATGTCCTGGGTGGAGTGGAGTGGAGCATATGGCCGAGCTGTGTGAACATGTTGCCCTGGGATCACTGCATCACTTCATCGTGGTTCTTTCTTGCAGATGCAAATTTTATTTAAAAAGAAAAAAAAAACTATAGTCTTTGGTTCCCTTTGACTGTGCTGGTCGGATCAGACGCCTATAAATGTTGGAGAATTCAGGTATCCGCGTACCATTTCTGTCCTTCATTAATTCTCTCCTTCTCTCTGACTCTGAAATCACACAATATTGCCGTCAGGTCAGGTCATCTGGTCAAATGCTTAGTATGGTCACCAGTTCAGACGGAGTCCTAAACGCCGACCATGTGAAGTTCATCTGAATTTGACCACTATCTGCACATATCCGCCGGCGCCGTATATTTATACAACAAACCGGAGGGGTTTCTTTCAATTCAGCATTTCAGTTTAGCTTGCTAGCCGGGCAGTGTCATGCATGTGATCAAATCACACATTCGTTTCTTGGACTAGAGTTTGGATATATATATATATACTAGCTTGAGAATCTTATTCGGTTAGGTGCGTGATCGAACAACAATAATGGCACCAACAAGCTTCAGATTCAGATCCGTGGCCGATGTACGGCCGGTAGGCCACAGACGGATCACACGCAGATAGAATGCTCCTTCCTTTTGAACACTGTGCACAGCATATCCGATATAAATTCAGTAGCCGTGGTCTTTCAAGAAAGAAAAAAGAACATGAATTCAGTTCCTAACAGTATAAGCTAATTAAATTCTTCAGCTCTGAAATAAAGTTGGGTATGCCACTGATCTGAATTCTGATGACTGGCCTCGCATGAACTTGGACCTTGTTATATATACACCATATATGCATATATACCTTTGTGAAAATGCTGTTACCGATCCAATTTATTTAGAGTAGTAAACAAAGCACTGCCAACTAATGAACTGCTACAAGTGCATATGCGACTCCACATGGAAGAGGAGTTGGCCATGGACTATCTGTCTCTTAGTCCACACCCAGCTTTGACCGGCCGCGGCCGGCTTTATATCGATCTGATCGTCGGCTAATTGCATTGCCGAGCTCCTTCTTCTTTGTTACCTAGCTAGCTCCTCTGCAATCCCAATCATTGAGACGTTGTCAGTTCGTTCTTGGCCGTTTTGCTCTTGGGCCACAGCGGTAGATGGCATATGGTATAGCAACAAGTAACATGGGGAATGAACGAACTTGGTTGGAGTAGAGCTGCGTACCACTGCTCTACATTTGCAATGCAATGCATGCTGCTGTTTGCATTGGAATTGGACCTGCTGGACGGCTGCATGCAACTGCAAAGGAGATGAGGACTTGTTAGTGAAGGACTGATGATATATGAGGGCAGCAACTCTTAGTCAAGCGCTATGGGCTATGGCTATACGTTCCGGTCTAAGGCAAGTCTCAGTGCTTAGTTTCATACCGTTGTTACCAAGACAATAAAACTTGGATGAAACACCCAATTTTAATGTAAAGTTTTATTATAGAGTTTCATAGACATTTAATTTCATGACTCATAGATAGTTGATAATCGTGCCAAAAAAGTTTTATTTCTTCCCTCTCTTCTTAAATACACTGCCACATCGTTAAAAATGACTATGTGACAACGTATGTAATGGAAATGAAACTCACATGAAACTCCCACTAAGACTATCATCTATCGTTGCTTAATCTGAACACGCTAGGGTCCTATTCTTTCGCTGAACAAATTAAAGGGATCGGAGTGGTTGCCGGTTTGCAATGATATATATAGTGCAAATCACCACAACCGTCGCCTCCTTTTCATGTTGACCGCATCGGTTCAGCGACTAGTAATGGACAAAAATCTGATGCCACTTGTTCCATCGTGGATCCTTATGACTTGTGAGTGTAAACGCAAAAATGGTCTTCTATGAAAAATTAAGGAATATAAAATGATTCATAACGCCAAATCAAACAAAGTTGCAAACTGAGCATTTATAGCTTTGCTGGTTGGGTTTGGTTGGGTCGTGAACTTGTGGTGGACCTTTCCAGCCGTGATGAAATACTCGACTTGACGCAGGTACGAGATTTGAACTGTCACACCTCCCAATTAAAAACTCGTTTTTTTTAATACAAGGCCACCATGTTTGCCGATATACTATGACTTTAGACTAGAATTACGAGATTAATCGGAAAAGAGATAAAAACCATGCACTGTTAATTTTTCGAACATCTAACCGTTTAGATCCAACTGAAAAGCCCGTACCAAATACAATTAACATATAGATAAATGCAGATTTTAACAATATGAAAGAGGCTATATCAATTACAAACATTAAATTAGATAAATGTTTACACTATCAGCAAGCTTTGAAAATAATCCAATGATAACACATTTTTATATAGGTTTTAAATTAGATAAATGTTTACACTATCAGCAAGCTTTGAAAAATAATCCAATGATAACACATTAAGGTATTTATTATTTCACATACATATGCCAAGAGTCAAACTTTATAATCTTTGACCAATAATTGGGCTAAGTATCACAAACTTGATACTATTAGTTTTGTAATCAAATATATACTATCCAATAACTAGGATATCATCTAACGCTGCTTAATGTGAACACAGAGAAACACGCTAGGTCCTCTTTTTTCGCAGAACAGTGCAAAGGGATCGTAGTGTGGTTACCGGTTTGCAATGACGGTGGTTACCGGTTGTTTTCGTTCTACTCGGCTCCACCTTGGGCGGTGCTCTTCTGACGACAAGAAATCCGATCCTAAACACCTACTATTGATTGGGTGAGGACGTCCGGCCGATCCGCGCGCGTCCGGACGCATCCACGCTGGGCCGGCGGCCTCCTTGCTGGGCCTGCGGACGGGCAGCCCAGGCACCCCAGGGAACACCCCAGCGAACAGTTTTCCCCGCTCACTGACTCTGAATCGGCACCCTTCACCACACCGCGGTCGCGGCCGCATCCACCTCGCCGTCCGCTCGCCGCGGTGGCCTTCACCGCGCCGCCCGCCTGGCCCACACCGCCCGGCTTTCCCGCTCGCCGTAGCCGCTCCACTCCACCCCGACCGTCGTTGACAGCCTCCACGGTGCCATCCTCCCGTCGTGACGACCTGTGCCGGTCACAGGATTCTAAGGGCCTCAGGCGATCTCATCGCAACGGTCGATCATGTATAAAATCTTATAATATATAGACGTTAATTTTATTTGCAAAACAAAAGCAAATTCAATAACATATTTTTAATTTAACATGTCTGATAATTATCAAGGAACAATGTGATTAAGCAATATATTTATAGATGTATGATAATTATCGAGGACCAATATAGATTAAAAAAGCAATATATTCATTTTCTTTTCTCACACATGATAAATGTTTCTTAGGTAACATTCTAAAATTCTAACACCTAAATTAAAAGAAAAATATGACTATATGGGTACAAAGTACTAGAAATCTGGAATACTATACAAATAATTAATTTGGATTAAAAATAAAAGGAAAAAAAATACATTGGGCCTAAACAACTGATCGGTGATCGCAATTTATAAGAAGTCAAGAATCAAGATATCGTCGTCGTGGAGCCCTGACTGGTCGCCATCCTCGTGCGCCGTGTCCGTGTCTCTTATAGTCTAGCTCTTCGCGGCGGCGTGGCTCGCCAGCTCCGCGTGTGTAAGGCGCACGTCGCGAACTCACGATCAGAGTGTGCTGTGTGCAGTGTGACTTCTCGCCTCCTCTCTACCCGAGGGCCGTGGGAAAAGAAAATTAGGAAAGAAATATCGATGTTGTCTTTTTTGAACCGTCTAGCCAGTTCTATGTCTCTCTTCTCATTAGTTTGCTAATGCCTAATAGACTATAGGACCTGGGGGTTTGTATACCTGGGCTTGGCCCCTTCTCCGCTTGGGCCCTCGGCCGTCGCACCTCGTGCCCTACCCCTGGGGCCGGCACTGGTGACGACCTCCATCGCGCTGCCCACCTTCACAGGGATTGTGACGGTTGCCTATCACCTCAACCCTAGCGGTGCAGGTACCACGCCGGTTGCCTGCCTCCTGCCTGCTCCTCCTTCTCCACCGCGACCTAGCGCCGGAGCGACTGTGATGCATACGAGATCAGGTGGGGATGTGTTGCCCGTCAGGGGTGACTCGTCCAGCAGCAGCTACGAGGAGGCAGATGCTGGGCTGGTCCGTGGTCGCCGGCGTCATGCAGTGAAGAAGGTCCTCAACAGCAAGGCATGCGGGGTTCTGGCAGCGAGCAAGGTCCCCAACAGCAAGGCAGGCCAAGCATCTTCGAGCAAAGGACGAACCAACATTCCTGTGAAGAAATCTCCAATGAAGAAGGTCCCCAAGCAGCAAGGTATGAGTATTATGTAGATGGAATTGTGGTTAGTGCTATGTAGTTGCATATGTGATGCTGATTATGCAGACCCTGGTACTAGTATGCTGATTATGCTGTAGCTGTGTAGTGATTAACCATTGTTTAAGCATAGTGTAAGATCATCAAGGTTGCTAGCTAGGTGTGCATAGTGCTCTACTAGGAATGTTTGTGTCCCTACTGTTTATTTGTGTGGTGCCATTTGTTTCGACCAGCATATCTCCATCGATCTCACAGTATCTGACAAGCATATGATATCTAAACAAGAGTCAAGAGATCTGTAATCATGGATTCATGGAAAATTCATTCATTAATACGAAACATACTGCAGTAGGTCCTAACAGAGAACATTAAGATTCAGTGACAATAACTGAAACAGTTTCTGTTGTGTCTATTATTCATGATGATCAAACTGCATCCTATCTTTTGATTCAAATGGTCATCACCGTCCAACTTGTTTCGTTATGCTGTCTTGCTTTGTTTCACCATGATATGTCCAGTCTTTCATGCCTTTTTCATATATTTTTTTGCAACAATCAGCTATAGGGTGTATATATATATATATATATATATTGGGATGTATTATCAGCGCATCTATGCTGTCCACCTGCGTGTTGGAACATGTACCAACTTTGTGTCCACTTTTTTATGTGTTATTATGAACTATGTACCCCAATTTTCGGATTTGATTTTAACATGCTGTTTCTTTGTATTTTTTATGCAGGAATTAATGCTCCCAAAACCAAAGTCAAAGTCAATGGCGACCCCTTCAAAACAAGATTTTCAGTCCACAGGATCCGTGACCATAAGTTCAGTCAAGATCAGATAGGGTGGATCGAAGAGGCTGGTTTAGGTGCTTTACTTGCCATGTCTGAGTTTTCCATCCCTGTGAAGCTCGTTGCATGGATCATGAAGCACATTGACGTTGATTTGAGAGAGTTTAGGCTCAAACATAAAGTTATTGTATTTGACAAGCAGCTTGTTTGCAACATTCTTGGTGTGCCTATCGGAGAAGAGCATGTTAAGCTTACTTCCATCGCCGATCAATACGAATCATTCCAGAAGATTCGTGAGCCTTTTATGGATGGATTCAAAGGAGGTGCCCAAGTGCATGGAGGTGTTGACTAAACCTAAGGACAATGACTCTTTTATGAGGGCATTCATGTTGCTTGCCTTGGGGTCTGTACTCTTGCTAGGAACAGATAATGCAACCACCCCACGGTACTTGTACAACTTATATGATGTCTCTAAAATCAAATCATTTGACTAGGCTGGGCACATCCTTGATGAGTTGATGAATCAAGTCCAAAAGTACCAGACCCGTGATCCTCAAGCCGAAGGTGCTGCCGCAAGCCCCTACCTTGGCTCCTGCCTTGCTGTTTTGGCGGTATGTTCATTTTTCCCTTTTGTCTTATATTCTTTTATAGTCCCATTGCAATAACTTCGCTAATCTATTTCATTGGTACCACCTCATGTGTTGTAGTATCTATCTATATATGTTTCAGTACATATGTTTTCATATACTTCAGCCCTGATTTTCTACTGTTTCATTGGTACTACCTCATGAGTTGCGGTAGCTATCTATATATGTTTCAGTACATATGTTTTCATATACTTTAGCCCTGATTTTCTATTGTTTCATTGCTACTACCTCATGTGTTGCAGTAGCTATCTATACATGTTTCATTACATGTGCTTCCATATACTGCAGCCCCGATTTCCTAATGTTGGGCCTTCATGTTTTTTTGGTTGAATGTAGATTGCGTACATGGACCACCTTGACATACCTGCTGATCGGGCTACTCACAAGATCAATTATTCTGTTCCACGCATTTGCCATGTCAGCAACAATGACTTTAAATTCGTTGAAAAGGTTGACAGGAGTAGGCTGTAACTTAATGCATATGGGCAGCAACCTGTGAGTTTGATGCTTTTTTCCCTCTTCATTCATCTTTAGTCATTTCTTTTAGTCATTATATTATTTCTTGACATAATATATCTTCATTCATTGTTAGTTCCGAAAGACCAGCCCCTACCCTACCCTGTGCCCATGACTGGTTACATTCCACCTCCGCCGCTAATGCCTGAAGAAGAGGCCATGGGGCCACCCCCGCCGCCAATGCCTAAAGAAGAAGTGCCCATGCTCCCAAGTCTTAAGGACTAGTTGGATTGCCCAGGCACTTCTAGCCACCATCCAGTTGATACTCCTGCGGTTGCCATTGAGGAGATTTTGTCAAAACCCTCTCATAATTTCTGCACATGTTGCACAATATGTATTCATATGTTGTAGTGTAATTTTCTCTATGTTTCATTTACCCCACTTCATATGTTGTAGTGTCATTTCTTACATGTGTCAGTGACCCTATTTTATATTGTGCAAATATATATATATATATATATATGTGTGTGTGTGTGTGTGTGTGTGTGTGTGTGTTGCAATTTCCTATGTTTGACATTGCATATATTATTTTATTGCAGTCCCTTCCTGAAGAATACCAAGTTCTATTGGCTCAGCATAATTCTTTGGTGGAGAAAGATTTTGATGAGCTTGCGCAGGCAATGAAAGAGAAAGGAAATGTGATCATGGTAAAGCATGGTGCTGAGTTGGCTTCTAAGTTGATCCATCTGAACAAACGTCTGAATGATGTTGCTGATTTGGCAAGTAAGATGAGCCAGCTGAAGAAACCTTCCAACGACAATGCCAATGTGCATCCTCCACCAGATCCACCAGCTGAGTCACCCAAAAACCATCCAGCCCACTAGAGAGTGCAGGACATGCAAGTACTTCCAGTCCACTAATCCCACCAGAGGACAGAACACATGAATCAACTCCTCTCGGTTCACCTATCCCACCAGAGGATAGTACAAAAGATCCAACTCCTTCACCTCCATGAATCTCACCAAAGGAGAGTACAAAAGGTCCCATTCCTCCCAAGCCATCAGGCCCTTCATATTTAGATGATATCCCTTCATTTGACTTATTCAAACCTGATGAACCAAAGTTCGAAGATGTGTGTGCACAAAGATCAAGAAGCCCTACGTCTACTAGTAAACACTCTGATTTTTTCATCCATCTCATTTCATTTTATGTGTTGAAATGTGGCTTCTTCGTTTGACACATGTGTTTTCCTTTTTTTGTCTAGGGGACACCACCATTGAGGCTTCCAAGGATAGAGAAACAGGCTCGAGCACAATCGAAAAAAGAAATAGAAAGAAGAGGAAAAGAATTCACGTTGGCCTTGGGCTGAATAAAAAAATCAAGGTTGATGATGATTCCAAAGAAATTTAGAACAAGTTTTTGGCTAAAAGAGCTTTTCATCAGCGATTCAAGATAGAGGGTCAAACCAACCATGAGTTTACCCCCTCCTCACCCCCTACTTTTTTTCACTTTAACTTGTCCTACACTTATGCCATGTTTTATGTGGTGTTCAGATCTGTTGCATTAGGCTGCTTAGTTGTTGCGAATGTATTATTCACCTGTTGAAACTTGCTCTTTTTTTCTGTTTCCATACTTCATTCATACCTGTTGCATTAAGTTATCAATTAGATTTGCTCGTTTGCCACCTCTGTAGTCTTCATTTTTTTAGAAAATAAAATAAAAAGTAGCTCTACTTCATTCATGTGTTCAAGTAGGTGTTGCCATAGCTTTATTTGATTGTTGCAGTTGCTTGTTTCAACTGTTGAAAAAACAAGCTTCTTTTGGTTTAACACTTCATTAATCTTTGTTCTAGTAGGTCAACATCATGCCAGGATGTTTCTAGGGTATGATGACCTAAGATCACAAGCATTCACATATTGCCACATAGCATCACAGGACTCCACTTCATATTTACAAGAATTCTGGTGTTTCAATGCACATCATTCTCCTGACACCTCCTAAGGTACATAGCATCAACTTGATCAGGTCTCCTTTGCATCGTACTTCTTCACAAAGTCATCTAGCTTAACCACATTGCATTCTGATAGAAGGAGTAGTGCAGCAGCGTGCTTCCTGTACTCTAGCAACGACCCCTGGGCAGAGAGATAATGAAAAAAAAGAAAGAAGAGCAAAACTGAGCAAGCATATTTAGAGACAAAATAGGAGTTGCAATAAGAATTTTTTTGAATGGCAACACATACTTGTTCGAGTGATGAAGCCACCATCTCCTTGCCACTCCATGCATCCATATAATCCATTGTGTACAACCCACAGTCAAATCTTTTAAGAAAAAGGAACAATAAAAAATAGGAACATACAATCATTAGGCGGTAATGACAATTTGGGACATGATAAATTGAAAACATACAAATTCTTTTGTTTAGGGTATCCTGTAGGGTAGATCCATGCAAAATCAGACACGTCAGCTTTGAGGACCCCATATTTCATTGTTGTGGCTGCAAAATTCGGAATCTGAAAAACAATGAAACAAATAAGGAATACACATTGCAACAGATAATCAAGAGCTACTTCAACAACTGAAGTACTAATGTGCAACATGTACAAGAGACAGTGACAATTTAGAAACACCAAGTGACACTAGATTTTTAGAATCCTTTTATTTGGTATTTTTTAGCTTGCTAGTTAAATTATATGCACATCATATGTCATCACATCTGTTGAAATTAACACCAAGAACCACAAATATGTTGCACGAGAGCAGAGATAAATAAAAGATGAGTTCCAAGAATTCAGTTTCAAATGGAAAGTCACAGGGTATTGTATCATTACCGTGGCCAACTGGGGGAAAGCAAATTTTCTATCTCTTGTTTTTCCCTCTTCAAACAATTGAAGGTGGTCAAGATTGAACTGGTACTCCACAAGGCCATTACATTGTTACCAACCAATCCCCTTGACTTGAAGGAGTCATAGAACTCATCGTACGTAATGTGGAAGCCAGATATCTCAATGAAAGGTGGCCTTGTAGAAAAGAAAAGGCGATATAATTACCTCAATCGATGTAAAATAAACAATGAACATATAACAAAGATGAACGAAGTGTTAAAGAAGCTTTGGTTCATAAAACTAAATTGTGACCAATAATAAACTTCATTGTGACAATCAATGAACCATATATTACTATAGAAGTGTTCAAGCAAATGGTCAACAGAATGCTTAAAGTCTTACACAAGCTAAATACAACTTTGTCTTTAACTTATAACTTAATGTGGCTCATATATACATTTATTTTTGTTGAAGCAAGATAAATCTATAGCTTTAACTCGGTGTCCCTTAGATGCATTGCTGCTACCATGTATTTGCATGTCTCTACACCATGGCCTTCTTCGTGGCATACCAAGCATGCTGAGTCTTTGGCTTTGATCTTCCTAGCCTTGGACTTGTTCTTCTTGATTGCTTTATCTTTCGCTTGTCGAACAATGGTCTTCAAATGGTCGACATTGTCCTTAGGCCTTCCCTTTGGATCTTTTGTCGGAGGGTTCTTGAACTTTGTTCGATTCACCCCTCCCTCCACCTTCTTTTCACTCCCAACTGCATTTGGTGGATTATTTTGCCATAAAATCAATGCTCGGGTGGTTGCCTTCACCTTTTCCCTCAGCTAGTTGATGTCTTCTGAACCCACCATGTACTCTTTTGGCCCGACACAAGCATTAGCTACAAGCTGTGTCATTTTCCTGCACATCGCATTGTATCTTAGCTTGTTTGTCACTGGAACACCAAACACTGGTTCAGGGCCTGACAAATGTTGAGGCACTTTTAGTGTTGCTTCTTCGGACCACCTGTGCAGCAGGTACTGTTTACACCAAAATTTGGAAAGAAGAACGTGGGAACTCGAAGCTTCCAGGATTATGTCGTCAGGGAATCAATTAGGTGTAAATCGGTATCAGCTGATTTAGACGTGATGTCAGAATCGGCTATTTTATGGATGACGTCACAGATGATGTTAATGGGCTATACTTGAGTGGCACCAGGGAGATATGTCGGACTCTACAGATAAGGAAAATTGGAGTCCAGATTATTATTAAATTAGGAAGTTTTCTTTTATTTTAAGAATTGTAATGAGTCATATTTGAGTAGGATTCATGTTTAGGTTCCGGGTATAAATATTAGACCTTGGTTATTATAAAAAGGACGAACACACAATCAATACAATCTTTCCGGCTTTCGCCATCGCATTAGGAGTAGGAGTACTATAGATCTTCAGCAAACATGGCTGCATCGACTGATCGACCTCTAGCTTGCTTGTGAGTACCGTCACGACTTGTATTGTGCTTGTAAAGCTGCATCGGCTGATTGATCTTTTATGAGCCATAATATAAGTTAGTTATCGATCTGTATCGTAGTTTGTAAGGCTGCATCAGCTAATTGATCTCTTACGAATCATAATATAGATCAAAGTTATCGATCTTGTGCTAAATAACTTATTGTTTAATACAATATCATCAATTATCGAATCTGCTAAGATTAGTAGGATTTTCCTTATTGTTTTTGGCTGATTCACCAGTTATCAATCTTGCTATAATTAATATTTTATTAATTATAACAAAATCACCCGATTGAGATAGAGATAGATTGACATCATATCATCTTAATTGGTCGTTCTCTTATCTGGTCATGCTTCAAATCTTATAATTGATGACTTAATTCCACTAGATCGACTATTTTATCTTTATTCCAATCAATCATATTATGCATCAAAAAACATGTTTCAATCTTAAATAAACTTACTAGTTAATGAGATCTAATATAATGACACTACCATAGCTGCATCGATCCGGTCGAACATCATTGGTAAGACTTTAGGTTAGAAATTATCGATTAGTGGTCTTGTTTATGATTAAGATATGTACTTTATTTGTTTGCTATGACTGCATCGGCTATTTTAGCCGATTTGCTTATACTCTCACGCATATAACATGTTTTTATGAATCTGTCAACATATAGATGGCTTTATGGATTGTTTGGCTTTAGTTTATTATCATTATCATAGCTGTATTGATCCGATCGAACCTCACTATTGATGATAATAGATTAGACTCAAAACTGTTTGTAGATTCATTTATATTAGACAATCAATTTGTTCGCATGTTATACTTTTCTCATCGAACTTATCGGCTAGGCGCTTTATATCGATCATGTTCTATTTAGCTGATGATGCTTTCTGATGTTCCATGAGCATCGGTTATTTTGATTCATATCATTATCGTTTAATATTAGCCGATAATCCTCGATTTAAAGATCTTCATTTCATGGATACGCTGGATATCGACTATTTAGTCGATAGCCTCATTGAATCGGCTATCTAGCCACACATTTGGAACTGTTTCATGCAACACCGACATGTTCCACCTTAAATTACTGATAAGATTTTCTCTTCTTGTCAATTGCAGGTCAAATTAACTAGCACATCGTTGGGTTTTCAGAATCGGTTGGTTTTGTGTTGAAGCCGAGCAGATCTCTGGTCTCGCTCCACTCAGATCTTCCGACTTGCTATGTGTTGATCACATCGCCACATTTTTGTGTCAACAGGTACTTCTGTGATATGTGCTGCACATCATCAAGTGTGGTAAAGACTTTTAGGATGTGGGGACATAGGAGACCATATTTATCAAACATGTTGCAAGAGCATTGTATGTTTCAGACCCCTGATTCGCAGCAACATTGTATATTTTCAATGTCGCCTCACCTTCCTTGTATACTCGTTTCACCACCTGGAACACAAAGGAAATATTGTATGTTTTCAGAATTAGAAACTATAAAATAGGGGTATCATGGAACACAAAGGCACCTAGAATTCTTGTTGCAGTGGACTCTGGATAGTGTTTCAGTAGCAATGTAACACATGTTTCAGTATTGGTAAAACAGAGCATCTAGTCATGGTATACACAGGCACCTAGAATTCTTGTTTTAGTAGTAATGTAGCACATGTTTCAGTAGTAATGTAATGCTTGTTTTAGTAGTAAAACAGAGCATCCACTGCAAAAAGTATGCTACAACAGAGGTGCAGTCTCAAACAAGACAATTCAAGGAAATTGAGGCATGAATGTACACCTTCATTTGGCCGCCCTCTTTAGCAATCAAACCTATAGTTAATGACGTCGAATCATGCAGGAGCTCTTGGAACTTGAAGAAAACACTTCTGGTGTAGAACTTAGATGCTTGCCTCTCAATTTCAGACCTCCCCCACAGCGGTGGATTTGTCGTTTCACCTTTGGCTGCTTCTCGATACTCCTTCTCAATCCTTGTTTCCATTATGTACTCATACTGGGTAAGGAACTGCAACATCGAGTCCTGTGGGTGCACCATTTTCTTGAATAATGCATTCATACTCTCAGATCTCCCTGTTGTGCTTGTGAAGGGAAAGAAGCATTTCCTAAAATATGCAGGCGCCCACATAGACTTGGTCAAAGACATGTTCTAGAAGTGTTCGTTGCCATGCATATCATACTTCACCTCTATGTTATGCCACAACATTTCGAACTCTTGGTGACTCGGTGAAGTTGATGCAATAGTCAAACTCGTCTCCAAAATCTAGGTTGTTCCTGATTAACCAACCAAACTTCTCACAAGCTTTGCTTACCACATGAAACTTGCAGCACCTGTGTGTTACACAAGGGAATACCTATGCTTTTGCAGCTTTCATGGCCCTGTCTTGGTCAGTCATGATGTTGGTTGGTGCCATCCCGCCCATTGCAGCCTTGAGTGTTTCTAGCACCCACACAAAGGTTTTAGTAGTCTCATTCGGAAGCAAAGCACAACCCAGTAGGATGCATTGGGTGTGATTGTTGATCCCAACAATCAGCGCAAAGGGCATGTTGTATCGGTTAGTGTAGAATGTCGTGTCAAAGAATATGCAATCCCTAAAGCACTTGTACAACACTCTTGATCTGCCATCAACCCAAAACAACCCCCTCATAGCATTCTCAGCATCTAGCTTGACAGCATAGAAGAAGCTAGGGCTCTCAACTTGCAACTTCTGGAAGTACTCTAGGACAGCATCCATGTCTTTGTACCATAGTCCTACCCTCAAGTTTGTCCTCATGTTGGAGACATCTTTACTATTGAATGTTAGGTATCCCACACCTCCATGAAAGTCTCCTAGCACCGACATGATCTGCATGGTGGATATTGAATGCATCTAGACCCCTAGTTAGGTTTTGGTGATTAATGACAATATGTGATTACTGTGACTAACGTGTGTTTTGCAGAGGCAATTAAGTTAGGTCACGGTAATGGAGATCGATTGGGCTATCATGATGGTCATGCCCCTACAATGGAAATCGTTTCGGTTTTCAAAGGATGGACGACAAGGTTAAGGATGGACTAGTTCTAAGTGTCGATTGGAGTTGGAGTGACACTTAGAGTAGTTTAGGACTTTGTTTTTCATTTGGCCGTACTATTAAGGGGGGTACGGATGGGTAGCTTGACCTAGGTGAGTCTAGTAGGTTAGGTGTGGTGCACACTTGCTAAAACTAGCACTAGGTAGCTCCAAAACAACTCATAGATCCAATGGAGCAAACTTTATTCACATATGATCGAGAGTTGGAAGTGAATGGAGGGTCAAATACTGACCGACGCTGGCTCTGGTGTGACTAGACACTGGCTCAGGGTCCGGTCAGTTCATTTGACCAAGGTGAATTCACCTAGTGCGACCGGACGCTGAGAGGTGAAGTGACCGGATGCTGAGAGCCAGCATCCGGTCGAATCCAGTAAGGTTACAGAGAGGGAAAATCACGACCAGACGCGTCCGATCAGTGCTGACCGGACGCTAGCCAGCGTCCGGTCACACGGTAAGCACTGGGGTTTGGGGTGTACTGACCGGAGCGTCCGATCAACATGACCAGAGTGTCCGGTCACCCCGCAGAGGCACTTAACGGTTCATTTTTTAGCCCATGTTATAAATACCACCTCCACTCGTGTGTGGGGGTACTTTTGCTCATTCCAACAGCTGAGAAACACCTTGGAGAGTGTCAAGAAGAGCAAGGTCCTAGTGAGGTGATTGAGATTTGAAAATCCCAAAGAAAACCCTCATTAGTGAGATCAAGAGTAGCAAAGTGTGCATCCACCTTTCTCATTAAGCTTGTCGTGGTCAAGTGAGAGTTCGTGCTTGTTACTCTTGGTGATCGCCATCACCTAGATAGCTTGGTGGTGATTGGAAGCTTGGTGATCATCCGGAGAGCTTGTGGATGACCCAACTCACATGGTGAGCGGTTGTGGGTGATTCACCACGACGGAGTGTCGAAGAATCAACCCATAGAGAACACTTGATCCTTGCGCGGATCAAGAGGGAGTTACACCCTTGCGCAGGTGCTCCAACGAGGACTAGTGGGGA
Organism: Miscanthus lutarioriparius; assembly: GCA_904845875.1. Lineage (NCBI taxonomy): Eukaryota > Viridiplantae > Streptophyta > Magnoliopsida > Poales > Poaceae > Miscanthus > Miscanthus lutarioriparius. Next base: position 123,129,141 of record CAJGYO010000010.1, read on the forward strand.
GTGGCGACTCTCCGATACCTCGACAAAACATCGCCGCATTCCTCCTCTCTCTTTACCTTGAGCATTTACTTTGAGCAATTCAATTCTTGTTATTTACATTCCTAGAATTGCTATGTTAGAGTAGGATTGGAACATAGGTTGCAAGTCTTTTGTGCGGTAGAACAATTAGAAACACTTTCTAGGCAGAATGGGTTAATTGGACTAACCGTAGGATTTATTTATTGCAAAGAAATTTAGAATTAGCCCAATTCACCCCTCTCTTGGGCATCTTGATTCTTTCAATTGGTATCAGAGCCTCATGCTCACATATTTTGGCTTAACCGCCTAGTGAAAGATGTCTCATGGGGATGGACCTCCTCCTATCTTTGAGGGGGACGATTTTCCTTATTGGAAAATTCGTATGGAGGCGTATGTAGAAGCTCTTGATGTTGGAATAGTTAGAGCCGCCTAACAAGGTTTCCCAAAACCTCGGGATGCCGCACACCCACAAGGCGATGAGTTGAACTACGAAAAATGAAATGCAAAGGCTAGAAACACCATATTTAGAGGCCTTTGTAAAGATGTATTCAACTGGGTGAGGAACCACAAAGACGCCCATGCACTATGGTCGAACGTTTGTGCGCTTCATGAGGGAACAAAGAGTGAGCGTGAGGAATGCTATCATCTTATCATGAAAAAGCTCAACTCTTTTGAAATGCTTCCTAAAGAATGTGCTAATAAAATGTATTCACGTTTGAATGTTCTTGTAGAGAAAGTCAATGGGCTTGGACTCACTCAAATGCAACCATCCAATGTTGTAAGAAAAATCTTGAGTGTCCTCCCCATTGATAAATATGGGCATATTGTGACCGTGCTACACCAAGGTGATCTTTCCACCGCTACACCAACACAAATCTTGGGAAAGATCAATGCTCATGAGATGTACATGCACATCACACCTCAAGATGGATCATCCTCTACAAAGAAGAAAGAAAAAGACTTAGCATTCAAAGCTAGCCAAGAGAAGGGCAAAGCAAGACTTGAGTATGAGAGCTCAAGTGATGATGAATTTGATGATGCAAGTCTTGCTCTCATGGTGAAGAAAACCACCAAGATGCTAAAGAAGCTCAACAAAAGTGGCATCAAGTTCGATGGCAAGAAGAAGAAGTTCTTCACAAGCTCTAGAAGGAAGCTAATCTTCGAGATGGATTGCTACAATTGTGGAGAACTTGGTCATCTAGCACACCAATGCACCAAGTCCAAGAAAGACAAGTTCAAGAACAAGAATAAGGGCAAGAAATAATGACTCCAGCAATGAAGATGAAGATGAGAAGAAAAAGAACAAGCCATACAAGAAGAGAGATGGCAAGAAGAAGGACTTCCACAAGAAGAAGAAGAGTGGAAAGGCTTACATCGTCGGTGATTGGCTCACGGACATTGATTCATCTAGTGGATCATCCTATGATGATAGTAACAACGAGAAGGTGGCCGTCATTATTATTGACTCATCATCTTCACCGCCACCACCATCATCATCCTCTACACACCTATGCCTTATGGCCAAGGGTGAACGCAAGGTAACAAATGATGATGATAGTAGTGGTGATGAACATGCTAGTAATGATGATAGCGATAGTGATGATGATGAATATGAATCACCTTCCTATGATGATCTTGCTAGATTGCTTAAACAATACACTAAGATCATAATAAAGACTAGAGCTAAGAATGAAAAGTTAGAGGCTAAAAATGATTCCCTTTTAGCTAAATGTGATATAGTGGAAAAGGCTAGTGTTGAGCTTAGAGAAGCAAATGATGCTATATCATCCAAACTCAAGGAGCTCAAATCTTCTAAGAAAGAGCTCAAAGATAAACATGATAAACTTGAGTGGGTGCACAAAGAGTTCATCACTAGCCACAACAAGCTAAAGGAAGAATATACTACTCTCAAGATTAATCATGATAGTCTTATCATTGCTCAAGAATTTTTATCCAATGAGCCACATGATGCTACTGACGATGTTGTTAAGATTGATATAGCTACATCATGTGATGATTTGATCATTGAGAGCATTGAGCAAAGTTCTAGTAGCAAGGGCAAGCAAGTGGTTGAGGCCAATGATTATGATGAGTTTGTCAAGCTTAAGAATGACAATGCAAAGCTCAAGAAAGATCTTGAAGAGATTAAAAGCCACAACACCAATGTGCTAGAAACTCTTGATCATGATGGTGACTTGATCCTTGAGAATGAGAAGCTCAAAGAAGAAAACAAGAAGCTTAAGAAAGAGAAAAACAATGATGCTCTTAAGGAAGAGAACAAGAAGCTCAAGTTGAAAAAAGAGCATCTCAAGATTGGTTTGAGCAAGTTCACTAGAGGCAAGTATCTTCAAAGTGAGCTTCTAATGAACACCATCACGAAGATGGATAGAAGTGGCATTGGGTACATGGCAAACAAAGAGAAGAAGGCTCAATCTCAACATCAACAAAAGCTAAAGCCAAAGAAGTGTTTTGAGTGTGGACAAGAAGGCCACTTTGCTCATGAGTGCCAAACTCCACCACCACAATCCTTGCCCAAGCATGCTAGACCTTTTGCCTTCAATGCTCACTATATGCTTAGAAAGGATTATAGTGGGAAAATAAAAGTGATGTTCTTAGGACCTCTCAACAAGAATAGGCCGAAGAAAATTTGGGTTGCTAAGTCACTTGTTGAGAAGATGAAGGGCCCTCAACAAGTTTGGGTTCCTAAAGCTTGATCTCTTGTGTGTAGGTGAACTACAAGACCGGTGAAAGTCATTGGGTTATTGATAGTGGTTGCACACAACATATGATCGGTGATCCTCGTTTGTTCACCTCACTAGATGAAGAAGTAGATGGACAAGAAAGAATCACATTTGGAGACAACTCAAAGGGCAAGGTTAAAGGATTGGGCAAAGTGGCAATATCAAATGATCATTCAATCTCAAATGTGCTATATGTTGCATCATTGAGCTTTAACTTGCTATCCGTTGGACAATTGTGTGATCTTGGCTTCCGATGCTTGTTTAACGAGAAGAAAGTTGTTGTATCTAAGAAGGATGATGATCAAGTGATATTCAAAGGATTTAGATACAACAACCTATATCTAGTGGACTTCACCTCCGAAGATACAAACTTGAAGACTTGCCTATTCACCAAAACAACACTTGGGTGGCTATGGCATACAAGACTTGCTCATGTTGGGATGAGCTCATTCAAGAAGCTAATGAAGAATGATTTGATGAGAGGGTTGAAGGATGTGAAGTTTGAGAATGACAAGCTTTGCAGTGCATGTCAAGCCGGCAAGCAAGTTGCAAATACTCATCCAACCAAAGCTTTCATGTCAACCACAAGAGTGCTAGAACTCCTTCACATGGATTTATTTGGACCAAAAACATACAAGAGTTTGGAAGGAAATCTTTATTGTCTTGTGATTGTTGATGACTATTCAAGGTATACATGGGTATTCTTCCTTCATGACAAATCCAAAGTTGCATATTGCTTCATGAAGTTTGCCAAGAGAGCACAAAATGAATTTGAAGTAAAGCTCAAAAAGATTAGAAGTGACAATGGAAAATAATTTGACAACACAAATATAGAAGCCTATTGTGATGAAGTTGGAATAAAAAATGAGGTCTCCGCAACATATACTCCTCAACAAAATGGTGTAGTTGAGAGGAAGAACTGGACATTAATCACTCTTACAAGAACAATGCTTGATGAGTACAACACCTCCGAAGCTCTATGGGCGGAAGCTATCAACACCGCATGCTATGCATCCAACCACCTATTCCTTCAAAAGTTCCTTGGCAAGACACCTTATGAGTTGCTCAATGGGAAGAAGCCGGACACCTCCTTCTTTAGGGTGTTTGGTTGCAAATGCTACATCTATAAGAAGCGGCAACACATAGGGAAGTTTCAAAGACATTGTGATATTGGTTTCCTTGTTGGTTACTCATCAAAGTCCAAAGCATATAGAGTATTTAATCATGCCACCGGCTTGGTTGAAGAAACATATGATGTAGAATTTGATGAATCTAACGGCTTCCAAGGAGCACATGAGAATCTTGATGATGTAGGTGATGAACCATTGAGGGAGGCTATGAAGAACATTCCGGTTGGAAACATCAAGCCTAAAGACGATGTACAAGTGATTGATCCACCTTCTTCAAAGTGTGCCACAAAATGGTGAAAAAATGGGAGAGTAGAAAATAAAGATACTCATGTCTCCCATGAGCAAATGGTGGTACAAGCACAAGATGTTGATGCTCCACAACCTCCTCCTCAGGTGTACAATAGAAGAAATACACCTCTACTACAAGATCATCCATAAGATCTCATCATAGGGAGTCCATCAAAGGGTGTAATGACTCGCTCACAAAATCTTGCTTTATTTATTGCTCATCACTCTTTTGTCTCTTGCTTTGAGCCTACTAAGGTAGAAGAAGCTCTTCAAGATCTAGATCGGATAAATGCCATGCATGAAGAGTTGAACAACTTCACCCGCAATGAAGTTTGGACTCTTGAAGAGCGACCTAAAGGTGCAAGAGTCATTAGAACAAAGTTGGTGTTCCGAAACAAGCAAGATGATCAAGGTGTTGTTGTGAGGAACAAGGTAAGGCTAGTAGTAAAGGGGTTCTCTCAAGTTGAAGGTTTAGATTTTGGAGAGACCTTTGCACCGGTTGCAAGATTAGAAGCCATTCGTATCCTACTTGCATATGCATCATATCATGAAATGAAACTATATCAAATGGATGTGAAAAGTGCATTTTTAAATGACTTTATTAATGAACTAGTCTATGTTGATCAACCTCCTGGGTTTGAAGACCCTAGATATCCTAATCATGTTTATAGGTTGTCCAAGGTGTTATATGGGCTTAAGCAAGCTCCAAGAGCTTGGTATGAGCGCCTTCGGGACTTCCTCATTGAGAAGGGCTTCACCATTGGGAAGGTCGACACTACACTATTCACCAAGAAGCTTGATGGGCATATCTTCATTTGTCAAGTGTATGTTGATGATATCATGTTTGTATCATCAAATGAAGATTCTTGCAAAGAGTTTGGTGAATTGATGTCGAAGGAGTTCGAGATGTCAATGATTGGAGAGCTTACATTCTTTCTTGATTTTCAAGTCAAGCAAATGAGAGAAGGGATTTTCATCTCTCAAGAGAAGTATACAAATGATCTTCTCAAGAGATTCAAGATGGATGAATGTAAGCCAATCAAGACACCAATGCCAACTAATGAACATCTCGACCTAGATGAGGGTGGTAACAAGGTTCATCAAACTCTCTACCGCTCTATGATTGGTAGCTTGTTATATTTAACCGCATCTAGGCCCAACATCATGTTTAGTGTGTGTATGTGTGCTAGATTTTAAGCTAATCCTAAGAAAACTCATTTGATTGCCGTAAAAAGAATCCTTAGGTATCTTAAACACACACCAAGCATTGGCCTTTGGTATCTCAAAGGAGCTAGATTTGAATTAATTGGCTATTCCGATTTGGATTATGCCGGGTGCAAAGTTGATAGAAAAAGCACATCCGGAGGGTGCCATTTTGCTTGGTAGATCACTTGTGTCTTGGTCCTCCAAGAAACAAAATAGTGTGGCCTTGTCCATCGCCGAAGCAAAATACATTGTCGCGGGTGCTTGTTGTGCACAAATACTTTATATGAAACAAACTTTGCTAGACTATGGTGTAGTTCTACAAAAGGTACCTCTTTTGTGCGACAATGAAAGTGCGGTAAAACTTGCAAATAATCCGGTTCAACACTCTCGCACCAAGCACATAGATATCCGTCATCACTTTCTTAGAGATCATGTTGCGAAAAATGATATATCATTAGAAGGTGTAAGGACCGAGGATCAATTGGCGAATATCTTTACTAAACCGCTAGATGAGGCAACTTTTTGTAGATTGCGGAATGAGCTCAATATGCTTGATTTTAGCAACTTTACTAAAAGATGAGCTTGTGTTGTCCCTTGCATTGCATTGTAATATACAACGTCTTTAATGTTTGGTAATGCATATAGGGCTTGTCTAACATGGTTAAGATAGCCGCCGAAAAGCGTGTGAAGAAGCTTAATCTTGGATCAAACTTGATAAGCGACTAGATTTACTCTCAAGTATTGCATTGCACATGTATGAATATTGTTTTGTCGTTTATCTTCAATTGCCCTCTTATTGCCTATTTTCTTAAAAAGAATTATAGCCTAAGGCAAAATATTTTGAAAAACTTGAGGGCTTGAGAGAGGTCACTCACATCAGTCCCAATTGGTGGTTATTTGGGTCTTATTGGAGTTGGGACTTGATTGGGAATAGGCAGCACGAAGAACTTTGAAGATTTGCTAGAAAAAGAGTGACCGAACGCTGCACTGGACTCTGAAGTCCAGCGTCCGGTCATTTCACAGGAGGTGAATAGCTGCCGAGCAGGAGTGACCGGACACTGAAACAGTGTTTTCCCAGCGTTCGGTCAGAAGGAGGTTCAACGTCCGGTCGATCATGAAGACGTCAAGGCAAGGTGACCTGACTCTGGCTGCGTCCGGTCGGTGTCCACCGGACGCGTCCGGTCACGATTCTAGAGAAATTGGACCTCTCTAGAATCGACCGGACGCTAGGTGGTAGCGTCCGGTCACTGCCACCGGAGCGTCCGGTCAATAGGATTCGTGCGGCATACGAACTCTTTGCCTCTTTCCTTATCCAACTCTGTCGGGGGACTCATTTAACCGCAAGCCACCGCGCTGTGTGACCTAATCCGCCGTGCCATCCTCTGCCGTGCCACCATGTACCTGAGCCCTAGCCGCCGCATTACGCCTCCCCGCGGATCCCGCGTCGTCGCTTGCCATGCCATCCTCCGTCGAGCCCGTGCACCACCACAGCCACAGTCTCCCCGCGCCAGCGCAAGCTCCAGCGCCCATCATCGTCGTAACCCACACGCAGCAGCTCCTCTGTGCTCCACCGCATGCCGCAGCTCCCCGCGCCACCGCAATCGCGCCCGTATGCCACCTCCACTGCCCTAGCCGCCGCCACACTGCGCTGTGCCAGCACGCCGCTAAGATTCACAGTAGCAGCACCGCCGCTCCAGCGCCGCCTCCCGTGTACCATCGCCGCACAGCACTGTCCTAGCACCGCCATTGGATCTCTAGTGCCACTATCGTGCCCTTGCACCCACATTGTTTCCTCGTCGAAGAGCCTCCAGTGCCCACCGCGAACCCTAACCTAGTCGATTCGGTGGTTCCCCACGTGTCACGTCTCTTCTCTTCTCGGGTCACCGGTTCATCAGGTAGCAAGCCCACGTTCAATTTCGTACCTAATTGCTTGCTTTCTTAGGATTTCATATCTCTAGATCCATAATTTAAATTATTTGTATATCCTATCTATTCAATCGTGCAGCGAGTCGGTGCCATTGAGGTCTCGAGTGGCAGTTGTCAGTCAACTTGGGGCCAAGCTTGCGAGTACGGATCGAGGTCAAGCCTTGAAAGTGTCAGCGGTAGTTGATCTTTGTCAGAGGCAGCAGTTCTTGTTAGATGGCTTGTGTCAAGAACGACGAAGGTGGTCTAGGTGATGAGGATCCGAGGCGTCTGCCTCGCTTGCCTGCAGATCCAAAAGGCAAGGCGACGAAGAAGATTGCATCAAAGAAGCGCAAGTACCTAGATGTAGAGACAGCTAGAGCAGCCGTAGTTGCAGAGGCTACAGAGCATGCCGAGAGAGGAGGTGCTCGCAGTGGAGTCCAAATCGCAGATCTTCTTTCACCAGAAGCGACGACTAGACTTGAGCGTGTTGAGCGTCTTCATGGTGGTCCACCTGGGACTCTTATGATTGGAGGACGACATGTTGCTATTGATGAGCCTCAGCCTCAGGGAGAGTCACAGCAGGAGCCATAGTAGCAGGCAGAGCAGGCTCAGGAGGGAGAGCAGTCAGAGGAGATAGAGCATGCACCTCAGCCTCAGCTTCGCTGCTCTGGTTGTACTCGTGCTCCAGTCACACAGAGGGCAGATACACAGCGGAGGGGTTCTCATCCACCGCCCAGACCACAGGGTCCGCCTCCTGTGACACACTTGGACTTGAGGGCCACCACGGCCAAGCAGGTGCAGCAACTCAGGTTTATGGACTTTGAGGTGTGGTTTCCTCCGAGGAGAGATGAGCGTGCATCTGAAGGTTTCTACACACCTCTGTAGGAAGATTTCTACAATGCCTATCTCAACAGTGGGGCAATTTTCAGATCTCAGAGAGTCTGCAGCATTGAGTCTATAGTAGCAGCAGCCGAAGAGCATATTCGCCCCTACCTTGCATATCTATCGGGGCTGACAGACTTGATTGGATGGACCGGATTATATGTTCCATCTTGGGTTTGTTAGTACTATGCTTCTCTCTGGATTGACCCGCAGCATAACTATATTCACTTTGCATTCAGAGGCAGAGACTACTGGCTGATGAGCACTAGGGTTAGGGAGATACTTAGGCTTCAGGAGCAACTGTCAGGTTATATGAGGTTTGCTATGGACAGACAGCGCCCCCCAGATGCCCTCATGGTGGTTTGCTGCCACCTACGGACTTGGTTCATCATGTTTCATAGAGCCCTTTGGCGAGGGGTCACGCAGGAACCCCAGTGATCTTACTCCTACTGCTCGCATGCTTGAGGCTGTTATGAGGAGGACACTGCTTCCGAGGATGGGGTATCACGAGGGCTTGACTCATACAGTTATGGCTTATCAACTCTCTGATGCAGCAGACAATATTTGACATTTGGGATCTTCTTCTATCAGAGATGGAGGACACTATTGTAGAGGGCTTCAGAGGTCGCAGGCAGCTGCCATATGCCCTCTGGATCACTTTTCTTATTCATAGGGTAGTTACTATGAGGCCACCAGAGATGCTTGCTGAGTATAGTGGTGCTTCGACAGAATTTCCCTGCATACAACATGACTCAGATGATCCGTCATAGCACGCCATAGGCACCTAGCCAGCCGCGTTGTCGTCCCGATGTGCCAGAGTCTGTAGCCTAGCAGGATGATATTATCAGGGGCATTGCAGCTACAGAGGAGGAGGAGCTTGCTCAGTAGGAGGGGATGGTCGTGAGCGACCCCAGTGATAGTTCTGATGATGACTACCAGCCCATTCCTTAGATGCCTCCATGATGACATGATAATGAGGCCAGCAGCTCTAGTTCAGTGCCACTTGCACTATAGACAGACCCCGCTTTACTTGCCATACTTGAGCGGATGAGGCAGGATCAGGCTCGCCAGGCAAAGGAGATAGCTGCTACATTTGCACAGTTCTCGGCAGGATGAGTTCCAGCAGCAGCAGCTGGCTATTCAACAGTAGATGCAGGCTCTATAGTAGCAGCAGCAGGCCATGCATCAGTAGCAGATCCTCATGTAGCAGCAGCTTCTTGGATTTATACAGCATGTTGTGACTGCTATTGGGGCTCCACCGCCACAGCCTTCGCCCTAGCTTGGTCAGACTGTAACTATTTCTATGACTCCAGCGTTATAGCCTAGTGGGCTTCAGAGTCAGGGACAGCCACTAGCACAGTTTGCTTCACCCACAGAGCAGGTGTCCCAGTATTTGGCTTCGCCAGTACTAGCCCCGCAGTTCATACCTCTTCAGACGGGCTTCACATCGGCTAAGATGTCCTCGCTGCTTGTGTTAGAGACCACAATGTCTAGGAGCCTTTGTGCTTCCTTTAGTGAGTTGACAGGGTAGCCTACTCCGCCATATCTACATGTCCCAGGTCCTTCTACAGTTGCACCTATTACCGGGACTATAGAGACGCTCCCTTCCTCAGTGGCATCATCAGAGCCAGCTGCTTCAGTCGTACCAGCACAACCTACAACAGCTCTAGTCCTTGATTTGACCCAGACTGCTTCAGCATCGCTTCCAGCTTTAGAGGGTCAGACAACTCAGAGCTCAGGGGCAGATGATGATGGCACCCAGTTCCAGCTCGCTCCTCGTACCTCAGCGCCTGGCTCGTCTGCTGCAGCCCCGCTGACCGACCCTTAGGTTTTGGTGTTTGACGCCAAATGGGGAGAGGGTTCGAGTATGTTAGCCTTAGGAGGAGCGACATATCTAGGGGGAGCTTAGTTATTATATTAGCTCATATATTACATTTGGAGTTTTATGTGTGATACACTATTGTGCATTCGTCGTGTGTCTACTTCTTATGCATTAAAACTATATTTATGTGATAGTGATATCTACGTAATCATGACATTTGACATGTGTGCTCTCTACTTTGAATTATTTATATGTCATATCACTTGTGTTATGCTCATTTGCTTTTGCTTCCGCATTTTACTCTGATGCAAATGAGCTTTATTTATTGTACTCATACTTATTTCATATCATTTGAGTACATCATGATGGCTTGGGTCATATAAGCTTGCCTAACACTTTTGTTCTTATTGCCAAAAGCTTATATGATCCAAGCATGTTAAAAACCTCATCTCTTTCACATACTCGAGGTAGTATTGTCATCAATCACCAAAAAGGAGAGATTGAAAGCATCTAGGCCCCTAGTTGGGTTTCGGTGATTAATGACAATACATGATTACTGTGACTAACGTGTGTTTTGCAGAGGCAGTTAAGTTAGGTCACGGTAATGGAGATCGATTGGGCTATCATGATGGTCATGCCCCTACGATGAAAATCGTTTCGGTTTTCAAAGGATAGACGACAAGGTTAAGGATGGACTAGTTCTAAGTGTCGATTGGAGTTGGAGTTGGAGTGACACTTAGAGTAGTTTAGGACTTTGTTTTTCCTTTGGCCATACTATTAAGGGGGGTATAGACGGGTAGCTTCACCTAGGTGAGTCTAGTGGGTTAGGTGTGGTGCATACTTGCTAAAACTAGCACTAGGTAGCTCCAAAACAGCCCTTAGATCCAATAGAGCAAATTTCATTCACATATGATCGAGAGTTGGAAGTGAATGGAGGGTCAAATACTGACTGGACGCTGGCTCCGGTGTGACCAGATGCTGGCTTAGGGTCCGATCAGGTCATTTGATCAAGGTGAATTCGCCTAGTGCGATCAGACGCTGAGGTGAAGTGACCGGACGCTGAGAGCCAACGTCCGGTCGACTCCAGTAAGGTTACAGAGAGGGAAAATCATGACCGGACGCTGGCTGTGAACACTAGAGTTCGGGGTGTACTAACCGGAGCATTCGATCAATATGACCGGAGCGTCCGGTCACCCTACAGAGGCACTTAACGGTTCATTTTTCAGCCCATGTTATAAATACCACCTCCACTCGTGTGTGGGGGTACTTTTGCTCATTCCAACAGCTAAGAAACACCTTAGAGAGTGCCAAGAAGAGCAAGATTCTAGTAAGGTGATTGAGATTTGAGAATCCCAAAGAGAGCCCTCATCAGTGAGATCAAGAGTAGCAAAGTGTGCATCCACCCTTCTCATTAAGCTTGTCGTGGTCAAGTGAGAGTTTGTGCTTGTTACTCTTGGTGATCGCCATCACCTAGATGGCTTGGTGGTGATTGGGAGCTTGGTGATCATCTGGAGAGCTTGTGGATGACCCAACTCACATTGTGAGCGGTTGTGGGTGATTCACCGCGACGGAGTGTCGAAGAATCAACCCATAGAGAGCACTTGATCCTTGCGCGGATCAAGGGGAGCTACACCCTTGCACGGGTGCTCCAACGAGGACTAGTGAGAAGTGGCGACTCTCCGATACCTCGGCGAAACATCGCCGCGTTCCTCCTCCTCTCTTTACCTTGAGCATTTACTTTGAGCAATTCAATTCTTGTCATTTACATTCCTAGAATTGCCATGCTAGAGTAGGATTGGAACATAGGTTGCAAGTCTTTTGTGCGGTAGAACAATTAGAAACACTTTCTAGGCACAAGGGGTTAATTGGGCTAACCGTAGGATTTATTTATTGCAAAGAAATTTAGAATTAGTCCAATTCACCCCCCTCTTGGGCATCTTGATCCTTTCAGATATGTTTCGATGGTGCAGTGTCTTCAATAGGTCATAATCTGCCCATGATATCTGTCTATGGGACTGCAACTGTTTTACCCTGCCCTTTATCTTCACTATAGGGTGTGTGTGCTCTGCTTGAAACACCATAACCCTCCACTTTCCCTCATGCAGACCCACAGCCATGTTTGCCTTACAATCTGCCTTCTTCAGTGTGCTCCGCTTCCTTGTTGTAGTAGTCATCACGGCTATTGCGCCTTTCTTCTTGGATGCGGTCATTGCTGATAATGATGCATTACTTGATGCGTTGTCTTCCTTTTCACCAGGTGTAATCCTTGCATGCGAACACTCAAACTCCTTCCTTATCAACTACTTACTCACACGGCTGTTTCTCGATGAGCCTACCCTGATACTGAATCCCATCTTGAATGCATAAGCTTTGTACACCCTCCGTGCTTCATCTAGTGTATCAAACTCCATTCCTTCAAATGGAACCACTGGTTGGGAGCTTACAACGTCCTCTTCTTCTTCGTACACCACATCGTCATCAGTTATATCCACCTCAACAACCTCAAATGGCTGACCTTCTGCCCCATGAGAAAAACTCTAATCAAGATTAGGGCCAACGGAACCCTGCGTTGCAAATGTGTTGTCAAATTACACATGCAATCAACAGCAAATAATTGTTTTGAAGGAAATAAACAAATTCAGTTAGAGTGTGCCCAGAAACATACTTCTAAAACATAGGCAGCCATGTTAGCGCTTGAAGTTGCAGCAATAGCCATGTTAGAGCTTCAAGTTGTAGCAATCTGATGATGTCCAGTGGCAGTATTTCTCCCATCAATCATACCCTTCCGCACATTTCAAAGTGTTGCAAATTTGGTTTAGTTCACATTTTGTTATAGATGTTATACACATTATCAAAAACTACAAAATAGGGGTATCATAGAACACACAGGCACCTAGAATTCTTGTTGAAGTTCAATCTGGTTTAGTGTTTCAAGAGTAATGTAACACATGTGTTCAGTAGTGGTAAAATAGAGCATCTTGTCATGGTGTACACATGCACCTAGAATTCTTGTTGCAGTGGACTCTGGCAAGTGTTTTAGTAGTATTGTAACACACGTTTCAATACTAAAACAGAGCATCTAGGCATGGTGTACACAGGCACCCAGAATTCTTGTTGCAGTTCAATCTGGTTTAGAGTTTTAGGAGTAATGTAACATAAGTTTTAGTAGTGGTAAAACAGAGCATCTAGTCATGGTGTACACAGGCATCCATAATTCTTGTTGCAGAGGACTCTGGTAAGTGTTTCGGTAGTATTGTAACACACGTTTCAGTACTAAAACAGAGCATCTACTGCAAAAGTATGGTTCCAAATCACCAATGTTCAAAGATTTGTAGTCTAAAACAACACAACTCAAGCAAATTGCGACATTGGGTCATAGATGTACATCTTACATGCTGTTTTGAAGAAGAAGGGTTTGTCTCCACCACCTCCTTGCCCCTAGCAATTGCAACATGAGACTCCAATCCACCGTAGACGAAGCTAGAGCCCTCCTTGCGTCCCTCTAACCATAGATCCGCCTCACGGCCCTCAACAATCGGCGGGGGATGACGCCCTGCGGGGAACTCCATGTTGGAGAAGAGATGAGACATCTGGGCGTGGTGATTGCTGTGGAGGGGAACAGGGCGGTGAGGATGGGGGCGTGGCGGGGGGATGGGCGGCGCGCGCGGGATGGCTGGGGACGGGCGGCGCGGCAAGGGGACCGGCCGCCCACGAGCGTGGGATGCCACAACTGGTGAGTGAAGCTCTGTTCGGATTCGTGGGATTGACTCGAATCGAAATGTTATTTGGTGCGCCAGACTCGAATCGAAATAGGACAACCGGTCGGACCCGAGGTGCGTCCGGACGCCGCGCTGAAGCCGAACGTCTGGGAGCTAGGTGCTCTGAAACACCTATGATCCCTGTGATCGCTACCACTGGATCTCATGATCTGATCGGCGCTCATGAAGAAACATTGCACGTATGATGACCAGAGGTCAACTTCGAGTGTGTGAAAGGAAAAAGCCTCCGGTGGAGCAATGTTGAACGTCAAGTAAAGACGCTGCTAGGACATGCATGATCGCAGACAGAGCGTGCGGATGAAGGGGGAGTCATAAGAGAGAAGTAGCGGTTCTTTTAGAAATCTTTGTAGTGTCTCTGTATTCATCTATTTCTTGCACCAGCAGCTCAGTTGAGAAATTTATGTTTTTTTGGGGTTATTCATAAGGGCGTTACTAGCGTCCAGACGCCCGTGGCTGTTTGTTTCCCACGCGTAGCGAGCTTATGGTGTGGACCTCAGCTTGCTTTGGGGCCACTACGCGAGCATCTCGCCACTGTCGGTCCACCCGAGGCCGCCACCTCCACGGGCGTTTGTGTGCTTGTCGTCGGTAGGGTTTCCCACCGAGCTCGAACTACTACAGCGAGATGGAGGGAAAGAAAGAGAGTGGAGGGAGAGGAGAGGGCGAGGCACGCCATGCGAGGTAGGAGCCGAAGCCCTGACGGCAAGCCGCTGTACGTCCGCCAGCCACCGGCGCCATTGCAACATGTGCAACACCCGATCTACTTTTGAGACATCCAGATGAAACATTTGCATCATACGTCTGAAGACAGATGAAATATTTGAAACATGCGTCTGAAACACTTGAAAAAACACATGAAACACTTAAAAACCTTTACAACACGTACACAATATCTAGATAAAACATTTGCAACATATGCGTGAAACATATGCAACTTTTAGATAAACACACTTGTAACATACGTTTGAAAAACATATGCAACATTAGGGACAGACGTTTGCAACATAAAGTGTGCAACCAGTGCAACATATGCAACATCCTGATCTACTTTTGTATCATCCATACGAAACCCTTGCAACATACCTCTAAAACAACTGAAACACTCAAAACATACACTTGCAACACGTGCTTTCAACACAATGTTACCTTGATGCTTGGACGAATGGAGCTCGTCCTTGTGGAGCTCAACGCCGATGCGGAGCTCGATGCCACTGAGTGCTCGGAGGTCGCCGGTGAAGAGCTCGTTGGTGGCATAGACCTTGGCAATGGCCGCAGCAGGCGGATGGAGCATGGCCGCGATGGAAGGCGTGAGCCCGGACGGCAGGGGAGGGGGCGCAGGCAGAGTCCGTCCTGCGAGCGGGGGCAGCGCCGGCGAGCAGAGTCCGTCCCGCGATGGCGGGCGTCGCGGGCGGGGCGGCGCCGACGAGCGGAGTCCATCCGAGCGGGGGTGGCACGGGCGAGTGGAGTCGTCCTACGAGCAGGGGTGTGCAGTGCAAAGCGGGCATGCGACACGGGCTAGGTCCATGAATGAGTGGATGAGGATGGGTCCGTGAATGAGTGGATAAGGTTAGTCCGGACGGGAGTCACGGGACGGACGCACGGATACCAGCATTATTGTATTCATAACCCCACGTGGAGCAATGTGAGGTTATTCATTAGCAATCCATTACCAAGTTAGTTCGGAACAATAATTTTGATTAAATATATATGTTTTTTGTGGTACATTACATAACGTTCCTCTTTGATAAGGCAATGTCAGGTGCTTTCTGCATCACTCAAACCAGTCGAGTTTGTGCATAACACATTTTTCGCAGAAGATTATTTTGTACCAGTAGTGACTGTTCTTCATGACACTGTGCTAATCACAATCCAGATCAGATACACTTTGAAGTATTCTTCCAGGTTGCGTTTGACGTTTATATATATGATGAAAGCGTAAAAGTCTGAAATAACAACTACCTGGTGTAGTGCTGTGGGTGTGAGTTCTCTGACGACATTTTTAGAAAGGTGTCCTGTGGAAACGGGATAGGTTACCATTTTTTCCCTGGCTACTTTTTTTAACGAATCAGGCAGGAGAGCTGCCGATTATATTAAAAAGCAAATGAAGTCCAGACTAGGTAAAAAATAAACAGATACAACTCCGGTCAGTTGGATTGTGATCTCAACACACACCGAAACTCCAACTCAAAGAAGGAAAAAACAACTCTGGCCGATCGGAATGGGACATCAACACGAGCCGTAACTCAACAAAGACACACACCTCACCGCCACCAAACCACCACGAACTAGACACTACACTACACCGCCACCCCACGAAAAACAAAGCCGTCAAGACGAAATCGCCCTCATCACTGCTTGCACCGTCGTTACCGACGATGTCTCACACTAAGTAGCCCGCTGCTAAGCAGGGCTAGCCGTTGTGTTCCGCTGGAAGCCGTGTAGCCCATCCACAATCAGATCCGCTTGCGCCATCTCTGAAGACGTTGTCCCACACCTGAGTTGCCACTATAAAGCTAGCTACTGTTTTTTAGTTGATGTGGGCTTCTTACTATTTGTTTTCCTTAACCTCCTTCAGCCAAACGTAGATTTGTTTAGTATGATACATGAAAACTCTACAGCAAGATCTTCCAAGTGTTGTTTCTTTGTGCTGACGCATTTCAGGTCCTGAGTCAAGTGCTGTTTTGCTTTAATTCTCCATTCAGTTTCTTGTCCATATAACACATTATATTTATCTAGGCAATGAAAAAGGTACGGGGTTCAACCCTCGCTTCTCCGATCATTATTTTTTTTATTATTCTATTCCAAGATTAAATCAATTATAAAATAATATGTAGTGGCAACATGAACAAAATTGGTGATGTAGCTCAACTGATAGAGCATTTATCTATACATGAAAAAAGCTATGAGATTCAACTCCTTGCATCTCCAATTATTACTTTTTTATTAACCTATCTTCCAAGATTAAATCAAATTTAAAATAATCTGTAGTGGCTAAATGAATAAAATTGGGGATGTAGCTCAATTGGTAGAGCATTTTTTATCTATGCAGGAAAAGGTATGGGTTCAACACCTTGCATCTCCAATTATTATTTTATTATTAACCTATCTTCCAAGATCAAATAAATTTAAAATAATTTGTAGGGGCAACTTGAACAAAATCGGGGATGTAGCTTAACTGGTAGAGCTTTTGTTTGTGCATGAGAAAAAAGGTATGGGGTTCAACTCTTGGCATCTCTAATTATTTTTTATTAATCTATTTTCCAAGATCAAATAAAATTTAAAATGACCTATAGTGGCAAATAGAACAAAATTGGGGATGTAGCTCAATTGGTAGAGCATTTGTCTATGCATGAAAAAGGTATGGGGTTCAACTTATTGGGGATGTAGCTCAACTTGTAGAGCATTTCTCTATGCATGAAAAAGGAATGGGGTTCAACTTCTCGATTCTCCAATTATTACTATTTTTATCAATCTATCTTCCAAAATTAAATAAAATTTAAAATAATTTGAAGTGGCAAACTGAACAAGTAGCTCAACTGGTCAAGCGTTTGTTTATGCTTGAAAAAGGTATGGGGTTCAACTCCTCACATCTCCAATTGTTATATTTTTATTAATCTATCTTACAAGATCAAATAAAATTTAAAATAGGGATGTAGCTCAACTGTTCAACTCCTCGCATCTCCAATTTTATTCTTTTATTAATCTATCTTCCAAGATTAAATAAAACTGAAAATAATTTGTAGTGGAAAATTGAATAAAATTGGGGATGTAGCTCAACTGCTAGAGCGTCTGTCTATGCATGAAAAAGGTACAAGGTCCAACTCTATGCATCTCCAATTATTATTTTTTATTAATATATCTTCCAAGATCAAATAAAATTTAAAATAATTTGTAGTGGAAATCGATCAAAATTGGGGATGTAGATCAACTGCTCAAATCCCCATCTCCAATTATTTTTTTTATTAATCTATCTTCAAAGATCAAATAAAATTTAAAATAATTTGTAGTGGAAATCGATCAAAATTGGGGATGTGGCTCAACTGCTCAAATCCTCGCATCTCCAATTATTATTATTTTATTAATCTATCTTCCAAGATCAAATAAAATTTAAAACAATTTATAGTAGAAATTGAACAAAGTTGGGATGTAGCTCAACTAGTAGAGAGTTTCTCTATGCATGAAAAAGGTACGGGGTTCAACTCCTCGCATCTCCAATTATTATTTTTTATTAACCTATCTTCCAAGATCAAATAAAATTTAAAATAATTTGTAGTGGAAATCGATCAAAATTGGGGATGTAGCTCAACTGCTCAAATCCTCGCATCTCCAATTATTTTTTTATTAATCTATCTTCCAAGATCAAATTAAATTTAAAACAATTTGTAGTGGAAATCGATCAAAATTGGGGATGTAGCTCAACTGCTCAAATCCTCTCATCTCCAATTATTATTATTTTTATTAATCTATCTTCGAAGATTAAATGTAATTTAAAATAATTTGTAGTAACAAATTGAACAAAATTGGGGTTAAAATAATTTGTAGTGGAAAATTGGATGTATCTCAACTAGTAGTGTTCTCCTGGCATCTCCAATCATTGTATTTTATTAATCTATCTTCGAAGATTAAATCTAATTGAAAATAATTTGTAGTGACAAATTGAACAAAATTGGGGATGTAGCTCAACTAGCTCTGGTAGAGTGTTTGTCTATGCATGAAAAAGGTACATGGTTTCAACTCCTCATATCTCTAATTGTTATTATTTTTATTAATATATCTTCAAGATTAAATAAAATTTAAAACAATTTGTAGTGGCAAAAATGAACAAAATTAGGGATGTAGCTCAACTGGTAGAGCGTTTATCTATGCATAGACAATTAAAAGCCTGGGTGACCTGCCTAGGCCAAGCGTGGTTTCTAGGCTTGTAGCTAATTAAACAAGCCCTTAGTTTTACATCAGGGTCCATGAAAAATGATGCACATCGAATTTGAACAAAAATTTAAAATATCCAGATCCTTGAATCTTAAAACTACAACACTGTAACTTTGTAGGGCCTAGCATTCTAGTTTAGAATTTTGGCATGTTATGATATAGAATTATAAGATAATAGGCTCTAAAAGTAGCGTATTAGCTATCATTTGGAACCTTAAACTATTTTTTTTTCTGAGTGTTGATTTAAAGTGTGACCTATAACTGTTTTGTAAATTTATTCTGAAGCTTCAATACTCGTTTTCCCACAACTACAACCTATTCCAATGAAAGAATATAATATGTCTCAAGCTTCATCTTCCTACATCTCCATTACGTCACATACACGATAGACAACGCCACACTTGCAGCTGCTCTCAGGCACAACGACTGGACAAGAATCCTAGACACTGGACGCTATGGCCCATGATTGCCAACTTCTCCAAACAACACGGGCAACAAGACCTCTCAGTCATGAAGATCCATGATCAAGCAATCGTCGTGCCAATCATTAGCCAAACAGCTAGCCCAACATATACTTGCACGCATTTTCTAGAATTTTGTTGTACAATTTGCTATTTTTGTTTGTTTTTTCCTGGATTGAGTTTGCTTCCTAGCTTTTGAGATAATGTCCATTTTATGAATCCACTAGTGCCTCGTTTCAAATTTTGTGGAAATTTTTTAAGGGTCTGTTTGCATAGCTTTTCTAGAAGTGATTCTCCGAGTAGAAGTGATTACATGGTTAGAAGTGATTATATAATAATTCTCTAAGATAAGCTATTTTTTCATAACATAGTGATTCTCTAAGTAGAAGTGGGTTACATGGCTGGAAGTGATTCTCTAGTAATTCTATAAGACAAACTACTTTTTTTCATAACAGAGAGTCACTTCTCATAATGAAGAAGCTATTTTTTTCGGCTCCCAACTCCTACTCAAGAATCAGGATAGAATGACTTAGGAGCTGATTCCTTAAAAAAATTTGCACATTCTCGGCCTTGGAGCCCCAAGAGGAAAATCTCTCTCATTGGTGGGACCATTCGTAAATGAGCCATTAGATCAGTGAAATGAACATAAGCATGTATGGATTATGGACCCGATACTGGGCTTTAGTGGACCTGATTTTGCCAAAATAGCGTGTGATCTTCGATGGGAAGAAGCCCTATTTTGCCAAAATAGCGTGTGATCCCCCTCAACTTCTACTTCCTCCACCCGGTGGAGGGACGGGCTTCTCCCCGTGGAGAACCCCTATTTTTTTCCCCACCTCATTTATTGGCATAGTCTGATTTTCCCCCTCAACTTCTAATTCACCATTTTGCCTTTTACCTCCCTCCCTTTGAACTAACCGATCCAAAGTGGTTTTTCATCCTTTACGTGGAGATACCAACGACACTAAAGTCTCTCGTCCCGGCGCATCGACTCGAGCTGTGAAAGGTTTGTTCTCTATTACGGCCAAAGTGGTTTCACCGTGGCGCCGTCTCGATCATCTCATCGGCTGACCGTGGCGCCTCTTCATCTCTCATCTCTATCATCTCCCAAACCGAGTGATGCGGCTGCTGTTCCCGGTGATGGCAGCGGCGGCGGTGCTGGTTGGAGCGACGCGGGCGTCCGGGTGCTACCCGCGGGTGTATATAGCTTCGGGGACTCGCTAGCGGTCACTGGCAACGTGCGCTTCGTCTACGGCGAAGACTGCGGCAACCCAACGCCACAACTTTAACCCACTGCTCATCCATCCATCGATCAATTAGCTAGATAGAAGTAGGAGCTAGCGGCTCTGATTTTGAGATTTAGAATCTGCAGCGCGCGCTGGGGCTCCCGTTTTTGCGGCTGTACTTCGGCGGGCGGCGCGTCGCGGACTTCGTGCACGGGGCCAACTTCTCTCTAAGGGCGGAGGCTGCGGGCGGGTGAGGGCGGAGGCGCCGACTGCGGGCGAGTGGAGGCGAAGGAGCCTGCGTCAGGGCCCGGCAGTGGCGCCCGCCAGGAGGGAGAGCGATGGAAGTGCGGAGTGACTGGGCGTCACTCCTCCCGGACCTGACGCAACTCATCGCCGCCCGCGTACGGGCGGCGGACGTGGTGGATTACATGTCCTTGCGCGCCGTGTGCGCGAGCTGGCGCGCTTCCACGCCTAGTCCGCGCGACCCTAGCATCCGTGACGCGCGTCTTCGACCGCGCGGCTGGGTCGCGCTATGCGACGGCTGGACGCATGCGAGGTCGCCTTCCTCTGCACCGCCACCGGCAGGTGCGTCCGCGTCCGCCTGCCGGAGCTCCGCGGCCACCGCATCGTCGGCTTCACCGACGGCCTCCTCATCCTGCTCAACAAGGGAACCACCGCCGTCCGCGTCCTGCATCCCTTCACCCGCGTTGCCGTCGACCTCCCGCCCATCGCCCCCATCTTGGACTACATGGTCAAGGACCAGCTGTCCCGCGCCTGGGTGAGAGTCGCCGTGTGAATGTCCCAGAACTCCCCCGATTCCATCGCCGTCGTCGCCTGGTTCCTCAACGCAGCGGGGGTGGTCGTCGCCGAGCCTGGCTCCCCGTGCTGGTATACCGTGCGCCACAGCCTCCAGCTTGCCTCAGCCGTCTCCTTCCAAGGCCGGCTCTATGGCGTCGTCAGAAACAAGATGGCGGTTCTGCAGATCTATCCTCAATGCCTGGGCCCTTGCATTGCTCTTATCCCAAGATTGGACATGCCTCAAGACTATTCCTTCTTCCTCCTGCCTGGTGCATGTTATCCGCCACTTTTCCCATGACAATCCCACTAAGGGCTTGTTCGGTAAGGGTGAAATCCATCCGGAATTGTTCCATTTAATAATATGCTATATAAATTAACAAAGCAATCTCGGTAGGAATAAATCCAGGTCATGAATCCCTAAGAAACGAACGCAGCCGGACCAGGTTTCGTTCCTGGCCAGTTGTACACCAGTTTTCAATACGGACGGCTCCGTTCCACCCGGAACGACCGCCGGAACGGCCCGTTCCCAAAGAAACGAACGGAGCCTAAGGGATATGGACCTCGCCGGTTTGCGTTGTTTGAGGTTGGCACGGCTGAGCAGAGGGGGCTTGCTCCGTTGAGCAGCCTTGGTGATCGAGCTCTGTTTCTCGGCCTTGACCGCTGCCTCTCTGTGTCTGCAAACAACCTGCCTTCCATCAGCGGTGATGCCATTTACTTCTACTCTGAAGATCTCTATCCTCTTCTTATGTACTCTGTCAGCAGCAGCACATGCGAGAAATTATCAACGCTATCCATCATATATGACGGCAGAAAGAGGATCCGACCCTCTGTGCGGCCCTTCACACTAGCAGATCATCTGTTCACCTTTTGCAGCCATTGTTGGTGGTAGGTTCTTGAGCCTCAGTAACTGTCACATGAATTGTTTGGGACACTCTAATGTGCTAACTGATCTGTGCTTTCTCATTGTTTGTATAACTTTAATGTTCTAATTTCTCTTGCTGTAGGTCAAGGGGACTCATGTTTCATGAATACCACTACATACCTACATCTTGGAAGTATTTGTCCAAGAAACACAAAGCCCAAGACTGCGAAGTTCAGTTTCCAAGCTCAAGAGGTTTGAGCTGTTAGAAATAAGAGCTCCTTTCACCGAGAATAACTGCCCTAGCCTGGCACTACCTAGATCTTTGAATAAGTTGTCCAAGAAACAGAAAGCCCAAGACTACGAAGTTCAGGGTCAGGTTCCAAGCTGCATAAGTTTTAGCTGCAGGATTAAGTCTGTTACAGATAAGGGCTCCTTTTGCCGAGAATAACTGCCCTGCCCTTCTGCAGTTGGCACAACTCGGTGATGATTAAAATCCACACTGAAAATGTGGCCTCAGCCCAGCCTCTTCGATTTGTTAGTTCTTTTTCATGTTTATTTATTACTACAATTTATATAAAGATTGAATATAAACAATGATGCACTGATTTCCTCCTGAAGTAGGTTTCAAGCTACTGATGCAATGACATTCTGGCTTTCTGCTATATCTATCTATCAGTTTTAGTCCTTTCGATCATTCAGTTTCAATTATTTGATTTTCTTTAATTCACTTGCTAGTTCTTATATAGTTTCAAGATGTTTCTTAATTTTTTGAGAAACTGTTGTCTTCTCTTACCTGATTTTTCCTTCCCCGTCGATACAGAGCGGAAGAAATAATTGCGGACCTTCATGGATTCGAAGCTATTAGGCTAAAGAAGATAGGATTTGCGTTTATACGCCACCCAGGTCTTTCCTTATAAGTAAATGTTGTGAATCCCATGAGTTCATTTTGGGGACTGTGTTTTTAGTTTGGTTGTATATGTTCTGTGCGTCCACAGTTATCTTACATGACTCAATCATATCCACGAAGATCTGTGGAGACAGAAAAATCAGGTATGGAGAAATTAGGGCGGAAGAATTGATGATTCATAAAAATTGCTGCTGGTGAAATTTAAACTAGACTTTCACTTTCCATGTTGTTTTGATCCTAGAAATCTAAACTAGATTTTCAAGTCTTGATGGTTTCTCTTCTTTACATTGGCTTTGGGAGATTGATCTGTGTCATGGAAAAAGTTGATGTGCACAAGGAGTTAGTCACAGCTCATAATGGCAAGATGATGACGGCTTGCTAGAAGGCCTGATGTTGTGTTGTTTTGCCAGCGTACCTTTGTTACAGGTTTACAGCATTTTTTTTTCCTGATGATTTTACGCATGTAGGAGGCTCTTGTACCAAGCTGCTTCGAAATGAACTAGCGGTTTGCCCCTTGAACTGGAGATGCCCTCCAAATTTTGCAGCACAGTTGTGCCGATGCAGTTTCTTGGAGCAATACAAACGGACAAAACAGAGAACGCGTCGGTGTGTCTCACGCACGCGCGTTAGCGGCTTCACGGACGTGGTAATCAGTGTGTCATGTTCCCCAAATATTTGCATGTTGCTATGGAGTACTTGTATCCAAATCTTGAGGATTTAGTTCCACAAAATAGAGCAATCCGGCTTGTCTAAATAAAGGGTGAGTTCATGTTAGATTTGTATTGAGCACTTTAAGGCCCTCCTGTTTGGATTCAAGGGTTTAAAGATTAGCCCTCCATTTTAGCTATCTTTTAGCCCTTGAGATCCAAACAGAAGGGCTAAATGGAGGGGCTAATCTTTAGCCCTCCATTAGCCCTTGCAAGGTAGACTAAAGATGGCTAAAAGTGCTAACATGAGATTTTACTCTTTTTCTTTCTCCTCTCTCTTTCACCTTTTAGCCATCTTTTAGTCATGTATCAAACAAGCCAAGAGGCTAAACTTTAGTCTCTTCATTTCAAGGGCTAATCTTTAGTCTTAGGCTAAAGTTTAGCCCAGGGGATCAAACAGGGCTAAGAAACCACCCAAACAGCCATACGAAGAAGCACCGTTTGTCAACTTGGGCAATTAGGGCTACTCCCTGCCTGACAAAGACATGCAAAACGCACTACCGAAATCCAAAGCATCAACTGGGGAGGACTCCCACGAATCTTTACACTCAGTTACATTGATACTGACCTGTCTCTGTCTGCGGCGCTGCAAGATGCTAATTGCCCAAGCCATAATGTACTTAGAATGATAGCAGGAAACCAGCAGCACGCAGTAGAAAAAGCTGACAATTATGAACCATCAACAATAGTTCAATACCAAGTGTTAATGGCCACGGCTAACAAGAGGATGCTAATAGTACATTTCATGAAAGGCTAATAGTACATTTCATGAAAGATCCTTCGCTTACTGAAAACATTGCAGAAGTATCATCATCATCTTCATCAGTTAGAATTGATCAGTGCGTGTCTCAACAAGAGAGCCATTAACTGAACATAAAAGGTAAATGGATGTTATGAATAAAACCGCGCCTCTGCCCCACCCGGCGGCAGGGGTTGACGCCACGGCACCTCTGCCCCGCCCGACGGCAGGGGTCACCGTCACATATCCATTTTTCCGCCTGGCGGCCGCCGGCCGGGTCACTACCGCCACACCATTGCCCTGTCCAGCGGAGGACGACTCCCCGCGCCCTTTAGGGCAATCTATATTCCAAGATTAAATCAAATTTAAAATAATTTGTAGTGGCAAATTGAATAAAATTGGGGATGTAGTTCAACTAGTAGAGCGTTTGTCTACTACGTATGAAAAAGCTACAGGTTCGACTCCTTGAATCTCCAATTTTTGTTTTTTTATTAATCTATCTTTCAAGATTAAATCAAATTTAAAATAACTTGTAGTGGCAATTTGAACAAAATTGGGGATGTAGCTCAACTAGTAGAGCGTTTGTCTATGCATAAAAAAGGTACGGGGCTCAAACTCCTTACATCTCTAATTATTATTTTTTATTAATCTATCTTCCAAATTTAAATAAAATTTAAAATAATCTATAGTGGTAAATTGAACAAAATTGGGGATTTATCCCAACTAGTTGAGTGTTTATCTATGCATGAAAAAGGTACGGGGTTCAACTCCTCTTGTCTCCGATTATTATTATTATTTACTAATCTATCTTCCAAGATTAAATAAAATTAAAAATAATTTGTAGTGGAAAATTGAATAAAATTAGGGATGTAGCTCAACTAGATAGTAGAGCGTTTGTCTATCTCCAATTCTCCAGGTCTGACTGTAATAGGCCCTTTTTTCTCTACTCTAAGCCCATTAAAACCTAGAGACACAAAGTTAATTATTTTTTTCGATGTTACACAATCATCTTGCCTGAGCACTATCCACCAACTTTCGTCGCCGTCGCCGACCTTTTGACTCTAGCGCTCAAAGGACCCGACTTCTTGAGGGACGGCAACGAATCCTTCGATTTGGGGCCTTTGCCGTGCGGAAGGATCCCCGCTAGCCTAGAGGGGGGTGAATAGGCCTAGAAAAATCTTCAACAATAACTCAACACAGCAGTTCAGTAACTGTCGGTAGTGTCGACGTTAATCGGTAGTACCGATGCCAAGCGTCGGTAGTATTGACCCCTATAGGAGAGCTACGAAAATTGATATCAATCAACTTCAAATTTAGATCTACGAATTACCCCACTTCCTTATGGATAGATGAAGCTGTCCAAGTACCCCCTTGACCTTGGAGCGCCACCAATTTGTAGATCGGGACCAAAACCTAAGAAATAGCTTGAGAGAGAGACAACAAAAAACAAGTAATTTCAAGTAATCACAACAACCAGCACGCAGAATACAAATATTTATCCCGAGGTTCAGCTCGCCACTAAGGCTTGCCTATGTCCTCGTTGTTGAGGTGACCACTAAGGTCAGAGTCTATTTCACCTCCTTGCCTCTCTCAAGCAACCACAAAGGTAAACTTGAGTTCTTCACTAGAAAATCGAGGGTGACACAAACTTTCCAAGGTGATCCCATAGATCAGGAGCTCTTGGGCAATACCTAGCTGGCTAGGGGCAAAGCCCCAAGAGTAACAAACGCAAATTCAACCGGCTTGACGAAGAAATCAAGTGCTCAAGCTTTGAATCTATGTTTCTCTCACCGAATCCCTTCTCTCAACTCAATCTCTTCCAAGATTTGAAGCTATGAGCAAAGGGGAGAGCTTTATGTTGGTCGAGTGGAATGAGTGGAGTAACGGTTAGAATGGGTGCGGGTTGATATTTATACCCCAAGGAAAAATGACCGTTCAGAGCAACGTCGGTACTACCGGTTAGCGCTGGTACTACCGATGCTAGGCGTGGCTAAGAACCAAAGTCTGTCGGTACTACCGGTTAGCACCAGTACTACCGATGGTGGACAAGGTAGAGAAACAGGGCTCGTCGGTACTACCGGTTAGCGCCAGTACTACCGACAGTGGGTGCGCCAATCAGAAGACGACGCCAGGTACCGGTACTACCGACCCGAGTCGGTACTACCGACAGAGAGAAAAAACTAAGCCCTATTCCTAAATGCTCGTGAGTGATAGTGTCTCTCAATTGATTTTAATTTTATACTTGAACACTCTATCTTTTTCAGACTACCTAGATTTGCATCCTCTTTATAGTGCGGCATATCCTAAACTCAATATCAAATATGAGAGAATTTGAACGCTTTTGAGTAGGTTGCCATGTCCTTTTGTAATTGGGGACTCCACCATCATATGTATTATCCTCCTTTTTATTTTACTTGTTTATCAACTTGATAAATCGCATTAGTTCTCTAATCGTGTGGTCATTATCACCAAAACCCACAATCAAGGCTTGATTGCACTTACACCGTGCTCGACGGGGGTCCACACCACCAAGCCTCTGCCCCACCCAGTGGCAGGGGTCGACGTTACCGCACCTCTTGTAGGGTCGAGATGGCGGACTAGAGGGGGTGAATAGTCTTTCTAAAATTAATCGCGCCGGCTAACCGAAACAAATATAGAATTAAAACTATCGGTCTAGCCAAGACTACACCCCTCTTTCTATGTTCACAAGCATCTTACAAAGATCCTAATTAGACAACAAAGGTGCCGGGCTAGCTAGAGCTCACCTAATCAATTCTAGAGCAAGGTCACACAAACCTATGTACTAGTACTTTGGTAACTGGGGAGCTCCTACACAAACTAGTGAAGCAAAAGTATAAAGCCACCTAAGCTCACTAGCAATGCTCAATAACAAGGCTACACAAGCCAAATTATAGAGTGCAAATTACTTAGCTACACAAACTAAGCAATGTGACTAACAATGTTACTCAAACTGAATTAGTCACGCAAGGAAGCTACTTCTATGCTACACAAGCAAGAAGGTAACTAGCAAGCTACACAAGTCAACTAGTTATAAGAGCAACTACATAAGCACAATGTATATGAAAGCAATTGCAAGCTTATGTAAGGGGATTACAAACCAACGGGAAGACAAGGATGAGACGATGATTTTTATCCCGAGGTTCACGTGCTTGCCAACACGCTAGTCCCTGTTGAGATAAGTTCCAAGGTTGCCGCCGGTCCTCTTGCTAGTGGTGACCCGCAAGTCACACTCTCCCACGAGGAGTGCTTACCACAAGCTCTAACACTTGACCCGGCCGGACCACTTGTCGCCCTTCATGTCTCGATCTACTAGAGTTGCTCTTCGCGGATCCCGCAGGGTGAGCACAATACCCCTCACAATCACTTCTCCGGAGCACCGCACAATCTTCTTTGCGTCCTTTGACGGAGACCACCACCAAGCCGTCTAGGAGGTGGCAACCTCCGAGAGTAACAAGCACCACCGGCTTGTAACTCGATCAGCTAGTACTACTCGATGCAACCTCACGATGCAATCGCACTAGAATCACACTCACTCGTAATCGGATGCAACCACTATGTGCACAAGTGAGTTAGAGGCTCTCCTAGCACTCCTCAAGCATGGACACTAAGTCCCAAGGGTGCTAAACATGTGCCAAGGACGGCCACACACTCCTTGTATAGCCCCAAGGGCTAAAATAGCCATTATCCCTTCACTGTGCACTTTTCGCACTGACCGGACTCGCAGGTCGTAGTGACCGGACGCGCAGTTCGCAAAGTTCGGTCGCTCCTCGTGTGCCACGCGTACTAGCCGTTCGAAGATGACCGTTGCTCACCAACGGCTAGCTCCTACACGCGCATACTCCTGACCGGACGCGCCTAGGTCCATCAACCGAACGCGCCGAGGCCGAGACCGGTTACCAACGTGTTTCTGCACAACTGACCGGACTCACCTTTCTCCTATGACCGGACTCGACTCTCACAGAGTCCGGTCACTTCCAGAGAGGTTCTAGAGAGCTATTTTGATGACTGGACACGTCAGGTCATCACTGACCGGACTCTCCATGTGTCCGGTCGCTCTTCCTCATGTTAAAAACACTAACCAGACTCGGAGGTCGCAGAGTCCTGTCGTAGACCTTTCATCGCTAAAATGGCTATAACTCTTAGCTTTGAACTCTGAATTCGATGATCTTGGATATTTTGGAAAGCTTACTCATAAGGCTACACAAACCACTAGTAAATTTGATCCAAAGTAAAATGGGTCAATACAGAATTCCAATCCAATAGCCATCGCAAGGTTTAGAGCACACCGAAAAACCTTTCTCTCTTCTCCAAGTTGATCCAATTCAACTCCAACAACTTCTCCTTAGCAAATGTGCCAACACCACCAAGTGTACACCACCATGGGCATGTGTGTTAGCATTTTTACAATCATTTTTTCAAAGGATTAGCCACTCAACTTGCCACGCCACTCGATCCTAGCAACGATGCAAAGTTAGATCACTCGAGTGGCACTAGATGACCGATATACAAACAAGTTTGACCCTCTTGATAGTACGGCCATCTATTATAAACCCGGTCATAAACTTCTCTACACACCTATGACCGGTGAAATGAAATGCCCTATAGGTTATACCTTTGCCTTACGTATTCCATTCCATCTCCTCCAATGTCGACGCAACACATGCACCAACACGATCAACAATGATATGATCCACTTCATATCATCATGTGACCTTATTGGTTCATCGATCTTGACCTCACTTGCTCTTCACCTTTGCATCAATCCATCGGCGCCAAGTCTTTGCTCAAGCATCCCGCCACATGGTCCAGCGCTTTAAAGCCTCTGACTTGCCCTTCACTCTTGCAACCGGTCCATCAAGCCAAATCTCATCTTGATCTTTTCCACCTTAGTCACATGACTCCATGTCATGTCTCATATGCAATGAGCTCCTTCATCACATGTGTGAACCTTGCAACATATCCAAGCCATTTCACCTCCATGGCATATGTTGCTCACACATGATGTACTTGTGGACTAATCACCTGTGTATCTCACTCAAACACATATTAGTCCACCTAAGATTGTCACTCAATTACCAAAACCAAACAAGGACCTTTCACCTCTTCCCTACTCGACGGCAGGGGTCACCATCGTAGATCCATTGCCCCGCCGAGCGGCGCGGGTCACCGCCAATGCACCATTGTCCTGTCCAGCGGGGGATGACTCCCCCGAGCCCTCTAGGGCATTCTATCTTCCAAGATTAAATCAAATTTAAAATTTATAGTGGCAAATTGAACAAAATTGGGGATGTAGCTAAACTGGTAGAGCATTTGTCTGTGCATGAAAAAGGGTACGAGGTTTAGCTCCTCGCATCTCCAATTACTATTTTTTATTAATCTATCTTCCAAGATTAAATCAAATTTAAATAACTTGTAGTGGAAATTTGAACAAAATTGGGGATGTAGCTCAAGTGGTAGAGCGTTTGTTTATGCATGAAAAAGGTACGAGTTCAACTCCTCGCATCTCCAATTATTATTTTTTATTAATCCATCTTCCAAGATTAAATAAAATTTAAAATAATTTGTAGTGGGAAATTGAACAAAATTGGGGATGTAGCTCAACTGGCATCTCCAATTATTATTTTTTATTAATCCATTTTTCAAGATTAAATAAAATTTAAAATAATTTGTAGTGGCAAATTGAACAAAATTGGGGATGTAGCTCAACTGGTAGAGCTTTTGTCTATCTCCAATTCTCTAGGTCCGACCGTAATTATGTCTTTTTTTCTCTACTCTAAGCCCACTAAGACCAAGAGACACTAAGTTAATTATTTTTTCGGATGTTACACAGTCTTCTTGTCTGAGCACCGTCCATCGGCTTTCGTCGCAAACGGGCGTCGGCGACCTTTTGACTCCGACGCTCAAAGGACACTTCTTGAGAGACGACAACAGATCCTTCGAGTTGGCGCCTTTGCCGTGCATAGTGGGGGTCCGTGCCACCACGCCTCTGCCCTACCTGGCGGCAGGGGTCGACACCACCGCACCTCTGCCCCGCACGATGGTAGGGGTCGCCATCGCAGATCCATTGGCCCGCCCGACGGCGCGGTTCGCCGCAGCCGCACCATTGCCCCATCCAGCGGAGGACGCATGACGGACGGCTTGCCTCAGAGTCGATAAGGTAGAACACCTTACCATGCACCACAATCCAGCCGTTGCCGTTGGTGCCACCGCCTGATGGGGAAAACCGCCCTTTGTTGTTGCATGCCTGCGTCTTCGCGTTCCACCCGCGGCAGCCGGACATTGCCACACACGTGAGGGGAGATGGAGGCGACGATGGGGTTTAGAGAGGAGGAGGTGAGGGTTTGGAGGAGAGGAGGAGGTGGAGTGGGTGACGGTTTGGGAGAGGAGGATGCAGAGTGAGCGAGGATCATATTACATATAGCAGAACTAGAGGCGGCTCGCTATCCAACCATCTCTATAACTAGCTCTATAGAGGCGGCTAGAGTTACAAGCGGTCTCTGAAAATGATAGTATTTTCAGCGGCGGTTGGTAACTCTAGCTGCCTCTATCGAGCCTATTGTAGAGGCGGTTGAATATTGAGCCGCTTCTGAAGATGCATCTACAGAGGCGGATTATATCACAAGACATTAAAAATGGTCATGTTCCTAAAAAGTTTTTATAGTAGTGTTAGAATAGGTATCATATCTATGGCATCATTTTCATCTTATATATCCTACATATATATATAGGATATTATTATTGTTGTCGGAGAAATCAATGATAGAAAGCAGCTGGAAACTTGTGATGATGTTCCCTGGACTGTTATTATGCTTTAGTTATCAACGACGATGACAAATTATCTGATTTATTAGTGCAGTGCAAAACGAACACGAAAGAAATGTATTGTTATAGTGCAAAACTAACAAGAGTTGGGACGTCTTTTTGTTTAGATATATATAGCCCAATTGGTTGTTTGTTAATCAACGCATTGTATATATACAGGGTTCGGTTCCTCAAATCTTTAACTACAACGACTTTATTCTTCGTATTTCAGTTCCATTATATAGTAAAATAATTTATAGGAAACCACAAAATAGAAGATAGATAGGTATGTAGCTCAATTTGCAAAACTTAAACTAGAGTTGGCCATGTATCTCAATTAGTTGGCAACACCAACAAAATTAAACTATTTTCTTTTGTTTCTCTTCCAGGACAAATAAAATCATCAAATATTTTATAGTAGCTCAACTTGTAGTGTGTGTAGTCTATGCATGACGAAGTTGTATTCTGCGCATCTCTATTACAGTATATTCCATGACTAAATTTAAACGGTACAAAAGTGATTTGTAGTGGAAAACATAAATGGAAATTGTCCCTTGCTCTTACGGTTTAGATTCCTTCTTCTTATCTCTACTCCATGAAAATCAGAAAATCAATTCATAATTGCAAAACCAAATGACAATTGGGCATGTGCTCATTTAGAGTCTTAACCTATGTGTCCCATCCCCAATTAATGTTTGGTACTTTTAACGGTGAAAATCTAAAGGAACTCAGGGATGTATTTGAACTGGTAGACTGTTAATCTATGCATGATGTAAAGATACCGCTTTGAATTTTGCTTCCTAAAGCGGTTTCCTGAAATGTTATGTTTTTTTGTTGCATTCATGTAGACTTTCTGTACATGAAATTACATCGTGGGGATGTAGCTCAAATGGTAGAGCGCTCGCTTTGCATGCGAGAGGCACGGGGTTCGATCCCCCGCATCTCCATCCATTTCTATTTTTTTTTTCCTTGTTGTTGTCATCGTTTTGAGCCCTTTTTTGCCCTTCCTCTCCCCTGCCGCCGTCGGTGACCTGGCCCACAGGTCATCCTCAGCCAGGCACACGACACGGCACCCACCCCTGGCCTCCGCCATTATCAGCAGCGCAGCAGCTTCGCCTTCGACTTCTCCCGCCGCTCCGTTCTTTCGCATTTCCCTCCATCTCCATCCTCGCCGCTTCGTTTGTCGCTTCCTCCCCCTCCCCCTGCCCCCGCCGCCAGCCGTGCCGATTCGGACAACCGCCGGCGCGCGCGGATGGCGTCGGCGGCGTTCAAGTCCACCACGCGCCGCGCCCTCCACGCCACCACTACCACCACCACCTCCTCCCGCTCCGACCCGCCGCCGTGCCGGCGCCGCACCCGCTCGCGCTCCGTCAGCGCGGCGCCCCGGCCCCGCGCCGCCCACGAGGACTACGCCAACACGCGCACCAACCCGCTCTTCGACTCCGCGGCCTCCCCGTCCGCCTTGCCACCTCCGCCGCCCCCCGGCGCGGCTGCTAGTGGTACTGGTGCTAGCTCCGCCCGCGGGGATGTGGCGGGGCGGGAGAGAGGGCGTGAGCCGCGGCTCAAGGGCGGGGAGCGCGGCGGCGGAGGGAGGGCGCGGTCGGCCTCCGTCGCGCCGCCGCAGCGGCGGCACACCGCCTCGGTGTCGTCGGTGGCGGACTCTGCTGGCGATATCGGCGGGAGGAGGGCTTCGCGGGCGCGGTCGGTGGCCGACGACGCACGCACCTACCGGGGCTCTGAGGTCAGTCTACTCTCTGCTTCACGTTTCACCCGGAAATTGCGTGTCAAGAAAAGCTCCCGCTTTTCGATATAAACTTTCCATGTTTTCCCCTTTCTATTTATGGTCAAAGCAGTACTAAAGTGTGGACATATAGACTAATCTGACACTCAATCTGCACTATCTCCTGACTGACATCAGGGAATGCCAATTAATCTGAAGTTTTTGTCTTTCTTACATCTGACAGACCGATGCAGAAACCAGGGATGTCGCAAGGAAATTGCAGTCATGGAGGAGCCGGTATTCAGTTCCAGAGGTATCTCTACTCTGGTTTTGAATGTTAGATGGTTTATGTGTGTATATGCTGCGTGACATAACTATTTGTACTTCAAAGGAACTTGTATTCTCATAAATTTACACACCTCGCAGGGCAAGTATCAGGGAACTGATGCAAGTTGTTCATCCCAGGGGTCAACAACCGTAGCGGTAGGTGAAAATAGTTCGTGGGGATTTACTGGCAACATGAATATGTGAGTGACAACTAGTGTTTATTGTACACAGGGGTGCCGGCAAATGGATGAAACTACCCATTCAGAGTCTAGCACTGTTGTTTCTTCACCTGGCCATCTCCAGCATGTAAGAACTAGTGAATCTCTCGTGTTAAAGCTATTGTTGTTGCAATTTATTGGTGTAGCTATGAACTCGAAAAAAGGATTACTTTTGAACATTTATGTGTGCTTATGCAATTTTCCTTTTCTAGTGTTATTGCAATGCATATGCCATTATGCTGCCCACTTGTGTTTGTCTGAATTCACAGCATGGTCTCTTTCAATATAATATAAAATACTGTCAGGTTGAAAATGTGTTTTTAGAAATATTTGGCTAGTCCTGCTTTCCCTTTGTAAAGGAGAAAAGGTAGCCTTTATTTCCAGCTTTTGCTTTGAATTTTACTTTACTGTTTTTTGATCTTTGAGGAAAAAACTTTCCTGTTTTTCTCTACTATATTCTGTCTGGACCTTTCATTCATATTTTATTCCCTTATGCTAAGTTGTTACTTTGTTAGTGATGCTACTATTCTTCTTTGACCATAGACCATTTGGCAGCAGAACCATTCAACTGTACCAGTGGATCCAGTTCTGGAAATTCCTCCTGAGTTCGATCCAGATTCTGCTGAGTTTATCTCTGACATAAGTGATTATGTGACAGAATATGGAAAGAAAAATATTGTGGAAATCCCTATTGATTTTGACACAGATGCTGCTGAGCTGGTTTCTGAGTCCAGGAACAGTGCAGCAAAACAGCACTGGGAGCAAATGGAAATTTCTCTTGAGTTTGATACAGATGCTTCTGAGCTGGTTTCAGACATATGGCACCATGGAGCAAACCTGCAAAGGGGGGAATTGGAAGCTTCTCTTGAGTTTGATCCTGACACCTCTGAGCTGGCTCCTGACATAACAGAATATACATTAAAACTCAAACAGGTCTGATAACTATTGTGCCAACTGTGTCATGCCTTTAGTTAAATGTAGTCATCAATTATAACCTTTTACTGCTGGATTGCAGTCACATGAACGTGCTCGAAAGCTTAGGGCAGATTTGGCAGTTGAAGAACAGCGGGAACAAGAACTGAGCAGAATGCTGAAGGGCATAGTAACAGTTCCAAATTTTACCGAGACACATAAAAAACGGCCAAGAAGAAAGGTAAAGATCTACTATTCCAGACAGCAGTAGAACCCATTTATATATTCCATCTAGAGATTGATTTGTTTTGATAATATTCAATAAATCAATCTTGAGCTGACCTGTTATGTCTGCTTTAACAGAGTAGCATAGAAAGACTGAAAGTGTCAAGGCATTTAGCTGAAGAGGCAATGAATTATTTTGAGGAATGTGTTTCAATTTCAACAATGGATAGCACTGATTTCTCATCACCTGAGGACCCTCAACCAAATTCAGTTGTGAATGTGCCACCAAAGAGCAATAGTAGATTCTTCCACAAAGGGAGATCAATCTTTCAAGAACCCCACACTCCGGCTGATCAACATGCCCATCATGAGGTTAGTGAATTGATTTTTCTCTGTGTTTGGTGTTTTTTTTTTAAACAAAGGCAGGAGCTCTGCTGCTCAATTAAGACGAAAGAATTTATGTACAAGAGGGCTAGCCAACGGGATTTCAAAAAGGGCACCCGATAGGCTAACCAACCCACACGACGCAGCTAAGCACTAACACGGCACACTACCATGGGTCATTGTTGCCGAGCATGGCTGAAGACGCCAGCAGCTCCGACTTCTCATGGCAGTCCACACACAAGCCACCCACCAACGAGCCCGAAGCAAGTGGCCGCAACCGGTCATCGTTGCCAAGCTCAAGCACCCCGCAAAGAGCAGCTCCGACTTCCAATCACGGCCACATGCCTCACCTCCAGCGCTTGCCGACCCCTAGCAGACCCCAGCCTACGATGAAGGTGGGGGCTCGCCGCGTGTCATCGTTGCCGAGCCACGTACCTGACGCAGCAGCTTTGACTTCTCGCAGCAAGACCCGCCTCCACGCGTCATCGAGGCGCCAAGAAGCGAAGAACAATCACCGAGGAGACATCGAGGCCACGACGAAATCCAAACGCGACGCCTTTAGGAAGGTAGCGACGCCGATGGCGCCACCATCACACGTCCAAAGTGGACCGGGCTTTCACCCTTGGATGATAGTGCTAGAGGGGATACACGACGCCCCAACAGGGAAAGCGGCACCCACAGGTGTCGCCATCGCTAGGCTTTCGCCCAAGGAGTCCTCTAGCACGAACGTCGAGCCAAGAAGCAAGGCCCCTTGCCATCCATCACTGCCTTCGCCGTTGTCTTGCCGCTCCACAGTAACCCCTTCAGAGGGGCATCGACGTGCCGGCTACACGCAGCAGCCGCACAGCTGCGTCGGCCGTCACCCCCTTTGGTCGGGCTACGCGGAGCCGAACCTGATTCCGTTGCTCGCGAAACACCGCCACACGACCAACGCCTCATCCGGCCGCTGTCGCCGGCTCTTGGCACGTCTTTGCCGCGCTTTCGACCAACGTCGGCCACCACTGACACGTGCCCCACCCCCCGCGCGCCCCCCCCAGATGGCGTCGAGAACCGGCAGTAGAGCACCGGTGCCGACACCCTTTGCTGTCGCCGCCGCCTCCGCCTTGGCCAGCCACCGCCATCGCCAGCCCTCTGAGTGCCGGATCCAGAGCCGGAGCTCCAAATCCGGCCGTGTGGACACCGGATCCAGACGCCTAGGACTTGATCCAGCGATCCGGGCCAATGCCTCCGCCGCCGCCAAGTCTAGAGGAAGGGACGGGCGAGGTGAAGGGGATCCGCCGGCTCCACGCAGCCCGTGTGGGAGGAGAGTCGCCGGCTTGCTGTCACCTGCGCCACCAAATCGCGAGGAGAGGAGGAGCCCCGCCACCGCCATCCCGGTGAGCCGCGTGGCCATGCCGGCACCCAGCTCCGGCCGGCGGGCATGGCGGGGGGGTGGGAAGGGGCGGCTGCTAGGGTTTGGGAGGGAGCGGCCACCGTGTCGCCCGCGTGGGGGAGCGACGCGGGGGCGAGAGAGAAGAACTAGGGTTGTTTTGTAGTTATAGTCAGAAGTATTCTTGGGATATGTTGTGCATCCTTATTTCTTGATATGATCTCCAGCAAATGAAGTGTTCTGGATCACAGGGAGCACCACAAAATCTCAATATTATATTCATAAGTTCTATATATTTTCTCCTTTTTTTTTGGGAAAAAAAATTGAACACCTTTTTAGTTGATTTTGGATATAAACATGCTGTTTCTTACCTAGCTTATAGTGGTCCCATGAGATAGAAATAGTACCTGAGCTGTGGATCATCCTGAAAACCATATTTACTAACATACTATGTTATATATCGATTGGTTGTCATAAATCAAAATATCATCCTTCATAGTTCATAGTTGTCACCCTTCTCTTGTTTTCATGTTGTAGGGTTATCTATATTAGTTCTTTCTGTATGATGTATAGATTTATAGGATACCGTCACCTTAAATCATCCTTGGCATCTTGTTAGAATGCAATTTTGATTCCCCTCCCCTTCCCCTTCTCCCAGGAATCTGACAAGCAAACTCAGTGCTCAATTAGCGCAACTGGATCTGATGTGTCTGACAGTGTTATCTTTAGTCACACAAATGGTGCTGGTTTGAAAATTAGGAGCATCTCCAGTGATGATCCTGATGCCTTTGACACTCCACGGAGCAGAAGTTCTTGTTTCTCTTTCAACCATGAGCCAGTAAAAAGGGTTGAAAACTGTGATGTTCGGCAATACCTTGGGAATTTTGGAAGGGGAAACAGTAGCCGAGAGCTAAAAGAGACAAGGTCAAGTTATTTTGCTGATGACTATGCCTCACAGAAAGTTAACCCGGACTTACTAAAGGATATGGTGACCTTTCAGAATCGAATAGAATATGGAGGACTTGTTATATGTAACATTAGAACATTCTGACAATGAACAGAGCCACGTCCAAAGAAGTTAAAGTCTTGTTCGTTTTAGAAACGATATTATATAAGTCTCTTTGCGTTTATCATGAAAATATGTAATCCACGATCGTTATTATAATGTAATTATAAAGAGACTAGCATTGTGCAAGTATTTGTGTAGTGGGCATAGTAGTCCATCTGCTTGTTTTTTTTCCTTGGCAAATGTGATTTTTTTTTGCTGACTGCTATAACCTTTTTGCCCCGTTCGCTTCGCTGAAAAAAAAAAAGCTGAAACATTGTTCTGGCTGATTTGTTGTGAGACCTTTTGAAAAAACAAGCTGTTTCTGTACTGATCCTGCATGTTTTTGTTTCTGTACTGATCCTGCATGTTTTTTTTGTGGGAATAATTTACACCATGTACCACTATAGGACGAAGAACTGATCATGATGTTTGAGCAGTTGATGCAAGAATTGTTAAGGGACGAGAATGCCACTTTTTTTTGTTTATTAAATCTCTGTCGCTAGTGTTTGTTAATTGTTATCAACATTGCGAGTCATTACGTGCTATTACCGATGTTTTGTCTGTAGTGATAGGCTGATAGCATGTGCCACCTATTAAGAACAAACAAAGGGGAAAAAAAAAAGACCACAGATCAAGCCTCACTAATCCCCATCTGGCACTAAAGCGAGGAGGTGATTGAGTCCTCGAGCTCCAGCCAGACCCCAGGGAAAACTTTCATCACTAACCGACAGCAAAGCTCTAGCGACACTGGGAGAGGCTTCATCAAACACACATCGATTACGATGGTTCCACAGCGTCCAAGCACCCAGGACGATCAGAGAATTCAGCCCTTTTCGAATGATCAGGAACACTGCTGCCGCTAAGATCCCACCATTCCTCAAAAGAATTTGCCTCTGGCTGTGGGGTGAGAGATTGCAACCCAACCCTTGGTAGAATGTTGAACCAAAACTTCCGGGCAAAGACGCACTCTAGTAAAAGGTGATTGATGTTTTCAGGAGCTTGATCACAGTGTGGGCAGCTTGTAGGATGAGGTAGATTCCTCCTTGCTAAGCAATCGGCTGTCCAACACCTATCTCTGATTACCAACCACATGAAGAATCGGCACTTGCTGAGTATTTGCCATCACTAGAGAACCTCCAAATATGAAATATGAGTATCATCAATCTCTGGCTGCAGGCCCACTTCAGAGAGTAAATCCCATAAGGTCAGATATTCATTCATGACTTTCCCAGCCAGAGCCCCCTGGATATATCTCGCCCACGCATTATTAGTGAGTGCCTCCTGAACAGTTCTTTTCTTGGCTCTTCTGTTGGATACTATTGCAAAGACTCGTGGTGCTAAATATTATTATGGACATGTAACACATAAGCTAGCAGCAGTCAGCAACACATTACTGTAGATCTGCTGTACACATAAGCTAGCTTCGGCCATGTAAACATCTGTCTAACCAGAACAGAGTTGAAGCCCCATTACCCACTTTGTCCTCATAGCTATGGAGAAAAGGTCCTGAGCACATCTATGGACTGAAAATTTGAAGGAAGCCCAGGGTAGGTTTTTTTCCCTTTCTATGTTCTTAATAGGTGATCTTTTCCTGTACTAGAGTGTTGGTTTGGATGCTGTAAGGGTTCTTACCTTTTTTTATCTTAATATAATGATGGGCCCTATAATGATACATAACTCTTCTACGTGTTCGAGAAAAAAAAATGATACATGATAGTATGTTCCGTGTTATCACTTTCTTCAGTGCGGACATGCCACGTTGTCTGTTTAGGTGTAGACTTCATATAGGAGTAGCATCGAGTCGATTTCCGATGTTGTGGAGGGAAATAGAAAAGGTGAAGTTGCAGATGCAAGGTGTGAGCAGCTTCTGTTCCGAGCTTTAACTTATCAGCCTGGCTTATCAGTCATGGTACAATATTTTTATCTCACAACAAAATAACTTCAACCGGTTTATCAGCCGCAGAAATTCAGTCAAACAACTAAGAATCATGCAGTACAATAATCTTCCTAGTAATATGTATTCCTTCGACCTTTCTTGTTTGGTCATTACTCATTGATATACATGACGTGCAAAAAGAGGACATGATGTAATATAAACATATATAAAGGTACAGGTTCAATTCCTCACATCTCCAAAAATTTATCATTTTCTTTTATCATAATGATAGATAACTCCTCACATCTCCAAAAAGAATCATTCTCTTTTATCATAATGAAAGATAAAACTAGAAATATTTTATAGTAGAAACTAAACAAAAGTTGAGTTCAATTCCTCGCATCTCCAAAAAAAAGTCATTTTTTTATTGATAGATAAAACTAGATAAATTTATAGTACAAAAAAAGTTGGGGATGTAGTTATGGGGTTGATTCTTTCGTATCTCAAATAAACTATTTTTTATCATTTTGATAGACTAAACTATAAATAACTTATAGTACAAAACTAAACAAAAGTTGGGGATGTAGTTCAATGTTTAGAGCGCTAATCTATACATGATAACTGTGTGGACTCGTATCTCAAAAAAAATCTTTTATCATATTGATAGATAAAACTATAAAATAACTTGTACAAAACTAAACAAAAGTTGGGTGTGTAACTCAATTGGCAATCTAAACATGATAAGGGTACGGGTTCGATTCGTCTCTCATAAAATGGTTCTCTCTATTCCAATCAACACAAACAATAAATTTTATATGGTGCAAAAGTAAACTAAAGTTAGGGACGTAGTGCTGTGTTGGGCCATGGAGTAAGACTGGGCCATACCGGCCTCTACTTAGGTTTAGGGCTTCCCCTCTTAATGAAACACGGGCCAGCAATGGGCCTGTTCGAGGAAAAAAAGGTTTAGGGCTTCCTCTACTTGTTAAATCCCTAGTTTTGACCAACCTCTACACTTTTGAGCTCTCAAATTAATTTCATTAATTATACACTAACACGTGCGATCCATCATCACAAATTACACAGTACTTATAGCCCGCTGCATTAAGCCATTATTGACGGACGGGTTTGGAGTTCCATTGCCTTGAATGGTTCGGACGTGGCAACATTACACATTTTTACTTTGTCAACTCAATGGTAGGCCAAAAGTAGATGAGAAACGAGGTTAACTAATAACTACTAAACCAAACACGGAACGTGCTTATCATTTTGAGTAGAATATTTGTGTCGGGTATTAGTATTAGGGATAACCGAAGAAGGGATCCGAGGACCGCAGACGACAACTCGCCTAGATAATCAAGAACGTATTTCAGTCTCGACCGACCCCGAAGGGACGATTTCCGCCTCACCAGACCCCTCGGGCACGGGCCCCGTGTTGCTCGATCCTGAGGGTACGGGAGCCGTCTCGCCCGACCCTGAGGGCACGGGCTCCATCTCGCCCGACCCCTCGAGTGCGGGCTCCATCTCGCCCGGCGAGTCCGTACCGCCCCCAACCACTACGGGTCCAAGCGTGTGGGCCTGGGTCAAGCCTTTAACACCAAAAGGGGCGCGGGCACGCCTTGACGTGCCCCGTGGCCACGATAGGCCACGCCCGGGGGTTTGCATCGCCAACAGTGACGGGTGCGTGGGCACTATGCTGCCTAATCCCCGTACGGCCGCTGACAAGCACGTCGGTTCACCACGCCGTCCACGGGATGGGATGGAACGCCACGACCAGCTGATGACGTCGAGGCATAGCACTAGTGGTGAACAGGAGCTCGACGTGGAGCCGTCCCCATCACCATCTACAGCGTCGATGGGACCTGCATGAAGGAGAAGAAGGACGTGGTGGTCCCAGAGGGCTTCTTCTCCTCGATTTTCTCCCTCTCTCTCTCTCTCTCTCTCTCTCTCTCTCTCTCTCTCTTTCTGGTGTAACATGTATCTTCCCCTTCTTCTATAAAAGGGGTATCTCCTCTTCTAGATGTTGGTGATGTTTGGGCGATGTGGGCCCGCGTGGGGACTGGCGGCGTAAGTGGGGCAAGTCGTTTGAGAGGCATAAATTCCAAGCGGGTGGGGGTGTGCGGAACGGAGTAGGTGTGGGGTGTGGGGAGCGGCGTTCGGACGGGAGCCTCGCTCCGGACGTCCGAGCGCTAGTCGTTCGATGGGACAAACCCCTGTATTGTCAGATCATTTCAGGGTTTTTACTAGTTGCTGTTAGCTCAGGTGTCCATGACGAGGGAGTGCAATCCATGACCTGCTGCTGCTGTGTTTGGACAGCGGGAGGGGACGGGACACTGGTGAACAATCAAAACTATGAACACATGGTTGATATGTGTCCATATATGTTGAGTTGTGATGAGTGATTGTCGGAAGATGACCAGCCTTCGGTTGAGTTTGAGATTAACCCAAGTGTGAGTATGTGTGCAACATGTCTCTTAGCTGTGTTGGTGTCTAGGTGTGGAGCAAATAGACGGTCGGCGGCCATGGAGAAGACGTGCCATGCCGATGGACTGAGAGCGGTGAAGGACGGATGTGATGATTGGACCGAGGGACCGAGGTGGCTGGAAGACTGACCGTGGGTGGCTGACACTTTGGGACATCAAAAAACAAGTGTACATGTGGAGGAGTAAACCGTGTTGACCAAGTCAAGATGATAGTTGACCAAGTCAAGCGGAGGCGCTGGAGGACTTGGTGGTCAGGTGGTCGAGGGGCGATGGTGACATGTGTTGAGATCTTGTACGTAAAGGATGGCAGTGATGGATAATTTTCACCAACTCTATGAAATTAGAGTTTTTAGAGCTCTGCCGAACACCTCCTGCCAATGCAAACCAGGTGATGGTGTAATTTTCATGGAGAGAGCCAACATGAATGTTCGTCAAGAAAATAATTTTCCTAGCCTCATCTGTGTGGGTTTATGCGTCACGGTAGGTCGATCATGATGCATCTTATGCCTCACGGTAGGTCGATCGTGATGCATCTTTTTTATGAGGATAAAATAGAATATAATATCACACTCAAAATATTAGTTTTTTATAATAGTATAACACATATTCAAATATATTTAAACTATAATATATTACTTTGTTTCCGTTGCAAACGCTCGAGCATTCATGATCTTATAAAGTGAAGAATTTGCAGAAGGAAGGATCTATATACTAGTATTGCTTACTAGCTGATTGGCTCACGATGGGAAGAGATGGCGAGCGAGTGGGTTCCATATAACAGTATG
The DNA here is from genome assembly GCA_904845875.1 of Miscanthus lutarioriparius. Lineage (NCBI taxonomy): Eukaryota > Viridiplantae > Streptophyta > Magnoliopsida > Poales > Poaceae > Miscanthus > Miscanthus lutarioriparius. The sequence goes on from CAJGYO010000010.1 coordinate 123,171,704, forward strand.
TACGGGACTGCAAGGAGATTAGATTAATGGCTCGTGCCTCGCGCATTGCCATTATCTATGATATATATCAACTTTTGGGTTTACTCCAGCTGCTATACACGCGTACATGATTTGATTTATCAAACAATCCCTGAGTTGCCCACAGCTTGCTGCAAATTGTTCACATTCCTTATTCAGATCCTGTAGGGTTTCCAAGACAGTATGAGATTGATCATCACACAATCATCAATGCAAGGACAAGGAGCGGAGTTTTAAGTTTTAATTTATTAGTGAAAGTGATCAGATCGTGCACCACGAATAATCAGATCGACCAGAGGCCGGCTGATTTGGTGAACAGAAAATATACCAACGTGTGAGCCTTTCACGTAATAATAATGGGAAGAAATCGATGTGCCATGCCATATCATGCACGTGTGCTTAGTATGGTATGCAATAACTAGACGAAGTGAAAGTGATGTTTTGTCTTTATATTCCACAATTAGGATTATGCTCGTGCATTGCAACGGGAATAGAAAATAACAACATGATAACTGAAGTTTCAACATATGTCGTGTTGTTACGAAAACTTGGTGTTTTGTATCATGGATACAACGATGGTTTTGCATTATTTCTCATTTTCTCCGGCTTTTCCAAATTTCTTGCGCTAAAGAATCCTAGCTCATCCATCTTCCACGAGCGAATGTATCTCTATCTCTATCTCTACAACTAAAAAGCGTCAAAAGTAATTGTTCATCTAGCAGACCCATTCTCTTCTTGATAAGAAAAATCTTCCGGCCATGGAAACACCCAATAAAAAAAATCCGCACATGGGAGACCCATCCCCTTCCTCGATAAAAAAATTGCCGGCTGTGGAAATAACCGATAAAAAAACTCCCCTAAGCGTGGAAATAGTCGCTCAAACCCCTACAAGGCCCATCCAACGAACCGCCCTGCCCACGCCATCGGGTGCCACAACACCGCACCGGCCTCCTCGACCTACCCTGCCACCTCCACGTCCTCCAACTATCAACAACCCATGGCATTCTCGTGGCATTGTTTTTTTCCATCGCAATGCACGGGCATGATCCTAGTCTAGAGAAAAATTTACTGGAGTTAATGTGGTCATCGGATTGACGATACGTGTCTATGTGCTCAATCAACGAATGCATGAGATGGCTGCAGAGAATTCGTTGAAAAAATACATCTCTCTTATCCATTGGATGATTGTGTATGGACACGTGTCGTCAATCCATGGTAAGTGTCCACAGCTGCTCCATAGGAACAACCTCCACATGTATTTTCTAAATCTAGATGTTATAGCATTCAAAATTTTCTACCAAATGCTCAACACATAACCTTGTATAAATAGCAAAGTAAACTCTAAAGTAGATGTCTCTTATAATATGAAATCTTGCTTATTCAATTTATATTGATTTCACACTATGAATTTGCTTTTGCTCTCCAAATATTGTATTTTGTGATGGGGAGTGGTCGTGGGAAAAAAATTCCCTGCGTGGGGATGGGATGGGAGGAAAAGCTCCCCCATGAGCGTTTGCGAGGACCGAGAATTTCTTTCCCCGGCGAGGACATGAATGAGGAGCTATTCCCCGACGATGGGGAATTCCCTATTGACATCTCTAGTGACAATGGAAGTTCCGGCATGACGCATGAAACACTGATGGGCATGTAATACTAAAAGCCAATTGTTAGCAATGTAAAAATTAGCCCTAGACCATTCAAACAGGAGGGCTAATATGCGCTATTTTTTAGCAAGCCTCTAACTAGTTGTTGGTCAACTGTAGCTAATTAGCTAATTTTAGCCCCAACTAGTAACTAGCCTAGCTTATCCAAACAGCCCTCAACACCACACCATGTGTCATGATTACTGTTTCAGGGTAATCATGCTATTTTAAACCATCCTTAATGTGTGCTAGGCATCCTACAACATCCAACTCTATGAAATCGAGAGGGTTAAACATTATTGATTGTATTGCGGTTGTCCTATGACTTCCTGATGTGCAAGTTAACAAAAAAGGTAGTTAAATATTAATTGATATTATATTGCAAAATTGAACATAATGTGGGGACGTAGCTCCAAAAAATTTTCTAAATTAATTAGGGCGCCATTGCAAAATAGGGACGTAGAGCATCTGAAGAGTACCCTATTTTTTTTTCTTTCCAAAACATGTTGTTTTTTAACTCTCAAAAACGTATTCGGAGAAATAAACGAGGCCATCTCGAAGTGTTTGCAATAGTTCTCTCCCAAAACATCAAAAATCCGGTCCCATAAACACAATTTGGCAAAATAGGGAAGAGTTTTTTTCCCACCGCGTGGAGTTTTTTCTTTCTTTCCAAACCATGCCGTTTTTTAACTCTCGAAAAGCTTTCGGCCGATCGTCAATCTTCCCCTGTTTGCGGTTCTCTCCCTAAAACATCAAAAAGTAGGGCCACACAGGCATTTGGTCAAAAAGTTTTTACACCAGCAGAGGCAGGCAATCGGCCGCGGCCTGGCAGGAGATGCAGCAGCAAAGCCGATCCCGGCGGCGGCGGCTGCCTTGCCAATCCAGCGGCGTGCGTTGGTGCGAAGGAGAGTCGCGGCAAAAGTATCGCGCCAGCGAGGGAGACCGCACGGGGAAAGAAATCCGCGCGATCGGAACGTGCAGGGGGTTTTCCCGAGTGCAAAAAAATTTGGAAGGATAGATCGGTTGTCGTCGGAGAGGAGTTTTTTTTCGATCTTATCTTTTAAAAAATCAAAGATTAGAAAGGATTATAAGGTACTTTTTTGGAAGGATAGACTCAACTATATTATTGTTGTTCGCGAGACTTATAAGTCATAATCTTTTAAAATAATATTTTTCTCTCAGTAAAGATTATAGGGTACTCTTGGAAATGCGAAAGCTCAACTATATTATTGCAAGTATACTGTTCTATTGGATTATAGAAGTGCTGGTTTTGATTCCTCGTATCTCCAACCATTGCGTGTCTTTCCTAAATAAATAATTGAATAAAACTGGAGATGTAGCTTAAATGGTAGTAGAGCACATTCTATCTATTATATAGTTATTTATAGTACAAAATTGAATAAAACTGGAAGATGTAACTTAATTGATAGTAGAGCAGCACTATCCTATCTAGTCGTACTATTATATAGAGATAGGTCGTACGGTTTTGAATTCCTCGAATCTCCTAGTAATGACTTATATAGATAGAAATAGAGGCACATGCATGCATGGTTATATTCCTTGCATTGCATCTCCAAATATTTTTTTTTGAAGAAAATCTCCAAATAATATTGTTTTCTATTCTGCGTGCCTTTGCTGAAAATAAATAGTTGTATAAAATACTAAAATCAATTGTAGTGCAAAACCGAGTAAAAAAACTAAACTTGGCATGTAGTAGCTCAGTTGGTAACGCATTATTATAGAAGGTCAGGTGTTTGATTCCCGATCGCATCTCCGAATAAACATTCTTCCTTTTTCCGCGTGTGTCTTTGCTAAATCGTCCAGCTTGAAGATTGTTACAACTAAATAATTGTAAAACTAGTGACAATGCAAAACTAAATAAAGACACACGTCGTGGTAGATCGATCAGCTAGAGCACTATTCAAATTTCAACGCATGATAGTGACATGGGGTTCGATTTCCAGCACACGTCCTGGTGCTGTCGACACGTACTGCAACTGAAACAGTACATACATATATATATATATGCTGGTACATATTACCGAGGATAGATTAAATTTTCAGAGCGAGCATTTCATGTTGTTACCCCTCTCTGCTAGCTAGCTTATTCAAGTGTAGAAACATTTGAGTGATGACTGATGAGTACGTGCTCCATATGCCAATTAATCCTCACAAAAATTGCAGGCTTGACTTGTGCCAATATATATATATATATATATATATATATATATATCTCAGTCAGGAGGTAGGGTTATGGAACCATTGGTGCATGGTGAGAAATTTCTTTTAATTTAGTACACCCTCCATGCCGCAGCTGAGGTAACTTGCAAGCAAGCAATGCACACATGTTGCTGCATACATAACTGTGGAGACTGGCCTGGCATTGGAGAGGAGGTTAGGTTATTAGATAGAAAGGTTTGGAATTTCCTTGTCGTGGCTGCAGAATCCGGCGACCTAATCACACCGTTACGTTTAGTTTTCACTTGACCAACTCCATCAAGCAAACGACGATCGATAGATCCAGCAGAAGGAAACTAAAGTAGCTGGGAAACCAGGCATTACGGTTAGCTACTAAACCAAACAGACGCACTCGCTTGCATGTTTTTACAAGCAACACGTTGTGATTAGAGCCTGCTTGTCTGAATAATTCAGAGCCGATCCCCAATGCAAGCTGCTGCTGCACAGGAGTCAGCAGCGAGCGTCTCTGCTGCGTGCGCCCGGTCGGCGTCATGGTAATTTTCACGGGGTCGGACGGAGAGCTAGCCTAGCCGCCTTCGGTTTGGTTTGGAAAATCTTTTTCCCCCATTCCCATGCCATGCGTGCGCGGTCATATGATCCACATTATAATTGATCCGAGGCCGTCAGGCTTAGTGGCTGTCAGTTTTCTGAATTCGGCAGAACACGTTTTGTGCTGTGCCAACCGTTACCTTCGGTGGCTGCAAATCCTCCACAAATCACAGTTGCTCTCATTAATTCGTGGTGAATTTGCTCCAGCGGCCACACATGTGCATCCGCCTCGCTTTAGTCTTAGTTTTTTTCCAAGGGAACGTGGACTTATATTAAATCTTGGCGGCACAGTAAATCAGAATACACATCAAAATCTGAAATAAAAAATACATAAAATTCTTTCTAGATTCTTCCATCTTCTTCCTACCTAATAGCATCCCTCGAATCTCAAATTTATCGTGAATCAATTGCCCCAAAACATCATCACAAGATCACGCGAACCAGTCCTAAAACGATCTAAATCATCTTATTTCATCTCGGAACATTTATTTGTACCTAAACCTTGAAACAAATCTGGAACTAAATGACCCGGAGTTGTTGTCCTCGTGGAAAAGAGAGATGGGCCCCTCTGGACCGTCTTGAAATCGACGTCTACAACAGCGATCTCGTCGTGACAATCACCGAAGTCAACATACAACACACGATCATAACCAGAAATCATCTTATTTCACCAAACATTTATTTGTACTAAACCATAAACAAATTGGAAGTAAAAACTGTGGAAAAGAGAGATGGGTCCCCTTTCCTTCTTACCTCCCGCAGACACATTGGAGGCAGCGGCGGCGTTTTTTTGAAGACACTAAAACAAGCTTTAGTCTTAGGTTGTTTTAATTTAGTACTTATTGTTCAAAGATTAATTTTAGGGGTCTATTTGGGAGAGCTTCAGCTCCAGCTTCTCTAAAGAGAATCACTCCTAATCAACAAAACGCTCAAAATGCCAACCGGTCAGGTGGAGATCAGGAGAGAATTACTTCTCCATTTACACTAAGAGCTGGGAGTAAAAAAACCTACTTTACCCTATTCCCTGTTATATTTTGGTGGAGATCAACAGAGAATCAATTCTCATTGGCTTCCCCACCCTGCTCCCTCATAGGAATCTAATAGAATCACTCCATCGAAGAATCAATAAGCATATCTAAAGAATCAGGAGCAGAGTTCTCTTAAATGGGGCCTTAGTCATCATAAGTTAAACTCCTCTAAATTCAAGTAATTAAGACCTATATACTACATAATATTAAACGCGATGAATTTCTTTAGCCCACGCCTCGCTCTCTTTCTCGCACTCCTGTCTTATGATCCATCGTCACTTACTCTCGCTTCTCGTTTTCGCTCGCCGTGCTAGCAACCGGACTGCTTCTGACCTCACCGCTCGCATGGCGGGCTTTGTTTAGGCATAATAGGCAAGGATCCCAAGCCTAGACTTCTGAAATCAGACACCGTGTGAGACGCTCTGCTCGTCGGACAAAAATGCCGAGGAGCAAAACAAACAATGAACCCGAAATGTGAGATGTGAACTTGGAACTGATGAACTTTACGCTCGTTGAGAAGGCTCGTGCATGCTCTGATCCATTAGCTGTGAATAGCTAGGTACTCTCTCTATACTCAAAAAAAAAAGTCGTTTTGATAGCGACACGGTCTCCAAAATATAACTTTGAACTACTTATTTTTATAAATATATTTATCAAAAAGTGATATATGTAAATTTTTGTGAAAGTATTTTTAAAACAAATCTATACATATGGTTTTCACATTTCCAAACTCAACAACTTAAAAGTTATTCATGATTTATATTCTCATATGTTTGATCCAAGCTTGTCTAAAACAACTTCATTTTTTTTAGTATGGAGGGAGTATTTAATACTAGCTCATAGCTAATATTAGCTAGCTAGCTATTATGAGTAACTGCTATTAGCTGGTTTGATCCAACCATTAAGATAATTGTTAGTTAAGTATTTAGCTAATAATTAGTTAGACTATTAGCTGGATCATTTAGACCAATCTAACAAGGTAATTACTAATAGCTAACTATTAGCTCTATGGATCAAACGTAACCTTAGTTTCCAAGTTTAAGCCGAGTGACACGACACACTGCTGAGTACAAACAAGTACATCGATCAATGCTTCAAAGACGTTATAAGGTTTGTTTAGGAATTTCACACGAGAACGCTATAATTCTATTCTAAGGTTTGTTCGCATCGTAGGAATTTCAAATAAGTCAGTTTAGTTTTTCTAAGGAAAACTCAAGGCTAAGACAAAATCGTGTTCCAACCAATGCTTTACAGATCGTTTACCGAAGCAGCTGGCCAGCACAGTCAGTCAAGCAGCCATGGTCCATTCATTCTCCCTCCGGTGAAACCGTGAAAGCCAACTAGACGGGGTGATTCAATGTTGATGATTGATCTTTTCGTCTACATTTAATGCTTTTGCACGCGCCGGCGACTTTTTTGGATTTTAAGGTCCAACTAAACAAGGGCTCAATGTTGATGATTGATCTTGGCGACTTGTTGCTTGCAGTCCCATACTAGCACTCCTGTCCTCTGCTCTGCTTCCACAGGTGTCGCCAGCGGCGTCGGAGAGAGCAGAGAAGACAACCTGCCTGCCTGCCTGCCTTGGGACTGCAAGCGCGGCGCCGCCATCAGCATCAGGACACGGCGCGTCCAACATGTGTTCGCCGCTGACGCAACCACGCTGCCATGCCATTGCAACGCTACTCCGGGTCCCAGAGGTAGTAGAGGTTGGCAGGTGGGGAGGCGCGTCCGTGTCCGTCCACCTGTCACCTGCCTCCTCACGGCGGCATGCCACGTAGGCGGCGGCACAGCGAGACCTGCTGCGCCTGCGCACCACCACACCGAGATGGCGAAATGCCAGGCGAGCATGAGCAGAGCACAACGGGAGGCCGTCCCGGGCCAGCCGGACGGACGGGAAGCACGCATGCACGCGCCACGCAACAGCAGCAATGGCAGTTGGCAGAGCAAAACCCCCCGCCCCCACAGCCACCGCTCTATAAAAACCCTCCTCTCCCGTGGCCCCGTCTCGCCTCGCCGCCAGATTCACCACCGCCGCGTCTCCCCTGCACCGCGCCACCACCACCGTTCATCGAGGAGGGGGGACGACGGGACGGAGACCACCATGGACATGGAGAGATCTCAGCAGCAGCAGTCTCCGACGCCGCCGCCGCCACCGTCGCCGTCGTCCTCCTCGTCCTCCGTCTCCGCGGACACCGTCCTCCTCCCTCCGGGAAAGAGGCGGAGGGCGGCGGCGACGGCCAAGGCTAAGACCGGCGCCAAGCCTAAGAGGGCCCGCAAGGACCCCGCCGCGGCTGGTTCTCCTCCTCCCGCCACCGCCGCCGCTGGGAAGAGGAGCTCCGTCTACAGGGGAGTCACCAGGTACGCGTCTCTCGCCTGCATGCCTTCCCTTCCCTTCCCACCGCTTCGATTCCGGCCCCCCGCAGCCCACGGCTCCCTCCTCCCGATCCCAGCCACCCCACACCCGCCGCCCGCGGATCCTGCATTGCCGCAAAGTTCGCTTCTTTCTTTCTTTCCACCGCACTTCACTCACAGCCACCGGAGTTCCGATCCATCTCTACTCCACCCCTGCTCTGCCGCAGGTGTGCCGGCCGGCGGCGGCTGCGCTTCCCCCCACCACCCCCGCCGGATTGCTCCCTCCCGCCCTTCCTTCCTCCACCCTGCGATCGCCTTGGAGCGCCAAACCTTCAGTTGCACACATGCATGTCACATCCGCCGCCGCCGCCAGTCCCTGCTCGTTCCACCGCTCGTCGATCGAACATGCCTGTTGTGCCGAGCCCAGCCCATGCCGTCTCTTTCGTCGCTGCTGCTCCCGCCGGCTCCATTTCCACACATCGCTTTCAGTAAGTCAGAGGACAAAAGAAGTCGTTTTCTGATCGCTAGTAGCGAAGTAGTAGAGTAGGAAAAGTTTTTTTTTGACAACATAGAGTAGGAAAAGTTGGTTCATCTGCATTGCTGCCATCCATCTTGTTGGTGCTCGATTAATTTCTCCCTTCAGCTTCCTTCTTTCTTTCTTTTCTGTACTTATTGTTGGGCGAGCGCCGTAAGAAAGAAGAAAAAATTGAAATTTTAATGCCTCTGCTGCTCACCAACATTCATTCATATATACGCGTCGCGCTGCATGTCAACACTCAACAGGCACAGGTGGACGGGCAGGTTCGAGGCACATCTCTGGGACAAGCACTGCCTCGCCGCGCTCCACAACAAGAAGAAAGGCAGGCAAGGTGTGTAACTGTGCTGCTTCTTCTTTGCTGTTACACCTACAGTATCATCCAGAATTCATCCACACACACACATATTTACATGGAAATGGTCTTCAAGCAGTGTTTTTGTCGTAATACTGTTTTCTTGCTGATGAAAAATTGCCCTTTTCATCTTGTTTAGTGTATTTTCTCAAAAGAGGAACAAATAAAATCTTACTAATACGAGGATTAAGCAGGAATAATGGTGTTGGTAGTAGTACCATAACAAAACCAATACTAGGAACCCAACTGAGGTCCTTTGTCCTGTGCAAGGATCCTGATGCATAGCGATCCGTTTTTTCAAAAGTGCACCGAATTTCTTAAGGCTGACATTCTGATCAGGCTTTGTTTATCTCCTTTTTTTCTTCTTCTTCTGCCATCTGTGTGGGGTCCCCTTTGCGTTGCGCCGGTGATCTGCATGTGGCTGTGATCTACTGCTGCTGGCTGCATCCCTCAATAGTCTATCTGGGTAAGTCCCACAGCAAGACCCCCACCTCCCTCCTAAATATATCTACGTCGTGCTTGGACTCTTGGTCATGCTTGCCAGATTTCTATTTCATGTTACTTGTCGCCAGATCGTGCTGCGATCTGCGTCCTTGTCTTAACTCGGGCGGAACCGGGATTAATTTGGTCAATTATATATACATGCATGATCTGCAGGGGCGTATGACAGCGAGGAGGCAGCTGCTCGTGCCTATGACCTTGCAGCTCTCAAGTACTGGGGTCCTGAGACTCTGCTCAACTTCCCTGTAAGTTCCTCCTGCACTGCTGCTCGTCTGCTCTTATCCTAGGAACACAAAACTGTCGGCCCTGCTTCCTTGTACTCTGTCTCTGAAGAATTGTCTGTTCCTTATATTTACATAAAAGGCAAGAATTGGCATTGTTTGCACCAAAAATAAGTTTGTGTTCTGTTCCCCATTTAATTAGCAAGAGCCAGCCAGGATGTTATGTATCCTGGTCATGCATGGCAACAAAAGCATTGTGCATGGCCAAAGAACCCAGAGGAAGGGACTGAAGGAGAAATGGATTTTTTTAAAAAGAAAAAATTGCTGAAATATTTATGAACGAGACAGGCAGCTGCTAGTAGTAACAAGGCCGCGTTTAGATGCCAAATTTTTTGGTTTTAGGTATTGTAGCCCGTTTGTTTGTATTTGGCAATTAGTGTTTAATTATGGACTGAAGGTGACACTGAGCAATGAGCTCTCGACCCTACATTTAGTACTCCATGTTCGATGTGATGGGTACTGCTAAACAGGCCGCAAATGAAGGTGACACTGAGCAATGAGCTCACAACCCCTGTCGGCTTCTTGCAACTACTCCTACTGGTAGGAAGCATGGCATTATACAAACGCGGACAAGACTAGCCTTCATTAATGTGTGGTCGTAAGCAAGCAGAGCGGCAGTAGTAACTGGCCGTCAAAGTTTGTTTGCGTTTCCTATGCGTGTTAACAGTAGGAGTACTACTAGTATATTAGATGAAATCTGTCGGCTAATTAAGCATGGTGATTTGACTGATGCAGGTGGAGGATTACTCCAGCGAGATGCCGGAGATGGAGGGCGTGTCCCGGGAGGAGTACCTGGCCTCCCTCCGCCGCAGGAGCAGCGGCTTCTCCAGGGGCGTCTCCAAGTACAGAGGCGTTGCCAGGTGCTTACTCCCTAGTATTAATCTACTGCATTATACTAATCTTGATTTGAACACCTACATCGTGACTTGATCACCTATTGTTAATTTAAACCCTCTCACTGACACTACTCCCCTGTCCTGATCACCTATTGTTAGTTTAAACCCTCTCACTAGTCACTACTCTTCCCGTCCCATAAAAAATATCATCATCGTCGCTTCCTGAGAAATTAAACATTGAACTTTGTCCAAGTATATACAAGAAAGTTTTAATATTTATGGTACATAATTAGTATTATTAGATAGATCCCTGAACAAATTTTTATAAAAAAAATATTTACAAATAAAAATATTGCCAAATTTAAGAAAGATTGACTGACACCAAACCCGTAATTGTCATTTTTTGGGGGGACGTAGGAGTAGTTGCTAGTAGGATCTATCATTCCTGTAGAGTGCAGTACTCTGCTAGCTCAGCACATGCACTGACCATGGAACACACCTGGCAGCAAGAAGCTGTGCAGCTCCAAGTGCCAAAAATGGATGGCACTGATGAATGTGAAATGGGGTCCAGGTTGCCCACTGACTCACGTTGGTGTTCTTTAGTTGGGTGACACGGCACAAGATGAGGTCCACCTGTAACGTCAGAGCCATGCATCATGCATGCATGACTCATCACTCGTCAGGCATTGTGTTGTGCACCTAGAAAAATGCCAGCTCTGAACTGCATGCATCACAGACTACTTATTTTCTTCAGAGATGCATGCCTTGAATTCCTTCGGTTTATATAAGCTAAAAGAATGATTTTTTGATGTTTTCAATGATGTTCTAGGCATCACCATAATGGGAGATGGGAGGCACGGATTGGGCGAGTCTTTGGGAACAAGTACCTCTACCTGGGAACATTTGGTATGGATGGACAAGCAGTGTACTATGTTCCTCAATGATATATCTATAGTTTCATGCTCTTTGCACTTCTTTTGACAAATCAGTTTATTCCAGCATTTAAGTGCAACTCTTGTTTGTTGTGGAATTGTCCTACTTACTGCAAGGACCACCTAACTTTAACCAGTTTTTATGAAGGTTGATCAACCTAACTCCTACACAATTGAATGGCTCGTATTTCTTAGTTTCCCTTCAATGCAGGCTTGGCAATTCCCTTACTATATTGTCCCTTCAGACATGGTGATCCTAACTGCTATGCCTCTTTAAAAAAAAACAAAGAAAAGCACTGGATCTGACCATCCATCAAATCAGATCATACTACAGGAGCATAATACTGATGCACCTTTCCTGCCCAAAAATATTGTCCCTTTCTTGACTGTCAAGATCAAGACCATGAGACCAAGATACTACTGTCCTGTGAGCAATCACCAGATGGCTGATCCTCAACAGTCCAACTTGCCCTAAAAATTAGTGGCATAAAACAGGCAAACTGTTGGCTAATTACCAGCCAAAACTGCATGACCCTCCAAGCTCATGTGATAAGCACGTGATGGGAGTAGCCGCCACTCACCTGCCATCCACTGCTAGTGGCAGTAATAATAAGATGGTGCCTAGGGATCTTCAATTCCTCAGCACTGCCGCCCTTTTCTCTCTTTTTTTTCACTTGTCTGCGTGACTCAGCATTAGCAGCCAGTGATCTCTTCACGTGCATCAAGCATGCCCTGTGTCAAAACTAGATCAAGATTCAAGATCCAGACCACAGATTTGCTTTCACCTCTATTACCATCATAAAAGGCTAGTGACAGAGGAAAACACAAAGGTTAACTAGTTGCACTGAGATTGGACATGTCCAGTGACGGGCACATGTGCAAGTAAGCAGCCACCACCGTCCATTCAGATTAGTGAACAGCCATTGTCTGCAATTCAGTACCTCCCATTAAGCATAATCTATGTGCATGTTGTTTTCTCTAAACCAACAAAAACATATATTTACCAGAATCTGTCACCAAATATTGTGTCTTACTTTCTAGAGGCACTGTGTACTCTAAGAACAATGGCACTTGAACAAATTGTGCATTGTGGAGTGTCTCAAGATATTAGCTTTTTTCGCGAGCGGGATTACACCCGTATTTCATTAAGAGGGAAGGAGTTTAAAACACAACAACAGTCGGCTCAGGCGGCGAGAAGCTACCCAGAACCGAGCAGACGGGCCCTAAGCTACTGGATACTCTAAGAGTTGTTACATTGTTCCTAGATGTTGCGACCAGAGCTCGGTCAAGGCTACAAACGGCCTGAAACCTCCAAGAGCCCACTCCTCCCCTTCATGCAGCACAGCGCAGACGACAGCGAGCACGTTTGAAGCAGGTCTGCCAAACACCCTTCCGTTCCTCTGCTTCCACAGGGACCAAGCGACAAGCAGCAGCAAGGAGTCGAACAGCGGCCTGTCCGACGAGTCGACCCTAGAGCGCTGGCGCAGCCACCACGATGCGACGTCGACGTCGTGCTCCTGCATTAGAGTGTCGAGCTGCAATGGCTGAAGTAGCGTGAACCACACCTGTTTGGCGAACGCACAGCCGAGTAGGAGGTGTTCCACCGTCTCAGGCTCCTGGCCACATAGAGCGCACGCATCGTCGTCCTGGCGGCCATGGCGTTTGCGCCTGACCGAAGTCCACAGTCGTTTGTGAAGCGCGAGCCTCTCAAGATATTAGCAAAGCATCATGTCTAAATTTCCGTTTTTATCCACTCATTCAGACAAACTTACCATTCGTTCTGTTTCTGCAGACACTCAAGAAGAGGCAGCCAAGGCCTATGATCTTGCGGCCATTGAATACCGAGGTGTCAATGCTGTAACCAACTTCGACATTAGCTGCTACCTGGACCACCCACTGTTCCTGGCGCAGCTCCAACAGGAACCACAGGTGGTGCCAGCACTCAACCAAGAAGCTCAACCTGATCAGAGTGAAACTGAAACTACAGCCCAAGAGTCTGTGTCAAGCGAAGCGAAGACACCCGATGACAATGCAGAACCTGATGAGAATGCAGAGCCTGATGACATCGCGGAGCCCCTCATCACAGTCGACGACGGCATCGAAGAGAGCTTATGGAGCCCTTGCATGGATTATGAGCTAGACACCATGTCAAGATCTAACTTTGGCAGCTCAATCAATCTGAGCGAGTGGTTCACTGATGCAGACTTCGACAGCAACATTGGATGCCTGTTCGATGGGTGTCCTGCAGTTGATGAAGGTAGCAAAGATGGTGTAGGTCTGGCAGATTTCAGTCTGTTGGCAGCAGATTTCAGTCTGTTTGAAGCAGGTGATGGTCAGATGAAGGATGTTCTTTCAGATATGGAAGAGGGAATACAACCTCCAACAATGATTAGTGTGTGCAATTGATTCTGAAACCCATGCGTGGCGTGCGTGCCTATGTGAGATATCCAAGGAGGTTCACTTTTCAGGTGTCCTGTCTTGGGTATACTTGATTTGTCCAATGCCACAGAGCCACTGCTGCAAAGCAGCTGAACTTTCTTGTAGAAAGCCCATGGCAGCTTGGCATTAGACAAGTGTGTCGATGTTCCTTAATTCTTTGAATTTGTTCCAGGCTGCTTGACTAACCTTAAGGTTTGTCATTGTCTCGCTTAGCCTAGATTCAACTAATCACATCCTGAATCTGAAGTAGTTGTACAGTATCAAAGTTTTACATGGCATGATCATGGCAATGCTGCCAATGCAGCATAGATTTGTTCGTTTGAACAGTTTACAAGGCTGTGACCCTAGTAGCTCCAGATTAAGGAACACTTTTTTCCCTTCTATATTTAGTCTTCAAAAAAAAATGTGTAATTTTTTTCCATACATATGACATGCTTTCAGAAGCAGAAGCAGACAATTTACCCTGAGACACCCGGAAATAATCTGTCACTAGTTGCCCAGAGAATAAAATGATATCTGAAAGTCGTAGTTTTTTTTCAATATATCATAAATGATCTGTAGCTTTAAACTAGGCCGGTAGGACCAATATACACCAGCATCACATCTTGATGTCAGGAGTTGCAGAGAAGTCGTTTCTTTTCAAGGCATCATGCATGAACATACACAACATCACACCTTCAACATCCAGTGAAAGAATGGACAACAAATTTAAACAACCTATTGACATCTAAAATGTATCTCTTTTCCTGTGAAGTATAAACAGGGCTAGCTTTTCAGCATTCTGAATGATGGCATGTCTTGAATGCGAGAAATACCTCCGATAGTAAGCTCTTGCTCTAACTGAACCCGTGTAGACTTCAAAACCTCCTGATAATATGGACATAGAGATAATCAACTCAAACTGGATGATGATATGGGAAACCATTAGCATGCATAAATTGTTGTCCTAGTAAAGAATGCTCACATTGAATTCCATATAACTAGCTCGCCTTGCAAGCCATTGAGAATCAAGCACCTGAAATGCTACACAGAAAAGGTTATCGAAAGCCACATCGTCATCTTCGAGTAGTTGAACAAAGTGAACACCAGCTTTTGTTCTCATTTTTCCTACAAAGAGGTATAAAAAAAGCCATTGAGACCTCATTCTCCATAGATTGTCTGCTTATGAACCAAAATCTGAAGGCAGTGCGAAGGGAAAATGAATCTGAATGATACTGAAATATTTTAGTAGTTATTGTATTCAATCACCTGACTGTAAATCCAGCATTTGAACTAACATATAGGATATGTTTACGCCGCCTATTGCAAAAGGATACTCCCATTCAGCTCTCTTACCATCCGACTTATGCAGTAGCCTGTGAAAGGAATCCTGCATGTAAAATCAACTACAGAGCATTAAACACAACTGACTCACCCACTGATGGACGATTTATAGAGTAAGTGCCAAGGATGAATAGAAACATACTGGGTAATTTCTGGCAAAGTATATTAGATTCTCCAAGGACATGAACCCACCTGCCCTGCAAGCATAGGATAGTTTAAAATACAAATCATACGGCTCAAGTTATGTCAACATAATGCATGATAATTTTTCAAGAAACATCATCACTGAGGAACTGCACCTAAAATCTGTTGATGGATCCGAGTTCTGCCAGCCCATCTCCTTCCAGAGATCTGACTTCAGAGGAGGAAGTTGTCTGTTAGGGTAAGCCAACCTCCAAAGTTCTTTCAGGGCATCCTGTAACAGAAAAGGATATTATTTCTTCTGAATCACAATGCCTTTATCGGTCACGAATATCACATACCAAATTCAATTACATTTGTCCCATTCTTCCCAGGGATAAAATTGGCATTCATTTGATAAGAAAAGAGATGCCATAAAAGTAAACTATATACAGAATGAGAACCTGATGCTTGACAGAGGAGCAGTCATATGGCACATCTATCCTTTGTCTCAACAATCTTAACCTTTCTTCCTATAAAGTGAAACTGTCAAGTGTCAGATAACAGAACGCAGTCTCATAACAAAGTTGCGCAATGTAAACAGAACTTTGGCAACCCAGAAGGAAACCAAGAATATATAAAGCTGCTCTCCAGAAAGGTTAAACTAAGGGAAGAAGGATTCATTGGATTTCCTTTATAAACACACATGTCAGCAAGGAGAAAATCAACTGAAAAGAAATTAACAACACGTGACATGGATACACTGACAGTTGTCTTCACGGCTGATGTAAACAAACATGAACATCTGTTGTCTGTTTCTGCTCGCATCTAAAAAGAGACATGCAGATGCAGAGGTAGCCAGAGGTGTTTACTTTAAGCACCAATCAACCAATCCAAGATCTTAAGCTTATATAGGCTATAAGGGGAATACGATAATTTAGTCTTATACTAATATCACATTTCTACTAACACTAAGAACAAAATCTCAATGATAAGAAACTCATGCTTCCAATGAAACAACTCCCTTCCCTTATTGTTGTATAGTAATTCAAATGAAACTAGGACTTTTGCAAGCACCACCGTACCTGTAATGGACTGAGATTAACTGGAACTGTCTGTCCATTTTGTGAACTTTTGGAAGCAGAACAACCAAAGAGTCTTGCTAGCCAAGATCCAAATTCAGAAAGAACATTTACTGCAAGTGAAAAGTGGGGCCTTTTTAGAACACTGGAACATCAGAATGGCAGTGATAACAGTAGTAAGTGCAGCTGCAGCGTGTAACTCAGAATGACAGAGGTGAATTTCAACACAAACAATACATAATTGTTGTAGTAGAGGATTTTCTATACAGAATCCAACATACATTTTCTTATCAATACCTATCCTGTAAGATGATGTCCAAATCACTAAAGAAAAAAATGTGAGACAAGTAGATGTTTCTAGAAACAGAATTATCAGCAACACCCAAATGATAACCCATAAATAGTTGGCCAAAGATGACGAATTAATCAACTAGGACTGTAGGAGTAGGTTATTTGATATACATAGGAAAACAACATAGCATCTAGCTCTTCGTGGATTAAGGTTTCATGAAAAGTACCTATGTTTCTTGCAGATTGAGCAACAAAAGTTGCTAGAAGATGTGCCCAACGAAGACACTCCTGTCTCGTCCCATCCAAGAAACCTGACCGTGTAATAGGCTCATATATCTACAAAAAAGACAAATAAAAGAAAGTGCTTGTTCAGAAGGCATGAACCAAAAGTTGGTCGACGACCCTAACTTTCCAGGAGAAGCTACGAACCTTGGATTTCACTTCCTGAGGAGTATTTCCTAGAAGAGGTTCTGTTATAGGATCTGACAGTGTTGTATCCATATCTTTTTCAGCTGTTTTATCAGTCTCAGTGCTGCAAGGCCTTCTTTTTATAGCTTTTGAGGCCATACTAGCCGGCTGTATGATTCATGCCTGCTGTGAGAGGAAGATATCACAAAGTCTCACTAGAAGAATATACACTGAAAACAGGTGACCAATAGATAAAGAACAAGACCAAACTAACTACCGAATATGCTCTTGGTCCACAACGATCCCAGGAATAGCTTTAGAAGTTAAAACACGAATCAAAGCCCACAGAGAATGATGACATACAAAACTGGACGGTTCCCAGTAAAGGACAAACCGAATAAACAAAATCCGTAGAGAAATTTCCTAAGTGAAATACAGTGAAGCAAGTCAATGACCAGCAAAATTAACCCAGCGTGCTGCACAAACTGGAACACGCAAAACGCAACTGAATCTACGCCCAACTAATCAAAACGCTGGAAGCAATTTTCACTGACTCGCAGCTACTTGCCCAACCCCAACAACGAGCTCACAGCCTACATGGAAACAAAATCCAAAATTTAAGCGCTTTTCTTCATATGGAAGGTAGTTTCTGTTTCTGCGGGAGGAATCTTGGGAAAGGTCGCGTCCACCAACATATCCAGCCCAGTCCGCATGAAATTCCTCCAAGAAAAGAAAGAAAAGAGGGGGCAAGCAGCGGCATTGCATCACACCGCGATTCGCTTACCTCGCCGATCGAGAGACCGAAGCGGGCGTTCGCCGCCCGATTGGGCCCCGATTCCAGTCTCCGCGCTTCCTCTTCCCCCTCCCTCCGCGAGGTGGCGAGATCCGAGGAGACGAACCTGCTTGGGCGTCAGAGATTCAGAGATCCCGCACCTGCACGGCACGGCACGACATCTGCTGCACAGACGGGATTTTCCTTTTACTTCAGGGGTGTTCGTGCAAATATGTTGCGAGACACGCTACCACTACGGGCCCACCTGGAAAAGGACTTTTGGCTTCGAGCCTTCGACCGGGACCCACTTGTCAGTTGGCAGCACCATTCCATTTCGACCTCGCCGCGAACGCCAGCTACCGGTTCGCGCCACAACACCGCACGCATGGCGCTCCTCCTCCTCCTCTTCGTCCTGCTCCGCTTCACCACCGGCGCGGGCGCGGGCGCCGAACCGCCTCGCTCCCCGGCCACCGCGCTCTTCGTCCTGGGCGACTCCACGGTCGGCTGCGCGGCGACGGCGAGCAGCATTCTGCCGCTGAACCTGACCACCACCGCCGCGCTGCCGTCCTCGCTCTCCGGCGGCCCGTGCCTCTTCTTCCCCGCGGCACGGCGCCGCATCCCGGACCTCCTCGCGGCCAGGATGGGCCTCCCTTCGCCGCCACCGATCTCCGCGCTCAACGGCACCGCGTCCGAAGCCGCGCGGGGCGTCAACTTCGGCGGCGGCGGCGGGCAGCTGTTCTACTACGGCGGCGGCGAGCGCGGGTCACCGTTTTCGTCGGTGTTCCGCATGGGCGCCGTTGGGCAGCAGGTCCGCCTCGCCTCCGAGACGCTGCAGCTTCTGCAGCTCGAGGCCGCCGCGCCGGGGGAGTGGGAGTCCTCCGCGGTGTTCGTCCTGTCCTTCGGCGCCGACGCCTACGCGCGCCTGCTCGCGCGCGGGCCCGCCGAGGCCGACGCCGCCGCGCCCAAGCACGGCCGCCGCGGGTTCGCCCGCCTCCTCGCCGACCGCGTCGCGCGCGCCGTCTCGGTGCGTACGGTCTTCTCCTTCGCAGCTGCACGCGGTACTCGGTTTAATTTTGAGTTTTGACGCGCGTCATGTCGTCGTCGTCGTGTGCGTGCGTGCAGGAGCTGTACGAGGCCGGCGTGCGGAGGGTGGCGGTGATGGGGGTGCCGCCGCTGGGGTGCGCGCCGCGCGTCATGTGGGAGCGGATCCCCACCCGCGATGGCGGCTGCGTGGAGGAGGCGAACGGGCTGATCGAAGCGTACAACGCCAAGCTCGCGGCGAGGCTGGACGACCTGCGGCCGCAGCTGGCCGGCGCCGACATTGTGTTTTGCGACGTGTACAAGGGGATGATGGAGATCATCTCCAATCCCAGCACGTACGGTAACCGTCTAATCTTTCATTCACTTATTCTTCCTTCGGTTGTTTTCTAAGAAAAGGATATACAGCATCTAAAACGGAAGTATACTTATCAATGTGCTATCATGATGCACAATGGCAACTAATGTTGTGCCGAACACTGCATTTTGGTCTCTTGCTGGCCAATAATCATCTGCTCTACTGTAAGACTGTATAAACCGTGTTTTTCAGCCAGTTTCAGCCGGAACAGTGTTTTTCTCTCACAATAATTCAGCCAGAACAGTATTTTTTAGCCAGTTTCAGCCAAAATTCAGTAAGCCGAACGGGGCCATATAACTATGTTTTTGATGAACATACAAAACATTTCCCTCAGAAGGTAGCCACAAAAGCGTACTTCCCTCATGAAAACTTTTCCTTTTTTTTCTTCCCTTTGAAACTCCTGGAACTATAGGTGAATAATACTCCGCGCGTTGCTGCGGGAATAGAGATGTTATAGAAAGAACTTTATATGAAGCGGGAAGAATTTATAGTTACCGGCCCTTTGAAACGTGTGAATGTAAAAAAACACAGGAACATAAAAAAAATATAGAAATATATAATAGAAATATTGGTAAAAAAACAAAAGATTAGAAAACATATAATTTTCATAGGGACGGGTGTTCTAACGATCATGAAAAAATATAGAAAACAGTAGCACATGTCAAGATGATGGGAATAATAATTATGATCTATACCTAAAGAACAAATTATTATACAAAAATAAAGAACAGCATATTGAAGAGTAAACAACCATGAGCTTATACGTTCCTTTTTTTAGTGCCTGCTTTTCTCTCCTCGCCGCCTCTCGTCCCACACAGTCTGTCCTGCCGCCGGTGTCTCAGACGCTGTCTAGGTGGTAGAGATGTAGCGGCAGCATGGGGCCGCAGGGGTCGCCGCATACGCTGCTGCAGCTCGCTGCCACCAGGAGACGGAGTTGCGTGGGTATAGCTGGTGGACTCCATCGATCTCGCAGCTCGCCGCTGCCGAAGGAGATGGAGCCGCATGGGGCCGACGAAGCTGGACTCGAGTTGCCGTTGCCGGAGGAGACAGAGCCGCGTAGGGCCAACGGGGGTAGACACCGGAGCGATCCTGCAGCTTGCCGCCGGGTGGCTTCAATCTGCGATGGCGTTGGTATTGACTACGACGCACGAAGCTCCCGCTACGGTGATATGGATGGTACTGATTACGCTTGCGATGGGATAAAAAAACAAAGAGACCAGAGCCCTCTAAATAGAAGAGAGGGGCCACAAGAGAAGTAACTATCACTTATGACAGAAGGGCAAGTGAAAAGATCATGGCAGAGGGAGGCTGCGAGGCGTCATGGAAGTGAAGAGATACATTAATCAGTCTGTTTTTTTTTTTTTTTTCTGAAACGGTCGTGGATTATTACTGCTGGTTGGTTTGGTGTGAAAGAAAAATATTGTTCTGGCTTATAATCCACGATCGTTAAGAAAAATAAGTTAGTGGGGTTTTGCTCTACAAGAGTTTAAGATAAGGCATGGTTTAGAACATCTCCTAGTTTGAATTGACTTCGAAAGTATCCTCATCGATCAATATGTATTGTATAAGTATCTAGGATGCCCTGTTTGTGCGCAGTTGGGGAGCTGAAGCACTTGCTGCAGTCCGAAACTCTGAAAGGGATGCTGCCTTTTTCGATGGTCAGAAATTAATCTGTTACCAACATTTGCTTAATCAAAGAATAAAGAAGTAATAACAGGTCTTATGTGATGTCATTGCGGAAATCTTAACTGTTCTATACTCCTGTGCAGTTTCTTTTTAGAATTTTAGGGCACAAATCCTAGTCTTTTAACTGAAAGCCAAAAGACGATATAAACCGTTACAGCATAGCGGAATGGCATCCTATCTGAAAAGTCCTATGCAGTTTCTTCTCTAGACTATCATGTTTAATCAAGTCATAGTCAAGTATTAAATCTAATTATTTAACATTCCTGAACGGCTGAACCCATCTAGCGTGCATATGGAAAGTATGGTCTTGTTTAGTTCTAGGGTGTAAAGTTTTGGGTGTCACATGGGGAATCGCATGGATGCTCAGATATTAATAAAAAAATAAATTACAGAATCTGTCAGTAAACCACGAGATGAATTTATTAAGCCGTCATTATCACATGTATTACTGTAGCACCACATTGTCAAATCATGGTCTAATTAAACTTAAAAGATTCGTCTCGCAAAGTATTCACAATCTAGGCAATTAGTTATTTTTTTAGTCTATATTTAATACTTCATGCATGTGTCCAAATATTCGATAAGATAGAGTGTAAACTTTTAAGGAGAAACTAAATAAGGCCTATGTCTTTAGAGTTCAGACTTGAGGACTAAGGCCCTGTTTGGTTGAGTTGTGTGGTACGTGGGAAAAAAAAAAAACTTTGGGGTGTGTGAGTCATGGAAAAATTCATTGTAAGTGTCATGAAATTGTAGAAAAGTTTGAAAATCGTTTGGTTAAACAAGTATAAAATATACCTTTTATCTTTATCTCTCTTGAAACAACTATGGAAGAGCTTTTATTCCACCAATTTCAAAAGCGAAAAGCCAAAAGCCAAAAACAGAGTTAACTTGAATTTTCAAAAATGAACTACGAAAAGCAATCGCTCAAAAAAACACTCCAAAGAGCCCTTTGGTTGAAATTTTTTGCTTTTTAAAAAAAGCCAAAGCCAAAAGCCCAACCAAACATGGCCTAAAATAAACCATTACACTTACTAGAGGTCTAGAGCTATCTTTAGACAGTAGTAATCTTGATTTTTGTTCCTTCAAAAAAATTAAATCATTGAACATATATTACAAAAAAAAAGGTAGTAACAACTAACAAGTACCAATTTTTCCAACAACTACCCTGATGAACACTGAAAATTAAACCTGATAACAAAAATAGATAAAGGGCTACTAAGCTGTGAAACAGCAGGTGGGCCTCGGCCCATTACCACCCTAAGCAGGGTGTAAGCCCACAACCCAACCTGACTGCTGACTGCTGAGGTTTAATAATATGAGATTTCCTGCTACTGCTGCAAAACGTGCTAAAAACTCTGTGCCACTACTAGGACTTGTCACAAAAAAAAATTGCTCTTTTATTCCCAGAACAAAAATTGCTCTTTTCCTCTTGTGGTCACCATGGCCACTTTGTCAACCAAATGGTGTTCCTATCGCGCGCGCGTGTGTATATATATATATATATATATATATATATATATATATATATATATATATATATATATA